>OX940942.1:3744205-4490996 GCA_954870645.1 Agrotis clavis
CTAATGACAACATACACTGAAAAAAAAGAATTGTTGAATGTACTAAAGTAGCGTAGGTTGAGTAATGAACTGCCATAGTCAACCCTTTTCATAGTTAATTTTACTATAACAAGAGTGAATTTAACAAAATCCACTTTGTTGATTTTACATAACAAAACAGATTGACTAAAACTATTTTAAGTATAGTAAAATTTATCGAACAAATATTTGAATACACTAAAGAAAGTTTGTAAAATACTTTCGTAAGAGTTCTCTAAATTTCCAACAGGTGACGCTACTAAATTTGTTCGTAACATTAACAAATAAGAAAGTTGATTTTACTTAACACAAATCATGAGATACGTTTAGTATAATTAACACTAGAGATATGTATATTTTACACGAGCTTGTCAATAAAATCAACAAAGAAGTTTTGTTTAAATAACAATACGAGTTTTGCAACACAGTTCTCCAGATATCCGATAGGTGTCGCTTGCTACTCTACTAAAGTTGTTCGTAAAAACTAATAAAGTGGAAAATTGATTTTACTTGACACAAATTATGACATATATTTAATGTAATTGACATTACAAATATGTACATTTTACACAAGCTTATCAATAAAATCAACAAAGAAGTTTTGTTTAAACAACAGTACGAGTTTCGCAACACAGTTCTCCAGATATCCGATAGGTGTCGCTTGCTACTCTACTAAAGTTGTTCGTAAAAACTAACAAAGTGGAAAATTGATTTTACTAAACACAAATCATGAGACATATTTAATATAATTGACATTACAAATATGTACATTTTACACAAGCTTGTCAATAAAATCAACAAAGAAGTTTTGTTTAAACAACAGTACGAGTTTCGCAACACAGTTCTCCAGATATCCGATAGGTGTCGCTTGCTACTCTACTAAGGTTGTTCGTAAAAACTAACAAAGTGGAAAATTGATTTTACTAAACACAAATTATGAGTTACATTTCATATAATTAACACTAGAAATATGTATATTTTACACGAGCTTGTCAATAAAATCAACAAAGAAGTTTTGTTTAAATAACAATACGAGTTTCGCAACACAGTTCTCCAGATATCCGATAGGTGTCGCTTGCTACTCTACTAAAGTTGTTCGTAAAAACTAACAAACTGGAAAATTGATTTTACTAAACACAAATTATGAGTTACATTTCATATAATTAACACTAGAAATATGTACATTTTACACAAGCTTGTCAATAAAATCAACAAAGAAGTTTTGTTTAAACAACAGTACGAGTTTCGCAACACAGTTCTCCAGATATCCGACAGGTGTCGCTTGCTACTCTACTAAAGTTGTTCGTAAAAACTAACAAAGTGGAAAATTGATTTTACTAAACACAAATTATGAGTTACATTTCATATAATTAACACTAGAAATATGTATATTTTACACGAGCTTGTCAATAAAATCAACAAAGAAGTTTTGTTTAAACAACAGTACGAGTTTCGCAACACAGTTCTCCAGATATCCGACAGGTGTCGCTTGCTACTCTACTAAAGTTGTTCGTAAAAACTAATAAAGTGGGAAATTGATTTTACTTGACACTAATTATGAGATATATTATTTAATATAATTGACATTACAAATATGTACATTTTACACAAGCTTGTCAATAAAATCAACAAAGAAGTTTTGTTTAAACAACAGTACGAGTTTCGCAACACAGTTCTCCAGATATCCGACAGGTGTCGCTTGCTACTCTACTAAAGTTGTTCGTAAAAACTAACAAAGTGGAAAATTGATTTTACTTGACACAAATCATGAGACATATTTAATATAATTGACATTACAAATATGTACATTTTACACAAGCTTGTCAATAAAATCAACAAAGAAGTTTTGTTTAAACAACAGTACGAGTTTCGCAACACAGTTCTCCAGATATCCGATAGGTGTCGCTTGCTACTCTACTAAGGTTGTTCGTAAAAACTAACAAAGTGGAAAATTGATTTTACTAAACACAAATTATGAGTTACATTTCATATAATTAACACTAGAAATATGTATATTTTACACGAGCTTGTCAATAAAATCAACAAAGAAGTTTTGTTTAAATAACAATACGAGTTTCGCAACACAGTTCTCCAGATATCCGATAGGTGTCGCTTGCTACTCTACTAAAGTTGTTCGTAAAAACTAACAAACTGGAAAATTGATTTTACTAAACACAAATTATGAGTTACATTTCATATAATTAACACTAGAAATATGTACATTTTACACAAGCTTGTCAATAAAATCAACAAAGAAGTTTTGTTTAAACAACAGTACGAGTTTCGCAACACAGTTCTCCAGATATCCGACAGGTGTCGCTTGCTACTCTACTAAAGTTGTTCGTAAAAACTAACAAAGTGGAAAATTGATTTTACTAAACACAAATTATGAGTTACATTTCATATAATTAACACTAGAAATATGTATATTTTACACGAGCTTGTCAATAAAATCAAAAAAGAAGTTTTGTTTAAACAACAGTACGAGTTTCGCAACACAGTTCTCCAGATATCCGATAGGTGTCGCTTGCTACTCTACTAAAGTTGTTCGTAAAAACTAATAAAGTGGGAAATTGATTTTACTTGACACTAATTATGAGATATATTATTTAATATAATTGACATTACAAATATGTACATTTTACACAAGCTTGTCAATAAAATCAACAAAGAAGTTTTGTTTAAACAACAGTACGAGTTTCGCAACACAGTTCTCCAGATATCCGACAGGTGTCGCTTGCTACTCTACTAAAGTTGTTCGTAAAAACTAACAAAGTGGAAAATTGATTTTACTTGACACAAGTTATGATATGCATTTCATATAATTGACATTAGAAATATGCTAATTTTACGCAAGCTTGTCAATAAAATCAACAAAGAACTTCTGTTTAAACAACAGTACAAGTTTAGCAAAACAGTTCTTCAGATATCCGATAGGTGTCGCTTGCTACTCTACTAAAGTTGTTCGTAAAAACTAACAAAGTGGAAAATTGATTTTACTAAACACAAATTATGAGTTACATTTCATATAATTGACATTAGAAATATGCTGATTTTACGCAAGCTTGTAAATAAAATCTACAAAAACTTTTGTTTAAACAACAGTACGAGTTTCGCAACACAGTTCTCCAGATATCCGATAGGTGTCGCTTGCTACTCTACTAAAGTTGTTCGTAAAAACTAACAAAGTGGGAAATTGATTTTACTTGACACAAATCATGAGATATATTTAATATAATTGACATAACAAATATGTACATTTTACACAAGCTTGTCAATAAAATCAACAAAGAAGTTTTGTTTAAACAACAGTACGAGTTTCGAAGTCAGTTCTTCCCGACAGGTGACGCTTGCTAATCTACAAATAGGTACTAGTTGTTTGTAAAAACTAACAAACTGGAAGATTGATTTTTATTGAATCAAAATATGAGATAAGAAATAAATACGTACATTTTATACAAGCTTGTCAATAAAATTTACAAAGAACTTTTGTTTAAGGTTAAACATTAGCCCGTGACATGACTCGCTATTGTAGGCACATAGCGTGGTTTCCATGAGTTTTAGCTTCTACATTATATATTTTAGCGTGTTCCGACAACTAACGGCAATTTGTTCACTATGAACTGTTATGTGTGTATGTTTTAGTATTTGCCGAATACCTACAAATTAATGTGTGCATATTCACTCTTTTGTACAAATCAAAGTTGTATTCGGCAAATACTACAAACATACCGAATACAACAGCATTTAATGAGATAATTTTGCTTTGTTATCATAGTTCATTCATAATTTATCCTAGTTGTATTTGGCAAGTACTACAAGCATACCGAATAAATACAACAGCATTTAATGAGATAATTTTGCTTTGATAACTTATCATAGTTCATTCATACTTTATCCTAGTTGTATTTGGCAAATACTACAAGCATACCGAATAGATACAACAGCATATAATGAGATAATTTTGCTTTGATAACATAGTTCATTCATACTTTATGTACCTAGGTATAGTTACAGGACATTGTTCCTATAAGACCATCCATAACTTTTTAAGATATTCTGAACTGCATTCACAGATTTCGGAAAAGTTTACAGTCACCAAAAAAAAAAATCTAAATACGAAAAAATGCCAATCTGTCCTATTTCATGTGAGGATCAAAAGACTCTATGGGACCATTTAAGGTATGAGTACTAGAAATGACAGCAATCGCCAAAAACTTTTCCTATACATTTTGAACAGAAAAACGATAAATCAACGATAAATATTACATAATGCCAAAAATGATCCTATTTCATACTGTGATCAAAATACTCTATAATATAGAGGATGCTTATTTTTGACCTGACTAAGTATACAAATGAAATAAATCTTAAAATATAGCTTATTGAATTGTATATTGATTACGCCTATCACATTATTAAAAGAAACGCAGGATAAAAAGATTTTTTAACATTTATTTCTGTTAAGGGGGATGCTCCAACCAGCCCGCGAAATTCAATTTTTTTTACGTTTTTTGCAATTTGCAGGCCAGTGACATGTTGTAGCTTTATAAATATATGAGTTGCGGTAATAACAAGTATAATTTTAAATATAAAAAATATCAAAAAACTCGCTCCATCAGCTCTCACATAGAAAAGGTGCATCATGTTAAAATCTCCGAAATCTAACTACGATGCACCTTTTCTATGTGAGAGCTGATGGTGCGAATTTTTTGATAATTTTTATATTTAAAATTATACTTGTTATTACCGCAACACATATATTTATAAAGTTATAACATGTCACTGGCCTGCAAATTGCAAAAAACGTAAAAAAAATTGAATTTCGCGGGCTACATCGAAGCAATCACCTTAATTTCACGCACGCATTCAAATCGTCCTTTTTTACAACGTTCCATTTTAAACTTTGCTGCTTGACTTTTTTTACTCTGTTTCTGAGTTTTATGCATATTGTACGTTTAAGTTTACCAGTAAGTTTTTCTTTATTAATCATTGGATAAAATAAATTATTTTAAAATAAAACAATAATTAAATTAAATTAATTATGCAGTGTTTCATTGAGTGTGCGCAAGTGAAACGGATTTTTGACATTTGACAGTTCTGTGATTTGCATCGGCGCCAGTATTGCCAACTTAGTGGATTTTCCACTAAAACTGGTGGTTTCGACCCTTTAGTGGCGAAATATTGCTTTTAGTGGCTGGTGGTTTTTTCTAGTGGTTTAGTAGAATTTACTTTCAATAACTAAAATGCTATCACTCAACCACTAAGCTACTAAAACGTTACGAAATAATTATGTATTTTTACTTCATTTAATTGTCAGGAGAATTTTATTTTTATTTAAGAATACGCTTTGTTTTAAGATTGGAAGGAAAATGCTGCAAAGATTATGAAATTGCAATAAAGTTACAAAACAAATCGGGACCGAAGAATCATATAATATGTGAAATAGACGATGGGGTAGACAAAAATTCAATTGATGAAAACGAATTTTAGAATATCACTTTATTTTTGTAGTTATTGTTGTAATTAATTTTTGTGTTCCTCATTTTAACGTCTTTTTACTTAAATATTTTGTTCCGTAATGAAAATTAACATTTTAATTACATAATTAAATATAGTTTCTGTTTACTTTCGGAAAAAAATGTTTAGTGGAAAATAAAGCGATTTTTACAAGTTTTTGGAGTAGAGCCGATTTTTGTTAGTGGTTTTCTGGTGGTTTTAGAAGTTTAATCTGGTGGAGAGATTGTTTATCTGTTGGCAACACTGATCGGCGCAATCCTTCGCTGTTGTTGTTTTGTTGCGCTTGCGTCCTGTTGTGTTGTACTGTGCTATTTTGTATGGATTTCTTCTTATTACGGCCCTATTTACCGCCCGAAGACCCCAATATCTTCCTCATCTGACGACCTTTGCTTACCATACCATAAACCGTTGCAAATTGTGAACCTTGTAATGAACTCCTCATGAGAAGCATATACCAGCAATTAACAACAAGCTGCAACAAGCTCAAGCTTCCGGTTCACGATCCTTGCTCTTGTTATTGACAGTCCTTCAGAAGAGCAAAGACAGATTTATGCTGTTATACAAACAAGAATTGCACCACGTCAGGTATTTATGTTTCTTTATTGTTTATTATCATATTTCTTCTGGTTAAAATGATCATACCAGTCAGTGATTGATCCATGCTGTAATACTTTGAAACACAAAAAAAAAGTACATAATAATAATCATGAGAATAATAATAGGTTTTTTTTGGCCCTGAATGTAGTGATGTCTTTCTTTAATATCTTTTATTAATATATACACAAAATAAAATAACTGATATTAATTCAATGTTTTCTTTCATAGATATCATCATCATGATATCGATAAGTTGCAAGCATGCTGAAATAAATAATGAGCGTGGCGATGATGCCTGTGGAGTTTCTACTTCAGACCAAGTTGTAATTAAAACACTAATAAGTGGAAAAATTAAGTCTAGGATTATGTCAAAAAAGCAATTTATTAAGTCTATATTTTAAAAGAAGTTAATGTATTTGGCAGAACCAGGATAATTGAAATTGTTTGGCCGGTCAATGAATCATTGGATATTGCACTCACATGGTGACGGTAGTGTGGTACCTTTTATGGGCTCGGAACCCCGCCATTATTTTATCTGCTCCAGCAGAATTTCTGGATGACGTTGTAAAAGAATAAGATGAAAATGATGAGGATTAAACCATTCTATTGTAACAAAGTGTTTTGTTTATTTTCCCCGTTTCATTCAACAGGATGTAAGTTGGTAAATTATATAGTGTTTACTTTTGACAAGAATTGAATTAGACTTTCTAGAGGTAAGTATAGCAACTATCTAACTAGGTTTGATACCTATTGTTTTTAGGTTGTTTAGGTATTTTTTATGTACCTAAGTACTTTAGAGAACGTAGGTAAGTACCTACTTATTCTTGAACAGCTGTGTTATTTTCATAAATAAATCAATTGAGTTAGAATGTATGTACAGACGCCAGCAGGTCAACCTACCCGAATCTGTCAGATTATACCAATCAAATATTAACCTTCTACTCTTGTGATAAGGTTGAAATTCTATTAAAGAAATCTGACAGATTGTGGTAGCTTGATGTGCTGGCGTCTGTACCTATATTGGCAATCATCAAGTCTTAGCATCAACTTAGGGGCAGTTGGTTTCAAGGAATTAACAAAGTAAAAAAAAAGATGATTTAGACCATAGTCAGGTTAATATTCATATTTTAGATTAACAAGCATTATTAATTAAAGTCTGTTTTTTAATCTCGTAGACTGAATTGACAGGTGCAAATGGCAAACTGACATAAATTTCAATAGTATTTACGTCAGTTTTGATGTTATCATTTGTCAATGTGGACAGGCGGGGATGTCAATGTGGTCTACGAGATTAAAAAACAAACTATAGTTTATGCACGTTGGTTTCATTATTTCCTATGACGGCAAATCCTAACCTAAAAACAACAGAATGTGGTCATATTGGGTCATCAGGATAAACAACTCGTGCTAGACGTCATTCCTTCCTGTAAGTAGGTATATGCTATAGTGTAGCTGGGCTCTGGGAGTTCCACATCAGGTGTTCCAGATCTTCAAGATTTTTATACCTACATCAACAGAGAGTGCTCATCAGACTGAACAATTGTTGCTAAGAAGTAATTGTAAATCTTACATGATTGATAATTATACCTAATTACAACGACGATATAATACTAGACTCCGCATGCACGATCTAAGGAACAAAAATTATTCTGTCAACTCGCTGAGGTACTACGTAAGCGAGGGGGACGGGGTACTGCATTGTGATTGGCTAACTCATGGTCTGTTCTGTCTCAACGTATGTTTACGGCTCACAGGATTAATATAAGACTTTTTTGCCTAATGTGTTGACAGACATCGGTCGCCTGTTATTAGGAGTCTAGTATTATATCGTCGTTGCCTAATTATGATGCAATCAATAATTTGGTATGGGGATATCTTTTGTAGCGAATTAACGTTTTAAGTACATTAAATCCTGGAATGTATTTAAGCAAATAACTAACCCCACGCGTACAAAGTCGCGGGCGGCCGCTAGTATCCTATAACTAGAAGACAAATAAGACGCTTTTAACGTTACCTCATTTGTCAAATTACCTTTAAACAAGTAGCTTAGAAGTTAAGGAATTTAAGGCGACGATTACACGTAAGGTATTTACTGTGATCCATCAGTAAATAATGACGTATCGTGGTATTTAATTAACGTGTAAGTAACCTAATGTATTGATGTACCTATGTCATTATTTATTCATGGATTTCTAGATTTCTTGATTCTGTATTGATGATCCGTCGGATTATGATAAAATATTGATCGTGTAGCCTCCGTCAATATTTTTATCACGTCAGTAGGTACGCGTTACGCTAGCAATGGAGGAGGACGACTTTTTGGATCTTGTGGCGGCGACAGACGCACCGTCGTTGTCGCCGCCCCGCACCCTCTCGAAACTTTCTAAAGATCAGGAAGTTATAAAGCATTTATCCTAAATTTAGAAGTATTGCCAGAGATATGGGATAGTTCTTCAAAAGATTACAAAAATTTAATAAAAAAAAGGAGAAGCACTACAAAAATTACTGGAAATTTACAAAAAAATGAAAAGTGATGCCACGATTGATGATGTCAAGAAAAAAATTATCATTTTACGCTCAAATTACCGGAAGGAACTCAAAAAAATACAAGTATCCATGACTGCCTGGCATATTGAAGCCGGTGACATTATAGCCGAAAACTTTAAAGTTCCGTCCCGTTGCCAGGTAGGTAATGCAAAGTTAACGCTAATTTTTCTCTCGGGGTAATAGATTTTCTCATCACGGTATCTTGTTTGGTTAAAAAAGGTGTTACTATTGTCAGAAGTTCTTCAAAGCAGGGTTCAGGCATTCGAAAATAATTCTCGTAATCATTCATTTCACCATGTAATTTAATTTCTGCCATTAAATTCAAATGTGTGTAGGTACCTTTCCCTTTCTTGTAACCAATTCTTTCCCATCGCTTTCGCTTGACCTTTTTATTTAAACTAAGTGCTAAAATAATAGCCACGCAACCTTTAATTTTCAGCTCTGTTGACATTTTAGACGTTTAAACTGCAGGAGACCGAACACAATACTGACGTAATAAATATTGAACGTGTAGGCTGGTGTATTAATCCATCAGTAAAAACTGAAATCCATCAATAAATACCTACTATACTGACGGATCACAGTAAATACCTTACGTGTAACCGTCGCCTAAGGGAACAGAGGAACATGACACACAATCATACCGGTCAAAATCATAATATAGGTAGGTACCTATATTTTCGTTTTTTGCTTCGCCGTAATCGGGTAAAAAAGAAGAGACACGAAAATTGCTCTAAATACTTATAGATACCACTCACAGCTTATAAAGTTATGAATCATGATCGGTTTAGTAGATAAGATGTGAAGGCGTACAAACAAACGGACTTTCGATATTTTATTAAAGGTATTACAGCTTGGCCAGAACGGATTGAAACGGAACTAATCTTTTTATTTCTGACAAACGTTTTAATATCTTTGATATTTGATGTAAACAAAGACCGCAGGTTTGTTAGATTTATTATTGTGCCATAAAACTAACGAAATAAGTGAAGTAAAATAAAATAAAATCACTCAAAGTGCTGGTAGCGCGAAGACAGTGGCGACTTCCGGTTTTCTACAGTTTTTTGCCAAGCTGTAGGTACTAGCAGGCATCCGCGACTTCGTACGCGTGGGGTTGGATATTTGCACATATTCCGAGATTTAATATACCTAAACGTTAATTCGGCATGAAAGATATCCCCATACCAAATCTCTTTACTATTACGATTTTTATGGTTCTCACGGGGACCAATATTTTTTCAGATATAAAAAGTATCCTGTTAATCCAGATCATATTCTATATGTGTGCGAAATTCACTCTGAAACATAACTCCAACAAACGTTTCTCCGCTTAACGATTCGCCGACACAACGATTCATTCCTGGAGGCCAATCGCGCTAATTTGAAACGTCTGCAAACGTATACGATAACGTTATGGTTCGATTGCAACAGTGGTTACGTTACGATTCAGTTTTTTCTGATTTTGGTATTGCGTTATAAGTTCAAACGCTAACCAAAGTTAGATAGATAAATTCATAATAAGATAATATCATATCAGTAGGATGTAGTGTAGAATCACTTCACAACAAAGACAAAACACTCCAACGATGCAGTAACGATCATAAAAAAGTAGCGTCCTATCAACTTTACGTTTGACAGCGGTTACGTTCCAGCTACGATCGCGTTGCGTCTCAACTTGCTGTCAAAATTTTAGCGCGATACGAAACGGTCAAAAAGTTTTGTTATGGTAGCGGTTCAGTTGCGATTTCGTTGAAAAAAAATAGCGCGATTGGCCTCGACGGTTTGACGACAAAAACTTTCACCGTAGAACGATTCGTCGACAAAGACATGGTTTGACATTATAATACTAGTAACTAAATCCGACATAAGAGCACGGGGTGCCCTTGATGTCGGATTTAGTTTCGGTTAGTTAGGTTCCTTTAAACCCTGAACACAGAAATAGAAGCCCCGCGCAGCGGGGCTTCGTCTAAATGGCTTCATTTCAATACTTCATGAAACACAATACTCATGACTCAATCGTTCTGTCGGCGAAACGTTCGTCGAGGAAAGTTTCTGTCGTCGAACCGTCCAGGAATGAATCGTTGTGTCGGCGAATCGTTAAGCGGAGAAGCGTTTGTCGGAGTTATGTTTCAGAATCGCGAAATTTCATCCAAATCCATTAAGCCGTTTACAGCTTGGCCAGAACGGATTGAAACGGAACTAATCTTTTTGTTTGTTGATAACGTTTAAAATCTTTGATATTTGATGTAAACAAAGAACGCAAGTTTGTTAGATTTATTATTGTGCCATAAAACTAACGTAATAAGTGAAAAATAATAAAATAAAATCATTCAAAGTGCTGGTAGCGAGAGCACAGTGGCGACTTCCGGTTTTCTACTGTTTTTTGCCAAGCTGTGTGATTGAGTCACAAACATCTAAACATCTTCACAAACTTTCGCATAATTATAATATTAGTAAGATTAAATATTAAAAAAGTAACGATTTACCTCTTTGTTTTGATCTATACCTATGTTACATAATTAAAATGTTGATTTTACGAAACATCTTTGAGATGTTACTAAACTTTAATGTTACTTGACGTGACGTCATACATTTTGTTCCACCATATTCGTGTTCCGTTCTCGACTCGACACGGCTTAGAGTTGCCAGATTAAAACCTCTCCGCCCTTTTTTCCGTTCGTTCGTTCCGTACCTAAAGGGTAAAAACGGGACCCTATTGCTATGACTTCACTGTCTGTCTGTCTATCACCAGGCTGTATCATAGGCTGCTGTATGATAGCTAGACAGTTGAAATTTTTGCAGATTATGTATTTCTGTTGCTGCTACAACAAATTCTAAAAACAGAATTTAAATAAATATATAAGGGTGGTTTCCATACATTAAACGTGTTTTTTAGCCGTTTTTGATCGATATGAATAACGATTGGTACGAAACCCTTTGTGCACAAGTCCGAATCGCACTTGCTTGGCCGATTTTTAGACATAATTGCGTACCTACTGATCATATAAATATCATGTCCGGACGTTTTAGCGTGACAAGTAGTATTTCTGTAGATTTTGGATGGTGTACCGTGTTTTCCCGTCCGCATAAGTTCTTTTTTCATTTTTATGATATTTTGACACTACTGAACAAGATAAGAAAGGGTGTCGCGCTGACACCCTTGAGCGTTTCGTATAAAACTCATAATTATGCCAAGAAGCTACCGCCAGCCATTAGACAAACTTCTGATTTTAAGATTTTTAATAACTATCATGAAAATAAAAAAAAACCTTTTATGCGGACACGAAAACATGCTTCTCTCTCATTTGTTCCGAGCATCTACAGAAATAAGGTAAAATCTAAATAATTAAAATAAAGTACAGAAAATATGGCCATTAACATTTCTAAATACATTTTGGACTGAAATAAATGCCAAGGCATGTTACTCGTGCGATTTACCCGATGAAGTAATCGTAAAAAAAACTTAAATAATATAATATTTTTGGCGGAAAAATTCCAACTTGCACGGAATTCAAAATATCTCGTTGGCAACACTGTTCTGTTCTTCAATTCTTTCTTTTGGTCGCTCGGCGCTTGGATATTATGACGTGCATGTGCGTGCGTGGTATTTATTTAAATAATTCATAGTAAAGTTATCTATGAATTATACTCGCTCTGCTCACAGAACACTAATAACCTAGGTTAATTAGTAGTAGTTCATAGTGAGTGAAAATGGACTCGACGTCACAAAGTACGGTGGAATTTACATTATGCTCCAACTTCGCCATAGCACTCCTCGATTCCTGGGGCGTCTCAAAAGACACACAAGCTGTATTTCAAGGTAAGTTTTAAGTTCCTACTTATTACCTATCAGTATCAACATAGAATGGTAGAATAGGTATCTGACGAGTTGCGTTTTTGACGAGATGCAGTCCTGACGAGTTGCGATTCTGTCTACATGCGTTTTCTGACGAGTTGCGAATCTGACGAGTTGCGTTTCTGTCGACATGAGAATGATCCGTACCTTCGTCCTAACAGGTCAGTCTTATCGTAAAGTAAGTCATTCTATGTGCCTTGCCTATTGCCACTCAAGCTAAGTTGGTAACCTGCAGATCTCCTTATTTCTGATTTCAACGCGCAATAACTCCAAACATAGCTCGTTAGATAGTCCTTGACCTTGAGCCTTTAATATGACATCCTAGTTAGCGAATATCTGTCTGATAACTAGCGGTGAGTAACTCCGGAGGTACCTACTGATCCGAAGGAAAACAAGTTTTTTTTTTATTGAAAACAAGATAGTTTATTAAACTTTCTAGCTATGAATGTGTAGTTAGCAAAACAAAAATTGTTACTTTGTTACTAAAGTATAAATTCATATAAATAAAGTCTGTAAACTGTTCAATTCAAAATGTGCCAAATGAGCCAACGAACCGAATGAATAAAATTTTCTGGTCAAACCGCAGAACCAGAATGACCAAATTAATGCCGGTGCCAAAGGAATAACTAAGGTGAACCGGAATTGGAGTCGGAATAAGTGAATCAATTCACTTTCCGGAATAAAGATAACCCACTCCTACTGATAACCACAAAATATTGTAGTTTTTTTGTATCTAAAGTATTTAACTACACACCGCATATTACTTGGTAGTGTATAAATATTAATATGTAATTTATCTAGGTAGATACTTTAAATAAATGTATTCCAAATTTTAATATCACTCCCTGGGCCCTGTTTAATAAATGCTACTAATTGTAATTGTATACAAGCTACAAATCTGCAAGTTTCTGTTTAGTAAATAATACAACTTACCTAAATAGCATTTGTAATATAAAATATTTTTAAGATTTTTATGTGCAAAATTCTCACTATTTTGTTGTGTTTATTAAACAGAACTTGTAGTACTATTCAACAACATTGTAGGATTGTAACATTTATTAAACAGGGCCCTGCCCTGCCACCAAATACAAAATTTTCTGATGTCAAGCTGGGAAATAACTAGATTATTGTTTTCTTCTCTTTTTAGAATATGACTTGGATGTATTTTGCATAGAAAATATTTCTGATACTGAAATAAATGAGCTGATTCCAAAATCAAGAATAAAGGATAGAATTAAATTCAAGGCTGGATTAGCTCAATTTAAAAATGAAAATAAATCCCTGGTGAGTATTTTGAAGTACATAAATATACCTATTATTGTACCAACTTTCCAGAATGTAGCAAAAGAGCCTTTAGGCTCGGTAATCTCAAGCACAGGCTTTGCTTGTTTTAAAATTGATTGATTTGTTCATATTATTTTGGTTTTGTACTTGAGAAAAAAAAGAAGTAAATAAACTACATATATATTACTAGCTTTTCGCCGTGGTTTCACTCGCATTAATTTGAAAATGTCCCACGGTTGTATGTAGCGTTCCTCAAATAATGGACTATCCAACACAAATAATTTTTCAATTCGAACCAGTAGTTCCTGAGATTAGCGCGTTCAAACATAGAAGCAATCAAACTCTTCAGCTTAATAATATTAGTAAAGATTATTATTTTAAAGATTTTGTGTATGTATCTCAGATCAAATGCTCGTAATAGTATGAGCACTGATCTAGCTGGAGTCAACTTGAAATTGTTTTTTCACATTAATAAAATAATAAGGAACATAGGTACAAATGAAGTTATGTGCTTACCTTATCTTAATTTTTACAGAGAACATGTTCTTTAGACACAGAATCAATAGAATCAGATAAGGATTCTATGGGGCATGTGGGCAGCGATTATAGTTCTGCGGCTAGTGGCTGTTCTTGTGCTACTTCGAACGAAGAGGTTAGTTTTTTACACTTTATTTTGGTCAGTGGGTAGCCTTAGGGGCGGATTTTTAGGAGTTGGAGTATATCCTTAGGGGCGCTATGAGAAGCAAAGAAAACGAAAAAAAAATTTTTTTGGTTAAAAAAATTTTTGGGACTTAGAAAATTTTTGGGACTTAATTTTTTTTTTCGATTTGGTACCATACGCTTATAGGCACCATGAGCCGTGCAGAAAACAAAAAAAAAATTTTTGGGTTAAAAAATTTTTTGGGACTTAGAAAATTTCTCTTTACTTTTCTCTTTACTTTTCACCTTGAGTACGGTTAGGGGCAAACACTTAGAAAATTTTTCGAAAAAAATTTTTTTTTCGATTTGGTACCATACGCTTATAGGCACCATGAGCCGTGCAGAAAACAAAAAAAAAATTTTTGGGTTAAAAAAATTTTTGGGACAGAAAATTTCTCCTTACTTTTCACCTTGAGTACGGTTATAATAGCTACAATTAATATCCCTGTTACGGTAGGATCATACAAACGTCGACGGAGCACCGCTTCGCGGTGCTCCTACTTCTGGGTGGTTTAAAAATAAATAACCACGAAGGGGATGGCGGGGTCTTTCAGACCCCGCCATCCCCTTCTAACCTAACCTGTCCGTGTCGGGGTGCCCCAAGTCGTTTTTATGAAAAAAATTCTCAAAGAAAATTTTTGAAATTTCTGGCAAAAAAAAATGCTTGGGGGGAGTTATATAAACCCCTCTCTACACCCCCCATGCATCAGAATACTCAAATTCGGGTAGCACGTTTCTAAAGTTGAGCCCAACATCATAACAATTATTATTTTTAAAAGTGTTTGCCCCTAACCGTACTCAAGGTGAAAAGTAAGGAGAAATTTTCTGTCCCAAAAATTTTTTTAACCCAAAATTTTTTTTTTGTTTTCTGCACGGCTCATGGTGCCTATAAGCGTATGGTACCAAATCGAAAAAAAAAATTTTTTCGAAAAATTTTCTAAGTCCCGCGCCATAGCGCCCCTAAGGCTACACTCCAACCTTTATTTTGAAATTGCCTTGTTAATAACCGATACCATAAATACCTACTACAAAATACTCGTATAAGTTATTGATTAAAAAGCCCGCCCTATGTTGTTCCTGCTACAAATGGCAATAATGCTAGAAGGATTTCCCTGCTGCAGGCGTAGCATGGCGCCGCAGAAAGGGGTTTTGTCGACGGAAGAAAAGACAAAATGACAGAACGTAGAAATAATTTTAGCGTTTTAAGCATGGTAATGTAAAAAATATAGAAAATAAACATTCTATTCTTCAATAGTGTACGAATGGTGTCAGATTTGTGCAAAAAAACAGTTGTACAGGAATAACAATAAAATAACTGTCTATTCTTGGTAAAATAGAGATGGAATCGTCCATGTCTGTAGTGAAATTAACTTTGATTTCATATCTTTTTTTATCCATATTTTTCCAATTGATAGTTTTATTGTTTTTTATTTAATTTACTTAGTGTTATTACAAATGATTTTTAAACACTTTAACTTAGATACCTGTTTAAATGTGATGTTGTCTCTTTCAAACAATATTGTCAAAAAACAGCATTGTTTAACCCTAGAAAGATAATCATATTGTGTAGTACGGAGAAGATAGTCATGCGTAAAATTGACGCATGTGTTTTAATTAGCTGTAGATTGAGGTTTATTAATATATTTCAATAAAATCGTATGTTATATATATTTACACATATATTAGAATAATTAAGACTGCAGATAATTTATTTATAATTATTTATTTATTAAATAAAAAAAAACTTTAATGTTCTGCTATAAATGATCAATTTTTTTAACACTTAGTCTTTATTTATTTTTTTCTATGATAATCACCGTTTTTATAGCACAAAATCAACAAGTAGAATATCTTATATATATTAGAAAAATATAGATGTGAAAAAATCTATTACAAACAACTTTGGCAAGACTTACGACACACTGGTTTCTCTACATTTTTTTCAGGACGCATTTGCCCTTCGCCTCATTATATAAGGGAAAAGGGGCTGTTCTTCTTGTAACTCATCTATAAAAACTTCTTCTGTATCGCTCTGCACGTCATCTTCACTTTCATGGTCCGCTGCTTCACAGTCGGTATCCTCACAGAGATCCTCGTCGTCGCTTTGCATAAGGCTGGCCAGGATATGGTCTTCGTCCAAGTTTCTACTACCCCATTATGTTATATTTTTGCTTCAATATCTATAAAAGCAAACTGATAATATAAGTAATGAAATACAGTTATAGAAAGATAAAAATAAATAAAAAGAATATACAAGTCAAAATCTTAAAAGTCACTTAAAAGATAATCATGCGTAATTTTGACGCACGTGGTCGTTATATTTCAAAATCGGTTACACATACCTTATTGACACGTGCAATTTACGGTAGCTCCCAGTGACTAATGAGATGTCCTAAATGCACAGCTATGGATTCGCGCTATTTAGAAAGACAGAGCTATATTTCGAAAACGCATGCGTAAATTTTACGCAGACTATCTTTCTAGGGTTAAAAATAATTGTAATAACACTGACTATTTTTACCATTTCTGTGTACATAAGTCCTATTTTTTTTCTCCCATTAGTCTTTTAATTTAAAAGAAATTCTGAAGACCACTAGTATCGGACAAATATGCCTTCAGTATATAAACAAGAAGATTGATGATACAACTATAAGAAACAATTTATCAAAATGTATTATAGAGTACTTCATAAAAAAGAAGGGTTCGATGGATGCAAAAAATTATGAGGACATGTCCAGTCAAATTGTTAAATTTTTCCCATTCGAGTCGAAGGTTATATTTTTATTGCAAAAATATTTTGGTATGGTAGATTAGATACTAGTATATTGGTACTACTATAGTAGTGTTATGGTAATATAGTAACAGTAGTTTTATAGTATATATGTAGATAGCGTACCATGTATAGTCTTGAATTTTCTCGAATTCTGCGCACTCTTCCCATTTGCAACTCGTCGCCAGGGCTCGAAAACGTTATTTAAAATAATGTTCTTAAATGTTTCAGTTTTTCCTTCAGTGTTCCAGATCAATAACCAGATTGTTGCAAGGAGCGCTTACACCGGCAATAGGGTATTTTCCAAATTTTTACAAACCGTTTATTTTATTCATCGGTTTCATGGAGAAAAATACATACATTAATTAATTTATTTTTCTGTTGGATTAAAGATTGGGACGAACACGTCCCAATCTTTAAATATAAGCGGTTTTCAAAAATTTGAAAACTACCCTATTAAAATTGCTGTGCTGCCTATCAGCAATTTTGGTCCATTGCAATATCAAGTAATGGGTAATATCTGAAAAAAAAAACAAATTGGAATTTACTACATTACAAACAATTTTTCAGGATGCATATTATGTACCTAGTAGAAAATATGGGAAGTCATATATTCCAGCAAGAGGGAAATTGGTAGACCGGTACCATAACCAAAGAAGGATTTTACGAAAATCAGGACTCATAAAGAAACACGAAACATCCACCATTACCATAACTGAAACTCATGAAGGTATATTATTCAACATTTCAACTTTGCACTGTCGGGTTTGAAAATCATTTTGCTTGTATGTAAAATCGTTTAGTCGCATTAAGTCCACTTTCCGAAAACACGTTTCTTTCGCAGTTGGTCCATTTCGCAGAAAGGCTCTATATTTTCAATCATTTTATAAATAATTATTTTTCTTCTTAGTACGTCGTCGTAGTAAAAAAAAAATCTGACATTTGTAGAATATGAAAAAAAATAACAAAAAACATTATTTACCTTTTCCCATATTTATGTGAAATATTATCAAATGGGAAATGACAATCTGCGAAATGGACCAAATGCGAAATGGACGTTTCCCGAACTGAAGCAAGTGGATCAAATGCGAAGTGGACGCGATGTGCCATGCCGCTCCGAACGGGCAACCAGTAGAATCGCTCGGACCGCGGTCATCCGCAGCCTCGGCGCTCCACCTCGGCGAGTTGCGCCCTCGCGCTATGCGATCATCGGTTGGCGGGCGACCGCGGTGGAACTCAACTAAACAATCTGCTTTGTGAGTTCTTATCTTAACGTCTCACATTCAGTTTTACGAGTTCAATTTCAATGGACATAGAATGTTATTTGTTTAAGAGTCCCAAAATGTATCACTTGAAGATCTTAATAATATGAAGCTATGGTTGAAATTTAATAAAGAGCCTTGGGTAGATGTTGTGGAGAAGTGGAAACTAACAAGGACATTGCGAAAAGAAGATTTATCTGGAAAAGACAAAACCATCCAAGACTTATTTAATGAGTGGCCTTCAATCAAAGCAAGCTTGGGCTACAAACTTGTTCGTATAATTTATTATTAAATATTTCATATATTTTTTTAAATATTTCAGTTTTTTGCAAATATGCCATTCGATACTTATGCTTGTCAAAATTCGGCCTTATTATATTATGCTTTTAGAATTTTTAATAATAAATATTATGCTAATTGATATTTATGCCATTTAACAGTAAAGGTTATGTTTAGGACAAAAAATTATGCGTAGGTAATCATTCAATTTTATTTTTTATTTTTTTAGGTTGAATTAGATTTTGATTTCATGTACCCAAACCATGACCTAGAATTGTTCAAAAAGTGGCCAATATTCATGGAAAAAGCATTGCCAATTTACAGTACAATAAAAAGTTGCGTGGATAATCTGAAAACTTTGAACGACGATAGTACCACACCAGGTCAGTAGGTGCTAAATTATTTTCATTATATTAAATAAAGATAATAGACAGTCCTCATTTATTACAGGCTTAGCTTTGTAATAATTTTTAACTCCTTTCAGATGTGAGAGATTATGTTTACCTTAAACTGATGAGTTCGAAGATGCCACCCACCATTAAAATTCCAGTTAAAACCGAAGAAAATAAGAAAAAATATTATAAACCAAGCATTGCTGAATCAGAAAAGGCTTTCATTTTACATGTCGCGGTAAGTAAATAAAGTGCGCAAATAATTAATACAAAGTATTTACCTGTGGTAGAGAAGGAAGACATCTTGAGGAAATCAGCAAGTCTTAAGAACTCAACCCAATGAAGACTTGTGATATTAGTTTACAGGCAATGGGTTCAGTATTTAAGACCCAGGACATCTTGTATATTTGTATTTGTTCAACCTTGTTTCTTCTATTACAGAATCAGAGCGAAATAGTAACAAAGATCAAGCTGCGTCAGGATGAGCACTTGGCCAAAGGACTTACTTGCCAACCACTGATAGTCGTGGTAGGGTCATCGATAGAAGAAATAACCGATTACTATGTCCATTATGAATCAGTCATTTATAAGATCGACACCCTACTAAAAGCAGTAGATGTATGCTTTAAAATTTTCCATGTTTTCAATTTAGAGTACCCGACAGAGTGTGTTAACGTGTGGACCTTTATACAAAAATATTTTTACGGAATTGATTGCAAATCTGATAAAAAAATTTCAAGTGTAGCTTGCTTTATGGCGGATCTGTCTTAAAACCTTTTTAGATTGAAATTTCTATTTTGTGCCAAATATTTTATTTTGTGCATAATCAAGACATTTTTAAGGATTTGGTGATAAAAAAAGTCTAATTTGATTCCATCTAACTAAACATGTTTATTTGTTTTATGTGTTCGTCTGTGTTAAACGACTATAAATCATTTTTCTTACACTTGAAATTTAGCCATGACTTGCGACCTAACTCCACTTATTGCTGTAGACAGTTTAATTGTACCAGAATATTTTCAAATATACGTTCGTTTCGTCGTCATCTGACCAATGCTCATAATCTGAATCTACCTTCCGAAATATGCCTGTCAAACTGTAGAAACAACAATATTATTCAAGAACCGAGTACATCAAGTAGCCAACAAATAATTTTCAACTTGGACTGTAATAGTGATAATGATGAACGCCCTTTTGTTTTTGAACCTGAAAGTAACCAAGATCCCCAGAAAGATGAAATTTTTAATATCTCAACAGCCACTTTCGCTTTGTCTTTATACAGTAATCCTAACATTAATCGAAAATGTGCCAACGAAATAATTAATAATATATCAGAGCATATAACTGATGTTATTAGTAATATGTTAACTGATCTTTTATCTAGTGCTTCAGAAACAAATGTCGAAAAATTAAAAAAAGTAATTAAAACAATATCGCAACCTTTTGAAAATTTATCCACAGAGTATCAAGTAATGAATCATTTTTCTGAACTTGGCATTTATATACCTCCTAAAAAGTTTCTTATTGCTGAAGGTACATTTTCAAATACTGCCAATTCTTCTTCAATAAGACCAAATTCCGAGTATGGAGCTAGAGTACCTTTAAAATTAATATTTAAGAAAATTTTCGAATTACCCGGTTTTATTTCTGTTTTAAGAACATATAACGGTGCTGAACCTAATTCAATATCAAATTATACTCAAGGCAAGGTTTGGAAACATAAAACATCTGGAAAAGAAGGGTACTTATGCGTACCGTACTTTTTGTACAATGACGATTTTGAATGTAACAATCCATTGGGAAGTCATGCTGGGGTTCATTCTATTTCTGCCACATATTTCCAATTTCCAACTATGGGAAGTGAATACTTATCACTTTTAGAAAATATATTTGTTGCTATGTTGCATAAGTCGTCGTGTAGTAAAACTTACGGAAACGCGGCTACTTTTCACGAGCTTATTGAAGAAATTAAGTGTTTAGAGGAAAATGGCATTGATATAGCAACATCGGAAGGTAACTTCAGGGTATATTTTATACTTGCAATGGTCATCGGTGATAATTTGGGCCTTAATACTGTACTAGGATTCACAAAATCATTTTCAAGTAACTATTACTGTCGAATTTGTAAGGCCGATAAAACTATAATGAAAAAACAATCTAAACAAGATGACAACTTTCTAAGAAATCGAGAAAATTATTCCTGTGATGTTGAAACTAATGATGTATCAGTGACAGGTATTAATGAATCTTGTATATTTAACAACATTAATACTTATCACGTGGTAGACAATTTATGTGTTGATATAATGCATGACATATTTGAAGGTGTTTGTCATTATGACCTTGCTCATATTATTTTGTATTATACGGAAACCATAAAACTTTTCAATTTAGATACTCTCAATGACCGGCTACGACTATTTGACTATAAAGGAAATGAGTTAAATGACAAATGTACAAAAATAAAACGGGAACATTTATTAAAGAACAAATTTAATATGTCAGCTTCTGAAATGATGTTGTTTGTACACATTTTCTCTCTATTAATAGGAGATTTAATCCCAGAAGATGATAAAGTATGGTTATTTTTTCTTACATTGCTTAAGATAATTGACATACTTTTTAGCAGGAATTTTGATTACAGTACAATTGCTTTACTTGAATCTTTAATCACCGAACACCATGATGGTTATGTAAAGCTATTTCGTGACACCTTAAAACCTAAACACCATTTTATGGTTCATTACCCTGACATTATTAAACAAGTTGGTCCCTTACGATTAATTTGGTGCATGAGGTTTGAAGCCAAACATAAACAATTAAAAAACACTGCTTCAATAATAACCTCCAGAAAAAATTTAGCATTAACTTTGTTAATTAAAGAACAACTGTCATTTGCTCATAGACTTTATACCGTAAAAAGAGATGAAGCTAGAATAAAACTAAGTTCACGGGTAAACTTTATTCCCTCTAATATTAATGACATTGAAAATATTTTAATTCCTCAAGATGTAGAATTAACTGGTACATTTAACTGGGTTTCTTTCAATGGTATCAAATATATGCAACATGCTATTTTAATTATTTCCAACGAAGACAGGTACCAGTTTTTTGAAATAAATTTTATTTTTGTAACGGCTTCAGGAACGGATATTTATTTTCTGTGTAAAGAAATTAACTGTAACGGATTTAATGAACACCTACAAGCGTTTGAGCTCAACTCAGTTGAGGTTGACGCTTGGATATTTTTAAAACCTGAGGACCTTATCATAGCACCAACTTATTCGCATATAATGTGTAATGGAGATACATACTGTAGAATCAAGTACATGTAACTAGAGAGCCACCAAAGCAAATACAAAATCAAATCGAATTACATTCCATATTGTTTTCTTTGTTTTTGAGAAAAACTTTTACAATGTTTAAAGACACGAGACGGCATATTTTGGCAAACAACAACGACGCGTAGCTCGGTACGATGCGTAGCTTGGTACTGTCGCGAGTTGATATTCGTTTTTGATTTTGTATTTGCTTTGGTGGACACACTCGCGTGTTCTGAGCGCTCTATCTGCCTATTTCTTTGATCTGAGATTGATATAATATAAAGCCGAATTGTAACTGCGTTAGATGTAAACTTAGCAATGATGTTAAGTAATATAATATTTAGGTTTTGTATGGCGTTGGTATGCTGGACATTGTGGTTGGATAATTCTTTCTTTTTATTGCAGAATGTATCAGCATATCTAACCACCCTTAGAATCACATGATTGAAGATGATCCCTTCTGGACATCCTTTAAGACGAGCCTTTTGTAAGAGGTTACCGCAACCTTAGTTTTAAGTGCCTACATTTAAATATAAATATGTACATTAAGAAAAAAAAACTTATTTTGGATTAAAGCAAATTTCAATTAAAATTATAATCTATTGATGTTGACAGATATTATTATGGTCTGTGTACGTTTTCCTTTTACTCTTTTTGGGTTTCTATCGCAGTATTGTTAATATGTTGTATTGTAAATGCTGTTCTTTTCCTTTATTCGCAACGAGTCGCACTGAATCGTGTCATACTGACTGGTTGAGAAAAAAATTCGCAACGAGTAACAGTGTGACTCAATGCGAATTTTTATTCTCATCTAGTAACACTTGTTAGTAAATGGTTCAGTTTATTCTTCTCCTTCATCTCCTTCATCATCTGAACGTGAATAAAAAACTTTTTATTTTACCCTTAAAAAGTTTTTTATTTTACCCTTTTTAGTTAAAATACTTATTGTTATTGTCAGTTCCCCTCGATTTTTCAGGTCTTCCATCATCAGACCTTGTTTTCCATATCATGGGACCACTTTAGAACTATCTTCTTTCCAAAAAAAAAGGAATCATCAAAATCGGTTCATAAACGACGAAGTTATGCGCGAACAAACATAAAAAAACAAATATACGGTCGAATTGAGTAACCTCCTTTTTTAGAAGTCGGTTAAAAAATATTCTTTAAGTAACGGTGTTAGGTAACTGCTCCAAGAGATAAATATGAACCATTTACTAACACATGTTACTAGACGAGAATAAAAATTCGCATCCAGTAAACCGTTTGTTACGCGTTGCTAATTTTTTCTCGATCAGTAACAGTATCACACAATTGGATGTCTGACTTGAGAATGGATACTTTTAAGGCTTAATAGAGCATTCTGCGATTAAAAAAATTTGTTCTTTTTTTTTACCAAATTTGAAATCTTAGAAATCATGGTAAAATTCGTCAAATTGAGCCAAAATTTCGCGTAGGGGTTAATTTTGCCATCCCTTTGCTCTTTTAAACCTTAAAACGTACAAACCATTCTCAAGTCAAATACCCAATTCAGTATGACTTGTTGCAAATAAGGGCTCTTTAATTGAAAGCACTGTGACCAATGAAACATCTGTTCAAATTGATACCTTTTTTCCTCCTGCACGCGTAGCATGGCGATTCTATCTCTATTCCACCAAGAAAAGACAAAGTTATTTCATCGTTATTTCTACACAAATCGACTGTTTTTTTGCACAAATATGACACCATTCTTACACTATTGAAGAAAATAACGTTTATTTTCCATATTTTTTACATTAACATGCTTAAAACGCTTAAATTATTTCTACGTTCTGTCATTTTGTCTATTCTTGCGTCGACAAAACCCCTTTCTACGGCGCCATGCTACGCCTGCAGGTTCAAAATGTACACTTCCCATAATTTGCACAGGTTTCAAAAGGTACATTTCCTGAAATGTCCACTTCTCAAAAAGTACATTTCTCAAAATGCACCTTTCCCGGAATGTACATTTCCCTAAATGTAATTACCCAAAATGTACATTCTTAGAACAAAAAGTACTTAAATAAAAATAAGTTAACCTTCTCCATATTTATGTGATCCTGGTACTTTAAAATCTGTTCAGTCAGTTATTCCTATTAAGAATGTACATTTTGGGAAATGTGTACATTAAGGGAAAGTTGCATTTTGGAAAAAGTACTTTTTCGGGAGTTGTACCTACCTTTTGAAACCGGTGTTCACTATGGGAAGTGTTCATTTTGAACCTGAAAGCCGTTTTAAATAATTATTTTGTGCCACATTTGTTTTGTGACACACTAGTTGATTATTTCATGTGAAATTTCAGTTCTTACCTCGCCTGTAAGTGAATTGTTTAAGTTTTATTGTAAAAATAATTTGATAACAGTTATAATATACTCAATTTTATTCATTTAATATTTTGTTTTCTTTTACTATTTTAGTTATAACCCGAACAAAATTATTGTAACATTTTATCATACCATTCAGATTTAATTTGTTTAACATTTAAATGTGTGTTTTTAACAGTTAAAATTGGAGTACTTTTTGGTATATTTTGTTAAACATGATCTTTTTATATTTGATTTTGTCTTTCGTTTATTTTTTATTGGTAGTTTACTGATTTGTAAATTAGGCAGCTGACTACAAGTCTCTGGCGACAAAGTATACACGGTGACTTTATTAGTGCGCATAATTTTTGAGGATGTTCGTTCAGTCGGACCATTAGTTTGATGGTCTGAACATCCTTATAAGTTATGCGCACTAGTCACCCAGTATATTACGCTACGAGAGATTTTCAGTCAACTAATAATTTACAGCTTTCATGCATAATGGCGAAACATGTTTAATAGAATATACCTACATCCTGTTCGTACATTTTAGGAGAGCGCATTTTGTGTATTTTACTACTAAAAGTGAAGTAAAGTATACGAAATGTGCTCTCCTAAAATGTACGAAATGGTATGAGTAAATGTTACAATACTAATTTTACATATTTTATTACAATACCTTACGTAAAATATGCAATACTTATTTAATGTAATATACGAAATCATACGAGTAAATATCACAAAATTAGTTTTGCATATTTTAAGTAAAATATACTAAACCAACAAGAAGATATCTAATAAATTGTATGAAATTAATTTCACATTTTTTACCAAACACTTTTAGTTAAACATATTAAATCAACATCGTTAAATGGACGAAAGTAATATACGTGAAATATGCAGGACTCGATTAGCTGAATATACTAAATTAAATGAGTAAATGTAGCAAAATTAATTTCATATATTATACATAACACATTTAGTGACATTCATTAAATTTCATCGTGAAATATACAGGACTGGATTAGTTGAATATACAAAATGAAATTAGTAAATGTAGCGAAACCAATTTCACATGTTTTACCAAACACGTTTAGTTAAACATATTAAATCAACATCGTTAAATGGACGAAAGTAATATACGTGAAATATGCAGGACTCGATTAGCTGAAAATACTAAATTAAATGAGTAAATGTAGCAAAATTAATTTCATATATTATACATAACGCATTTATTGACATTCATTAAATCTCATCGTGAAATATACAGGACTGGATTAGTTGAATATACAAAATGAAATTAGTGAATGTAGCGAAACCAATTTCACATGTTTTACCAAACACTATTAGTTAAACATGTTAAATCAACATCGTTAAATGGACGAAAGTAATATACGTGAAATATGCAGGACTCGATTAGCTGAAAATACTAAATTAAATGAGTAAATGTAGCAAAATTAATTTCATATATTATACATAACACATTTATTGACATTCATTAAATCTCATCGTGAAATATACAGGACTAGATTAGTTGAATATACAAAATGACATTAATAAATGTAGCGAAATCAATTTCACATTGTTTACGTAACACGTTTAGTGGTATTTATTAAATCTCATCGTAAAAGATCAAAAGTAATCGACGTGAAATATACAGGACTTTTTAGTTGAATATACAAAATGAAATGAGTAAATGTAGCAACATTAATTTCACACATTTTACTTAACACGTTTAGTGACATTTATTAAATCTCATCGTAAAAGATCGAAAATAATGGAAGTGAAATATACAGGACTTTTTAGTTGAATATACAAAATGAAACGAGTAAATGTAGCAATATTAATTTCACATATTTTACATTACACGTTATGTGACATTTACTAAATCTTATCGTAAAATATCGAAAATAATCGATGTGAAATATACAGAACTTTTTAGTTGAATAAACAAAATGAAATGTGTAAATTTACTAAACGTATGGGTTACATAATCAACCAGTTCTATTTGGTAAAATCAACAATTTCGTGTGTAGGACCTATATTAACCCGCGGATTTGATAAAATTTACGCGGAATTTAGTAAAATCAATCATTCTTTTTTTTCAGTGTACTAGATATTGTTGAGGTTTTTTTTTGTTTTATTGGAGGTTTAAATACTAAAAGTAAGAAAGAAATCTGCTATTGTTAAACTTCCTTATAAAAAGAGGTAAGTAGGATTATGCCAAAAAACCTTGAGACTAAAGTTTTGATGTAATATTTTCTGCACAAATGAATCACATAGAAAAAGATGAAGCAAAGTGAAAATAATTTTGGTCTCTAGATGATAATTTTTGTCATTTGCTTTACACAAATCCAATCCATGGAAAATGAATTGTGAATGAAAAGAGACCGTAAAAGACACAAATACAAAACACCATCTCCCACAATCACAAATTACTTTATTACCACCATAGACTCATAAATCCATAGACAACCTTTCCATCAACTAGTAGCGTTATGTCAAATTTCGCGCCAATCCGCCATCTTTACCACGCTCCTAAACACGCACGATAAAAACCGATTGCTATGCTGTGTTAAGTTATCGTGTCACGCAAATTAAAGCTTGTTAGATAGCGTGGTCTAATGAGGCCTAAGAACAGGTGTTTATTTATCAGTTCAATGTGATTTATTGCTGTCAAGGTGATCTGTTGATGATCTAGCTTAGCTATACAATGTAAAAATAGATTATGAGGCTAACCCAGACTGTTCAAAAGCTAGGAATGATATAATAATAATAATAATAAAAACTCTTTGCCCCCAACAAATTGCAACTGATGGAGCTACTAAAGGTAACTGAAACTTTTAGTAGTGCCATCAGGATGGAATTTGGTGTGGACAAATGTGCAGTCATGCATGTAAAGCGAGGGGAGATTATGGAATCTGAAGGGATTCAGCTTTCAGATTCCATACACCTTAGATCACTCTCCTCATCCGAAACCTACAAGTATTTGGGTATGTCGGAAGCGTTAGGCATTGATTTACCGGACGTGAAACAATCGTTGAGGGAGCGCTTCTTTGGACGCCTGAATAAGGTTTTAAATAGCCTTCTTTCAGGCGGAAATAAGGTGCGCGCCTTCAACGGTTGGGTCATGCCGGTATTAATGTACTCTTTCGGCATACTCAAATGGACTCAAACTGAACTCGACGCCTTGGATAGACGAGTCCGTACGCTGTTGACCGCAAACCGGATGCATCACCCACGATCATCAGTGATGAGGCTGTACATCCCGCGGAAGTGCGGGGGTCGAGGCTTTTTAAATGCTAAGACCCTCCACAACCGCGAGGTGTGCAGTCTCAGAGAATATTTTCTGAAAATGGAAGTGGGTATGCACCGAGATGTGGTCACGGTAGACAAGGGACTCACCCCGCTGTCCATGGCTAAAGAGAACTGGCACAAACCTGTGGTACTCAGTACTGAAGACCGCAGGGAAGTATGGCAAAGCAAGGAGCTACACGGACGCTCCTACCGGGCTCTTCATGGGCCCGATGTAGATTTTCTAGCGTCCGTGTCCTGGCTACGATTCGGTGACCTCTTCGGGGAAACTGAAGGTTTTGTCTGTGCGATTATGGACGAAGTTATCTTGACGAACAACTACCGGAGACATATTATAAAGGATGGGACGATTGACGTGTGTCGGGCATGCCATCGTCCAGGTGAATCCATCCGACATATTATCTCTGGTTGTTCTCGTCTTGCTAACGGCGAGTACTTGCACAGGCACAACCTAGTAGCCAGAATCATCCACCAGCAACTTGCGTTGAAATACAAACTTGTGGAATCTGAAGTACCGTATTACAGGTATGTGCCCGACCCAGTTCTCGAGAAAGACCATGTCACGTTGTACTGGGATCTGCCTATCATTACTGACAGGACTATTGTCGCCAATAAGCCTGACATAGTAGTGATAGACAGATCAGCGCGCCGCGCAATGATAATCGATGTTACCATCCCGCATGACGAGAACCTCGTGAAGGCAGAGAAAGATAAACAAATCAAATATCTCGATCTGGCACGCGAGGTTGTCGACATGTGGAATGTGAGCTCGGCTATCATTGTGCCGATCGTCGTGACTGCCAATGGCCTGATGGCAAAGAGCCTCGACGAACACCTTTCGAGGCTCTCCTTAGGGGGTTGGATCAAGGGCCAGATTCAGAAGGCAGTACTTCTTGATACGGCTCGTATTGTGAGGAGGTTCCTGTCTCTGGAACCCTAACCACCGGTAGCTTGGACCCTGCTCCCACACCGGCGGACTACTATTTTTATATTTTTAAATGTTTTTTTATGCGTTTGTTTTTTAAAATATTTAAAAATATATTAATATGTATAGTAAATAAATAAAAGTCATAATAATAATAATAATATTCCACAACTATCACACAACGCCATCTAGTCCCAAGCTAAGCAGAGCTTGTGTTATGGGTACTAGACAACTGATAAACATACTTAAATATTTCTAAATACATACATATTATAGATAAATTACACCCAGACACAGAACAAATGATCGTGCTCATCACACAAACATTTGTCCTGGGTGGGAATCGAACCCACGACCCCCGGCATAGCAGTCAGGGTCACTAACCACTACACCAACAGGCCAGGAATGAAACAATCAAGACATCGTATCACGGCCCTAGTGGTTTATAGACAGTTAAAATTGCCAGTCTCGTCTACTCCACCCAGCGCAGGTGCTCATTTGATGAGATTCCACCCCAAAAAATATTGAATGATTGCATCCTTATTAAATCTATGATTTTCTTATCTCAACTTCTCGTTTAAATAAAGAAAAACTTCGAAGAGTGAAGTAGAAAGCAAGCCTGGTGATCCTAAACCCTTCTTTCTATAGTTTAACCCTTTTTACAGCTACCAACAACTTTCCGAAGAATGTATGTCTGCTTCTGTAGAATTACGTGTGTGAGACAATAAAATAAGTCAAGAATTTAAACCGGTAAGGTGTGACAAAAGCTTCTAAATAACAAAATACTTACATACAGCTTTTTTTCTACAAAATGTCCAAGATTTGCATGTCAATAGGTCATTCATTACAGAAATGTTACGGTAATTATTCACAGTAATCATTTAAAGAGCGTGAACCGAAAAGAATGAATGTCACGCCGGCCGGGGTAGCGTCACCCCCGCGAAGACACGTAGCTAAAAGCCATTTTTATTTGAACTTTCTTTTGTAATTGATAAAGTTAAAAATTGTTTTACAATAGTATAGAGAAAAATAGAAACTTTACGTTTATGATCGGTTGAAAAGTAGCAAGTTATGGATTATATTTCGGGGCTGAATTGATATTGTGATCTTATAAATACATATGTTAAATGAGGAGAAGCCTTTGGCAACATTTATACTAGGCTAGCAGTAAAAATATTTGAATTGAGATTTGTGGCAACAAACACTCGAGCTAAGGGTTTCAGAGCTAAAAAATATGCAATCATCGGAACCACCAATGTAATCGATTCATTTAATAAACTCACATAATATTTTCTTTCTGCTCCAGAACAGCTACATAAAGTAGCGTATTTATTTACCTGAAACAGAAAAAAATGCACTGGTTAGGTTTAATATGTCAACAAACTTTAAAGAATCTTTGTGATATCAATTATAAAAACCTATTCCACATTTAAATAATCAACAAAATACTTGTAAATTCCAATTATTTTGCGATAATGAACCGATATCCTACTCTAATTATTTTGCATTACACATAAATTACGCATACCTAATGCCTACTTTTTTCAGTTTCAGCAAAAAAATACAGGAAATTGCAGTTCTGATAAGCAATTTCCGCGAAAACAAGAATTTAATGATCTTACAAAGGCAACAATACCTTTGCTTAATACCACAAAAAAAACTGTGCTTAAACAGGAAAAAGAACTGGATTCGATGTAATTTTTAACGTTTTCGAAAACAAATAAGGGTTTAGGATTCGGAAGATAAACTTTGAAAACTGAATATTAGAATGAAAGTGGCTTTATTATTTTTTCAGATGATACAAGTTATTTTTTGTTATGTTCTTCCGATATTTCTAAAGTTTATTTTACATTACGTTTTTAAAAATACGTTTTTTATGTTAATTTTGGAATTATAATAACGAAAAGATTAATTGGAAAGATAAGGACGACACCTTTGCCCAGCAGTGGGACACTGATGGATAATAAAAAAAAAACGTTGCGTTCTATAGTTTATGCCTTACCCCCACGGGAACAAGGCATGCGTTTATGTTTTAGACTATTACAGACTTGTAAAAAAAAGGTAATAATTTAATCTACTTAACCGTATGTAAACAATAATCATTAATCTTTATACACACGAAACTAATTACCTAAAAAGCTTTTGCTATATCAAAAGTGATATAATAATTAAACCATAGTTTTTTTACACAAAGGGGTTAAAATAGTTCACTAAACAATAAAGGGTTATGTATTTAACACCTAAAATTAATTAAGTATGTTATCGTTTAAGTAATTATTACTTTAGTTTGGTTAATGACTTTGTAATTATAATGCTATGCGTTATGTATTATTAGATTTAATAGTCAGTAATAGCTTCACTACATGAAATAGTGTTTATGTAATTTGTATTTATTTTTTATTTGTATTTAAGAAATAAGAATTGTAAATATAAACAAAGTGAAAGTCTTTTTCTTTAAATTTTATGTAATACGATCCTTCATCCTTTGAGGTCAACTTCCAAATTCAGCTGAATACCAGTATTATTTATAACGTGGGGCTCAATCGCAAAATGTCCCTTTCGCAAAATGACCGGAGATAGCAATATTATGTCCCTTTCGCGAAATGACCACATGTAGCAAAACGTCCCCACAAAATGAGCACAAATACCAAAATGTGGGATTTCACAAAATGACAACAGGCAACAAAATGTCCGTTTCGCAAAATGACCACAGGGAACAAAATGTCCCTTTCGCAAAATGTTCCCTTCCTCAAACAGGCATAAACATCTTACATCAGTAAAAAAAAACTGGTGAGAAGCAAGAAGGTGTAAATTCATAAGGGTACCTACTGTAGTGATATTTAGTTAGTAAAATGGGAAGGTGATAATTGTGCGTAACTGGCTTTCAGAGCTAAATTAATACTGAGTAACAAAATACCCCTTAATTAAGACTGACTGTCAAACTTTCGACCTCTTGATTATCCATAACGACTTGGGCAAAACATCTGTACTATTTTTTACCCAAAAGGACCACACACCACGCATTCCCAAAACACAATTATACATAAAAAATTAATCAAAATATAGGTTATTTTAAAACCACAAACCGATAACTAGATCCTAATTTTATTTAACAACGTTCCAACTAAAACTGGTTATCATAATCCACTGTTTACGTTACGGTCGGAATTTAATACCCAGACATTTTTAATTTTAACGGTATTTCTATTTTGTCTGCTACAGTCTGCTACTAATAGGGGACTTTTTAAGGTGATTTCGGAGAATATTTTTTACTGGTTGTAATGGCAATTTTGTGTTTATGTAGATAAATATTTTAGTTAATTGTTAGGGGTCGCCTGGACCGTAACCGTGGAACGCGAAGGACAACTTTAGGAAGGAAACCTGATGGGTTTCAGACGATCAAGCAATCCCTTCTGCTGTACCCCAAAAAATATGGCATTATATGGATCTCAAAATCGCGACAGACAGAACAGACAGGCTTCATCTTCACACATCTTTGAACATTGGGTGTTTGAACCGACTTCAAAAAAGGAGGATGTTCTCAATTCGACTCTATTTTTTTATTCAGTTATTTCATTTTATTTTATGAGCATTTTGACCTCTGTATTTCAAACAATAGTAAATAGAGGGGAATAAAATCAGCTGTCCGAAATCAAAATGGCGGAAGGAGCATGGTAAACGCCCACCTATGTGGGTAAAGTCAACGATCATTTATCATGATGACATTTAATTCTGAGTCATTTAAACTTTCAAGATATTGTTAAATGTCGTGGTACATGTTTTTGCATTGTCACCTTTGTCGAATTGAGAAGAATGATTGAAGATTCTGTGTTGAACTAGTTGAACATCACGCGTGTAATCCGCAGCTATGTTTAAACCCAAAATAACTTCGATATCGCAAAACCACAATAATTCTTATCCCCGCATACTTCACAGCTTAAGAGCTTAAAGCTAAGCTATCGACGTGCTCAAGTTGTACTTAAGTAAGTCAACGGTGAGTCAGCGCTGAAAATATGATGCCCTTTGTAGTTTACGGGCTTGCAACGAGAAACTGGGAGCTTTTACACCGGAGTGTAACAAAGGGTTTGTAGAAAGGGTAGATGCGTGATTCGTGGCGATTTTGATGATAAGAGCTTTTAGAAGTAATTTAATTAGATTGTTATTTTACTTCTGACTTAGCATTACTATAAGCCATGAGGCCATGAGCTTTATTTTCGTCTTCATAAAGTTTTTACTACCGGCAGTTAGGTGTCCACTTCGTGACAAAGGCGTCCCCATGTTTTTCCAAGACAATACGTAAGTTCATTATTTTTACTCTCACTTGCATATAAAATAGATAGATATACACTAACACAGTCCCTATAATAATGCTCAGCGCCAATATGTTCGATTTGGCGCTCAATCAGTCATTTTGTGAGGTTTCTTAACTTGACTACATTGAAGAGGATAGGTTTTATCCCACGAAGGTACCTATACCTATGTCTTTGCTGTAGAAATTTTCGCTGTGTGCCATAATTATGCCTCTCGATTTTGTGACACACATATTTGATACGCTACGGTGTAAATACGTCCGTTTATATTAAGCATGGTACTTAAAAAAAAATAAAAGGGTGCGAATTGTTTTCGCGAAACGACCAACTCATTGTCTACAAACGATTTTGACGTTTATTGCTCAAACAATAAAGATTTATTTTATACGCCTTTTGCGTCGTATATTTAGCTCAACGGAAAGTGATTTTGAGAAATAACATTGAGTATGTTTGTTTTTCCTTATAAAGAATTGCATAGTTTATTAGCTCAGTCTTGAATTTTAAAATGTCTTAGTTAGCGATACTGCAAAGTCTCTTCAAGGAGAGTTCCCTGCGCTGTGGTCGCGGAACTATGTGAACGGATAATCGTATCCCTGAAACGTAAAGGGCTATTGAAGGAACACCGTGGATTTTAGCCAGTACGAGTCTGACACCCCCTTCCGCTCCACTCTGGGTAGGAGGATTAATTTGATGGTATAACTTCGTAAAAGAAGGAGACTTCTTTGTCCTTGATATATCTTGCAACGCAAAGGGTATTTGAAGAAACTGAGCCTCTACCATGAGTTGTCATTACGATACTCGATCATACGCATCGACCGCGTTTGGCGCTCTCATTGATTGAGAGTTCATACAACCTTGGAGCGGGCCAATGAGAGCGCCAAACGCGGTCGATACCGACGATCGAGTATCGCAATGAGAACTCATGGTATGGGTACAGCAGAATAGTTTCTAGTCCGTCGCGATCCACCCAGTGGTAAGAAACATTTGATAATTTTCTAGGTACCGCAAAAAAAAGGAGGTAAAATGATGGTTAATTTACTATACCAACGACCCAACATACTTACCTTTAACTTAAATCTCATAAAACTTCATTATAACTAATTCAATACGAAGATATTATTAACCTGTTTACCAAAAAACTATAGAGGGTGGCCTTCGCACACTTTGAGAGCATTACTCATAAAATACATAAGCAAATATTAAAGATGGCAAGGAAAACCTTCTATACTCATTATCTCATAATATATTTAACATTCATATTTACTCATTATATTTGTGGATTCATATACTTAGACAAATATGAAATAATATTATCGGCACCTGTACATTTTAGTCTAGAACGCAGACACCTATCTGCCTACATAAACAGCCTATAATATTCCCACTGCTGGGACACTGCCCTCCTCTTTGTGAGAGGGAATGGACTGTTATCCGCCAATTACACCCAGTGCGGGTTGGTATGTCACCTGCCTTCGAATTTTTAGTTCTAGGACATATCGGTTTCCTCAAGATGTTTTCCTTCTCCGTTTTGAGAGCAGTATGTAGTGTAATAGTACACTCTAGCAAGAATCTCCATAGACAATAGACCAATTTCTCACCGGACATGGTAACTTTAAAAGTAAATTGTTTTCCTTCAAGCTTGTTCCCTCGCCTTTTTGTCAATGTTCGACACCTGACTGTGAATATGAACAATCAGCACATCATATTCTTTGGGAGTGTATTCTTTGGCAAAACGAACGCAATATTATGTTGGATACTGTTCAGACTACATCTGGAGTCATTTATTATACGGACCTTGTCGAAACTCGAACAAACTTCCGTGCGTTCAAGCGTTTTTGCCATACCTATTATTGGAATCAAATATAACAGCTCACAATTTAGGACCCATTAATATTAGTAGTTATTTTTACCCGTGGTGCTAGGCAACTGGGCTTCTCCCAGTTGTAATGTCCCTTTCTGCCTATTGGCCTTGTTTTGTTCTGTCTCCTGCTTGCATGGAGGGAAGTGGAAACATATTTTTCCTACTCCTCCACTATTATTTTCTGATTAATTTCGTTGCAGGATCCAAGCCAGGTAAATTCATTCTCCGGGACACGTCGAGCTTCATTGTCTCGGCGCTTTTCTGGTGGTTGCCACTGTTGATTCTGGCTTTCAGGAGTTGCAGTGGTTTGGGAATAGTGTGGTGGGTTTGTCCCATAAAAAAAAGACAGTAGACATCCTAAGTAATTCTATTGGAAGACGCAGACAAGTTTGTTTTTTCCTTTCATAGAGTTCACTAAATAACTTAATCATCTTCTTCCCCTTATCCTATTTTACCTACTTGTGGTCGGCGCAACACGATTTCTTCTTCCATTCTCCCCTATCAGACGTCACAGTATCATTCACTCCTGTTTCATTCATATCATTCCTTACACAATTCATCCATCTTTTCATTGGCCTTCCTCTTCCTCTCTATCCATCAAAAAAATTCACTAAATAACTCCGAACACTGTTACATACCGAAGCGTTCCTTTCACTATTACTACAAATCTCTTTGGTAGATTATAAAACATTCTTAGTAGGTCTACATTCATACTCTTCATACCGACTCGTTGGCGCAATATTTGCGTCTCCAAGATAAAATATTGCGTCGGGGATGTGACGCAAGAATCGAGATGATAGGACGAAAGAGATGATATATCAAAATGAAAGTGAAAAGGGATAATAATAGACTCGATTTACATAGATGCTGTATGTTGGTGCATTGTGTCGATGGAATAAAAAAAAAATTGGGAAAATTGACTGCAATTGTGTTTACTTCTGGAACAAGCGTCATCGTATCGTCGTCTATAAATTATTGTTTTTCGGCAGGGACCAATATTTCAATCTTAAACAACAGCTGTGCCTGCCGGGGTCGCGGGACTGTCGTATGAAGTTACCGTGACCCTGGTAAGTACATGGCTATTGATGAAAAATGTGGATTTTAGTCAGTACGAGTCTGATATCTCATTTGATGATTTTAAAACCATGAAAAACAGGTCCAGAATGAGTAAATAATGAAACAAATCCAATCAGTTGTCAAAACGTGATTCCCCATAGATTTTGTATGGTCGGTGAACTACCTATGCCATCACCAACTATGTAGTTAATTCAATGATCTATTTGTTTATTGATTTCATACTCATTTAAAAACGTAATTTAAAAGTTTTTTGAAGGCTAATTTGTGTTTTGTATTGATTAGTTAATAGTGCTTCTGTAGAACCTCGCCAATAAGGACAGTGTACGATGTCCTTATAGTCTTGGATGTCCCCACCCGGCGTTGTTGCTACTCACATCTGCTTTTTATATACCTTATCATAAAAAAAACTAAACATATGTTGCCTCACTTCTCATAATCAAACAATAAGTGTTCCCTTTTTTAACTCGTAAGCCACGTGTCTCGAAGTACAAGTAGTAAGGGCCCTAGATATGTTATCAGTATTACGACATTTTTGATAACGCGCCTAAAATCTTTCGTCTTCCGCATTTTATAGGGCAGCGGCTATACTTTGAAATAACTGGCAATTTAATAAAAGATGATAAATGAGAAAAGCTTTTTCTTTACTCTTAGAATTAGCATTGCCAATCAACGTGGCAATTCCGCCAGTCGTCTGAGCATGTTTGTGAAAACGACTTACGAGTTGCAAGTCGTGTTGAACCCAGGCAGGTGCATTCATCATCATCATCATAATCATATCAGTCCGGGATCACCCACTGCTGGGTATAGGCCTCCCCCTTTTCATGCCATATCTCTCGGTGCTGTGCGTCTCTTATCCATGTATTCTCCGAAATCTTGACGATATCGACAACCCAACGGGCTTTTGGGCGGCCCTGGTTTCTTTGGCCGAACCGAGAAGGCAGGCGCATTACTTTGTGTAATTTATTTCATCACCACTGCTCTCAAAACGGTGAAGGAAAACATCTTGAGGAAACCCACATAATATCCTAGAACCAAAAATTCGAAGACAAATGATAAATGATATTTATTTTGTAAGTTGTTTATAAAGAACACTTTTACACGTCACAACCAATATTTTTAAAGCTAGATGGGGCCAGAGTTTCGTACCTGACTACTCTGAGAAGAAACAGCCGAAACAAACTCAGAGGTCACAGTCTCTTTTAAAGTGCAGACATTGTTTTGCTCAGGTCATACGAGGACCATGCGGGTGTCTGAGATGGTCTACCAACCCGCACTGAGCCCGCGTTGTGGCCCACTCCCTCTCTCAGATCTACAAGAGGCCTGTTATCACTGTGTCCCAATAGTGGGAAGATTACAGGTTGATTATACTTTAGCTCTCCTGAAACGCACCCCAGTAGCTCAGACAACCAATTTAATGGTTCATACGCACGTAAGTAACATCGATTCAGTCTAAATTTAGCCTGAATCCATTACTCCGACACCACATTGGATGTACGGTTGTAAATTTTCTCGAGTATACACCAATAACAACTGGGAATTGGCGGCTAACTGTGTCTATTAAAGTAACCTATGTTTTGGTCTTACACCTTGGTTATATCATCAGTCATCTAAACTCTTTTCCAAGATTCAGAAACATCATTGGACTGTTTCATCGACAATCTTCTATTATTTCTCGAACGTAAAATAAATCCGTGTTCCGTAAATCCGTAAGCATAAGCATTTCTTGATATGGCTAAGTTGTTCCAAAAACGGTACCAAATATTCAAATTCAACAACAGAATTAGGTCGGCCAACAATTCATTATAACAGTAATAACAAGTTACCACACACAATGAAATTACATTATAAACAATACACGATTCAGATTTAATGGATTCATCAATCAAATTGTTGATTTACGTCGATTCTGATTCATGAATACGATTCAATTTTGATTGGTTGCATTATCTTGGATTATATCAATACGGATATGGAACGAGATACTGATGCGATGTTGTGATTGTTCTAATTAGATTTTTGTTGTTTCTATGCCCTGTTTGGTTTTGTGAGAAGTGATTGATAATTTTAACAATGCAACATGTTTTTAAGTGGAAATTTGTATTGAGACGAGCTAATGGATGCCCTGTATATCCGTAACAATGTCACAGTACCTAGATTAGAGACTAGAGAAAACCCATTTGCAAAAAAAAAAAAACTATTCCCAAAATTTCTACCAGAGTAAAACGAGCAAGCAATGTTTTTGACACGATTTAATAAATTGTAAATAACTTACATTAGTTGTTAGTATGTTATTAGTACCTAAGTGTCTTCTTTTAACTTAAATAATATCATCAACACGACGAAACAGTGACCATGATGAGCCAAAATTCTTATATTTTTATTAAAATTATGACAGCAACCAGCATTCCAAATACAACTATAAATTACATCCACGGTTATCAAGCCAAGGGCACAAAAACAAACATCTCTAACCTAACACCGTATAAATCATTTCACAAACAGCTCATTATTGCCTCAAGACATCCCACCCACGCACAAACAGAAATTATTCTTATCCATCGTAACATAATCGAAGTTACGCCATTAATAATTTTAAAACTCTTGATGACAAAATGACTGCCGGTACTTCGTTTAGGAATGTCGTCAAGTAAAGTAACACGTCGTGAAATAAGATTGCAAAATTATCGAAGATTATTGTAAAACTTTGACGTGTAGATATTAGTTTATTACTTAATTTGTGTTTTAATTTATTATTATGTTGATAAGAGTTGCCTATCGGTTTTTTATCGGTTACATTTCGAAGTGAGTGCGATGGAACTGCACAATGTAAAATCTGAAACGCACCCACGACACAGGAGAAACTTCTAATGGAGCTGTCTCTTAGAGGTACTATTACCTTATTCTGTGCTCTTAGTAAAGACGACTGTGATCAAGCATAAACCATACGCATAAGTTCATTTAATTTTATGTCAATAAAGTTTAATTTACGAATAAAGCACTTGGTATTAGCTTGGATTTTAGACCTGACTTAAACTTACCTAAGTTAATATTGCTAAGTGCGCTCTATTATTGAAATTCTAGACTTAATATAAATTAACATAATAACTTCCATAAGTCCCTCTCTCATAGAGAGATAGATAGCTTGTTTCCCAGTACTGGGAAAATGGGATGCTAAAATGCACTATTATGCCTACGTCAATAAATGCCATGTTTGCAAAGAGAGTCTCCAAGATGGCGTCAAGTCTCTTATCAGTCATACGTTATCAAATCAAGAATGTTACGCAAGATGAAATTCCGGTTTGACGAAAAACAAGTTTGTATTCTGTTCACGCTTGCTATAAAAATAGTTTCGTCATGCTTGAGACTATGAGAGTACCTATAATAGAGTTCAATCTAGTTTGAAGTTTTTGGGAAAAGAAAGAGCCTTAGATTATAAAATGTCCAGATTTGTAGTAGGCACTGAGAGTTGAAGCCATGAAAAGGTAGAAAAATGATACCCTGCGTTTGATTCCTACGAGAAACAAGTGAACATCTCCAAGGAAAACATTTAAATGATTGTTTCAATGTGTGCGTCTCTTACACTTTAAAAAAAAGTGGCTTCAACAAAAACATTAGGTATCTAAGTTTTGTTTTGAACACGCAATCTGGACATTTTATAACATATGGAAAGAGATTTCTTGTTTTGGCATAGGAAGTTACCACGGCTCTGGAGCATAAAAGGCAATTTGACTAAAAAAAACAGGTGAATCTTATTCAGAGTCTAAGAGTATGAGTTCATGCACAGGGTGGGAAGAGTAATTTTATGATTTCTCACAAAAAAAAAGGCTTTCAGCCAGAACCAGAGATTTTTATACAACTGTCCTCGTTACATCATTTATTTAACCCACATCAACATTAATTTGACCTTAAAAATTGCATTCAACTGTCAAATACGGTGCAGGAACTGTCAAAATGTAATGTCATTACCATGCATAGACTATAGACCACACTGCAACTCTATTGTCTTTGCATCAAAGAAGTAATAAACAAAATAGGTTAACAGTACTATGTACTTGTATGTAACAGTTACGTAATTGTAATAAATTAAAGTATTGCAAGACAATGCAAGCTGCAAGCTTAAACGTAGAATTTTAATTTGTTATTAGCATTCATTAATTAGTCAAATGTAGTTTATTATTGCCTTAGTGCGAGTAAAGAACATGGTGTATTGTTTGAAGTTGCGTCTACACTTTACAATTTATTGTCTCTTTTATTTTGACTTTTTGAAATTAATTTTGCTTTTAAACAGTATTTTTTCTTATCTTATGAATCTCTTTTTATGATTTTTACGTATAAATAAACCTTCTAAGTAGAGAGAGGGAGGGGGTAGCAAAGTCTAACTTTAAAGCAAATGCAAATAAAGATTATTATTATTAAAAAAAGCAGTATGAATCTTTAAATAGTTTAAAAGCAAAATAGCATAAGTCTGTGTGTACGCGCTATTCATTACTTTCAACACAAAGTTTTCGGAAAATCCACCGGTACTTGAACGCACTAAACTTAGTGAAAACTATGCTTTATAAATACAGTTACTATTTAGTACTACTGACATGGCAACCTGCCACCAGCCATACGTTTCATTTGTTCCCAGAACGTAAACAAGCTTCTCGCAAAAACGAATCTAAATTACCTCATATTAATTAAATTGGCCAGACCGGAGCGCAGTTACAGAAGCTCGCACTGGGGGGCATAAAAGGTCTTCCAACAAGATGATTCTAACTTCTAACTCCTGATCATCTCCCCAGCCTGGTATTACAAAGTTTTAAAACCAGGCTTGTTCCGGCGAGTGAAAGTGACAGAGCTATACAAGTCGTCTAGCGCCATCTCTTTCACTCACTGGAACAAGCATAATACCCCCCTGTTCTTAATTATTTTGGGCTTATCTTCCAGTCTGCTGCTGAATATCAGTATTTTACATAGAGCGACCACCTATATCTGACCTCCACAACCCAGTAACTGGATAATACGATACCCCATGGTAAGACTATTATAATAATAATATTCCACAACTATCACACAACGCCATCTAGTCCCAAGCTAAGCAGAGCTTGTGTTATGGGTACTAGACAACTGATAAACATACTTATATATTTCTAAATACATACATATTATAGATAAATTACACCCAGACACAGAACAAATGATCATGCTCATCACACAAACATTTGTCCTGGGTGGGAATCGAACCCACGACCCCCAGCATAGCAGTCAGGGTCACTAACCACTAGACCAACAGGCCAGTCAGACTGGTTGTCAGACTTCAAAGCTTCTGACTAACAGTAACAACTTTCAAAGATCTATCAAATAGCAGCCGGGACCAACTGCTTTGCGTCTTTTCCGAAGCATGAAAAAAACTCCCAATGATAGATGGTCAACCATCCACAGATCAACCTCGACAAACTTGGCTTTACATTGAAGATCGACCAGAGGCCTTACCACGAGCTCTTAATGCGATCCAGTTTAGGCTGTGGGACTGAGACAGAGCTATGCAAGTCGTCTAGCGCCATCTCTTTCCCACAGCCTAAAGACTCACGCTTTAAGGGGAATGCTCCAACAAGCCCGCGAAATTCAAATTTTCTTACGTTTTTTGCAATTTTCAGGCCAGTGACATGTTGTAACTTTATCAAAATATGAATTATACATATTTTGATTAAGTTAAAACATGTCACTGGCCTGCAAATTGCAAAAAACGTAAGAAAATTTTAATTTCGCGGGCAACATCGACGCAATCACCTTAAGTAAGAGTTTATGATGAGCAGTGGTGGCCCAGTGGTATCGGTCCCGACTTACGAGTTGTAGGTCGTGGGTTCGAACATTACTTTGTGTAATTTATTTCATCACCACTGCTCTCAAAACGGTGAAGGAAAACATCGTGAGGAAACCGGCATGTCCTAGAACCTAAAATTCGAAGACATGTGACATCCACCAATCCGCACTGGGCCCGCGTGGTGGATTATGGCCCACTCCCTCTCACAGAGAGGAGGCCTGTGTCCCAGCAGTGGGAACATTATAGGCTGATGATGATGATGATGAAGAGTTTATGGTATCACACCAGTACAGTTGTTATTTAGCCAACAGGTGGCCTACCAAGACGTCTTAGTCTTGAGTAGTTCGGCTCAGGAAACGAGATGGCGCTAGACGACAAGACAATCATTTTGACATAAGAGTTCCACAGATTAAAAAATACATATCACAGAGCCGTCAGACTCAAAATGATTTCATGTTAAGTTTTCTATTAAAGGCGACTCGTTACATACGAGTAGATGCCGTTACATAGATGCCAACAATGGATACAAAATCTCTAAAAAAAAATTAAAAATATTCATTAGCGATCTTTTCTGATAAAAAAAAACCTATCTAAATACTGAAGCGACACACACACACAGGATATGGGAACAGAAAGGTACTAATATTATTTTATGGTGCTTCACTGTATGCTTTACCTATAAGAGAGTGCGTAAATTTTTACACTAACCACTTGACTGGCCTGTTCATTCTAATTCCTAATCACCTAAAATCGAATCAAACTTAGGTCATAATTATCACCTCGGGTTCTAATCACCAATTCAAGGAAACCAAATTAGGCAAAATGTGGCCACTAATCTTCAGATATTATAGGTTTCAAGAATTTCGTATTAAACACAAAATGTGCGTGACTGATGACCATGAACGATGCCAAGCCCGTTTTGATGACAGCCGTTAATATACGAAGGGAATCGGATGCGGTAGTTGAAGAATTTTTATTATTCAAGTTAGAGTAATTCTCTGTGGGAACGAGATGGCGCTAGAAGATTTGTATAGCTCTGTCTCTTTCTCACAGTGGAACTACTGTGACTTTAGGATGTCATGGTAGGTCCCGAGACCGTTATTCTATTCTTATTCTTTAATCCTATCCTACTAATATTATAAATGCGAAAGTTTGTGAGGATGTATGTATGTGATGTGTATGTAGTTATGTTTGTTACTCTTTCACGCAAAAACCACTGAACGGATTTGGCTAAAATTTGGTACACAGATAGTTTATAACCTGGATTAAGACATAGGATAGTTTTAATCCCGATTTTATGTTCCCGTGAGATAATTTTCGAGTTGTAGCGGGTGAAGCCGCTGGCAACAGCTAGTGACTTTATATAGATGAATATTCAACTAGGAATTTCTCAGTAGCAAGGCAACCATGAAGTCTGGATTTCTGTTCGGTTGGTGGCCAAAATGGCAATAGAAACAAAAACTCCTAATCCTTTGGGGAAAACAGGTGTGGTCTTATGTCATGTCGAGTCGATATTTTACTTTAATCATCACCATAAGCTTACAGCAAACTACATCTGACCCTATGTCTCTCAATATGCACGCTACTCAACTCGATTATGGGCTCTCAACCATGTCAGAAATACAATGTAAGTGAAACAGTCTGGAACTTGAGAGATAATAAATGGAGAATGGAGGAGCTCGTGGCTATATAACTACAGCCGCACAGGCCGATCTTCCGTGTTAAGCCGCGCTTGCCGAGGTTGGTCGGTGGATGGGTGACCATCTGTCATAGCGAGTTTCCTCCGTGCCTCGGAAAACACGTAAAGCCGTTGGTCCCGGCTGTCATTTGTAGATCTTTGACAGTCGTTACTGTTAGTCAGAAGCTCATAAGTCTGACAACCAGTCCTACCATGGGGTATCGTATTTCCCAGTTACTGGGTTGTGGAGGTCTGATAGGCAGTCGCTCCATGTAAAATACTGATATTTAGCTGAATCTGGTTCGACTGGAAGCCGACCCCAATATAGTTGGGAAAAGGCTAGGCAGATGATGATGAGCAGGTGGAATTTTATACTGTCTACCTACACATAGGAAAAAAAACAACTTAATGTCGGTACTTATGCATTTAGAACACCACTTCATCACCTTCACGCCCCAACACGACCAAACAAAAACAAAAGACGACTCACTATAAATACCTTTGATAACACTAGTCAACAAAATTTCAACTTTGTCGTGCCACACGGACTTTTTTGATATTTTTTACTTTAATTGGTGATTGTAATAAAAAATAAACAGTTAAAAAAAAATTGTTAGACAAAGATTTTATTCTATTGAGTAATTTAAAATATTAAGATAAAATACGGGTCTCGTAAATCAAAAGTTTATTTTTTTATAAATGACTTAGAAAATCTAAGATTTTCTTGAATATTTAGCTTCTGGTTGGTCCCTTATAATTGTCCAGCAGTAATCTGCTAACATATTTGGGCTCCATTTGCCCTGGTACCGCTATTCCATATCAGAAATATCCTGATGGAACCTCTCCCCGTGCTCGTCACTGACAGCCCCTAAACTGGTATTAGTTCTGGCGATTTTTTACAATGAGTGACTGGTCTTATAGCCGAAGATAAGTTAGGGTAAATAACTGTGTTTTTTTCTTGTAATTTATACCTTTTACGTTAGTGAGACAAAAATAGCAATCTGAAACGTGATCTCGCTGTTCAGTCCATATCATGGGTACAGCAAACGGCATAGGTCGTGCACCTTTTTTCCAGTCAGTTAAATTTTTCACACACGTTATGCAACAGACATGAGGGGCCCAGGATTTGTCTTGATGGGCGACAGAAAAACCAAACCATTGGTGATAACACTCCATCACAAGATTTGTAAAATTTCGTCGTTGTTTTTTTAATGTAAGTTCTCCGCAGACATAACAAAAAGAGTTAGGATCATTAATACACTTCCTTGACATGCTCACAGGGTTAATAAATCCCATAAAAGTGTTCAAATTCAACGATAAATATTTTTATAAAGATTTACTTGTAAGCGTTTTTGTTAATTTACTGCCGTAGTACTAGTTATGAGTATTACCGTATCACAACAAATAGGAGGCTAATTGACATATGGCAACTGTGATTTAATAATGAGGGTAGATTGATAAAACAAAATTAGCTATCAAAGTTCGTGTGGCAAAACCAGTGTTGACCAGTGTAACATGCCGCATCCAAACTTCTAACAGTGCCGTTGACACTTACAAATGTACCGGGCGATAATACAGCGCTAATTAATTGTATGGGTTTCTTGAACCCACGGCCGTGAGGGTGGCAACACTCAAAACACCTCGTGTTAATGTGAATAAAAAAGTAGGCAGATTGTCTATTTTATGGAAATAATAATTACTTGTGAACAGGAATTTTGTTGTACAGATTATTAGTGCCATCAGTGTCTTTTTTAAGGTGGTCATCAACATCATACAACATTGGTACATCATTTCTTATGGTTTATTTTATCACCATTGATCTCAAAACGACGAAGAATCGACAAGAGTCCGACATGTCCTATAACCAAAAATTCGAAGATAATTATGTGAGAAGCACCTGACCTGCGTGGTGGATTTTGGACAGTTGTGGAAACATAACAGGCTGGTTATTACTATAATATGATATTCAACTTCATTCGACTAAACCAAACCAACATATTTAATTAAAAAACTGGGCATATCATGCCAGGTTTTTCTGTAACGTTTAAAGTTGTTTAATTAAAACATATTAGTTGGATTAACAGACAAAATGTCTTCATAATAAAGCCTCAAAAACAATAATGAATCATTCAAAAGAATTTCACAAGCAAAGAGCAGTTAAGTATGATCAATACAAATAGTGCAAAAAATATGGCCGTCTAGCTGTCTGACTGCTCGATAAAAGCTTTATAACGGCTTGGCCACAACCACGATCTACACGCGTAACGTCGCAAGCGAGCACGTTGTGACAGCAACTAAGGAGATAATAAATGAGAGTTATAACCGCAACCTGGCTTGCGAATCACTCAAACTGTGCGTGATACTTTCCTCAAAAGGCTAGTCTGTGTATTTTACAATTTGAAAAGAAACCTTTTATAACCCAATCTTCTAGGGAGTTCTCTTTCACGACTTCTTCTCAGTTAATCTATTATACTTTAATGTTATAAAGCTGAAGAGTTTGTTTGATTGAACGCGGTAATTTCAGGAACTACGGGTTTGAATTGAAAAACTTTTTGTGCTGGATAGTCCATTTATCAAGGACGGCTATAGGCTATATAAAATCATGCTATGAACAAAAGGAGCCGAGCCGTGTGTGAAACCGCGGGGAACGGCTAGTAGTCAGACACAGGAGAGTAAAAGTGATTGCGATATCCTAAGAATGATTCCGAGGGTGGAGCGCGCGCGCGTGTTACTTAGCCTTACTTAGCCGCGTTGCAAAGTCGTATGGCCGGAGGTCGCGAACAGGTCATGAAAGCATTGTATAAAGCCGGTATTGACGAACAAAATTACGTGTAATGAGTACCTTACATTTTTATTATCGCCATTACAGTGTCGTGCAAATAAATCGTAAATGCCTCGACAATATTTTATGATTATAGGGAACTTTTTTAATTTATTCGTTTCGAGTTTTAAAAAGAAAGGTTAGGGTCAGTAAAACAGTAGATAGCTGACCAATAATTGCATAACAGCACAGTATAATTATCAATTACCGTGATAACAGGTAAAGTTTTCCAATAAGTTTGTATAAATTCTATAATACTACAACAATATTTTGATGTATGTACCTAACTGAATGAATGGGGTCCACCCTTTATAGCAGACCTTTTTACGTCATAATTTTATTTTGCATAGCAACGGATAGCATAAACCTCTTTTCGCAGAAAATCATTTGGCATACACTCATTTACCATAACACCGAAACCCATAATTTTGTAAGTCAGAATCATCTTTAGGCATAAATTTCATTTCCATAATAATCAATAAGTATAACCATCATTTCGTAGAAAGTTCACAACCAGAATCATCTTTTGCATAATTGTGTGGTTTTTATTTCCCAGACAGTAAGATGATGCAGTAAGCATGCAGCAAGCATTCAGCACATGCAGCAGGCATGGCTTCTGTCACGGCTCCGGCGCTGCGGGTCTCTGGCGGTCCCACGCGAGCTAATCGTCGCAGATGATTTTACGCCCACCACCGCAGCTTCGGCTTACTGGCCGGCAAGCCGGCCAGCCTCAGCCGCGGCGGTGTGCGTTAAAACCACCTGCTCCTCAGCTCACGGGCCGCCTCGCCCCTCCGCGCCTACGCGATTATAAATTACACTCTAGGGGTAGGGCAGACAAGACTACGTGAAGTCGGTTTTGCAGCGATTCATTTCTGTCACTAACTTTTGTAGCACACCATATTGATTTTATAAAACAATTTTTTTGTTTTTTATTATGACTATTAAATTATTTCTATTCTGAAATTCTGTGATCTTCGAAGTATACCAAGTCAAATTATTCCAAATAATCGGCGCTCTAAATAAACGTTATGGTAAATGAAAATATGCAAAATTGTAACTCTGACAAAAGTAATTATGCCCAATACAATTCTGCCATCTTAAAAGTATCCCAATTTAAATTCGGACATAAAAACATTAGGCCAAAAACAATTATATTAAAAAAAAAATATACCGTAACAATGTTCGTTTAAAAAAGTTTCTGCCAAGTGAGTTCTGCCAAATAGGTTTCGGAGAAACAAGTTTCTGCCAGATAGAGGGCACCCGAATGAATGTGTCTCTCTAAGTACTTCCTATTTTGGAAAAATGTTTATCTGCAATTTAGACAATATAACATTGGTAATAAGTAGAGCAACCCTCCCACTGCTATTCTTTTTTTCTGTTTCTGGAATACCCAAAAACAAATCATTATTAGAAAAGTGGTGGCCCAGTCGTATCGGTCCCGACTTACGAGTCGTGGGTTCAAACCCCGCCAGGCGCATTACTTTGTGTAATTTATTTCATCACCGTTGCTCTCAAAACGGTGAAGGAAAACATCGTGAGGAAACCGGCATGTCCTAGAACCAAAAATTCGAAGAAATGTGACATTACCAACCCGCGGCCCGCGTGGTGGATTATGGCCCACTCCCTCTCACAGAGAGGAGGCCTGTGTCCCAGCAGTGGGAACATTATAGGCTGATAATGATGAAATCATTATTGAGATAAATTGATAAAATTAACATATCGGTCATTCTTACACACAAAAATTAAACTTCGGAACATCAAACCAAGAAAATTCATAAAGACCATGTCAGTTTAACTCAACCAATAAGCCTATTACAATCGTAATTCATGTTATTACCAACCGAACAGCAATTTAAATAAATAAATTACACGTATTAAACAGAATAGTCATTATTTACACAGACAGACTTGACTGTAAATTAAAACTAGTTCTTAAAAAGAAAAAGAATAAAAAAAAGGTTGCACTCCAGGAGTGCCGGTAGAAGTGAAAACTTTTTTGTTACTATGTTTTATTTTTAATTTGAATGACGTCTTACTCATTTTCGATCAGGGTCACGTGACCCTGACGGTCACGTGACCCTGACGGTCACGTGACCCTGACGCGAGTTTTAAATTTTTTACCCATTACAGAAAAAGTGTACAACGCCGCTAAAGAAGTTTTCACTTCAAAATAGTTCAGAGTTTATTTACTTAGGTTTAGTGATTAATTTGACACGGTAAATATTTACTACAATATTCATTACAGAATATTTTATACTTTTGCCTTGTGTCAAAAAAACCATATACCTAAATTATGCGAATCTCTCAATCTAGAGCTTAAATACTGACGACAAAAAAAGATTTTATTTAGCTTAAAAAAAGAGAAACAAAACACTCAACTCACTCACTTCAATCATTGTCTAGTCTACTATTATCTATGGTTAGTAACCTACTTTTAAATTCGATCGAAATCACACTAATGTTACCATCGATCAATTTCAAACGCACACAGACAAAAATATCAATAGATGTCTAAAATAAAATGATAATACAATGAAACAACAAGACTTATTAAATTACTAGCCTTGAATAAATACACTTCCGACTAAAAAAAAGTTCAAAGTAGGTTTTACTTTTTTGCTGAACTTGCAATAGACAATATCAATATCATTAATGGCTAGAATTCAATCCTACATTGGAATCAATATAAATTTAAAACAAAAAATAAAGCAACAGTTTGTTTTTTCACTTTAATAAACTAGAAGGATACTAAATACGCTAACTGCTAACAAAACTACTGAAATGTGATAGAAAGGATCAAAGGAATATTTATTGAATTGAGATGTCAAGGATTTCAGATAGTTAGTTTGAGTCCCACTGCTGGGCAAAGGCCTCCCCTTTTTCCTTCCAAACCTCTCTATTTTGGGTTATTTCTGACCACGACTGCCCGGCGAACATGATCAGATCGTCACACCACCTCCGCCACGGCCGACCTCGACGGCGATGTCCTCCTTCAATAGTTGAGAAATAAATTTTTATATTTTATTTGTAATACTCTACACCGTTTCGTAAATGTATAATTCTTCTAATTAGTCAAAACAGTAACAGAACCCCTACTCCATCGCATCCGACCTCAACAAAAACCAATAACATGACCCAAAAATTATTTCCGGCCGCGCACACGTCAAAGAACCCTTGAGTTGACATCTGTCACGATGACAGGCGTCGAGACAATAATTTTGACAGCAGCTGTCAATGAGAACTCGCAATTACGATCCCGTTACGGGTATCTGTGTTAATACTGCACTTAAAATGTCTGCACTTCGATTGTAAGCTTACTTTTATTTATTTGTTTTCTTGGCCCACAATGTGAGAATTGATTGAACGAAATTGTAGCATGATTAAATAGTTCCAGTTTGTTTTATCTGTTAAATCTCGTTGTAGATGGCGTTGCCTTAGGTAGTTAGGTAAGTCCACATTTGAACAAAAAGTTCAATCTATAAATATAAAATTATTTTTTACGGATTTGATTACCATCCCCTTTTAGGTGTAATTTCAATAGTTCTTATACTTTTTTCATTATATTTCCTAGTTTATCACATAGTAGTTTTATGGTAATTCAATAAGCATTATGTTGCCTAAATAAAGATATTAAAGGTAAAATCCTATTCTCATTTTGAACACATAAAACCTTTTACCGCATTGACAAGCAGTTTAAAAAAAACTACATTCTACGTTCGAAAAATAAAACCGCGCTCGCACATCATACATTTGTATTTATTCATTCAGAAATGGTCTGAATGGTTGCTCGAGTGAATTATTAACTTGCCTTCACCTTCAAAGTGTTGTTGACTCTAACTAAAAATAGACACGCAGTTTCGTAACTCTTTTTGTTGTTAACTGTTGAGAAAAAATACTCCTTTTACCGTGACCTCCTTTGTTTATTGGGTCTTCTTATTTTGAATTATTGCGTTCCGAGTTCAAATGTTATTTTTAAGATTATTCTCTGTTGGAAAATGTAGTTTTTCAAGTAAACATTTTTTTACCGGACTTTTTGGTGCCACAAAATTCTTGCAAAGAAAAGCTCAGATTATAAAAATGTTTTAAACATTTTTTTAACCTGGGGACTTGGAATACTATAGCAGCCAAGACTTAACAAGCTACTTGCAAAAACTTTGCCTATTAGATACCTACCTAGGTACCCTACCTACCTATATTTCATAATTTTAGTAATTTTACGCCATCCATAAAAAAATATTACCCACCCAACACTTAAAGACTTCCCTTTTTAAACATTTGACTGAATCATCAAAAATACTATTCGTACGATGTATCTTACAGTAATAACTTCTAAACAGAAAGGGCAATGCCCTTTAAGTAAAAATATCAAGACACAAGTATCTGACTCCCTGAACAAATACTGAAAAATATCGTTTTATCAATGAATCATTTCATTCATGTTTGTTTTACCTACACTTTGTAAAGTAACACACGATAAGTATTTCTCATTAGTTAAGTGTCATCAATATTTGTCTTTGTATAATCTAAGAAAAGAATGCTTGAAAGTTGAAAAAAAACAGAAAGAAATAGTGCTCTTGGGAAAACACGGAAAGAACGAAATAAATTATAATTGGAAATCTTCAATTCAGCCTATTCTGAAAAGATATGAAATCGATAATTTTTTTACGTTTATCGTCTACGGAAAACTAGAAAGGTAAGTATATTATTATATGCTTTGCATTGGGAATTGCCATATTCAAATCCACAAGTTCACTCGACTTCTGTATTACAAAATTTAAAAAAATACCTACTATTTGTAACCTACTCAAAAGTCCGTATTCTGGAACACTTCTCACTAATAAGATTCGATACCGAAATCTCTAATCGAATCTAGTTCGAATTCTCTATTCAAAAATTTACCATCGTTCTTAAACACGGGCCTAGAGACAACAGACATTTTTTTTTCTTTTTCTATAAAAACTCTTTGACCTCGTATTTTACAACTGTCATTATGATCGCACAGTTGGCTGGCCACGCCGACCTAGAAACCTAAACTAGTGTCTTACTCATCCTAGAGCTTTAAATTTCCTAGTATTGTTTTATTTTTGATAATGCTACTTAACTATGTAGGTACTTAGATTACCGGGTTTAATTTTTATGGCTATGGAAGTTTTGTGTCATAATTTTTTGTCGGTTGTTAGCAGTGTGAGAAACTGTGTATACAATTGTTCATGTTTTTAGAGTAAACTTCCGGTGAATAACCGCTTTTCAGAAAAGCAGTTATTACGTTTGGAAAATAAATAGTAAAAAATGTGTGTCAGAAAACCTGCTGGAAGTAAATATACATAATCCTTTGAGGGGCCTTTACAACAAATGGCGCTCAATCAACAATTAATTTACAATCAAACATTTGCGTACAACAAACTGGCAAGCAGTTAAGTTTTTTTTTTTAATGGCGAATGACCCTTTTTTACTTTCAAAACGGTGAAGGAAAACATCGTGAGGAAACCGGCATGTTCTAGAACCAAAAATTCGAAGACATGTGACATCTACCAATCCGCACTGGGCCCGCGTGGTGGATTATGGCCCACTCCCTCTCACGCAGAGGAGGCCTGTGTCCCAGCAGTGGGAACATTATAGGCTGATGATGATGACCCTTTTTTTAAAGTTGTTGGGTTTGCAATTTATGTGATATCAGACAGATGTGTCCACCTGCCAGACTAAGTATCTTCTATACACAATATTCCATCAAGTAGATAACTCGAAAGGTCACAAAAAAGAAAACATTTGAAAAATCTTACCTGAACAATGTGAGATCGCCAACACGAACATCGCCATACAAATGGTCAATCTCCTTAACTCCATAGCTGCTGCTGTTCTTAATATCACTTAGAAAACAAACAAAATCACTAACAGTACACTTAGTAATAAAAATATTACTAAAACTGATCAAAAACTGTTAAAACACTGGCACTTTCACTGAAGGCACTCCTTTCTTCGTAATTCAGGCACTTATTCGTTTAATCTGAAAAAAAAAAACAAAATTTTAGAACTTCAAACAAATATTTTCGGGTTTTCGACCTTTTTCGATAATTTAGAAAGATCGATTTATGAAAATATTCTTTTCTTTTTTCAAATCGAGATTCGTTCTTGAATATTGTTTCCAGAATACGGATCTTCATTTTTTTTTATTACGTTCCCGCTAAATTAATACGTTGCATTTACTAGTATTAAAATATGTTTCATTTTAACGGTGCATTTTGTTTTGTGTCTGTAGAAACGGTTTCATAACATTTTAATCTTATTTCCTTTCTAAGAAGTAAGCTAAAAAGCGTAAAAATTTCGTTTTATACTAAAAAAGATGGACCAGCCAGTTACTGGCACTTTTCAGTCGTCAAAAAAAGTTGAAGGAAGTTATAGCTTAGCCACGAGGCACAGAACAAGACAAAAGTTCCAAATACAAATATATTTTTTATCTTTCTTTGTTTCTTTCTTTCTAACGTCACAGTCGACTAAGAACCGTTGCCATAAACAAATCATTAGTCTACATTCAAAATAAAATGTCGAATCAATCATCATAACATAAAAACAGACGTAATAATAAAATTATCCGTTAGCGAACACATACTAAACATAATCTGATTTGGTCTTCAATTTAATTGCCAACATAAAAAAATAGAAGACAGTATAAATGTGTTATTAGACTATTATAGACTAACTAATAATCTTTTTATGCTAATTTATTTAGAGTAGAAATTCTTTTCGAATTTATTGTTGCATCTGCAGTTTAGAAAAGAAACCGAATCGAATGTGTTATATTATAAGATACCTAACGTTTTGTTTGAGTCACAGATACAAAATATGTTAACGATGACAGAAAAGCCAAAAAAAATGTAAATTTGACATAAACTACCGAAAAGACTGGCGATCATGCTGAAAGTCGTGGTCAACAACCACCTTGCAACTACTAACAAGCTACCTTGAAGTTTAAAGTCCGACGGCTCAACTCACTACGTAGCCGTCGCCACATGACACTGGCAGAGTAGTCAAGGAACTCATTGCCAAAGAAGGAAAAAAAAAAAAAAAACAAATATTTAGCCAGTGATTTTCACTTGTTAAAGCCTTACCGGCTAGTAAGACTGGCAACTTTAAAATACAAGTGCAGTTCAAACCTACAAATAAAAAAAATAGCGAAAACAAAATTTTTAAAAAAAGGAGGCTTTTTGCTTTAAAAGATTTGGTTTTTAAATTTTGATTAGTTTTAAGTTTAATGCCAAAAAACACAATTTTCTTATTCTTCTTAAAAAAGTTTTCCTTAAACAAGATAAAACTCAAAAATATTTCTTTAAAAGTTAAGAATCAGAAATGTAACGTTCGAAATGCAAACACAGCAAGTATAAAAACGTTAATGGCATTCCCCCTAACTCTTTAAATGTTGCCATCTAAATTATAGCCTGTAATAAACTTGTTTATTGCCAGAATTCACATTATTTGAACGATATATTTTTAGTACTGTTATGATCTTTGATATTGGTTGTTTTTGGCAGAAACTCGGGATCAATAAGTCGTTATTACGTGTTTAGGGCTCCCAAAACTGCATGATAACTTTGGTATTGATTGCAAGCGATTTTATACAAAACTAAGAGTTATTTTACACAAATAAGGTGTAAAGTTCATTGCTCTAGTTTCAGATAAATAAATGAAAGAAAATAATCCATTAGAGTAACTTCAAAGACTGCTGGATAGATGTCGACAAACATACGGAATCCAGTGCCTGAACAAATATTTGTCCCCAAACGGGAAGTGAACCCCTGCCCCTACAGAAGGCGAACCCTCCTCGACAACGTAGTATACTTACATAACACACATTTTTTTCTACTTTTTAACCGACTTCAAAAAGAAGGAGGTTATCAATTCGACGGTATGTTTTTTTTTTTTTGGTGTGTTTGTTACCTACTGATTACTCCGCCAATTGTGGACCGATTTTTAAAATTATTTTTTTGTTCGAAAGGAGATACTTCAGGAGTGGTCCCATTGTCACCATGTCAGGATCTGATGCTTGGATCCTGGAGAAATCGAGGGCAACCCTCAAATTTTATAGGCCCACACATCGTTTTTCGCAAATTTTATGAAGTAATTTAAGTATTTGCGTATAGCAATCATCATCTCATGTAGCTGAGCTGATGATGGAAGGTACAACGTAAGGAATTGGCATCGACTGATTTGGTAAATTATGTTTGTGTTCGCATATCTCCGGAACTACAAGTCCGATTTAAGTAATTCTTTTTTTGTTGTACTAGGTATTGCTCAACTTAGGGAATACTGCAAGTTTCATCAAAATCGGTTCAGTAGTTTTCGAGATAGGGAATGAATGTAAGAGATTTTTAACGATGTTATTACCGGTGTTACGGATTACAAAAAACTAGTGCTCATGTAAGAAAATGATGTACTCGTATTTGACAAGAATTGTGGTTATTAATTAATTTAAACTAAAAAGAGTAAAATAAAAACTTTTTCAAAAAAACTGTAACCGCCTTCAAAAACAACCACAAAAAAGGGTAAAATAACCTTCAAAACTTTTCTTTCGGAAGTCGGTGGCAAAAAAGACAATGAAATTAATAAAAAAAGTCACCGACTTCCGAAACAAAAGTTTTGAAGGTTATTTTACCCTTTTTTGTGGTTGTTTTTGAAGGCGGTTACATTTTTTTTGAAAAAGTTTTTATCAATATTGTTGTTATTCTCAAAATCCAGTCATAATACATATACGCTAAGGTCAAATTGAGTATCTAAACTTACAGTGATGGTTATATCTGATAATGAAAAGTTTTTTAAAGAATTATAGCTTAAGAACTGAATGTAGTGATATAATTTTAGCAATAGGTTTCAAAAATGAAAGCTAAAACTTTTAGACATAGTTTCCTATGTCTAAAAGTTTTGACACTTTCGCAAACTCTCTCATTAAGTATTTAAGAACCGCTTGAACTTGATAAACAAAACCTAAAATCAACCTTTTACATAGTAACACTCCCAAAATCTAACCGAAATCCTAACATTCACACGGAAAACCAACCAACTACAATTCAATCTAACACCACGGAAGACATTGAAAACGCCATAAGAGACAATAAACCTATTATTGAATATGCAACATTTCTCTTAGCACTTAAAGTTCAAAATCCACCAGCAAGCACTTTGCTCCTTGCTATAGTTCCTACTGTTGAAGACATACATTACAAAAGTGACTACATAAACACACAGTATAACAAGATACCGTAGACTGACATTGTGACACTGGCGACACGTCGAAGAGATACGACACGAACCGGTAGACTGTGGTCTAGATGTTTATGTATACTGTAATACCTTATAGGTCAGAAGTAGATAGTCTGAAAGTGGTAGATGGAAATAATGGTGATATACTTTTGATATTGGTCATAGGACATGCGAACGATGGAAATGAAAGGATCTAAAAACACAGCTATAACCTTGGAGTCTTCAAGTCAAGAGTGAACATATTACTTCTAGGCAAGCGTGCTTCATCGTCGACCACATCTTCACTTACCATCAGGCGAGATAGTGGTCAAACGCGAACCAATGATGAAACAAAAAATTAAGAAAAACGTAAAACATCAGAAGACAAAAAGGTAAAATTAGAATACTTACATCTTTACAAGGACATTCAGACACAAAGACCTAGAATACATCTTTACTTAACAAGGTAGACCGATGACCTGGCCGAGCATCACGCCAGATTAAAGCTAGCGTAGGTTCAGTGAAGGAACGAGATGGCGCTAGACGACTGGTATAGCTCTGTCTCTTTCCCACACTGGAACTAGTCTGGCTTTAGGACGTTATAGTAGACCACCTGATGAAGACTGCAGAAATCTTCTGATACGAGAAGCATATGATAGAGTGATGGTAGATGTGGCGAAGATAAGGGGAGGCGTACTTCTAATAGTATCCGTCTTTAGGGCGCTCCCTCACCGCGAGCATTCACCTGAAATGTAACGTTACAGATTCGAACATTCGAAGACAATAGAGCATCAAATTGCGCACTTTTATGTTACATTACAGGTGAATGCTCGCGGTGAGGGAGCGCCTTTAGGCTGATATGATGATTTTTGATTGGAGATGATAATTTTGAAACAAATCTTGTTGATGGACGAATAGAAGAGATAAAGTAAGATGACAAGAAAGTCCATGAACACGCAGAAGTGAATTGGATGAAGATTGCTATTCATAGAAATGTTATAATCCTATTATAGATTCTTATAATAAGTGCAATGAACTTCCATTGTGAATGGATATACAATATTTAATCTCTTCGAAGGTTTTTCCCTGCTTATTGACCTCCTGATGAATGAAACAGGTTGTCCTTAAAAAATAATAGAAGATCCTAGAAAAGATGATGAGGGAGTTGACAAATACCTATCATATTTAAACGTTACTTTGGTCGATTTTACTAAAACACATATTTTGCTTGCAATCCTCTTAATAAAGTTAGATACCTACTCTTACCGCTTTCGTGAATCTTTAAGATCACAAAGATAATAAAGATACAATGAATTTATAAAACATGGTAAGATAACATGGAATAATAGTAGTACACCATATAATACAAGTACAATAGTGATAGCTGTAAGCAAAATACCAAACCAATCACCACAAATCTATCAGGAATTTCTCACACGAGAAACAAACCAATAAAACAAAATAGAGACTAATAAAGAAATCATCAATTGCCCGTCTAATCCAGACGAACAAGCTACATATCCAAAAAACATTCAAATGCCCTCTCAATCTGATACAAACGGCTTCAAGATCAAAGGGACGGACGGACGGAAGGCCTGAATCAATAAATCTTTAGCTATTTTTACCCGACTGCGCCAGGAGGGTTATTAACTAACAGTACCATAAGTACCGTCTTCCTGGTTTAAGATGGGATTATTAATTATAGGAATGGATTTGGTAGTGAAATAATCGTGTTTTTGAAAGATAGAGAAGTTAGTTATGACTCGGTTGTAAATTATTTTGTCGGTCCTTGGGTACCCCTTAGAAAAAGAATCAGTTTTAAGTTTTTAAGTTTTGGGAAATTATACAATTACTTCCCCAAATCTGGGTAGAGCGGATGGGATTTTCAGACTCGCACGAATAAAAGTCTACCCCGTTCCTTCAAATGTCGTTTGCGTTGCAAGTCCGAGGTTTTCAAACAATCCGGGTATTGTCTAGTCTGTGATCAATTTTCCATAAATGCCCGGATATTTTATCATGAGTTTCAATGTTCCCTTTTCTTACTATACGTAATAATGTCGAAATTCAGTAAATAATCATTAATTATTATTTTATGTCAGATTTCACTTGCTTGCAGGAAAACGAAAATAGACAAAAATGTAATTTAGAAAGCAATGGCTCTACAACTGCATCAATGATGCCAATGGTTCCTATAAAATCAAACTATTCTCAAAATAAAATATTATATACATACTCGTAAGTGCAAGTCAAATGCAACAAGCAATAGTTGACATGTTCAAAGTGTCTATTGAACATATCAGTGCCTTATCATCGTAAAAGGCGATGAAGGGAAAGTGTTACGTCACATACTACAAGCAGATAGAAGAGTAATGGATTGACAACCTGTTGCCTTTTTATTTCACTTTCATGTTTGAAGGGTTTATAAGGTTGTGTGTCTAGTTTATCTATGAACATGAGTTAAGTTCCTTTGACAACAGAAGTTATTGAAGTATCGTCTTTATTGTAAGTTTGTTGAAGATCATTATCGGTTTCACTTTTTAGTGCTACCTAACATTTACTTTAGCTATAATTATTTGAAGTTCTATCTTATTTTACTGCGGTTGATGTTTATTTATACAAGCTAAAGCAAGCTTGTTCATGCTTAATTAACCAAGATATGATTACTTGAAAAGATGTGGTCTTGATTTTTTTACCCTGAATTTGTGTCATCTACAGTACTAGCCCAGTTTCTATAACGTGCATATTCTGTCACTGTTAGCCTGCATCATATTACTGCTGGGCAAAAGACTTACCCTTTGATATCCAGTTTTTTTAATCCAGAGCCAAACTCGACCAGCGGTTGTTGGTTCAGGTCGACGTCTGCTAATCTTACTGACCTAATGTTTATACATTTCTACACTCGGTCGAAAAAGATTAGTTGAGCAAACAATCTGATTTTCTGGGATCATTAATCCTAATTGGATAAACTATTTGAAGTTTAACAAAGTCTTAGACTCTGCAAAGGTCGTTCTATGATCAAAAGCGTTGCAACCAAAACTCTTTGTTCTTGTTCAAGTCAGAATTCAGTATTAGTTAATGGTGCAATACGATTTGAGGTCACGGAACCGGTTGGTCGGACCTTTGGTTCCCATGGAGGTTTAATTATGTTGTGATTATTGCGTATCTCGCCTAATAAATATTGATGATTTGGTGCAAGGGACGAGCGGTATAAACTTGTGACTAAAGAATAATAAATAGGAGTTGGACAGAGGCAACTGTGAAGCAGTAGACTAGATTGGAATATAAAATTAGAGAATTCAGTTGAAGAATACCTTTACCTAATTTTTTAGAAATGGATCGTACAAAATTGTTACTGTAACTATAAAATTGACCCATCATGTTTCTAAAATGCGATAGTTGTATTTAGTTTTTCGACATCCGAGGGACCATTTAAAATGTATCAATCTTCTCGTTTCTCATATAAATCAGGAATGTGTTATTACACTTATTACCATAGTTATCTATGTTGCCAAACCATCAATCCATCAATATCACCTAAAATAACTTCAAGATCTTCATTCCCACTAAATTATATTTAATCATTTAATTTATTTCTAATTATATTCGGAAAATTATATCAATAACCTTACAAGCATTTGTGTATGCTTCTAGCATCTTATAACTTGTACCACCACAACAAAGTACCACAAGATTGCTGCACAAAATGTCGGTTGCTACTAATTTTGAAAATAACGGGCCTGTACAAAAAGCTTATAATGTTTTACATTCATTGGTGAAAACGAATTTAAAATTAGATACTAATCTGGCATGTTTTCGACTCGAGTTTATAAATGGAGAAAAATTAACTTGTATTAAAAAAGATTAAGATAATGGACTCAATCGTGTTCTTCTCACGTAATTTCAAAAGTATGTTAATATGTTATTAAAGTTATATTATGTTACTAATGCCACTATATTAATATAGTGGCAGATATTAATAATGTCAACGCCTTTAAATTAGCTTATCCATAAGCTCCGAAAATATATAAGAGTGAACCGCGAAATGAAAATATGAGTTTTAATGGCAATATCAGAATTGAGAAACTAATAGATTCTGTGGATGACAATTATGATATCATTAGAGATGATGTAAAAATTTAGATAACTCCTAATACAGACGAAGGGAACAGAATTGCTGAAGCAAAAAATGTGGGAAAGAACACAAACAAAAGGATAGGAAAAGACGAAAAAATCTTAAGTTTAAAAAAATACTTTCGTAAGAAGACACAGAGGGATCAAAAAATATCAGCAATTTTAAAACTGACATTCTTAAAGATACAAAGAAAGACTGATGACCACTAGGAAGGGGGAAACATAAACATCATGAATTCACTTCAACTTTTTTTTACGAAAACGGAATACATGATTGCCAGTACCTTGATGCAGTATGGTATAAAAACGAGTATTGTCATAATTAAATTTAAATTACCGTGTCCCAAATGCAACGGTGAAAAATTTTAATCGTTCCGTGAAATTGAGGATGGTACTCGAATTAAGGACACACGTTTATAGGCTTATTTTGGAGTATCCGCAGTTTGTCCAATTTCAAATATTTGCCCGTAACTTCACATAAAATGTTTTGAATTCACTGAAGGACTGGTTAATAGATATCAATGATTTCCAGATAAAATTAAAGTACATACAAATTGAAAAAAGATTCGTTGGTTCGGTAATTTGTATTGTATCCACAATCTTCTATTCCGGAGGCCCTCTATTATGACTTTTCCTGTTTTTGTAAAGTAAAGTTAACTGGATGATGATGATGATGATGATGAAAGTTAACTGGAATTTTGACATTTATTTAACAGAAAAAAATCTCGATTGTGCACTAAATTCTCAAAAACGCAGTAAATTCTTCAAGTACCAAATAAAATACAGAAATCTTGTGATAACGCTCCTGAAACAATGACTTAAGCACTGAATAATGACAACATTAATGTAAAAGCTATCTATCTATCTTTATATAAAACAATTCAACTACACAAATGGCAATAAAATCTTCCATTTACAACAAACAAAAGGAACTTTCCCTTGATCTAGAAGTCTGCCACTAACCTATCACGAAAATACAATCTAAAGGAAACAAAGCTTTTAGAAAGGAAATTAGCATAACAGTACCAAAGATACAATAGACTGCTAATAAATTAACTGTTTTATCTAAAGCGTTTAGATTCTAGACTCTATAAACGTTTAGTTCAATGAGAACAATAAAAGATGAACTGAAAAGAATCTTGGAAACTATGGACCAGTTTCAAAACATTGAAAAGATTTCGCAAGTATCTATTGTTGGACTACGGTTGAAAATAAAACAACAAAAAACCGTTTAAATACAGTTTTACAGGCTATTGAAATCTTCTGATTTAGATCTATAGTTCAGGCAGAATTTCTCAAGATAATTAACGGATATTTCATCATCTGCCTTTTCTCAACTATATTGGGGTCGGTTTCCAGTCGAACCAGATGCAGCTGAATATCAGTATTTACATAGAGCGACCGCATATCGGACCTCCACAACCCAGTAACTGGGTAATACGATACCCCATGGTAAGACTGGTTGTCAGACTTTTAGAGCTTCTGACTAACAGTAACGACTGTCAAAGATCTAGAAATGTCAGTCAGGACAAACGGCTTTACGTGCTTTCCGAGGCACGGAGGAAACTCGCTATTACAGACGGTCACCCACTCACCCATCCACAGTCCAATCTCGGCAAGCGAGGCATAACCCGGAAGCTCGGCCTGTGCGGCTGTAATTATTTAGCCGCAAGCTCTAGACTTCAAATACCGTGGAATTTCCAGTCCATTCCAGCCAGCACTCAAACAAAGACTAGCCACAAATAAGATTGCACAATGACAAACAATTTAATCTGTCACAATTGACATAACTACTTCATCTAATGCTTACAGACGCCATGGTGTGGCCTTCATCTACAATGGTTCACGTCCCATTAAACTCTGCGACCATGACCTTGATTATGGGTTTACCAATTGTCTTATTTAATTTAGAAATAGACCAGACATTGTTGTCCGGGATAATTGTTGAGGAATTTGGATTATCTTGGAGATTCAAGGTCTTTTGCCAAAATAACAGCACGGTTTGTGGGAAAATGCCAGCTTAAAAAATTGCCGCCATTAGGCTGCGGAGCAGAGCGTAGAGCGATTCACCAATCACATGGCGTGAGTGGAGAAGAGATGTGGTTGGTGAATCACTCTCCGCTCTGCTCCGCTGTGCTTCAGTGGAACAACAGCCTTTTCATTGCAACATTTTCAGTGCAGAGCAAGCAACGTTTGACGTTTTTAGATGTCACACGTCTTCGAATGTTTGGTTCTAGGACATGCCAGGTTCCTCACGAAGTTTTGAGAGCAGTGGTGATGAATTATATTACACAACGTAATGTGTCTAACTGGGTTTCTATATTTTCTTTCTCTATCTTTGGCGCGAGCCGAGTGGTGTCGTTACGGAGAAACGGTAGCTCGTAACTCTAAACATTGTATACGTGTTCTATAATACGAAAAAAAGATTTAAACCTTTAGAAACCTAAAAGGTCCACCAATTGAAAACTTTTTTGAATCTCCTATCACTAAAACTAGAAAGTCACGCTACAAAGTCACGTATTTCTCACTAATCCGCTATCTCTGTCGCACTAAAAGTGAACGTGTCAGCTTTGTTTGTCTGTTCATTTGTTTGTCTGTTTACTTTGACAGTTTGACCGTGATTCTGTTTTCTAGTGACCTAAATCGGTTTTGAGGAATTTTCTTTGGATTTGTATTGACTAATGATGTAAAATGAAGGTCGTGGTTAAGTATACCTAATAATTCACGTACAGATTAGTGATCAGGGTTAAGCAATGCTTGCTGAAGTTAGTCTGTGGATTGATGGCCATCCATTTCATGCCGAGGTTAACAATTTTGGCGAAACTTTGCTGCCCGGGTAATATATATTTTTTTTGTGTTACCTAGGAAATCATCAATGGAATTCTCGGGAGCCTTGGGTGGAGGGAAAGGAACTGTCAATAACTAGTGCGAGTGGCGCGAGTAATCGCTCGTCGCACTCCGCTGTTCAGGCAGAATTTTAATAATTGTGGAGGTCAGATAAGCAGTCGCTCCATGTAAAATACTGATATTCAACTACATCCAGTTAAACCAAAAGCCAACTCCATAGTAGAAAAAGGCTAGGCAGATAATAGTGACATCATAAAACAACATCAAAATAGATGGAGTTGACTTTGGCATACTCCAGTAATTTGCGGAAGGTTACAATGATAATAATTTTAATTGCTATTTACTGGAGTGATCATAAAAATTACTGCGTTTATTTTTATATAACCTAGAGAGACTTGATAACGCGTTTACTAGCATACGGATACGCGTGCAGACTCGGGTTTAATCGAGATTCGAACTAGCATTCCTTTATCCAAGCAATGCAATGCTGAAGTCTAGAGCAGTGGTGAGTTGGTGACCCAATGATATCGTCTCCGACTGACTTGTAGGTTGCGATTAAGACCCAGCCAGGCGCATTACTTTGTGTATTTTTTTCATCACCACTACTCTCAAAACGGTGAAGGAAAACATCGTGAGAAAACCAGTAATCCTAGAACCAAAAATTTTGCATTTACTTACTTAAATGTTGAAGGACACCGTGGATTTTAGTCAGTATAAGTCTGACAGTATGGGTTAGGACTCATTTGATGATATTACTACTCAAAAAAAAACCTTTAACTGGTATAGGTACCAGAAACGACTTAACTAATAATTATAATTATATTACATAATATAAAAAAAACCTTGTAAATATCAGCCATGCAATTGATATCATATCATATTTTACGTCAACGTTGTTTACTTGCAATAAACTTTATGGATAACGGTTTGTGAAGAATTTCGTATTTATGAACGGTCAGTTTTCACACCCTGGGGAATACCTAGGACGTCTGTAAATACAGACAGTAATATAAATAAACCATAGGTTTCCCCAGCTGAAGAAACAATATCAATGGCTTCTGTTGCAGCATTCTGGAGCCTGTCAGCTATAACCTTGGGGTCTTCAAGTCAAGAGTGAACAGGTTACTTCTAGGCAAGCGTGCACCGTCGACCACGTCTTCGCTTACCATCAATCCACATTTAACTTGTCGCATATAGGTATTTATTAAATAAATTACAAAGTTGATAAAAAAATCGTGAAATATTTATCAGCGCTAGTTAAGTAATTATAATTAGTAATTCGATCCTAAGTCACAGAGGAAAATAATGTTTACTACAACTAATGACTATGACGAGATAAACTAATGAAGATCAAAGATCATACAAGACAAATTGTTTTTAACAATGTATTAGTACGGCAGTAAAAGATTCTGTTTTGACAGTGACACAACACAACGGAACAGGTAAATTATTCGTGAAAGAACTACTCTCATTTTGAGACCGCCATTTTCAAAAATGACGATTTGACAGCTGTCAAAGAAGAATGTCTATGTAGGTATAGTCCGCGCCATGACTCCTGCGGAAAATTCGTGGTACTACATTGTTTAATGCAATTTGATTTATAATGACATTACACTAGGGCCGCGTTAAAAAAACTTCAGTGGAGACGAGGACTCTAGTTTGAAAGACTCGTTATTTTAGTGCTAAACGTCAATTCAATCTTTGAAATTCGAATATCAACTCGTGAAAAAAAAAAGAAATGTTATTGTTTCCGAATTGTCTATGCTCACTCAAGTGAGGTTACAAGTGAATTTTACAGAATAAACACTACACAGTTGAAAACAGTGAATCACGATACGAAAATGTAACCTGTTAGCGTTACATTTTCGATACTAGCTGTTAATTTAACGCCTACAATTGGCATAGTTACTGTTTTAGGCTCGTTTGGCACTTTCCGCCTAACTATTCATTTAGTTCACGACTACCCACACTTACAAATAGTGCTATTTGTTAAGTGCTCTGTTTTCCAGTGTAAATATTTGGGTAAATTAAACATTTTTTTCTGTCTTTCGTACATAAATAAAATCAGAGCACAGATGTAAAATACTAACAAAGTGCATAAGATTTATAACCAAACAAATTACTTTACTTTCCCTACCTTATCATGAACAGACTGCAATAAAAAATAAATTACAAAACACTCACTGTTTGTTCGAATTAATTTCCTAACGTTTATATTACAGTTATTATGAAATATGTTTGATGTCACAGGTCAGTGGAACGACTTTCTTGATAAAGGGAGTCTTCAATGCAACGATTTATTGCAACTTTATCTATTTTAGAAGAGAACTCTTGAATTAAATTGTGTTTGTTGCTGCTTAAAATGTTTTATTGGGCCTAGTTTCGGTTTGGAAATTAGCACACTAAGAATTCTGTGCCAGGAATGCATAAAACTAACCTAACAAAATTCGCCATTTTGAGTCGCCGTTATTCAAGATGGCGAATTTGAAGTTTGTTTTGGGATTGTGACAGAAAGTTCAAACTTGCCTTTATTCAGTTATTAGTTACCTTTATTTTAGTCTGTAAAGGATGGCCTCCTCATCCATGTTTTAGATAATTTATATTTATTGTATACAAAAATAACCATAGGACGAAAGACCAATTTAAAAATGTAACAAAAAATCTGTAACTCAGCACATTTCATTCACTCCCATGCATAAAAACAAAATACAATTTTAAGTATATTTAGGATTTCGAACATCGAACCCGAAATTCCAACTCATTCACCGGCCAGTACTGAATATTGAGTGAACGGAATGATTTGCATAACTGGTTTCGTTCTTGAGTCTTGAAACACGAGTTTGAGCTAGTTCGAGTTGAACTCTCGTATTATACTGTACTTACTCCATTTTATGATGTTTTCAAGTAACAGGATGAAATCAAAAAATGCCGGTTTGAAGCGATTTTTTTAGTTACTTGCAGTTTTTTTTTTTTTGCAAGTTCTAGTGTTTATTTTTATTAATTTACCGAACCACACAAGATTTTCTTCACCAGCAATAACATCTCACATTTTGCAAACCCTTGAACCGTAAATTGCCGACAATTTTCGAATTCCGGCGATTAAAATTTTTCTCCATCGCCGTAATTTTAATTAAAGTTTGACACAATACATGTTTTCTTTCTCTTTACAATTGAGGTTATCAATGTTAATGTAATTGTTGGTAATTATCATTTTTATTTGGAGAAAAAACTTGTAGTTTGAGTTCCTGAATTCTTTCGGACATTAATTTTAAAATAACTGTTATATTTGCCAGTGTGTACATAAGTACGAGTATACCCTCTCGTTACAGAAATACCTGTTCCGAATATAACCTATTATTATTGGGAAACAAACATTGGTAAAATCTAAAAACAGAAAAAATCTCCTAATAATTCCATTCATTCAAATGTATTTTTATCTTACTACTTTTAGTCAGTACAATGTACAAGTCTGACAGTCCCTCCTGCCCTGCAGACTAATTTGATGAAATTTTAAAAACGAAAAAAAAAATTCTACTTTTGTGAATGCGAATGTTGTTCCCGAAATTCGAAGGATTAAATATTTCGTTCTCATCATCCATAAATACCAATCATAGTTAGTATTTATTTGCGTTGAGATACGAGATAAAAATGTAGAAATTCCATATCATGAATGTGGACATTTGGAAAACATGCTGAGCGTTTGATTAATATCAAATATTACATTTTGCAGATATTTTTGGCCCGAGCATACTTATTCCATGATTTGACAGCGAGTCGCCCATTACTCGCGGTCCACATTTCGCCAATAAAATTTTTACAGTTTCTATTTACGTGCTAAAATATAAGGGGTTATTAAAGTAAGTTAAATTCTTAAATACTGGCATGGTTAATAAAACATAAAAGGGATAAAAAAAAAGAAATTAATAAATCTAATAGTGGGGCAACATTTTTTTTAATCTGTCAAAGCTGTCAAAATTATAATGATGTTGATGTGAAAATAATGTCTCTGTTTTGTAATGTTATGTATTTTCTTGTAGATTTATGAGAATAGAAGATTTCATGATACATAGTCGTAAATAACAAGTACTAGTTACTTTTTATGCAAAGAAATTCAAACTGTCAGTATTTTGAACGACACGAACGCTGGTTCTATAGAAAGAAAAAAAAGCATAGAGTATCGTGCACGAGGCGAAGAGATGTATCAATGTAAAAGGAACAAAACTAAAGTTTAAATCTTAATAAAGGTCAGGAGAGTCAGTACATCATAATATAAATACAGGAAAACTTTAATTTATTTGCTGTATAAATCCATGTGGAGAAAATATCTCCGATAAATGCAGTCTCAGTGCCAACTGCATCTCATAAATATTCCAATTTCTACTAGAAAATTCCTAGTATTCGCTACATAACCTATTTTCTCTGTGATTTCGATTTATGAGATAAAATTATGCTGACATTTTTCCTGATTTTTTTAAGATAATAAGTCGACAAAATAGAAATCTGATCACACCACTAATTTATGCCCTGGAAATAGTAAATATTTTATGATTTATATCTAGTCATGATGAAACTAGTTCCTTTTTTAAAACAGACCAAAGACCGTGGGATTTTCAGACAGTTGGCAACCTTGAAAAAATCATTTAGCAAACATAAGGGGAGATGACAATGCGCGTAACTTGAGAAGCGAAAAAAAAAGTAAAAAGGTGTGAAGAGTACTTTTCAAAGGGGTGACATAGACCTTGAAAAATACCGGTTCTTCCCTACGAATTTAAATTTAAATAGCTTGAATCGTTTAAATAGGATTAATAAATAATTAATTACATTTACGTCAAGTAATTTGGCGTATAATGGTAAATTATGCGGGTTCAGTTTTTGTCGCCGCCATTTTGTATGGTACTTACCGCGATGAATTTTAATGTCACTGTCCGATGACAATATTTTATTCACCACATTTCACCGATGTGAAATGTGGTGAATAAAATATTGAAAAGGTTTTTTTATGATGTCATTTCCTATTCATAAAAATATGATCGGCTGGACTTTGACAAACGATGTAACTTTAAAACTTTTTAAAGTAATTTTAGCCGAGTTCAATTAATTTATGAAAATTAAATATCAAACTGAATATTTACTAAAGCTTTACAAAATATTGTAATGTAGATTCTCAAACAATGACCTAACGTTAGTTCTTAAAATAAAACAAGGACACCATTAGTCTAGAGCTCTAGACGAAAAAAATAAGAAAGAAAAACCGTTCGAACGAAATTTTCTAAATAAAAATATTTTGTAAAATTAGCTTCTTCCCGTGATTTGAAGGTCGAGAATTATCCCACGGCAATGTGCTACAAGAATAAAAATATCCTATGACCCAACCAAGGCGATCTTCTATCTTTGTTCATAGAAATATGCAAATATTAAAGTGAAAAGTACAAAGTCATTTTCGTGTTGATGATAGTGTATGTAGGTATATTATTGTGGATGATGCTAAAATTTTTGCATAACACGTATTACGTATATTTATTCAACGTTTGCAGTGTTTGCGTTCATTATCTGCTGTAGGTACCCTTGACTTTTAAGTGTCGCCATTTTGCATTTTTACGCTAACGGTAGTGATGGGAATTTTATCGATATTTTTCTGTTTTTTTTCATGGTTTAATAGTTGTTTTTTCTTTAATATTAATAGTTAAAATATCAGTATACAGTTACTGTATTATTGATTAAAAAAAACAAGTCATTTTTCTTTTTATTAAGTTACTTACTTGAAAATAAAAACTGTGGACCTTATATTTATCATTCATACGAGTATGTATAGGTACGTACGTACATTCCACATAAGGCTTTATAATTTATGAAGAATGTTAATTATATGATCATATTATTTCATTTGCTTACCTTCCTTTATTTTTCTACAAAGAAGCAGTCGTAACTCATAATTATTATGTTTTTTATTATATAACCGTAAGAATATCAACGTACACGTGGAACAACCACGTCTTGAATTGTTAAATGTATGTGCATATAATAATTATAAATGGCGAATAGAATTATACCTAGAACTGTTTGTTCAGATTATATTTTTCTTTTATTTTAAACAGAATGTTTTTAGTTCGCATGTTTTTTTTTGTGGTGAATAATGTTTTTCGTAATAAAAAGTTTTTTCCGTCGTTAATCATAAATATAATATTGTCAATATCTAGTGCAACTGATACTATTTAAAGAAAAAACTCCAAAAATCATCATAACCACTTTTAGTGTGTGTAAAATCATCAAATAATTCTCTTCTGGATTAAGTGAACGGACTGTGAGTATCCTACAGACTATGCATAAAGTACCCTGTTCCGTCGTTAGCTCTTTGCCGTTCAGGGTACAGCAGGGTCCCTGTTTAAACAGACTTGCGACCATTAAGTAACACTGACTCTACCTGTCTCTAACCTATCTGCACACTTCAACTAAGTTAAGATACTAAATAATGGGTCGCGGGACGGTCTCATCTATTGAAGGATCACCGTGATTGTAGTCAGTACAAGCCTGACAGTCCCTTCCGCCCCACCATATGAAGGAGGACTAATTTGATGATTTTGCCACGATAATATAAAAAAACTTAATAATAACTAGATTTCATAGAAAAAGTTAAGCTCTACATAAAAATATACCTCGTTTGAATGACAGTTGGCAAAATATGAAGGAACGTAAACCCTGCTAGCGACCTCAAATTATTATCAGTTGTGATTGTAACTTATCTCTATGATAACGGCTTCTGATAATAATCGATATGCGAAGTAATACTACTAACCTATACTTGGAAATTGGATGTGATGATAGGTATTTTAGTAGTTGATGATATCGGTCGTATTAATTAGTTTCGCTAGATTAAATTATTATTTATAATGTCAGGTCGATACTTGAATGTGACCTTTTAGTAGGTAGGTATTCTGCGTGTTTTATTTTTTTTGGCGAATATTTTTATGACAAAGCAAATAAAAAAAAATTGACATCACTGAGCTTTGTCTTTCTTTTTGACTCAGTCCAGCACGCGTAGCATGGCGCCGTAGAAACGGGTTTTGTCGACGCGAGAATAGACAAAATGACAGATTTTTATCGATTTAAGCATAGCAATGTTTAAAATATAGAAGAGATATGTTTCTATTCTTTAATGATGTACGAATCATGTCATACTTGTGCAAAAAAACAGTCGATTTGTATAGATATAACTTTGTCTTTTCTTGGTAGAATAGAGATAGAATCGCCATGCTACGCGTGCTGGGCCTTGATCAGACGGCAAGCTACTTTTAGTCACCCTACCCCGACTGTACTGTCTGGGATTTTATAGAATTTTACTAGAATCAGGTTTTTACCACTGGTTTTCTAGTCTACTGTACAAAAAATACGGTTAGAATGATTTAACTAATTGTTTGCTATACTTATTCCGCTTTGCTTATAAATCTAGTTCTTTGCAATTCTATCATTCTAATATCTTAGATAAAATCAAGATATTCAATGAGACAAAATTAGCCCAAATAGTTTTGTTCTTGAAATGCCAATACAGTTTCCACAGAACATTCTTGTTGAATCTAAAGCCCTAAACCAAACAAGCGATTTATGTCAAACTATCGAATGAATTCCGGCATTGGCATCTGGCCTTCTATTAAATAGTATACCTAGCTACTGTAATTGTATCCGAGACTAGCCTATACCTAATATTAGTCACGGATAATAGACGTTACGAGAAAAACTAGCAGTTTCCTCTTGCTACTCGATTTTATCTAAAATCCCTGGTCTTAGTTTTTATTTAAGGAAATAATTAGGTATTACTTTTTTTCTTTTCTTTAAAAAAACATTGCTCCACACTAGGAATTTCTCCTGTATCGTGGGTGCGTTTACAAACATAGAAACTCACATACACAAACACCCAGACCCGGAACAACTCCTTGGAGATCGAACAAATATTTGTTCCGTGCGGGGATCGGGGAATACTATATTTCATTATAAGGTAGATACTTTTTTATTTGGAGAAAGATTTTCTTTGATTATTCAATAAAAGATAACTAGTATTTTTTGCACAAATGATTTTGCAAAATTTCCTTGGTGACATCCATAGCCTTTATTAAATTTAAGGACATCCCTAGGAGATTTAACTTCCCTCTACTTCCAATAAATCATAAATGAATGATCTTCCGGAAATAATTGGAAACCATCATGGTGGTCTTTGCAATGAATTCAAACTAGCTAACTGCGGAAAAATCATACTATTTAATATCATTTTCTAAGAATGCAATACTTCTATGAACATTAGAACAACATCAGCATATTATAGCGGAAAAAAATCGGTCTAGATGAAAGAAAAAGATGGAATTTTATGTCACATTTATAGCAACAACAATAAAGAATTTTCTAAAAATATTTGTCTGTAGAAAATAACAAAAACATAAACGCTAGCACAGACGCTAGTGAAACCAGCGTAAGTGGGCCGCTGTGACAGCTAGATAGGTCAACGACACGAGCGGACGCAAAACGTGGAAATGTTACCACATTAGAAATATGCGTAATTAATAGCTTTCTTTGACGCTGAGGGAAACAGATGGCCACCTTATTATAAATTAAAAAAAAAATATGTAAGGTGTTCTAGGCTTTTGGAATAGATGTTAAATTATAACGGACGAAATTATTTTCCTGTCAAGGAACTAAATATAAAACGCAGACTTTTCCTTACCGCAAAATAAAATTTTTCCTTAGTCTATAGTATGTACCTATTTCCATAGTTTTTACATTATTTGGTGAAACTACTCGACAATTACATACCTCAACTTCAAAAGTCCGTAACAAAAATAATTTATAGGTAGGTAAGTGCAAGAAAAATATATATTCAAGTAAAAAGTCGCCTCTAAGTCAAACATTGCGCAAACCTTCAAGTAGCTTGTTAAACAGAAGCGGTGTTAACTCGTTGACCAATCTAGCCTTTATCTGATAAAGAATTCATGCCTATCGTAATAGTTTATAACTTGATAGTTGCACAAGAAAGTAATAAAATTCATAGAGTTACATTCATTTTTATAACACAGATGTTAAATTACGATCACGGATACTAGCTGTGCTGTTGAAATCCATACGCATGGTTCAAAATTTTATGTCAAAGCTTTTATTTCAAAAAGACTAGTTACTAAAAATTGACCGAAACAAAAATAATAAGCTACAGACTAGTCAAAAGCTATAAAATTTATCGATATCGATAAAATTTATTTGAATGCCGAAACATCTAGCCCGGTGGGCTCGGTGTACCGGTTGTGAAAGACAAAGTTTTAAACAACGCTAAAACAATGGATTTAGATAAAAAAAAAATTAGAAAAACTCCAGCTCATTTAAAATTCTCACAAAAACATAATGTTTGTGACTAAACATTAAAGTTAAATTTACTGACAAAGAGACCTTCAATTCAAATGCTTTAGCTACCCACTAAAATGTAGGCACCTATTTATGCTGGATAGTTATTTTACAAGCTACAGTCAGATTTACGTAGTAATTTGTGGTAATTATAAAGTTATGTATGACTTATTTAATTTTTTAATTAAGTTATTAGTATAAAATATTTTGATCAACTCTTTTAGACATTTTCTATGAAATTAAAAACCTAAGTTAGTTCTTTGACATTTAAACTCAAATTACTAAGATATAATTGGCAAAAAATAAACACAACATTTTGATTCAAGGCCCCGTGCGATAATGATAATGAAAAAAAATAGAAACAAGATAGGTACGTACGATGCGATAAATAAAAAAAAAATAATCTATCGATTATTTATATCAATAATTTCTTATCAATTGTCGTAAATTCATTTGACTATCTAGCGGCAATGTCGATTTTCCTTCAGTTTTGACAAGTTCAGCATTTTCGTAGCTCAAATTAGTTTTTTACAAGGTCGTCTTCAATGAATGACAAATATATTTAGCACTAAAAGAAAGTCCCTAGCATATAATAAAATAGGTACCCACGCAGCCAACGGCTAATTCTAAAATATCCCTTACCGCTCCGCAGTTATTTTTGCTTTCTATAATAAACAACTCAGACTCAAAACGCTTAAACATAGGTTATATTTAGAAATAAAACCGCGAAGAAACAAAATGCACCGCAAAAAGAATCCACTGTGTGTTCATTTCTATTTTTTTCACTGTCACGTCACTTCGAAATTTGAATATTGAGGAATTAGCACTTTATACCACAGAATATGAATTAATAAAAAATCGGCACACAAAAAAAAATAGCGGGAACGAACTCAATTTTTTTTAGTTTATTTTTACTAGTTTTAGATTAGTTTTGATGAAAATTCGTTTGCTGGCGACATACCGTGTGTTATCGTTCAACGCGACTTGACGGCCGCGCGCTCGGACTGAACTGGCTTCAAACTTTTATTTTTCCGAGCATCGCTTTTCGAACGAGTACAGTGACGCGTATTGAATCCTCTGCGAGGTATTTCAGTGTGTGCGTGTTCCTAGTGATGGGGTGCGATCGCTGTTTTTCTGTCGATAGTTTGAGGCTGTGCCTTTTGAAGTGTTGTAAGAAAAATGTGAAGTACTTAGGTCGTAAAATATTTTCCTGACGCATTATAAGTTCGGTAATTATCGGCGAAATATACCGCGATAAAAAGTATCCGGCTATTAGATTTAATTATGAGTACCAAACATCCAAATCCGTGCAGGTTTTTTTGTGTGAAAGAATAACAAACATCCATCCATACATCCTCACTTTCATATTTATAATAGCAGTAAGACTTAAATCTTCGAGCACGCCGCAATCGCGGCGGTAAGACCCCTCTTTGAGGAGTGGCTGGAGAGACGTCACGGCGTCCTGACCTAACGTATGACGCAGGTCCTCACCGGACACGGAAGTTTCGGGTGGTACCTGTGTCGGATAGGAAACGCCCGGGTGTCACCACTGCGAAGATCGCCCGGAGGACACGTAGGAGCATACGGTGCTGGACTGCCCCGCTTGGGCAGAGCACCGCCGTGTCCTCACGGAGGCGATAGGCGGAGACCTCTCGCGCCCGGCATTGGTCGAGGCCATGCTGCGGGGCGAGACGGAGTGGGAAGCGGTCACCTCCTTCTGCGAAGCAGTAATGTTCGCGAAGGAGGAGGCGGGCCGCGAGAGGGAGAGGACAGCATCCTCCCTCCGCCCCAACCGCAGTGGTAGACGCCCACGGCATCGGACGTCGGCAGACGATCTCCGGCCACCGTAGGCGCGGGCATGCGGACAGCGAGACCATGGACCATGCCTGGGTCGACGGCGCGTCGTGTTCCACGCGCGCCTCAAAGAGCGTCAGCAAAATGACGGGGCCCCCTCTCAGAGGGCCAAAGCCTGCCGGGGTTGCGGGACTTATTTCCTTGCCGTGACCCCGGAACATAAAGGGCTATTGAAGGACACCGTGGATTTTAGTCAGTACAAGTCTGACAGTCCCTCCCGCCCTGCCCGGGGTGGGAGGACTCATTTGTTGATTTTACCACCATAAAAAAAAGACTTAAATCTTGATATAATAAGAAGCTATTTAATGAAATCCTATTTTGCAATGAAAAAATTTCTACAATCATTATTAAGCATTTTAAAAATATGTAAACTAACTTCCACCCCCATACCAGGTTAATCTGGGTATTCTACATACATATAACTAATTTTACAGTCCTTGTTATCATTCTGTATTTATTAATGTTTTTTTTATCATGGTAAAATCATCAAATGAGCCTCGTAATCAAACACAAAAAATATTTATTCAATATTTTCTGCTTATCCATTTATTTTATTGTCTTTATCAAACTAAATCTAATGTTCAAATTAAAAAAAAAATACACACATTATTTATATATTTACATTTTTTTAATACCAATTACACTATTAATTTTAAATAATACTGACTTGTTGGCTACCCCATTCTTATTTTAGTATTTATTTATGGTTAGCTAAAATATTGAAAAGTATTATAGAAAAAGTAAAACACATTTTAAACAACAAAAGTTATTACTAAAATGTTAAAAAGTGAAAATTTACTGTATATTTTCATAGAGATGATTTTTCCAATATTAATGACACACGTTCCTCGTCCTCCTTATAGCGATGACAATAAGTTTAAGAATTAGTCTAAGAAATCTTTTTTTGTATTAATCGATAAACCAAACGCCCATCACTACACAGTAACAGTATCCCACATTCACGTACACACTCACACTAGCGCACGCACAGTCTCTTTACACACACATACAAACATTGAGCTTAGAGCTTTAAGATCCAAACATCAGTCAAAACTCTACCTTATCACTAAAGCATAAGGTTTATATTTGAATAAGTTAAGGTACACACATACAAACATAGCGCTTCGAGCTTTCAAACGAACATGTTATTTAAAACGCAACCTTACCACTGAAGTTTAAAGTTGATATTTGAAATAAGTTTATTACACACATTCTAACATCGAGCTTTTTAGCTTTAAGATCCAAACTTTATTTGAATCACAACTTTATAAGTGATAGATAAGGTTGAATTTTAAATGGGCTTATGAAAGTCAGTGATGCAGAAGAGATTCGAAATACCGAAATAAATGAAAACCGTTTCTGAACGTTTTCTTTTTATGTTTTGTTTTCATATTTCGTTTAGCAATTATGAAAAGATTTGTCTGTCTGTCTGTTTGCAAGTTTATGATGGAGAGTTACGACTTGAATAATAAAGTTTTGTAGTTGAAGCGAAGTTTTGATTTTCTAAAGGAATATTATTGTTAAATTGATGTTGAAAAAGTTATCTTTGGCTACAAAAGCAGCTTGACTTTAACTGCTGGCCTTTTAGAGAGACTAAGAGTCACTCAACGAGTAATGGAAAGAGCTATGCTCGGAGTTTCTTTGCGGGATAAAATCCGAAACAGGGATATTCGGCGAAGAACCAGAGTCACCGACATAGCTCATAAAATTTGCAAGTTGAAGTGGCAATGGGCAGGCCACATCGCTCGTAGAACTGACAACCGATGGGGAAGAAAAGTTCTCGAGTGGCGACAACGGACCGGAAGACGCAGCGTAGGCCTCCCACTAGGTGGACCGACGACATCGTGAGGGTCGCGGGCAACCGATGGATGCAAGTGGCGGATTGTCGTTCGGCGGGCGGTCTAAGGGGGAGGCCTATGTTCAGCAGTGGACGTCTTCCGGCTGATGATGATGATGATGATGATGACAAAAGCAGTAAATAATAATTGTATATAGGTACTTTAAATGTTCGATACCGTACATTTTTCACAAGGAATCTCATTACTTCTTCAAAATACCTTGGTAAAACAATGTTATTGATGTTCAAGATAAACTAAGAAAGAAAATGATTACAATGACATGATTGGCGCAGTGGCTAAAAATCGACTGCTGCTCTGCGTGTCACTGGTTCGATTCCCGTACGGAACAAATATTTGTATGATCCACAAGTATATAGTTGTTCAGGGTCTAGGTGTTTATCTATGTTTGTAAACGGAGCCATTACATGAGAAATTCCTACTGTGGGGCTATTTAAAAAAAAAAGTAAAAAACTACATACTTTGAGAATTTATAAAAACTCTATTTTTTTATAAATTTAATCACAATTTACATAAATGGGACAATAAAGTTTGTTTTTACGTATGCTTCATCTAATTCGATTCAGCGGTTCATAAACCGCTGAATCGAATTAGATGAAGTTTAATACAAAGATAGATGGGACCTTGGAGATGGTTATAAAGCTTATTCCACAGTTTTTTTCTTATTTAAAAAAGCCAATTGGAGATTTGTACCCTTAGCACGAATATTCACTCTTTTTGACGTAAAGTAAACTGGAACTTTGCTGTAAATTTGATGGAATACTGCGATTTCTCTGTATAACTCGTGCTACCTCAGACTCTGTAAAGTAAAATACTGCAAAGTTTCTGTAAAAAATACTGGGATTATTGTCAGCCGAACTGACGTCACTGAGAAGTCACTAAAATCCGACCCACCACTCATGACTTTCGGAAATTTCGAGGTACTAATTTTTTAATGCAATTTGATGTAATGAAATAGACACTAGCGCCACGTCTAAAGGTCATGAGTGGTGGCATGGCTGCTCCATAGGATCGTTCTGAAACTCGACTTTTTGACTAATATTTATTTTAATTTTAAAATACCCAGTTCTAATCCAAATTCAGTGACTAAATAAGAAAATATTTGTACAAAAAGTTTTAATTATTTAATAGATTTGAATTAAAAAACTAAACAAAAAAATTCCACATTTCATTTCACATTTAAAGTAGTAGACAAACGTTTTCAAACGCACCATGTCTAACATGCGTACATGCAAAATAAGACAGTGTTCCCACTTTATAAAATTTTCCCTTTATTTAGGGTTAGGGGGTCCTTTCAAATAATGACAACTCATTATTTTAGCGAAAAACTTGTAAAAGAAAATAATAAATCTAAGGAGGTCTTTATGAAATTAACTACCCAAAAACCAATTTTCAAATCACTGCAATCCTATTGCTGGCTGGGGGGCTGCCGTGTACCATTTTTGAATTCTATCAGACAGGCTGATAGAATTTAAAAAATATACACGAAAACAAAGTTGATTTTAAGGAGAAATTTAATTTTTATATAAAAACGAGAAAACAATCAGTTACATTTTACACAAGGATACGCGGAAATCTAAAATCAGAGGCTGACAATACGGTAACTATGACAACGAATATTCAATTAAATCAATCAATGTGTACCAAAGATGTGTACGTAAATAAACAAACATAAAATAAAATGTTTAAAATACGCTATGAAATTCAACAAATAAAGTTGTGTGGTTCGTTTCACTAAAATCGAGAAGCGTAGATACCTAAGGGAGAAAATCATCGACGACTCAGCTCTGGAAAAATATTATTATCTGGAAAACTCGTGGTCCAATTCTGGCCCGACTCAATTTAGATTGCCATCGACATGCAGAAAAGGATCAGCACAAAATAATCGTAGAACCTGCCATTCTTCAGACATGAATAAAGTGGAAGATAAAACCAGCTGACACAGTGATATACCTAGTGTGAAACCACTACTGTATGATCCAAATGTTTCCTAATTACTTCATGCAAACAATTTGATACAGAAAGTTGAGAGCCATTGGATCAACGTGTAATTATTCTTCATCATGGATTTAGGTACTTTGATTAACAAAAAATGTACAATGTTACATCTCAGTGAAGTGAAATTATTCTAATATCATATTCCATATTGTTGTTATTAATAGCTATTTAGTGACAAACTGTTATAACTTACAGAATGTAAATAATTAAAGTAATAAACCAACGACTTTCATTTTGATATGATTTTAATTGTAAAAGCTAAGCAGCTCTGTCAGAGCAAAATAAATATAATTATTATTTATTATTACATAATGAATAGAGAAAAATAGACGGTTGAATTAGAATAAGGGCAGGAGAACGATAAGACGACGAGTTATTTAGGCCGTGCGCTGCGTTAGGCGGACGCCCGGCGCGGGCGCCCCGTGGCGTGCTGTTTTCATGTAATCTCATCGACGCGCGACCCGCTGCACGCAGCGCTGGTCTATGAGATTACATGAAACAGCGAGGCCACGCGGGCGCCCGCCTAACGCAGCGCACGGCCTAAGATTTGTAAATAAAATATAACTATTCATATTTTAGTATTTATTTTAAAAAATGGGTTAAACACAAAATGTACCTAATATTAGGTAAACTACTACATATTTTGTCATATAATTCAGTGTATTTTTCTTGCATGATTCACAGAGTAGCAGCGAAATTGAGAGTAATCCTTGCTCTCAGTAGAGTTACTGTCCAAAGATAAAATAATCTGTAAACCTAAAGAAATTACCATTAAATTAACCGATTTTTCTAGTGTAAAAGACTTGTAACTAAAATAGTACAGCGAAGATGCTGGCTGAGTGGTGGTGGCCCTTGCTTGTGAATTGTAGTTCAGTTAATTTATATAGTGTGACAGATTCGGACAAAAGTGCACACCATATAGGTATGTTTTTAATCTAACAGTACATAGGTACTGTACTAAAGGGGTAGAAATGGGTCGTGAGACTGCAGACTGTCTTCACCAATAAACGTAATCAAATGGTTGATAACATATGAATGAATGAAGCGACGGTTTTGCATTTGATAGTTGATGCATATCATCACATCCTGCATAAACTTATGGTAGTAGTAGGTGTGGTTAATAACCTTTGGTTATTCTTACCTTAATTTCCAAGCTGATAACTGTAGTAGTTTGCTTTTTAGCATACATAAAGTTGGTCGTTTTCTGTTAGAAGAAATCCTGTTTTAAATTCGGTTTTGCACAGATTCAACACATTGAAAGTACTTGGTTGCGTTTATATGGCCCTGCGCTTGCTTATTCTGTAAGTAAGATAGGGATTTTAATAATAAAAAATAGGAAAAACTAGAATACAAAATGCAACAACAACTTTTACAAACATTGTACAAATATAACTTACCAGACGTCCCGTATATGTTTTGACTCATTGCTTGCTGGATAAAATTGACAAAGACGCGAAATATATCCATTATAACGGATTTATTTTTATTTTAACAGTATTTTCATGTTTATTATCTCGAATAACATCTGTCACAATAAATACGTGACAGATAGCATTGACATTTTACAGAATTTTTGCAGTAACGTACTCCACAGTAAATTGCTGCATGCTCGTGCTAGCATTTTTTGCTGTAAACAGCTGTAAACTTGCATATTGTATGGGATCACTGTAAAATTTACGTCCCAAACACAGCATTCTCATAATTTACTGAAAAAATTGTTCCTGCTCTGCACACCAGAGGCGCTGTTTCATTTTTCATACAAAAAACGCTGTAAATACTGGAACCACGCTGTAAAGTAAAATTACTGAAAATTCGTGCTAAGGGTACTGAAAAAATGTTTCTATGGAATGTTTTTAAATTATTATGAATTTAGCTGTTTTTTGTTTCTGTGCGTAACCCTTGCACAAGTTTACACGTTTTTGCGACGCAAAGTAAACTCTGACGTTAATTTGATGATTAAAATTAATTCTTCATTTGGGCACTAGAGCTGCTTTTTCGTTTTCCATGCTGCAATAAAATTACATCGTTTTACTTCAAGTACGTAATACTTACAGTAAATTACGTAGAATTTTGCCTGTGATAACTTCCTAGACCTATTTATCTAGATCCAGCTTCTGTGTATGTAAGTTTCATCAAAATCGGTTCAGTAATTTCTAAAAAGAAAGACTTGACAATTTGTATAAATTGCCGGATACTCGGATTCTTAATATAATAAATTACCTACTTCAAACTTATCCATTCTGCATTAACAAAACAATAGTGCCCTTAGACTTATTCTTGGAAACCGAGGCTACATTCAACAACAACTGTAGGCCTGATAAGAAACGGCTTAGTCTAGATAAAACTGTTGAATATACAAACATACATAGTTGGGGTTTCGTTGGACCAAAGATTACGCACGGTTAGGCTTGCTAGCCAGGGCCCCCGCTACCATAATATGTGCAAAGTGTGCAATGCACACGGGCGCCATCCTTTAGGGGCGCCAAAGCCAAGGGCCCAGAAACAAATGGAAAAAAAAACAATAATAATTTTTAAGTAAAAGTTGAGAACTTTAATAGGATTAGATTTAAGAACCTACTTAAGACTTCAAATATTTGATCTCACTTTTAGATTAAAACTTGAAGTCCGGAAACGTTAATCTTTTAGAACTCACTGCGTTCTTCTACTACTTCTACTACTTGTCTTATTCCAAAAAGCTACAAATTTTCGCGCTCGCTAATAAGGTTTACATTCGCGTTTCATGACCTCGCTTTTGATAGCTCATTTTTCAATAGCAACTGACCGACTTACCATAAAAAAAGATAATTCGTGGGCGCCAAAATCCTGTTTTGCACACAGGCGCCAGTATTAGACCTTACGGGGGCCGTTGCTACTAGCTACACCGCGGAAGAAGCCCACGGCATCGGACATGCGAACATGCGGGCATGCGGACGACGAGTAATGGGTGACTTTTCGTCCGATCATGAACCACCCCGGGTCGTGAGTTCGTGACTGCGCGTCGTGTTCCATGCGCGCGCCCCAAAGACAAATCGAGAATTGGATCAATCGCGAATAAGGTGAATTGGACCAATCGCGGAAGGAAATACTTACCGTGGATTTTAATACGCTCCACCCAGGGCCAGAGGACTCATGATTTTGCCACGTAACAAATTAATATTATCCTGCTTATACAAACGCATTAAAATCTGTTTAGACATTTAGTTTCAAAATAATGACTATAAAAAAAATGTAACTGCCTTCCAAAACAACCAAAAAAAGGGTAAAATATCCTACAAAACTTTTCTTTCGGAAATCGGTGGTTTTTTTTATTATAATTTCATTGTTTTTTTGCCACCGACTTCCGTAAGAAAAGTTTTGTAGGATATTTTACCCTTTTTTGTGGTTGTTTTTGAAGGCGGTTAATTTTTTTTCAAAAAGTTTTTATTTAACTCTTTTTAGTATAAATATTCAATCAAAATTCTTGTCAAATAAATCATTTTCTTACTTAAGTAAGAAATCCGAAGCACCGGTAATAACATCGTTAACATCTCTTTCATTCATTCCTTATCTCAAAAACTACTGAACCGATTTTCATAAAACTTGCAGTATTCCTTAAGTTGAACAAAACCTAGTACAACATAAAAAGAATTACTTCAATCGGACTTGTAGTTCCAGAGATAATATGCGAACACAAACATCTATTCTATATACATGTATAATAAAACAGTAAAAAAACTGTGTCTGTACATTGACTATATTAAAAAAAAAAAATTGGCGGGAGTTTAGAAACAGTAATAGAGCACGAATCCAAAAAAAAAATCTGTCTGTTTGTCTGTTTGTCTGTTTGTTTGTACACGCTAATCTTCGGAACTACTGGACAGATTTGAATGATTTTTTTTTTGTTGTGTAGGTATAAAGTCTGGCCAAAACATAGGCTATAATTTATCTTGGAAACTTGAAGGCCTGATGCAGAACCGCAACAGACCAGCTAAACTATAAAAGATACAAAAATAGTAGCCTAGCAAAAATTGTTCCACGTGATAAGCATTTTCTGTTGAGGAAATAATTCTGAAGATCTGGAACACCTGATGTGGAACTTCAAGAGCCCAGCTACACTATAACATATATAGGAATGACGTCTTAGCAAGAGTTGTTCAACCTGATCAGCACTCTCTGTTGACGTATATAAATTGAAGATCTGGAACACTGATGAGGAAATCCAAGAGCCCAGCTGAACTGTTACATATAAAGGAATGACGTCGTAGCAAGAATTATACAGCCTGATGAGCACTCTCTGTTGTCGTGTAAAATTTGAAGATCTGGAACAGCTGATGTGGAACTCCAAGAGCCCAGCTAAACTATAACATTTATAGGAATGACGTCTTAGTAAGAGTTGTTCAGCCTGACGAGCACTCTCTGTTGATGTTTATAAATTGAAGATCTGGAACACCTGATGTGGAACTCCAAGAGCCAAGCTACACTATAACATATAAGTGAATGACGTCTTAGCAAGAGTTATTCAGCCTGATGAGTACTCTCTGTCAACGTATAAAAATTGAAGATCTGGAACACCTGATGTGGAACTTCAAGAGCCCAACTTCACTATAACATAGGTATACAGTAAAGACGTCTTAGCAAGAGTTGTTCAGCCTGATGAGCTCTCTCTGTTGACGTATAAAAAGTAAAGAACTGGAACACCTGATGTGGAACTCCAAGTGCCTAGCTACACTATAACATATAGGTACCGTAAAGACGCCTTAGCAAGAATTGTTGAGCCTGATGAGCAACCTCTGTTGTCGTATAAAAATTGAAGATCTGGTACACCTGATGTGGAACTCCAACAGCCCAGCTACTTTATAACATATACAACATTATTTTTGGTATATGCGAAATCTGAATATAGTTTGTTCAGAATCGGTAACTGATTCTATTCCAATATTTTTTACACCATGTTATATTTTTTTTTCAAAAATATTTTAATTAAATTTTATTACCAGTTATTACAATACAATCACCGTACGGTTAGGTACCCATTGCCAAACTATTATCACGAGTGTAATATATTAAAGGAGACGCGGTTTAGGCGGGTGACGGAGGGTGTACCGCGAAATGTGCATGTTTCTGAACGGACAACCAGGTAATATACAAGCTTATAACTTTATGATTTTTTATGATATCGTTTTTTAAATTTTGTACATAGATTCTTTACACAAAAATACTATACAGGTGTATCGGGTTTCGCATAAACAAAAAATAATGTTGTAGGTATAGGAATGACGTCTTAGCAAGAATTGTCCAGCCTAATGAGCACTCTCTGTTAACGTTTGAAAATTGAGATCTGGAACACCTGATGTGGAACTCCAAGAGCAGATACACTATAACATATACAGTGAAGACGTCTTTTTTTTTTTTTTTTACGTGGCAAAATCATCAAATGAGTCCTCCAGCCCCGGGCAGGGCGGGAGGGACTGTCAGACTTCTACTGACTAAAATCCACGGTGTCCTTCAGTAGCCTGTTATGTTCCGGGGTCACGGTAAGGAAATAATCCCGCGACCCCGGCAGGCTTTGGCCCTCTGAGAGGGGGGCCCCGTCATTATGATGACGCTCTTTGAGGCGCGCGTGGGACACAACGCGCCGTCGACCCGGGCATGGTCCATGGTCGGGCAGCGAGTTGCCCTTTACTCGCTGCCCGCATGCCCGCGCCTACGGTGGCCGGAGATCGTCCTGCGACGTCCGTCGCCGTGGGCGTGCACCACCGCGGGTGACAGTGAAGACGTCTTAGCAAGAGTTGTTGAGCCTGATGAGCAACCTCTGTTGTCGTATAAAAATTGAAGATCTGGTACACCTGATGTGGAACTCCAACAACCCAGCTACTTTATAACATATATAGGAATGACGCCTTAGCAAGAGTTGTCCAGCCTAATGAGCACTCTCTGTTGACGAATGAAAATTGAGATCTGGAACACCTGGTGTGGAACTCCAAGACCCCAGCTACATTGCACTACCTATAACATAATAGGAATGACGTCTTAGCAAGAGTTGTTCAGCCTGATGAGCACTCTCTATTGACGTATAAAAATTGAAGATCTGAAACACCTGATGTGGAACTCCAAGAGCCCGTGAGGAATGACGTCATTCCTATATTAGCAAGAGTTGTTTAGTCTGATGGTCATTTCCTGTTGACTTACAAAAATGAAAGATCTGGAACGTCTGGAATCGTCTCGCGCATCCCGTTGTTTTCCCGTCCCCAGGCTCTTAGAATTCGACGTTTCAGATCTTCGATTTTGACGGCCCCGTCGTCGCTGGCATAAGCAACAGGATCCGCGTACGAAGTCGCGGGCAGAAGCTAGTAATTTACTAAATCAGTCGATGCCGACTCCTAACTAGAGAAGTTGTAGGTACCTTCCATCATCAGCTCATCCACCTGAGATGATGATTATCAGATGCAAATACTTGAACAGCTTTAGAAAATATATCAAAATTGTACTATGTGCCTAGGTATAAAATTTGAAGGTTGCCCTCGATTTCCCTGGGATTTCATCATCAGATCCTGACCTGATGATCATGGGACCAATTGGAAAGTATACCCTTTCAAACAAAAGAAAAATTTTCCAAATCGGTACAGGCGTCTTTGAGAAATCGGGGAACATACATTAAAAAAAAAAAGATTCCGACGAATTGAGAACCTCCTCCTTTTTTGAAGTCGGTTAATAATACAATAATTACTTAATATCGTAACACTGAAAAAATAGTTTTGGATGTATAAAAAAATATTTGGGATCTTTCCAAATGCCTTTTCTACACCTGAAACGGTTACAACATCAAATTCAGTATTTTAATTTCAATAAAATTCATAATCAATTTTTAGTGCACTACACCATATTTCTTATTTCTATACAGAAAAATTGCCATAATACATTAAGGCTGCATATTCTGAAAGTTGGCAACGTCGCAAAAAGCTGTCAAATAATTACAAGTTTTAATTAATTTGGCAAATTTTCTGTATGAAAACAAGAAATATCGCTCTGTAGTGCACTAAAAAAATGATATAGGAATGCAATTAAAACACTGAATTTGATGTTGTAACCGTTTCCGGTGTATAAAAGGCATTTGGAAAGCTTCCAAATGCTTTTTCTACATATAAAACTATATATTCGGTGTTACGATATTAATTATTGCATTCCCTTATCAATTTTTTAGTGCACTACAGAGCCATATTTCTTATTTTCATACAGTAACAATGCTAAATTAATTAAAACTTGTTAATATTTGACAACCATTTGCGACGTTGCCAGCTTTCGGAATATACGCTCTTAATACCTAATAAAAAGTAAAAACTTGACAGCTATTTGCGATGTTGCCAACTTTCTGCATAGCTACTTGTGAAGTCTATTTCAAAGCTCAAACTTACTTGGTATGGAAAAGAGGCCACATCCAGCTCTTTCTCCTAAGATAAACGATGACATAAGCAGGTGATGAGCGCTGATTCCTGGTAACCCAAGTAGCCAAGGTAATGACAACCGGGACAGGTGTCAGCCCAGCTATTTCCTGATGCTACCTGCTTTGCATTTAAAATTGGAGGTATTGTCGGCAATAGCAATGAATGTAAGTTATCAATAGGGCTTAGAAAAGTACAGTTCATATTGCGTTCGATTTCCGCATGCAACAAATATTTTGTATGATCACACGACCTGAATATAGTTGGGAAAAGGCTAGGCAGATGATAATGACTTTAGTACTAAACCTATTTTTCCTCGTACATAATATTATTATTAAAGTCGGTGACACATTTGCTCGACCATTAGAGTATTCTAATAAAAAGCAATACGAAAAGGATGACATAATAAACATTTAATTGTTTATTTTCTTAGGTCATCTAAAATACTAGAGAAAGACTGCCTGGATTTTCCTGCTATTTTTATAGGAGAGGAAGTGGGCCGTAATCCACCACGACGGCGGATGGATAAAAATGCCACGTTTTCCACTTTTTGCAATTTTTGGCTCGAGGACATGCTGTAACTTCCTCGCGATGTTTTCCTTCACATTTTTTAAACAATTATCTTCTAAGCCATTAAGCCAACAAAATATTGCGAGAATCGCCCGGAGGACAAGTGCAGCATACGCTGCAGGACTGCCCCTCGCGCGACATAGTTATACCGCCATGTCCTCACGACCGACGGCGATAGGCGGCGACCTCTCGCGCCCGGCATTGGTAGAGGCCATGCTGCGGGGCGAGACAAAGTGGGAAGCGGTTGCCTCCTTCTGCGAAGTAGTCATACTAGCGAAGGAGAGAAAGGACATCGTCCACCTCACAGCTCAGCCTCAGTGGTAGACACCCACGACGACGAACGTCGCAAGACTATCTCCGGCCACAGTAGGCGCAGGCATGCGGGCGGCGAGTAATAGGCGACTCGCTGTCCGACCATGGACTATGACGAGTCGACGGCACGTTGTGTTCCACCCACGTCTCAAAGAGTGTCAGCACAATGACGGAGCCATCTTTAGAGAGCCAAAGCCTACCGGGGTCGCGGGACTAATGAATTACCCTGACCCCGGATCGTAAAGGGCTACTGAAGGACACCGTGGATTTTAGTCAGTACGAATCTGACAGTCCCTCCCGCCCTGCCCGGATGGGAGGACTTATTTGATGATTTTACGACGCTAATAAAAATGCTGATAGCCTTCAGCAATGGCTTACAAGCTCAGCAGTTCCTGACTTTGAAAGTTCGAACACGGAACATACAAACAAACAGTTTACCATCACATTAGAATACTACCAAACATGCATCTTTAGAAAAGCTTACTCATAGACTGCATCTGTTATCTAGTCACGTGTGACCGCAGGGCTGGGCGGCCATTTTGAGACACAATGACAAAATGGATGACATACCGCGGGTGACATAACTAGAGCCTTTGTGAGAGAGGTGCAAGGTTAGTCATACATATAGGTCCTGTTAGTCAATACTAACAGGACCTATATGCCTGACCTAACAGGAGGACGGGTTTGATTTCAGTAACATTGAATATAGGTCAATACCTATATTCAATGTTACTGAAATCAAACCCGTATTTCAAAATAGGCGCATTTTTTTCAGGCGGACATCATTTGATGTGGGTGTATAGAAAATTACGCCTTTTCAAACTAAAAAGGCATTTAGTGTATGATTCATATATTTTTGAAGACAATCAGCCCTTGATAGATTAACTTTTATGGATTTTTTCTCTCTGGGCAAAAGTTTCCCTCAAAGCTGTGCCTCAAAGCCTACCACCCTTTCCTCTGTACACTTTCCTCCAGCCAATTCGCATTAAACGTTCTAAGCAGAAATAAAACTTATGATCTACTTCAGTAAGTTTTTACCATAAATACATGTAATAGAAAGCCAACCAAATTCGTAAATCTTGAAGTGTCCCAGAAATAAAATGCCTGAATCTGGTAACTTTGAACCTGATCTATGCTTCACCTGGTTTCTCAACCTGTGTGGCACGGGGATTATCAATTATTAAAATAAACAGGAGCAACTAACATTCCAAAGCCCAGAGATCATTGCGCAGGATCATAAGACGCAAAAAGCATACACCTCATGTTTTTAACCGCAAGTCGCAAAACTGCAGCTGTGCGTTTATTCCTGTCACAATTATAAAGGATGACAAAACACAGGTTGCATCATTTTCAAACCAAGGTCGGACGGCGAGTAGTAGATATCTCGCTGTCCGATTAAGGACCAGGACGCGTCTCATAGGGATGTCAGCACACTGACGTGGCCCGACAGGACAAAACGCCTGCGGATTTGAGGGATGACCCGTGGTGTATTATGGCCCACTCCCTCTCACAGAGAGGAGGCCTGTCTCCCAGCAGTGGGAATATTTATAGGCTGATGATGATAATAAAGTCTCAATACCGTAGGGGAACTTGACCACCATTTAAAGAAATCAAACAAAACTACAGAGCTTTTGAATAATCGGAAAAAGCTCGACTTTTGACGGTGAATATTGCCATAAACTAGGAATTTTATTCTACATGTCGTAGGTGCGTTTACAAACAAAGAAACTCACATGCACAAACTCTGGGTGTTCCGGAACAACTTGCAGATCAAACAAATATTTGTTCCGTGCGGGGATTGAAGCTGCGACACGCTGCTGTTACTAGGAGTTCGGTAGTCACTGAATACCGTCGAATGAACTCGAATGGGTTCGCTTACAAACATTAAACTACTTACAACACACACGGACACACTAACTGCAGATCATACAAATAATTGTTTCATTAAGCCGGGTCCAGATATGATCATTTGACCGATCCTATCACCGTATCCGTATCTGCGTATTGTATCAAGCCCCGTATCAAGTTGTGGACGCCTCCGATTTGCTCCGTATCCGTATCTTCACAATTCTGAATCACCTTTGATGATCGGACAAAAACCGACACGACATGGGACGGGCCGTATCATAACGGCGTATCGAGATCCCGTATCATGATACGTATTACATTACCCGTCCACATATGCGATCATGATACGCGTCGACGATACAGATACGGTGATCGGATCGGGCAAATGATACATGTCTGGACCCGCCTTTAGAGAGTCGAACTCGCGACATGCTGCGTAACAATCGCTCGGCCACTACGCAATCCGTTTTTTTTTCTTTTTATCGTAGTAAAATCATCAATATGCGCCCTCCATACTGTCAGAATTGTATAAAGTAAAATCCACGGTGATCCTCCAATAGCCCTTTACGTTCCAGCATCATGGTTTCCCGATGAAACATTCCCGCGACCCCGGCAGGCAGGGCCGTCTTAAGTCTATTCTGCGCCGGAGTGCGGTACTCAGCCTGCGCCCTCATTTCTTTTACACTGCAGTGTGGCACTCGACCGACGACACACGACACTATGAAAGGGGTCCTAGTAAACCAAGAAAACACAATACACGTAATTTTGATAATTTATTTATTTATTGAGGGGGGAAGCCCGCTACCCCCCGGTACCACTCCCAGGTCAAGGAAATGTGTTTTTGTAACCTGACCTCAAAACTCGATTAAAGTCACATAATAGGCGTATTCCAAAAACTTGGTATCGTTTTTCATAAGGATGGTGCCCCCTGTGTCTTGGCACCACTCTCATGTAAAGGCAACGACCAGACCCCGCCATCCCCCTCGAATCTAACCAGGCACTACACCAACGCAACAGTGCCGTCAGTTGTATCATGCATGACACATCATTGCTAGGTCTCCTAGGAAAATCACAGAAGCCCTAGACCGCAGAATGACTTCATTCACAATAATTATAAAACGATGAATGACTGCATCTTACAAATAAAATACGGTCAATAAAATTGCAGTTTGCTATAATAATTGTAACACTTGATAACGCTGAGATGATTCTTAGAATCATTATTTTCTTATTCATTGTTTATATTGTACACAGATAATGAATGACATAACTGTTGTCTACTTATCTTTGGCATATCGTAAGAATGCGTCGGTTGAATGATGCATTACTTTGGCCAAGCTTTAAAAAAAAAGCGATCTTTCAAATTTTACGGCGCATTTTCATCATCATCAGCCGGAAGACGTCCACTGCTGAACATAGGCCTCCCCCTTAGACCGCCACGCCGAACGACAATAAAATTCGCCACTTGCATCCATCGGTTGCCCGCGACCCTCACGATGTCGTCGGACCACCTAGTGGCTGGCCTGCCTACGCTACGTCTTCCGGTCCGTGGTCGCCACTCGAGAACTTTTCTTCCTCATCGGTTGTCAGGAACTCAGGACTGCCTCGGGCTGGTCCGTCTCACCTTTCCCTCTAGAATATTTGCCTCTTAGTGACCTCTGTCCTCCGTATCAACAGACAGAGCGTCTAGTACTTCACTTTCACATTACAAAGCGCTAGAAATATCCTTTTATCGCCATTTTGTGTTGTTATCACGCTTGTGATGCATAGCGGGGCTGGTGACGCAACTGCGCTCAAATTAACATTGACTCCACGACCTTTAATGTGTATACATAGTTGGCATAGTCAGCTATAGACGTGAGGGTCCAGAGCAGAGGCGTAGGGCTACGGCCGTATCAGCCGTTTCAATTATACGGGGCCCCCAAGTGTCAAGGGCCTCCGACGATTGGAATAAAAATAAAAACATAAACATCCTTACTACAAAAACTTAAACATCTGTTGAACACTTGTCTAAAAAAAGTGTGACTGCAAAACGGACCTAATTTCAACGTCATAGTTTGACACTTTTTTAGACAAGTGTTCAACAGACGTTCAAAAGTTTTTGTGGTACCACGGAAAATGTTGCTCTTAAACGAAAACCTATCGCGGCCGTAAAGCTCCAATTATCAAACTCCTCACATAGCTCAATTTTCAAAAAGGCTACATTGTGGTTGTCAGAAATGAGCTACGATCAAGCGATTAGCATGTCAAATGGTATTACGACCACCTGTAATGGAAATGATATATGCAATATGTTCGGCAATTACTTTTCTTCAGTTTACTGCCCGGTTGGAAAACCATGCGACACATACAAAAATTCTCCCTTCTTGGAAAATCTCTCACAAAGTTCTGACTGTTTTTCCAGTATACTTATTTCCAAGGACTTGATAGTGAAACACTTAAAAAAACTAGACTTATCTAAATCATCTGGTTATGATGAAATTCCACCTAGATTTATTGTAGCATGCGCTGACCAACTGGCAATCCCCTTGTTTTTAATTTTCAACAAATCTCTCAACGTTGGAATCTTTCCCAAAACCTGGAAAATGGCTAAGGTAGTACCGATCCACAAAACTGAAGCCGAAGACCAGGTTAGCAATTACCGACCAATATCTATCCTTTCGACATTGGCAAAGGTTTTTGAGGCCATAATATGCACGAGCATTCAAAACCACTTCAAAAAGTATATTTCTGATCACCAACATGGTTTTACCAGTACAAGATCCACATGTACCAACTTAGTTAGTTTTATTGAAGATATCGCAGCCGCACTCGACTCAAACAAACAAGTAGACGCAGTATATACCGATTTCAGTAAGGCTTTCGACAAAGTATCTCACGAAATTCTAATTAAAAAACTCGCTGCATACGGTTTTGCTGGTTCACTTTTAAAATGGTTTCACTCCTATTTAACAGAGCGATCCTTTTATGTGGTTGCCAACGGATATAGATCTGAAACGTTAATGATAACTTCTGGCGTCCCGCAGGGAACTCATCTTGGTCCTATTATATTTAATATCTTTGTAAATGATCTTCCTAGCTGCCTGGTCAACTCCTCGCCGTTTTTGTTCGCCGACGATCTAAAATTAGTTCGTATTATAGACTCTCAAACTGACTCACTATTACTTCAAAGTGACGTGAACAGACTGTTAAACTGGTGCAAAGACAACAATATGCAACTAAATGTAAAAAAGTGTTCTCAAATCACGTTTACTCGCAAATCTAATTTTATCAACTTTAACTATAACATTAATGGCACATGCTTGAATAAAGTGGACGTTATCAGAGATCTAGGGGTCCTTCTTGACCGTAAACTAACATTTGTTCCACATATGGACAGCATAATAAAAAAGGCTTCCAAATCACTTGGATTTGTAATACGAAATGCCAAATGTTTCCGCAAGTCCAAAACCAAAATTTACCTGTTCAATTACCTTGTCCGTACTATATTAGAATACTGTGTGGTTGTCTGGCGTCCTCACTATGCAACACATTGCCTCAGACTAGAGCGCATACAGAAGAGATTTTTGAACCATTTAGCTTACTCTGAAAAAACGGTTAAAAATTATTCTAGCTACGCACGGCGACTTCAGACATTTGGAATGAAATCACTTGAAAAACGCAGAGATATTCACGATTTAACCTTTCTGTTCAAAATCATTCATAACAAGATTGACTGCCCCCAACTACTTAGCAAATTAAATTTCAATTTACCCTACAAATATCCACGAAACCCGATAAAGCTTTTGCATCCCCCATTCCGAAAAACTGTGTCTGGGTCTAATTCTCCAATCCCAAGACTTAGCAGACTACTCAACAATTTTGACGACCGGATAGACGTCTGCTGTGCTTCACTTCAACAGTTCAAGCGCCAAGTCCACATAGGAATAGTCTAAATTTGTGCATATTACCATCACAACTGTTTTTATTATTTTTGTTTTTATTTTTCCGTTCTTTGTACACGTCACAACATATCTACGCTGTGACTATACTATACTTTACTTTTTACTTACTTTTAAGATATTAATTTGATTTGTACTGTTTTGCTTGCTGTGTTTACCGCCCTATTTTGTACACTTAGTTTAAACTAATGCCTGTATTTACCTAAGTATCAGTGTAACAATTGTTGGTAAGCCAAATAAATAAATTAGCATTCTTAATATTTTGTAGCTCCCTTCAAAATTCTCTTTAATAACATCAGTAATAGCATTTGTTACACGAGTCTGGATGCTAGATACTGTCTTTATTCTGCAAAACTACACACTTAAGGTACAGATACACATGCTTTAAACTAGCATGCTAAAGCACGAGAGCATGCTACTTTTAAGCAAATGCTACTATAGTAGCATGTGTATCGAAACCATTTGCTAATAATGAGCAATTGAGCATGCTAATTTCATTGTAAACTATAAGCATGCTCATAAGCATGCTCTTTTAGCATGCTAGTTTAAAGCATGTGTATCTGTACCATTAGATTAGAAGGGCCCCAAACAAGTTTTGATACGGGGCCCCTTCTGGCCTAATACGCCACTGGTCCAGAGGTTAAAGGTCACACAGCTCATTAGAGCCCACCCCTCACCGCCCTATCCACCCGTTATCAACAGATGGCCAACTGGTGGACGGCGCGTTATCACGAATAAACATCGCGCGGTCCACTCGGGCCCCCGTCTTGGCAATACCCAGAAAAGGTGCATCGTAGTTAGATTTCGGAGATTTTAACATGATGCACCTTTTCTATGTGAGAGCTGATGGAGCGAATTTTTTGATAATTTTTATATTTAAAATTATACTTGTTATTACCGCAACACATATATTTATAAAGTTACAACATGTCACTGGCCTGCAAATTGCAAAAAACGTAAAAAAAATTGAATTTCGCGGGCTACATCGAAGCAATCACCTTAAGAGGATCGTCTACCGAGCGCTCGTCCATACTAAAAGAGAAAACGTTTTCCTACCCCTAAATGTTATCCTATCTCAATGATTTTAGAATGCTTCTTACACAGTAAAAAACTAGGTTTATAGGTTTTCTTTTTTTCAAAATTTATAATAGTTTGAAAGTTACAGGCGCCTAAGAGTTACTTTTGAAAAAAAGAAAACCTATAAACCTAGTTTTTTACTGTGTCAGAAGCATTCTAAAAAATCATTGAGATAGGATAACATTTAGGGGTAGGAAAACGTTTTCTCTTTTAGTATGGACGAGCGCTCGGTAGAAGATCCTCTTAAAACCTCAACTCTCATACACAGTGGTGTAGCTAGGCCAGAAGGGGCCCCGTATCAAAACTTGTTTGGAGCCCTTCTAATCTAAGTGTATAGTTTTGCAGAATAAAGACAATAGCATCCTGACTCGTGTAACTAATGCTATTACTGATGTCATTAAGAGCATTTGGAAGGGAGCTAGAAAACTGAGAATGCTGATCAACTGATCGTAGCCCTTTTGTAATTATTACTTATAGCCTTTTTGTTGAAAATTGAAAATTAAGCTATGCTAGGAATTTTGATAATTGGAGCTTTATGGACGCTATAAGTTTTCATGTTTTTATTTTATTCCAATCGTCGGGGGCCTTGTGACACTTGGGGGCCCCGTATAATTGATACGGCTGATACGGCGGTAGCTACGCCTCTGCTCATGCATGAAGTTGTGAGTTTAAACCCGGTTTTCTTTTTTATAATGTGCTCTCTTAACCATTGAGAGCCAGTTATCTGCTCCGGGGTAGTAGGTGCTTTTACAAACATTTCAACTCCATCGTTTTAGATAATTGAGCGAATTCGCCACTGGCGGCGCCACGTGTTGTGTTTCAAACATTTCTGTACATTTAGTCCCGCGCTAAGAGCCTATGCACACCACGTTTTTTAAGAGCGCCGGTGCAGCGCGTTTTAGAAACGCGCGTCGACGGCGCGTTTTCATCAGAGCAGTTTATTGTCGTTTGTTTTTGGCTGCGTCCGAATTGCGTGCGTATCGCGTCTGTATTGCGTCAAACGAACTGCACCGGCGCGTTTAAAAAACGTGGTGTGCATAGGCTCATAGTTACCACTCACAGTGGCAGTCTTGAACGTACCTTAAGGAACTTTATTTGTAGCGACAATAAAATGAGATTTTAAAACGAGGAGCTTTATTAACCTCTGTTGGTTAAAAATTCTGAAAATCCTCATTTGAAAAGAAGTATTTTGTTGTCTGGGAGGTTACTACTGCAACAATATTATTACCTTCATAACATTATAAAGACTACAACATAAATGATTTAAACTTATAAATATCAGAATTTTTATTAACTCAACATATAATAAAGGAGATGGGAAAGTTCAAGTATGTGCAAAAATTCAGACGGCTATAGAAATGGGACCTAGCACTGTATAACGCTGAATAGCTCAATATTAATATTTCACATAAAAAAAGTTTCTAAAACTTGTTATATCTTCATAATCATGATAAAAAAAAAACGTGAACACCTACCATTATAAGTACTACAAAAATTGCAAATATTGATATTGCTATAAACTTTTACTTAGGCGTTTACTTTTATGTATCTGCGATTGTATTTATTTATTGATGACCACATTTGTGACCCACTCAGATTAATTAAACATCTTCAAACTACTTACCAAATAATGTGATACGTGCTTAAACTTAAAATAAAGACAGTTTTCACAGACGATATAAGTAGGTAAGTAGTTGTAATGATAAACAAACGATTTCGTTTACTTGATTTACATAGTTGAATACAGTATACCTAAACCTGTTTGGAAGAACTAATCTATCTAATAATGATAACCACATTCATAATATTATGTTAGTTATATCGGTAAAGTCAAATAAACGCGCTGGGCGCTTTCATTTTGTTGTCGTGATTGATTAATCCTTTCTGAACTCGTTGTTGAACCCTCTAATTAGCTAAGGATACATTTAACAATTTCGAAATGAAACAAGAAAAATAGGAAATACTATATTTATTCGTTAATCTGTGATTCTTTTATATAAAGTCTGAAAGAATACGAAGCGACGGACTGTGTTTAAATGTCATTTTTTTTTTAAACGAATTTCACCAGTTGCTCCTGAATGCAGCAGTTCATAACAAGGATGACAATGTTGGCTGAAAGATCGGCCTGTGCGGTTATAATTATTTAGCCACGAGCTCCTCTCGAGTGTATATGACGCCGCAGTCTTCGCGTGGATATACCACAGTTTATGCATTGCATGATTCACTGTATACAAGTCAAGTCCGAGTCGAGAAGCGAGAGGTCGGTAGGTTTGCAAGCAGGAAGTCCAATAAACAAGCGGGAGTCAAGGAAAAGCAAAATGAAAGAATCACAACGAACAATAATAATAAGCAGAGCGCAGAGCGTTCAAACGACGTCTGACGTTTGTTTTTTTCTTAAAGATGGGATTGGACTCAAAGTGTCACAGAAGCGATAAAAGAATCGATTGAAATCGTTAGAAAGTAGTATCGATCATACTTCAGTTATTTTTTTTTCTCTCCCACTTCAGCTGGTGTAGCATGGCGCCGTAGAAAGGAGTTTTGTCGACGCAAGAATAGGCAAAATGACAGAACGTAGAAATATTTTTAGCGTTTTAAGCATGGTAATGTAAAAAATATGGAAAATAAACGTTCTTATCTACAATAGTGTACGAATGGTGTCATATTTGTGCAAAAAAACAGTCGATTTGTGTAGAAATAACGATGAAATAACTTTGTCTTTTCTTGGTAGAATAGAGATAGAATCGCCATGCTACGCGTGCTGGGCAATATTCTCTTTCCACTCCTACCTTTCACGATGTTAGGCGTCTTCCTTCCAGTTCAGACGGAACCTCATCATCATCATCATCATCAGCCTATAATGTTCCCACTGCTGGGACACAGGCCTCCTCTCTGTGAGAGGGAGACGGAACCTGTCCAGTTAATATTATTCTGCACAAAATATGAACTAAGATTAAACTAAGAAGCTCATTCCGAAGCTTTTAACGAAAATAATAAAGTTGAGTTTAGTGGACGAATCACTTTAAAACAATCTGATTTTCCGAATCAAAACGCATGAAAACACAATAAAAAGCAACGAAACGACTCTGAATCTATCGATTCCAGCCAAATACTGTTTCAACGCCAATTCTTAATTTCAGAAAACAAATCGTTTTAAATCACATTAGTAAAAATCGATTAAATATAGTTTCATTTTAACAATCTGGAAAAGCGTTATTACCCTTCCCTAGTTTTCATTATTTCATCGTGACCAAGTCATCATGTCAATAAAAAATGAGCGAAAAGCAATTCAGATACTTTTTTATGTTTAACATTTTATATAAGTCTTAGGAAATTATTAAACATTAAACAATTCATTAATGAATTTTCAAATACTACGAGTTAAAATGAAATTCTTATAGACGACTGGGGCACTCATTTAGCCATCTCCTTTTACTTCAAATCAATGTCACATTATAATTATTTCCGTCATAGGTATAAAAATCCACCATTATATAAATCTTCGCAAATCTGAGAGGCTACCACGACGTCTTAATATTAGTTCCACTGTGGGCGTAGTACTATTAAGTGTATTCTGTGCTGTGGGAAAGAAACAGAGCTGTACAAGTCGTTTAGCGCCATCTGGAAACTAATGATGAAATTGCTTATTGTATTCTTTTTTATTTCGAAAACGTGTTGCGCCGACGCCGACACCAAGTAAAATGGCATAAGGACAGGAAGATAATGATGATTCTTTTATTTCAATCAAATGATTCATCCTCTGCGATAGATAATTTCTTCTTCATCGTCACAACCAGGTACAGCGACATAATTGTCATCAGAGTCTACTAATCACTCTAAATGCTCTTGCACCCTATCTAAAATCTTCAAAAGAGATTTCGGACGCGTACCAAAAAACTTAGCAAGCTTCTCCAGACTAAAACCGGTATGTTTCTTCATTAAATACATGGTTAAACCTTTCTTTGTGCACCAAACTTTTTTCCTGATCAACGATATATCTTTCAGCATTTCTTCGTAATTCTTAAACTTAACACCCAACAAATACTGGCATAGATATTCATCCTGTCTTAAATCGGACTCGAAACTTCTGCAATATCTACTACATCTACCATTTTTGAGTATGGTGAACAAATGTTCTATTTGATCAGCTGTAAAATCTGTGATAGCCGTCCGGTTTACTAACTCCCGCCATGCTTTATGGCTGTTGACATGATGTGCTTTGCAAATACGGGATGCGGATGGAATATAATAAGAATAATCTATTAGTAAGCGTTCTAAGATAGCTTTTGGGGTCTTATGCAGCTCGGGTTGTGTGCAATTCTTGAATATGCAGCGAGACGCAGAGGCCCCGGCTCGTTTAAATGTTGGCAGAGATATAGAATTTGGGAAAGAATATTTCTTTGGCACATTTTCTTCTTCATCATCTGATTTTGGCTCTGGTGATGCAGGAATATCCAGTTCACCGTCCCCTAGTGTAAGTAGTGAATGTAACGGTTCCATTTTTAAGCTAACATCTTTTGTTTTGGAATGTTTTTCCTGGTTTTTCTTTGGTTTTTCCAAAATATATCTTGCTCTGGCCCAGCAATTTAAGCATACATGCTGTAATCTCTTCACCTGAAAAAAAGTTTTTGATGTATTACATCTTTCTTATTGCAACCTGTGGGTGTGATTTTATGTAATGGGAAGTGTAACAGGATAAGAGGAAAGTGTGCCCTGTTTAAAATTACGAAAAAGCAGTGTTAGAGCTGGCTATCACATTGTACAGACGCCAGCAGGCCAACCTACCCCTATCTGTTATTTTTCCAATTCAACATTAACTTTCCACTATTGCGCTGTGGTTAAAAATCTATTAAAGAAAAACAATTTGAGATAGTTGATGTGTTCGCGTCTGTACCTACTTTACCATTTAAATCAAATTAATAAGGTCTGTCTTAGACAGGCAACCAATTTATTGAAGTAAAGCAATGTTTGCAGAATTCTTCCCACTATATTTTAAAATTTTGTACTTATAGGTACCTGGTGAGGTGGTGTCCATTGAACAAGAATAAGTTTATGTTCAAGATGTTCATCCAACAGTGGTGACATGCGCCGCCCTACTAATGAAACTCCACAAATCAGGCATATGGTTTTGTGGCCAAATTTCCTTGATTTCTGCTCACTTTCTGTTGCTAAGCGTAATAAATGATAGCATTCCATGCAAACAGCATCATAGTCTTCAAGCTGAAACAAAAAGCGTTTTGAATTTGTAATTTTTCAATAGCAGTCAGGCAGAGGAGACCTGTGTCTGTTGTCAGAACATTAAGGCGCTCCCTCACGGCGAGCATTCACCTGTAATGTAACATAAAAATGCGCAATTTGATGCTCTATTGTCTTCGAATTTCGAACCTGTAACATTACATTACAGATGAATGCTCACGGTGAGGGAGCGCCTTTATAGGCTATTCTGTGTTAATCTAGGTTATAAGCTACCTGTGTATAAACATCCATTCTCACAAATCGTGTACATAATTAAATATGTAGTAATAAGATAATGGAAAAAGCACAATTATAAGCTTTTTAATTGTGACGGTATCAGCAAATGTAAACATATAATAATACCAAGGTGTAACCTCTTGATGTAGATATTTATTCAAGTATTTATTTCATATTTAAGTTTATAAGTATTGAAGATCCCAACCACTTCTATGCTTGTCCATTAACTCAATTATTGCCGTAATTCTTTGCACTTTTTTGACCTCCCATTGTATTAGTCCCATTAGCATACGGCAAATGCCGCAACTGAAGCAATGAATGTAGGACTTCATTTTTTTAAACAATTAATTTACGCTAATATTAAAGTACTTTTCAACAAGACATGGCATAGATAGATAGACAAACAGCAAGACCTGTTGATTGAGATGAAAACTGTCAAAGGTGTCTAAAAAATGTTGGCTTTAAAAAGCCATCTACGACCTATTTGTTTACACTGAGCAAAACCTAAAATAAATTGCAAAATGATTTAATAAATAAGGTCACCTCCTTGTTTGTCCAATCAATCAATAATTGACGTAGTTCTTCAGTTACTTCTATCATCCATATTCGTTTTAATCGGAATAAGCATATGCCGCAATTCACACATTGAATAATGGTTTTAGCCTTTTTCTCATTCATCATTTTCCTATGCTAATACTTTTTTTACTACATAATCTTAACATTACAGCCTTAATAAAAGGTATTTTCAAGAAATAAACGCACGTAAACAAAAATTAGCGCATGGGGACAACAAACCAAACACGAAATCATATGATGTTTGACAGATTATGTCAATAATGTCAAAACAGTATTTACCTACCAAAAAAAGCAGACGTAAGTGTTGCCAAATGAATAGTGACTCACAGTCCCTGTAGATAGATCAGACAAAAAAGAAACGCATTATTCTATGATGAATAACATCACATCATTAAAGACGAAGCATCCTTGCAACCATAATTTCGCCCCATTTAACACTCGATTTACATTTTAATACATTACACCTACCCCATCAATTGCCTAGCCTTTTCCCAACTATACAGGGATTGAATTCCAGTCAGTACCGGCGTTAGGGTAAGGCGCGGTTAGGCGACCGCCAGGGCGCCGAATACGAAGGGGCGCCGCAGGCCTACTTTCTCGTAAATTTCCCAACTTCTTTCCTCTCATTTTTAGGGGATAAACCCAAAACCCGTCGAAAGAAAACACTACAACCTCCGCTGCTCGTGGCAGGCCCCCTCGTTGTAAGTTGATTTAGTTCCCCCAAGTCATCTCTAGCACGGGCACGCCGCAATCGCGGTGGTAAGACCCCTCTTTTATGTAGGAATGGCTGGATAGGCGTCACGGCGTCCACTCCTGACCTACCGCATGACGCAGGTCCTCACCCGACACGGAAGTTTTGGGAGGTCACCACTGCGAGGATCGTCCGGAGGACACGGTGGAGCATACAGTGCCCCGCTTGGGCAGAGCACCGCCGTGTCCTCACGACGGCGATAGGCGGAGACTTTTCGCGTCCGACATTGGTCGAGGCCATGCTGCGGGGCTAGACAGAGGGGGAAGCGGAAGGAGGCGATCTTTCTGCGAAGCAGTCATGCCCGCGAATGAGGAGGCGGGCCGCGTGAGGGAGATGACAGCGTTATTCCCTCCACCCCAGCCGCAGTGGTAGACGCCTACGGCGACGGACGTCGGCAGACGATCTCCAGGCACAGGGCGGGTGGCGATTTATGGGCGACTAGCTGTCCGACCATGGACCATGCCCGGGTTGACGTGACGGCGCTTTGTTTTACACGCGCGCCTCAAAGAGTGTCAGCATAATGACGGGGCCACCCTTAGAGGGCCAAAGCCTGCCGGGGTCGCGGGACTAACGAGCTACCGATACCCTGGAAAGTAAAGGGCTATTGAAGGACACCGTGGATTTTAGTCAGTACAAGTGTGACAGTCCCTCCCACCCTGCCCTGGATGGGACGACTCATTTGATGATTTTACCCCGATAAAAGAAGGGGGGCGCCGTAGAAATCTCGCCCAAGAGCGCTGGTAGTACTAAAACCGGCACTGCTTCCAGTCGAACCAGATGCAGCTGAACATCAGTATTTTACATGGATCTACTGCCTATCGGATCTCCACAACCCAGTAACTGGATAATACGTTACCCCATGGTAAGACTGGTTGTCAGACTTTAAAGCTTATGACTGAAAGGCATAATTCCTTTGGTCTTATTTATTAAAACTCTTCCTGTATCCTTATCTATAAAGGATATTATTATCTTCTTCTTTTATCTTCTGTCTTTCTATCTTCTTCTATCTATCTACCTGTAATATAAAAATGAATCGCAAAATGTGTTGATCAGCTCATAACTCCTCAAAAACGGCTGGACCGATTCGGCTACTTCTTTTTTTGTTGTGTTAGTAACCATGCATCAGCGCCAGGTTTTAGAGAACGAAAATAATCATGTCAACCCGTGCGATGCCGGGACGGGCCACTAATTTTAAATAAATTCAATTATTTGACGATCAGACTTTGTAGCATTGGAACATGTGATTCGGATATCTGTTTTTCTTTAACAAAAATCATCATCATCTTCCTACCCTTATCCCTTTTTACTTGGGGTCGGCGCAACACGTTTTTTTCTTCCATTCTCCCCTCCCAAGTAACACAGAAGTCTGAATAAGAGCTGAGTATGTGCAGTCATCAAGATTATAATCTGAATACCATACTGCGTAACGTCTGAGTAAACACCTATTCAAACTTTATTCAAGCAAAACAGGCCCCAAAATCAAATGCATAAAGCTGAATAACTTCTGAGTAACATCTGAGCAGGAGCTTTTTAATGGTGAAATTATCTGAATAACTTCTGATTAACAGCTGATATCGCTTTTATTAAGCTCTTACTCATACAATATTCAGTTTATGTCAATTTAGTTACTGGATTCAGAATTTATTCAGCATTACTTTTTGTGAACAATAATACAGATTTTATTCATACAAATTGTGAAATTAGACAATCAGAAATTTTAAATATCGTTGATGGAGTCATTGCATGACAATAAATGGCGAATTTATTAAAACGGTAAGCAAAAGTTTCATTAATTAAGTTATAGGTTTGTTACAATGTTAATTCTTAGTGCGAAAATTATTTTGTCGTAAATAGTATACGATTTTTCCGATTATTTTTAACGCGCCGCTTGAATAATCAAGATAAGTGATTGTAAATATTATTTTCATAAATGCATGCTCGGTCTGACTTCAATATTTATGACGAAATTTCTAATTTTAGCGATTCCAATGAAAAATATGACAAATCGAATTGAAAATGTTGTAGTTTAACATTCAGCATTCAAGTAATCTTGGTGAATTTCTTGTAATTATAATTACTCACAAAAAAAAAATGGCGATCGCTTTCATTGCTGAATAAAAGTGAACAAGAGTCTCGTTACTCAGATCTCACTTGAATAGCCTCATTTCAATACGCTAAGTTCTGAATAACACTTGAATAGTTGACCACATTTCTACATTAATTCGAGTTTTTAGGGTTCCTCATTCAGTGGAATAATCGCTACAAAATAATGTTATATTTCTTTTGTTGCAGATCGATCGTGTGGCGAACTTTATAGTCCTTACCCTTATAATGACATCATTCTTAACCAGTAAAACATATAATCATGTAATTGGCAAAGATGAAGGTTTATGCATGCAAAAGTCTCGGAAGGAACCTTAAGTCTAATTTAAAATGTAGCCACACTACAGTCAATTGATGCTGATGGACATCAGATAGGAATCCATAATATTTATGAGATACGACAACATACTGATGTTTTTAAGTGATGTTGTGGAAAAGTGAAAAATGTTAAATTAAAATTAATTCAATCCTATGAATGAGTTGTTATTAATACCTCTCTTGCACACAGTAACTATAAGTTAAGTTTCAAATGAAAACAAAGTAAAATGAAGTAAATATATAATATGTTTCATTTATTTTAATACAAAAAAAAACGCGGGCTACTGAAGTGACAAACACGCATCCGCAGACACCGCTACTCGAATCTAGAAGTGAGTGCTGTGGCTGAAGCGCGCGTCATAGGCGGCGGCCACGTTTTTTGTGCTCTGCAGCCACAGCAGTCGCTTCAACATTCGTATCAAGGCAATTGGGAATCAAAAACAATCTGTTTGATTTATTTGATGTACGGAATCCACTTCATTGCACGACAGCTACTCATACTGGCTGAAAACCGGCTCAATTTTTTCATACTATTACCACAAATCTTGAACGTTTGCTACTATTGATTCTCAAATATATTTTCTTTTAATGTTACCGTGTCTTTTAAGTTGTTTTCACGATTTTTGACCCATCTTGATGTTAACAACATGAAAAATATAGCTTACAAATGATTTTAACAAACCTGATATTAAGCTATTTGCGCTGATAAAACGTACCTGTGGTCTTTAATTTGAATAAGAGCCTTAATAGATTTTAAATAAGCTCATATTAAGTTATTTGCGCTATTAAACACGCCTGTGGTGGGTTAATGTGAATAAGTTAGTTTAAAACACACTGTTATGGCGGTGAAATCTTAATAAAAGCCCAAATAATCTTTTTTATTCAGCAGCTGTAAAACATGGCAACTTATCTAGTTAAAGCATTAAATAATTTTTTTCACCGTAGAATTATTCAGTATCAAGCTGTAAAACAGCATTATCTAACAACTTTATTCAGATTGTTATACATTATTCAGCAATCAACTGAATCAAATGCTACTAGCTTAGTAATTATTGAATATTAGCAAATCTGATTATGATTATTCAGATACATGCTTCCATAGAGACTAATAAAGTTCACTTTACAATTATTCAGTATCAAGCTTTAAAACAGCATTATCTAATACCTTTATTCAGATTATTACACAGTATGCAGCAATCAGCTGAAGCAAACGCTACTAGCTTAGTAATTATTGAATATTAGCAATACTGATTATGATTATTCAGATAAATGCTTCCATAGGGACTTTTTTTCAGCTTAACAATACATAGAACGCGTAATACTTAATAATGTTTGTATATTGTGTAACATAATTATCTCAATTATTAAGCTTAAAGAAATAAAGTACAAATATACAGGACCTATTACGCATTAAGAATTTTACGAGTCCGAACTCAAATTAATACAACATTTAGCTATTTCTAAGGCTCTTATACAAAGGATATTCATTTTTAAACCGTATAGTTTTACAAATGTGTACTGTTATACCGCTTGTGTGTTACTTGGGCTATCAGACGTCATAGTATCATTTACTCCTTTTTCATTCATATCATTTCGTATACAATCCATCCATCTTTTCTTTGGCCTTCTCTTTGGCCTTCCTTTAACAAAAATGTGGCCTGATATTTTAATCCATCTTTTTAAAAATTCTGCTCCATGGCGGCGTTTGACCACACATAGTGAACATTTATTTTTAGTACACATACTATGACTAATACCTGGCTTTCTACATACCAAATTCGGTACCGGTAAGGTGTGACACATACTAAATAAGTAAACCTTTTAGCAGAACTATAAATCAATCGTATTCCTATTCAAATGTGCATCATGTTAAAATCTCCGAAATCTAACTACGATGCACCTTTTCTATGTGAGAGCTGATGGAGCGAATTTTTTGATAATTTTTATATTTAAAATTATACTTGTTATTACCGCAACACATTTAATTATAAAGTTACAACATGTCACTGGCCTGCAAATTGCAAAAAACGTAAAAAAAAAATTGAATTTCGCGGGCTACATCGAAGCAATCACCTTAAGCTTACATACATTAACTATTTTGTATTAAAAGTATTCAATGTTTGTCTGTCTGTCTATCTGCCTTTGTGTTTGACAGCAGAAACTGCTGGTATGTTTGAACCTCGATACTATTGTCTCGGCAGAAAATCTGAGAGCCACATTCTACTTTATTTTATGTGTGCCTAACTATAATTGTTCTCCCAAACTCCTTAGGAAGCTTCCCCATGGCTCGATGCCATTGCATTTTGACCGCAAGTGAAAATCAACCTTAGCACTACGACAAATCAATGCGAGGTTGTATATAAACGGATAGATGACAAACAAAACACGGTCGCAACGATGACGTCAAGTCAATCGAATTGCATCATTATTTCTTAGTAGCAAGGTTGATTTTCACTTGTAGTTGGGACGGTCAAATCGCATCGCATCGCGCCATGGGTTAAAGTGCTTTTCGCGGCACGGCATATACACACATCAAAAGTGTCTAGGGATCAAGCATTTTTATGCGGATTTCTTGAGATTGAGATGTGGCTTTGTAATAAATTTATGATTTTATAAATTTATATGGATCCTTTTTGGTGCATTTCATAATTTGAATCAGGAACTGTAAATCAAATTCGAGTAAAAGATGAAAATCAGCTGTCAATATTTTCCCTATAAAAACATACAACGCATTGAAGACATTATTAGTGCTACTGTTTCCCTACTACTGATTAAAACCAACGTTATTATGGAGCGGCGACGTCATTTAAGCAGGGAAGAAATGCTCAGAGCCGTGGGAATGATAGAAGCTGGTTCCCGGCAACGTACTGTGGCTTTAGCTCTGAATACAAGTCAGAGTGTTATCAGTCGACTTTGGACACGTTACCGAAGCACTGGTACCGTGGCTGAGCGCCATGGAGGACGGTATCGCTGCACCACACGGAGACAAGACCGATACATTCAAATCTTAACTCGAAGAGCTCCAACAATAACCGCCATGATGTTAGCCGTGAGGCTTCATCACTCTTCAGGGAACTTAATTAGCGACCAAACAGTCAGAAACCGCTTGCATGAAGTGAACCTTCATTCCCGAAGACCGCTACGGGTACCACCTATAGCAATGCACAATCGTAGGATTCGATATCAATGGGCTCTTGAACACAGAAATTGGGCAGAAGAACAATGGCGTTTCGTGTGCTTTTCTGATGAGTCTCGTTTTGGTATGAGACCGGATACAAGACGTATACGACACTGGAGAACCCCTGGACGCCAACAGCGATTAAAATCCTGCCAGGAAATCCATCCTTATAGTGGTGGAACCATCATGGTATGGGCGGGTATTTGGATCGGCGGAAGAACTGAGTTGATTTGGATCAGAGGCAACCTTAACGCTCAAATTTATGCTGAGACGATTGTATCAGACGTCATCGTTCCTCTACAAGTGCAAATCGGTCCCTTATTTCAGTTAATGCATGATAATGCACGACCGCACACCGCAAGAGTTGTAAGACAGACTCTCGCCGCAGCTAACATCAATGTCCTGCCCTGGCCTGCTCAGTCGCCAGACTTGAACCCGATTGAGCATGCATGGGATATGCTACAGAGAAGAGCTCTGCCGAATATGGAGGGTATCCAGTCGCAAGAAGACCTTTTTTTGTTGTTGCAACGAACATGGGCGGCCATTCCACAGCGTGATTTGGATGAACTCATTTTGAGTATGCCAAACCGATGTTCTTGTGTTGTTAGTGTTCGCGGTAGAAACACGGATTATTAATTGTTTAAGTTACCCAATAAAATTTTAAAGAAAACTGTTATTTCAGTCTTTTTTTCGAACTTTAATGTTAGTGGTTCAAATGTCAAAAATCCCTTTATTAGGAAAATGGCAAATTTCTTTATGAATGCAAAGGTGACCTGGTTTATCGTTACTGTGACAAACGATAACACTTTATTTGATGAATCCTTAAAGAACATTTTAATTAATATCAATCAGGAGAAAAGTTATTGCAAAAATATATATTGATCCCTAGACACTTTTGATGTGTGTATAAAAAAGCCATCTTTCCGAACACCAGGCTTCTATTGAGAAATTCTAATAGAAAACCTGAAAGGACATTTTGCCTAATTTGCACATCGAATATTTTCCAATTGAGAAAGGTGTTCCGAATTTCGAACCCATCGTTTTCATTTCTGCTTTTTCGCAATCATCTTTTGAAGAAACCAAGAAAATCCGGGGTAAAAAACATAGTTGACCTAATCGACGACGTGACGAACTTAACATAATATAAAACGTATTTTTATTACTTTATTATCATACACTACATACCTATTTTATATCTATTTATAGGTAGTTGATCATTAGTAGTCCTATAACAACTATTTTTTTAGCGGAAGTTCTCATTGGTACTTGTTAAAATTAATATAAATAGAATAGGTCTCCATTATAGGCATAATATCGTATTTCTTAGATCAGTTGCAATTAAATTGACAAAATCCTATAACCCAGGGGTGCGTTTAAATCTTCCAGCGATGTTTCGCCGGAAAAAAATTAAACTAGCGAGGGTTCGCTGAACGGAGTCATATCTTTTTGTCCATGTTAGCTGTCAAATTCAATTGACAGCTCAGTTTATTGAACAAATAATCAATTTGCCGGTGTATTATAAATCCATAATCCAAAAATAATATTCACTCTCTAAAATAAAAATAATATTCGTTTTTACGGCAAGAATCGAGCAAAACAACAAAACTTAATGTCAATCTGACAGCAGGATAAAATTTTGCGTGGTAAAAAGGTCGCAAAAACTTATTCCTTTCAGTAAAAACATAGACCAGCGGACGACCGTAAACGGGGCAGATTAAATTTTAATTGGTATCATTTTTCACCTCTCGGTGTACTTAAACGGGCTGTTTGACATTTAGTCAGTATAAATTTAAACTGGATAAAGGATTTAAACGCAGCCCTGTAGTTAACCGCAAAATGGCAAATGACGTTCTATTTGATAAAACCCAACTTTCACAACAGCTAAAATGTAATAGACCACAGTCATAAACCTATAATATATTATATCTGTGATGGTGACTTACAAAAAAAAAACACGTTCCCGTTCCATCAGTCACCTTATGCTGTGCCTTAATATGCGATCCAGGGGCCATAGCCATAGAGAAATTTTGAGAGAATTTCAGTAAAAATAAGACTTTTAGTAATAAGTCAAAAAGAAATTTAATCAAAAATCAATCAAAAATCGTTTATTTGGAACAAATTAGCGGATTCATCAACGACATCCGCCAAAACATCATCCTAACACTAGAGCCACACTAACAGAAAATGCCGTTGGTTCTCGCGTTTAAAGACAATAATGGCGAAAATCAACGGGAAATGCCGTTAGTGTGGCCAGCACAAGCTCTGTTAGTCCATGCTTCAAGCATCTACAGTATAGCCTCGCCAGCTCGTAAATTTAGGACAGGCATGAGGCAATAAAGATCCGTTGCATTACCTGTAAAGTCTACTATAATATACCAGATACTATTAGCGTAACTCTGCAGCCTATGGCGGCATGTTTTAAGCGCCTAATAAAGCCTAATATCAATCATTCACATTCTAGCCATACACAAAACATTTAAAAAAATATTGTCTATGATTAATTATTTTAATTAATTCATTGCATTTTATATGGAGAGGCCGACTTAGTAGCCCTATATAGCAGCTAGACTTAGTGAGAAAGTAGACTTGCGGCGCTGTTGATGTCAAGTTAGGTCCTTGATTGATTGAATCCGTAATGGTGTAGGTAGGGTGACTGTGGTCGTTGCGGGAATGTCTTAGTCGCTAGCCACACAGAAAAAACGTAAAACACAGACGGGGCGGTCGGGCGGAGACACATTTGATTTGTCTCTACAGTGTCCCTTTCATACAAAAATGTATATAGGCATCGCGACGCAAAACATACAGAAGAGTCGGGTCGTGGGTGCAACGCTAGTACATCTGCGCCTGTCTGCCCGCGCCGCGTCCTCGTCTTACGTCTCTTCTGTATGGCCTGCGCTTTTGGAGGTTTCTGAGCCTCTGAAACGCAAAGGCATGGGCGTAGCCACGGTGGGGCAGGGTGGGGTGCTTGCCCCACCCTGACTCCGACTTGTTAGGTGTCTTTTAACCAAAATTAAATAATGTAGGTACTTACCTAATACAATACCTACTTAATATCCGTAAGAAACCTCACACTCGACAATCGTCAGACGACACAAAAAAAAATCTAGAATTTTGCCCCACCCTGAGCACATATTTGCCCCACCCTGTGCACATGGCTGGCTACGCCCATGCGCAAAGGGAAATTGAAGGAACCAGGGTGGGGTTATAGTCCCTTCCACTCCACCCAGGGTGAGAGGTCAATTGATGATTCCACGTATAAAATAAGCGAATTTATCGTACTGACTGAAGTTTTCACCTTCTTTCGTCTTATTTACAAAAAGTAAGCAGATAGAGCTGGTACGAACTAGTTCAAAATCTGGCGAGACCTTTGTTAACATCATCACCCTGCACCCAGTACAAAGACGCCCACTGCTGAAAAAGAGCCTCCCTTTTAGACAACATTCGCCTCTTATCCATCAGTTGAAGCTGACACTGCGTTTTCCGGTAGTGCGCATTCGTGCTCGCCACTCGGGAACCTATTTTTTCCCTGTCGGTTATCAGTTCTACGAGGGATGTCCTTTCGCCCATATTTTTCATGGCAGCGACATTTAAAAACGTTTTCACTTCCTCAAAAATCATAGACACCACCACAAATTCCAAATTCAAATTCAAACAGCGCGGTATCGTCCAAATCTAACCGATTTTTGGCTACACGAAGTCATGAGTCATTCCAATAGGTAGATATTTTTGACTCACACGTCCCTTTTGGTTTGCTGTCCCGCATTGAAGCGTGAATGAATTACTAATTACTGTTAAATTGTATGGGATCGATCTACGACATAGTTAGAGCCTTAGAGGCCCTTAGGGTTTTTTATTAGGGGGTATTCCGTTGAAGTTAGGTAGGTTACGGATACGGGGCGTATTGCGTAACTGACAAAAAAAAAATGGTGGTTGGCACATTATTCCTCATTGATGATGAAGCCTGATGAGCTGTGCTCAGTGGGCTACGCTAGGACTTTCTTTGAAGGATAAAATCGTGAAGGAGTTAACCGGGAACGAACAAAAACCGGGGTAACCGACATAACTTGCAGAATAAGCAAACTGAAATGGCATTGAGCTGGCTATGTTTGTATGAAGGACCGCTAGCCGCGGTGGAGTAGACAAGTACCTACTGGAGTAGAGACCGCGTATCGGCAAGTGTAGTATGGGACACCTTACAGGTAGATGGACCGACGACCTTATGATTTTATTTCCACTTTAACGAATACGGCGCGCCTATGAGTAGATTGCTCTCGCTGGAGAGCAGTGCACACTCTAACTGCCACATCTGTTTAAAGTACTTATGACTGATTGCAGATATTCAAGATAAAAAAAAAATGATTTACAGGCCTGTTGGTCTAGCTAGTGGTTAGTGACCCTGACTGCTATGCCGGAGGTCGTAGGTTCGATTCCCACCCAGGATAAATGTTTGTGTAATGAGCACGATCATTTGTTCTGTGTCTGGGTGTAATTTATCTGTTATATTTATGTATTTAGAAATATATAAGTGTGTTTATCAGTTGTCTAGTAGGTACCCATAACAAGCTCAGCTTAGCTTGGGACTAGATGGCGTTGTGTGATAGTTGTGGATTATTATTATTATTCAGCCAGTCCTTTATTGCTTTTTTTTTTGGGGGATGGGAAATCATCAAATGATTCAAGTTCTGGGTGGAATGGAAGGTAGAGTAAGACTCTGGCTAAAACCCACCCTGTTCTTTCAACTTCCCTTTGCGTTCTTGAGCCGAGATAATTCTTTCGAACAATTCCGCAACTAAATAAATAAAGGTTGTAAATAAGTTATAGTTAGTGGTGGCGCCAGTGACAGTCGATGGCCTTGTAGCTGAGGGAGCCACAAAGGAAGTGAATAAAATACCCATTTACAACACATAATTATGTGGACATTATGTTAGTCCATAAATAAAAACTGTACCCGTTAGAAACGAAGAAGTTCCACTACCTACTCGCAGTGGTTGCAGTCTAATTTAACGAACTGGATTTGAAAAACGTTGAACGAAGAACGCTAGCAGATTTAAAAGTAGTACCTATTTATCTAGATACCGATAAAAGCGCGTTACTCGTCTAAAGGGCCGATTACACGATACGATTCATCGGGCCGATGAGCAGGCCTCGATAGATTGGGCGTTCTGATCACACTACACGATATCGCCACCCTAACTCACTTTTCAGCCGACGGTCGAGCAGTGAAGGTGGCGCCTACGTGGCGCCTACGCTTACAAAGTATCAGAAACTTGGCATCAGGGTTGAAAAAAAAACATTTTTTTTTTCAAATTTGTAAAATAAACAGTTCAAAATGTTTTATAAAAGTGATTTTTTCAGTTTCTAGCTTTTTTTTTTAAAGATTTCCGCGTTGTTTGTCGTTGTCTTAACGTATCTAATATCTTTAAACGAGCAATTCTTGTATATTTATAAATAATCAGGATCTCGGAAACGGCTCCAAGGATTTTCATGAAAGTTACAGATTAGGGGTTTTTCGGCCCAAGGAATCGATTTATCAAGGTCCCAGGTTCGAGAAAAGCTCGGTTCCCAAGATATAGACATTTTAAAAACCGAGCAAAGCTCGGTCAACCAGATATTAAATCAATTATGTTTCATTTCTAGACTGCATCTTTTCAAATTCACCCTTAATAATGATTTTTTTACGAATATGATCAATGGAAAAAAAAACAAGTGATGTTTTTTTTCTAATATTTTTAAGAATTGCCAATAAAAGTTAAAAATATGGCAAATCAATGGCATAGACGCAAATGGTTTTATGTCAGGCTATATAAACTCCTGAATATTTATTTATTTTCATTTTATAAGCATTCATCCGCCTTGAAAAGTAGTCGCTCTCGCAGCAACAGTGGGTATAGTAAAAAATAAGAAGAAGAGAAGACGTTAGCTGAAGGAATATTTACGAGTATTCATTTCTCTTTCGCGTTGCGAAGCCATTTTCACTTCACGACATGTCATTTCACGTCGAACGCCGCGCGGCGCGCCGCTACTGAGCGCCCTAACCGCGATCACACGACACGATTTATCGGGATTTAGGGACTTAGGGCCGTCGGGTACACTCCATCGCCCGATTTAGGGAAACTAACAGCCTAACAGCGATTACACCACCCAATCCATCGGAACTTAGGGACTTAGGGCACGATGAATCGTGTCGTGTAATCGGCCCTTAACACTTACACTCACGCACGGTGCGTTTAATTATTTAACTTGTCAATGTATTTAAGTACCTACATTAAACTGGAGGGGTGACTAATTTTCTTCGTTTTAAAAAGTCGTACAAGGAATAAGATAGATATTTACGATAAATATAACACATTCATATTTTTTGCTAAAATCTTTACTCAGGTGTTACGAAATTACGACGAGCAGAAACAAAATGCAAAACACAAATGTCAATTTTGACTTTTGACTGTGACAGCTCCTTGTTTTCAATTTTTCAACTTTGGACTTTGGCCGACTGTGATTTGTTAATTTGTTATTTTCATTTTATAAACAGCCATTTGCCAATTCTGACGTGTTTTAACTAAAACATAGTGTTCAATAAAAGAACAATGTCTTCGTTAATCAAAACAATTGCTTTTAACCAACCTAGAAAAGTTATTTCAAGTAAGTACTCAATGATTTTTGTTAATAATTTCACTGATTTTAATGTTGTAATTACTGTGTTTTTACTTAATTTTACGTGCTATTAGTGGTTTTTATTGGTTTAAATATAATATAATGATTGTTTTATATCTATAATTTTGTTCAATGAAATAACTTTTACTTAGGGCGACTTTCACCAAAAGTTAAACATGTTTAAAATTTTATTTAGTGTCAAAATTCTATTGAATTTTGACACTAAATAAAATTTTAAACATGTTTAACTTTTGGTGAAAGTCGCCCTTACTCAGATTTCGCATTTTATTTTCATAAACTTGTAAACCGGTTTAAATCCAAATATAGTTTACTTAACGAGTTATAACATGGACTTTGTACTTCGATAAAGTTAGAAATTATCTTATCTCGGTCCAAAGTCTGTCCCAAGTACCAACAACATCTCCCCCTTATTTATCAAAAATATTAAAGTTTCTGAAAATATTTTAATATTGGATATTCAACTAATCTCGTAAACAACTGAACAGATTACGATAGATTTTAACTAAGATATAGAACAAGTTCTTGGCCATACTATGCTTAGGTTTACAAGCTTTTAATTAGTTTCACTTACCTGTAATCAAATCTTGCAAGTTACTTTTAACACACTTCCTGGTTTTCGCATAGCCATGCAATTTTATGATGTCATGGAACTGATCCGATGATTGAGCTGGCCAGGAACTATTACAAGTACTTACATAGCAGATTTTTTTTTAAACACTTACATTTTCATTATTTTGTTTCTCTGGACATTTTTAAGCTATTGCATAGCTTCTATCGCGGGCCTTGAGCGCGGGGACCGAATCCAGAAATTCCGTAATGAAAAAACCTCACGTTCATTTAATTTAATTAAATTATTAATTTAATTAAATTATTAATTTATTAAATTAGTTTCTAATTATTAAAATTAATTAATTACTAATTTATTAATATAATAATAATAAAAATAAAATAATAAAACCATAATAATAATTAGTTTTTTTTTTGTTTTTTTTAAAATGTAACTTGAATTAATATCAAAGAAAAAGAAATACTGCATGAATAAAATAAATAAATAAAATTATAATTGCATAAGTTGATACAAAATGCTATGCAATAGCTTTACCGCGGCAGTCCCCGAGTGCCACACGTCTTTTTTTATTATATTTCAATGTAGACCTTTGCCCAGCAGTCGGATGAAAAAGGCTGACGGTAACAGTATTTTAACCCTTAACCACCCACAAGTGTCTCGCGGACACAATTTTGCGTTTGAGTCCTAATAAAATCGAAAGTATTTATTTTTGAATATTGATATTTTGTCTAATCTATCATCAATTCTTTACAAACCTAAACCTGCAAGGTTTTTTTTCGTACCGGGAATATTTAAATATTTATTAATAAAAAACTAAATAAGTAACCTATCCACCCACAAGTGTCCAAAAGACACAGTAACATTTTGTTTGACTCTAGTTCAAAATCAGATTGTTTATTTACGTAAACCTTTATCACATAGTATCGGGTAACCAATTGCAACTCTTAAGACCTTTGTTTTTGTTACAATCATTGTCTTTGTACTTGCATTTTGTTTGTATCGGTGCTTAGAAACGTTTATTATAATAAAGCAGTTGTTCACTCATACATTCTAAAAAATGGCTAAAAATCAAACAGCACAGATTAGATTACATAATCTCATATGCACCAAAAAAGGACTGTGTTGTTATTCTTTTTGTTTACGATGCATTATGGCAAAGAAATAGATGCAAGCAATGAGCTATACAAACATAATCAGTATAATGCTTCAATTGCTGGGGCACAGGCTTCCTCTCTATGAAAGGTTCTATAATCCACCATGTGGGTTCCATGCAGATTGGTAGATGTCACATGTTTTCGTATTTTTGGCACAAATTGTACTTCAAACAAATCTGAGATGAAATACTAAAACCACAAGTGTGTGTCGATACGCTTTACCAGATAGATCATGAGTGTAGGTACAGTGCGACGTAAAACAAATAGGCATTTTATATAATTATGTATATTATAGATGTTGTAGGCATTGGTCTAATAATTATATGGAAAATGCTGAACCCTGATTAGTTCATACGCAAGCAGAATACACAAAAAATCTTTTTACGTAAAATCGCAACTAATTTGGTAATGCCTCTTATTATGAGAAGACAAAACAAAATGACGTAACGATACGTTATCATTATACTCTAGCAGCCATGCAGGATGTCATAGGAACCTACTGCAGCCTCGTCATTATGAATCTGCTGCGGAAAGGAAGAAGCGTTGCCATAATTTGTACTCCAAAAATATCTTAAACATCTGAGTAATTTTTTGCTTTATGAGTCGTAACATTTTCATTGAAAACTTTGAAAAAAAAATTTTTGCAACAAAAAATGTAAGAAAAATATTATTATTTATGTACACATCAATGCTACAACTACTATCATAATATCAAGACACATAATAGTCTAGTTAACTCATTGTATTTTTTACCTAATTCGTTTAATTGTGTTATGTGTCTGATGGACACTACTGGTGCGTTACGTTAGAAAAGCATACTGGGTGGTTAAGGGTTAATGTGTTTTCCAGACATCCTGTTCCGCACATTCACAAAGGCAGAACTACCTCAGTTTGAAACGCTAGCGGTGTCCGAACCAAAGAAGTATGTCTACCACGTCGAGTTGAACAGGCCCAAGAAATCTAACACGTTAACTAGGACCATGTGGCAGTAAGTACAGTATTAAAAAAGAATTATAATACCTGTAATGTTATCACATAGAGTTATTCATGTACTTATACAGCGAAAGAATAAAGTGGATATGTTGGAAATCCCGGTATTAATTTTAAAAAGCGAAAAAATTTGATTTATTAAATAAAAAAGTTTTTTACGTTCACACAATTTATTTATCTAATCTATCTCTGATGTTTTTATTATTATTACCTATTTATTTGTAATACTGTTTTACACACGAGATTGTATAATAAAAATCCTGGGAAGGTCCATATTAATATCGATATTTTGATGCAAGTATCAAAATAACTCTACCTAATTCCGACCTGTGGTTATCACACAAAGCCTTTTTTAGTCTAGTAGCGGCAAGTGTAACTGCTGAACTAGAGGTCCTGATATCAATGCCAGGGTCCAGGGAAGTGTTATGTGCATGTATAACCAGATGTATGAATGTGGATGAGGCTCTAAAGGAGTATGTAAGGATTGTTGTAGGTGACACTCTGTAGTTTCCGCCTACCCCTATGGGAAGAAGGCGTGTGTTTATGTATGTATGTATGCAAAACTTGTGAAAAGAGGGTTTATTATTACATACATTTGCGCTCAACCCTCAGCCTCAGTGAATGATAATTAAAATTAAATTTACAAAAGAATTATTATTTTTCAGAGAAATCAACACATGCTTCTCAACACTGAGTAATATTCCTGAATGCAGAGTTATTGTGCTTTCAGGACAGGGGAAGCATTTCTGTGGAGGTAAGTGAAACAATACATAATATTGCACTAGGTTTTATAATGAGGATAGGATCGATACAAGTAATTCTTTAGTCACGTGTGTGCACACACAAAAGTGTCATATTAGCAGAATATTCATGCACAATTCAGCCCTCTGGTAAAATCTTTAGGGCCACTGCTTTGGGATCGGGTTTAATCCCATATCGAACTAATTAAAATAAACCATAAATGTAGAATCTATCTCAATCTCTTAAACGATAAGCCAGCCAGCGCGTAAAAAAAAACGTGGTGTCCAAAGGGCAAACATAACAGTGTTTAAAGTTATTGATAGTTTATTTTCTGATAATGTACTTATGTATTTTTATGAAATTTGATTTATTATGAGTTGATTCTACTGAATTTTTTTTAAGTATTTAAATCTTTTTGTTTTGTGTCATGGAAATGGGCGTAATTTATACCTGAGATTAAATTAATTTATACATATTTTTTAATTAGAATTGATTTCTATTCCAGGCATAGATTTACAGACTCTAGTACAAATGGCAGCTGAAGCCGATGAATTGGACGACGTGGCGAGGAAGGCGCGATTCCATTACAACTTCATTAAATATGCACAGGTACTAAATAGTTTTTGTCTTTTCTTACAAATTCCTTCTTTGTATCTAAGTTTTTATTAGAGCTGTAGGAAAAGCAGGGGAGGAGGGTCTAAAACAGTCACTTTCTAGCAATATTCCAAATGATTCACTTTTTGCATTTCCAGCAACGTCATTGGCTATTCATTCACCAATGGCGGATATTATAAATGGTTGTTTTAGACCCTCTAGGTTTTAAGGGCTCGGGTACTTCACACAAGCGCGGGTTATCGTCGTTTTCTGCTGTTTTCTTCTAGGCAAAGTTTGTATTCATAAAAAAATTAGAATCTCGAAACCCTTAATTTTGGGGTCCCGGGGAGGTATGGAAAACAACGAAGAAAATTACTTATTTTTTGGGCAGTGTTGTAAATAAGTATATACTAATTTGCGGGTTGTTTTTACACTCTTAGTAGTACTGGCCTTTTCTTATAGGTACATATCTATAAATAGCTTTCACCGTGAGGAGACCGGCCATGTCCTAGAACCAAAATTCGAAGACATGTGACATACGAGTATATACCAACCCGCACTCTGAAACATAACTCCGACAAACGTTTCTCCGCTTAATTATTCGCCGACACAACGATTCATTCCTGGACGGTTCGACGACAAAAACTTTCACCGCAGAACGATTCGTCAACAAAGACATGGTTTGACATTACAATACTAGTAACTAAATCCGACATCAGGGGCACCCCGAGGTTCGGTTAGTTAGGTTCCTTTAAACCCTGAACACAGAAATAGAAGCCCCGCGCAGCGGGGCTTCGTCTAAATGGCTTCATTTATACAATACTTCATGAAACACAATACTCATGACTTAATCGTTCTGTCGGCGAAACGTTCGTCGAGGAAAGGTTCTGTCGTTGAACCGTCCAGGAATGAATCGTTGTGTCTGCGAATCGTTAAGCGGAGAAACGTTTGTCGGAGTTATGTTTCAGAATCACCAACCCGCACTGGGCCCGCGTAGTCGATAATGTTCCCTCTAATGGGACACAGGACAAGTGGGCACTTGTCCTGTGTCCCAGTAGAGGGAACATTATAGGCTGATGATAATCTAAATATATATAACTCAAAGGTGACTGACTGACATAGTGATCTATCAACGCACAGCCCAAACCACTGGACGGATCGGGCTGAAATTTGGCATGCAGGTAGATGTTATGACGTAGGCATCCGCTAAGAAAGGATTTGGATCAATTCTACCCCCAAGGGGATAAAATAGGGGATGAAAGTTTGTATGAAACTTTGTCAATTTGATTAATAACCTCCTCCTTTTTTTGAAGTCGGTTAAAAATACATTGTTAAGTTCCAACATCCACGCGAACGAAGTCGCGGGCACAGCTAGTGATGAAATAACACCCACAGAAGCGATACTAAAGTTGTTACATATCCACAAATGTTGTATGTTACAGGACACGATAACATCTCTAGAAGACTGTGTGAAGCCAGTGATATCAGTGTCACACAACGCCTGTATTGGAGCCGCGGTCAACTTGATCACGGCGGCAGACATGAGGTAAGTAATTACATGAAGTTATCATCAAAGTCGAGCTACACGATAACCAAAGCTCGAAGTAGGTAGATTTATTTTATGTACTTGTATCACGAACTGGAGAAATCATAACATGGATAAGCCTTTTTCCCGAGTTTTCATTTCAGTACTTACGGAATTTTTAACCGATTTGGCGAGAATTTATACCCTGGATTAACACATACATAAAAGTTTCTACGGGAATAACTATAACACTACCCGGAATCCCGGAGGCATGTTCATAATTATAAATATAAACGTTTCAGGCTATAGACCCCAAATCAATCTACCTACTCTGAGCTATGGCGATAACTGACAAATGCTTGCACAGACAGGACTCCGTTCCACTCAAATCTGTGTGGCTCTTTCCTCAAAATACCATCTCAGACACCCGCATGGTCCTCGTATGACCTGAACAAAACAATGTCTGGACTTTAAAAGAGACAGTGACCTCTATGTTTGTTTTGGCAGTTTCTTCTCAAAGTCGGGTACGAAACACCGGCCTCATCTAGCTTCAAAACTATTGTTTGACGTGTGTTTTTAACAACCACCATATTTAAATAAATATCAATAGATAAATAAAAATGATAGATTACCAATGATATTTAAATAAATATCATTTATCACCCTCATATCAGCCGTAAGGCGTCCACTGTTGAACATAGGCTTCCCCGATAGGATGGCAACGTCTTTATTAAAATGTTAAAACTTAATTTCAGGTACTGCACAGAAGACTGTTGGTTCTCAGTCCGCGAGGTAGACGTGGGTTTGGCTCCCGATGTAGGCACATTGCAGAGACTGCCGAAGGTAATACTGATATAAGATTAGAATTAATTTCTCCCTCTTTTATTTACTCTAAGAAACACCCAAATCAACGTCTAAATAATATACTTGTAGATCATACAAATATTTTTTGCTAGAATCGTACTTTTCAAAGTTTGTATTGAAATTCCATGTGGTAGAATAATGGACGTATACACCATAATATATGGAGCAGTGGTGGCCCAGTGGTATCGGTCCCGACTTACGAGTTGTAGGTCGTGGGTTCGAACCCCGCCAGGCGCATTACTTTGTGTAATTTATTTCATGACCACTGCTCTCAAAACGGTGAAGGAAAACATCGTAGGAAACCGGCATGTCTTAGAACCAAAAATTCGAAGACATGTGACATCTGCCAACCCGCACTGGGCCCGCGTGGTGGATTATGGCCCACTCACAGAGAGGAGGCCTGTGTCGCAGCAGTGGGAACATTATAGGCTGATGATGATGATGAATACTGTCAAACAGCCTTTAAAAAACAAGTGAATGTATTCCCACGATAGCATATCTTAATGTGGTGATGCTACAAGTTATAAGTTGATGTTTTAACGTTGTAAAATCATCGAATGAGTCCTCCCACCCAGGGCAGGTCGGGAAGGAGTGTCCGACTTGTACTGACTAAAATTCACAGTGTCCTTCAATAGCCCTTTACGTTCCGGGGTCATGGTTATTCGTAATTCCCGCGACAACGGCAGGCTTTGGCCCTCTAAGGGGGTCCCGTCATAATGCTAACACTCTTAGAGGCGCGCGTGGAACACAACGCGCCGTCAACCCGGGCATGGTCCATGGTCAAGCTATAAGCTTATGTTTTATTTAGGACAGGCCTGTTGGTCTAGTGGTTAGTGACCCTGACTGCTATGCCGGAGGTCGTGGATTCGATTCCCACCCAGGACAAATGTTTGTGTTATTTTATTTTATTTATTTACTTCAGGCTTCAAGGCCCATATGAAATACTATAATACAATACATTATGAAACTTAACTAATATTATAATAATACAATACATAAACAATACTATATAACACTAATTCACACGAAGAGTCGGCGTCGTGTGTCGCGCGGTGTCAGGTATCCGGCCTCGGAATCGCCGGAACACTACACCTCTCGGCCAAAATTCCTCTTTCGTGAAAGTCGACAGATGTTCAGTCGGCGCCCTCACCACAAAAGAATTGAAGTTCACGTTGTGACGAGACTGCAACTGTTCGACCCTCAGGGTAAGTTTGGTCTTGATGCGGACATACTCTACAATCATCTCGACCTTTGTAGTGTAGTGCAGTCGGGACACGTACAGCAGCGTCGCTGGTACTGCAGGACGCAGCAGATGATTCGGTCCGGTCGGTGCGGTACCGCACTGGTTCCGACAAGTGGGCTTCCTCTTCTTCTTCTCAACTTTGATAAAACCATCCTTGTCACACTGGTCTTTCACAGGACCCTGCTGAGGCAGATCCCTTTGGATAGGTACCTGCTTATCCCCTTGCTGCTTAGATTGAGACGCAGCAGATTTTAGTTCAGTTTAGATTTTTGTTCTATGTCTGGGTGTAATTTATCTATAATTTTTATGTATTTAGAAATATATAAGTATGTTTATCAGTTGTCTAGTACCAATAACACAAGCTCTGCTTAGCTTGGGACTAGATGGCGTTGTGTGATAGTTGTGGAATATTATTATTTTACAGGTAGTCGGCAACGTATCAGTGGCCCGGGAACTTTGCTTTACCGGAAGAAACTTCGACGCTAAAGAAGCGAAGGAAATCGGATTGGTCAGCGAAGTGTTCCCAGATAAAGAAACGTAAGTTTTTACTTATTGGTCTAGATTTTCGCTGCGGAGTTCTCGTCCGACATTGGTCGAGGCCATGCTGCGGGGAGAGACGGAATGGAAAACCGTCACCTCCTGTGAAACAGTCATGCTAGCGACCGAGGAGGCGGGCGCTGTGAGGGAGAGGACAGCGTCCACCTCACAACCCAGCTGCCGCGGGAGACGCCCACGGTGTCGGACGTCGCGAACCGGATGGCGAGTAATAGGTAACTCGCCGTCCGATCATGGACCATGCCCGAGTCTATGGCGTGTCGTGTTCCACGCGCGCCTCACAGAGCTTTCAACAATCTGACGGCAGACTTTGGCCCTCTAATGATAAGTTGGCGGGACTGTCGCACAGGAAACCGTGACTCCGGAACATAAAGGGCTATTAAATTTAGTCAAAACAAGTATGACAGTCCCTCCTGCCCCGCCCTGGAAGGACACGTTTGATGACTTTACCACGATAAAAAAAAATGTGCCAAAACTTCATGCGAACGAAGTCGCTACCAGAAGCTATTCATAATTTTTTTTTTCAGAGCCCTAGCCAAGGTATTCGCGATAGCAGAAAACATAGCATCAAAGAGTCCTATAGCTGTTCAGACCACGAAGGTCAACCTCGTGTACTCTCAGAGCAGACCTAACAAGGATGGACTGGAGCACATTGTAAGTATCGTCCATATTATATCATCATCATCAGCTTATATTATTTAAGGGATTATTTTTATGGGATATGACGTGTATAGATCGTCGGTGTAACTTGCAAATATACGCCCCCACGTTTTGAGTGGCCCCTCTCTCAGCCTCGCAGGGTTATTTTCTTATTTTTAAGACATTTTTATGTTGTTGAAATATATTCACTTACAATCTTTTCATATTTTCATGTGATCGGGTTTGAAGCTACCCTGAAATTTTCAGCCTGCTAGCTTATCGGGAAGTGCCTCAAAATTGAGTTGCAAAAATCCAACCGGAACGACAAACAAACAAGAAAAGTGAGTGTATAAAAACGTGGGAAAATTACAAATGAACATTGATCAAAAAAATATATCGCAGGGCTTATTCTCGACCTTAATAAGGCTTTCGATACAGTTAGCCATCCCATATTACTGTAAAAACTAAGGGACATAGGCGTGACAGGTGTAGCGTATAAAATATTTGAATCATATTTGAATAACAGGCTTCAGGTGGTTAAAGTCGGAGAATACCAAAGTAAACCGCATAACATCACGTGTTCAACACCAAAGTGTTCCCCAAGGATCGCTGCTAGGTCCGCTATTATTCTTAATATAATCTACATAAATTCCATCCACAAGGTTCCAATACATGGGCATATTTCGGTAAATGCGGACGATACCTGCCTTTTTTATTTCGGTAGTTCTATAGTTGAACTTAAAAATCAAGCCCAATAAGACCTAAACTCATTGGGTACGGTTAGCCGAAACAAAATCTGGACAGAAATCGAAAATGCTGAACAGCATTCAGCCTATGCTGACTGAATTATCTGCTGAAACCATGCTGAGTTTAGACGAGAGTGAAGCATTTTGAGAGCTGTCTCAGCCTATGCTACTCAGCATTCGCCATTTTTCTTTTAGTGCTGCTCAGATATTGTAGCGACTAACCATACCCATTGTCTGTCAGGTTTCAAAAAAATCTTCTGACAATCAATGCATCTAAGACCAGCTACATCATATTTAAAGCCAAAAATAAGAAAATACCACCTCATCCACCTCTTACAATTGAAAATATCAAAATTAATTAATTTAAAAATATTATTGCTACTAACTTAACATAAAAAAAAAATACAAATTGTAACAATTTTTATATTTCTATAGTTTAATTCATATTTATGTATTTAAAAGCAAAATGAAATATAGAATTTATTCAAGGTGAAATAGTAACATAATTTAATGTATGTAAAAACCACAAACATAAAGAAAACATACTTGTACTACTGACGGATTTATCTACATTGTGACAACCGCAGCGCACTCTTTATCTCAATGCAGGGTAGTCACAGGGTAGTTGTTTGACATTACAACTTATTTTCTTGGAAGTACCTACAATAACAATGAATAACGACAGCTAACTAATTATAATCCTGTTACTTATTTAGTTTTTACTTTGACCTTATATTGTAAGTTCGAGTGTCGAAGGACAAAATAATATTAAGCATTAGGATTAAATGTATTCTCATGTAAGTGAAATGTAAATTTCTTTAAGACAATTAAATGTCTTTTTACCTCTAAGTAGAGGACGCTTAGACTAACAAAAAATATAAAAGGTACAATGTTCTAAAGCGTCAGGTTTCAGAGTTATTTGCCAAAATATAAGTCAAAAACAGAACTTTGGAGAAACATCTTTTTTGTTTTTTTTCTCCCTGCATACATATTGATTTACAACAACGTAATAACGTCATACGAGGTTATATTTGACTATCCACGAGCTTTTTTTTTACCTACAAACATAACTTATGAGTTATGATTGTTTTTAAAAAAAAATACGAGATAAATGTATTAATCAACACCACTAAAACATACATGATGTAGGTAATTATATCGTTCTCCAAGGTTCAGTTTTTTACTTATATTTCGGCGAATAACTCTGAAACCTGACGCTTTAGAACATTATGTCCTTCACATATTTTTCTCGTCTAATGATACATGACTTAGATTGTGCATCGATTCTAAACAACGTCAAATGTCGTTTTGCAGATGACAGTTTTTTTAGACAAGTGTTCAACCGATTTTTTACTTTTGGAACGAAGTTCCTTATCGCGCGTTGCGAAAGGGGGCTAGACGGAAAAAATTAAGACGAAAAGTTGTAACGACCCTTTTTGCCACGCCCCGCACCCCGCGCCCCTATCCAGCGCCCCGCACCCCGCACCTGTATCCCGCGCCCCGTACCCCTCACCCAACGCGGCGTGTGCATGTTTCTCTGTCTGTCTCTCTCTCTCTCTCTCTCTCTCTTATAGAAAGCAAGCCAGATATTTTCGTTTCGTCTTTCTGTTTCGCATTGAACAGTGTGGTGTCGCGACGATTACTTTTTGTTGAGTGTATACAGTGACTTCGTTCCATCCGGGTGTCCCTTGACACCTCTCAAGTTTTTTGTAGTAAAATGGTTAGTGATGCAATTGTTTTATTTCTTTTACAGCGTCTACTTAACTCCGTGAACAACCAAGGCGAGGACTTGACAAAGGCAGCTATCGCACAAGCTACCAAGAGTCCAGTACCCCAGTTTGACAACGTTTAATAATTTGTTAAAATATTAGCGACCCACCCGACTTTGCACGGTTTAATAGAGATGTAAATCTTCCCCTTGAATCAATCTATATATTGATAAATACCGTAGTTTGAAAGAAATAAGGATAAACTTGGTGGGGACCTATTTTATACTTAAAATGTAACACTCGGGTAAAATGGCGTGGAAATATTATAGACGGTATAAAAGCAATCAGTTATATTTCCTTGATTTTACAAGTTATGAAGAGCCTCTAGGCACAACTCATATTTAATATGGCAGCCATAAAGCTATGTATTATGTTCAATGGTCAACAATTATTGTCACACCCTCACTTTTTACTCTTTGGTCACATCCTCTCACTAGGTCACACTAGATCACGTGGTAGGATGTGATGGCATGGTTACAAATAAGCTGGCTGTGGTTGGCTATGGCTATAACTGCCACTACAGTAGCGATATCTCGCTGGCTGGCTGGCTATAACTGGCTGTGCCTGGCTATGGCTATAACTGCCACTACAGTAGCGATAGCTCGCTGGCTGGCTGGCTATAGCTGGCTGTGCCTGGTCATGGCTATAACTGCCACTACAGTAGCGATATCTCGCTGGCTGACTGGCTATAGCTGGCTGTGCCTGGCTATGGCTATAACTGCCACTACAGTAGCGATAGCTCGCTGGCTGGCTGGCTATAGCTGGCTGTGCCTGGTCATGGCTATAACTGCCACTACAGTAGCGATATCTCGCTGGCTGGCTGGCTATAGCTGGCTGTGCCTGGCTATGGCTATTACTGTCACTACAGTAGCGATATCTCGCTGGCTGACTGGTTATAGATGGCTGTGCCTGGCTATGGCTATTACTTCCACTACAGTAGCTATATCTCGCTGGCTGGCTGGCTATAGCTGGCTGTGCCTGGCTATGGCTATAACTGTCACTACAATAGCGATATTTCGCTGGCTGGCTGGCTATAGCTGGCTGTGCCTGGCTATGGCTATAACTGCCACTACAGTAGCGATATCTCGCTGGCTGACTGGTTATAGCTGGCTGTGCCTGGCTATGGCTATTACTGTCACTACAGTAGCGATATCTCGCTGGCTGACTGGTTATAGATGGCTGTGCCTGGCTATGGCTATTACTTACACTACAGTAGCTATATCTCGCTGGCTGGCTGATTATAGCTGGCTGTACCTAGCTATGGCTATTACTGTCACTACAGTAGCGATATCTCGCTGGCTGGCTGGTTATAGCTGGCTGTGCCTGGCTATGGCTATTTCTACCACTACAGTAGTGATATCTCGCTGCCTGGCTGGTTATAGCTGGCTGTGCCTGGCTATGGCTATTACTACTGCTACAGTAGCGACATCTCGCTGGCCAGCTAGTTATAGCTGGCTGTGCCTGGCTATTACTGCCACTACAGTAGCAATATCTTTCTGGCCGGCTGGCTATAGCTGGCTGTACCTAGCTATGGCTATTACTGTCACTACAGTAGCGATATCTCGCTGGCTGGCTGGTTATAGCTGGCTGTTCCTGGTCATGGCTATATCTGCCACTACAGTGGCTATTTTTCTGCTAGGCATCACAATGTAAATGTAATATGTACAAAAAAAACAAGAAATAAAAAAAGGATAAGGCAGGTTGAAAAGAGATTATTAAAACATCAGTGCCAAACTTGGTTGCATTTTTTACACTGATCTTTTACATTTTTAAATATTTTAACAAAGCATTTAAGCATAATCACCCTATAATGTTCACTGCTGCGACTGAGGCATCTCTGTGAGTGGGAGTGGGCTGTAATCCACATCACGGGCCCAGGGGCCTACCATCACGTCTAAAAGCGAGAGTTATTCCACTGTAAGAAAGAGACAGAGCTATACAAGTCGTCTAGCGCCATCTCGTTTCCACAATGGAACTACTCACGTTTTAATAAGTAGGCCACCAGCGCGGGTTGGTTAATGTCAGAAAGCACGAAAATACAGGGTGAAATTTTAATGGTTGTCTTTCCACGGCAGGACGATTAACCATCAGTAGTACTATCGAAACACAAAGTTAAACTTAAAAAAAAAGTTCTTTTTTTTTTCAAATCTTTAAAAAAGTATTCATAAACTCGAAAGAGCGAGAATCGATAGTAGTCAGCACTAGATATGACGTAGGTAGGTACCTTCACGAAACTCACGACGCGGCAAACTACAAAAGAAGAGTGAATAATAAATGTTCAGAGCAAAATAAGCTCTCTCGAGCCTGCACGAACGCGGCGGTGAGGGGGGGCCGCGGCCTCCCTCACCCGCGCCCGCGCCTCTGCGTTTACGTTTAGTTTAGTCCTTCCGCGAACGTCATAAGTGTAATACGTTATCGACATCTTTTCTGTGGTCTATCGTGGTCTGAGCTCAAACACCTGGTGTATTGTGAGGTATACATCAAACTCGTGACGTGTTGTTATGTGCGATAGTGGACGCTTTCAATATCGTGAGACTTGATAAAGACACTCTTATCAAACTGAAAGACAACCAGTTAAAACGTACTCGTTTGTGCATTGAACTTAGTGGTTTGCATTTCGAACAATTACTCCGCTACCTACCGGGAAATGTAAGTACTCACTCGTACCTCGTAAATAAGTTGATTCCATTTTTTTAATACGCCTCAAATACTTAATTAACTAAATCAGACTTTTTAAAAGATAATTATTTATGACGGTCCTAAATCCGTAAAAGTATGAAGGGAACATTGGAATAACTTATTAGGTTTTGTGTTTTATTAAGTCAGGACTCAAAATTACAAAGTATGATCAGCTGATTTAAAAGTGCAACGACCCGTGCGGTCGATCGAGCCAACCACGCGGCCACTACTGTTGGTTCAAGTCACTTTCGAGTTTTGTTTACCTATCACAATTGTAAATCTGCCATTTGTTGAGTCTAATTTTTTTTATAAATATTAATCGATTGTATTACCGATACAAACTCATTTCGCTTCGGAAAAACAACCATGAGAATTTCACGCTGTATAAACAGAAATATAAAAATAAGTAGTCCACCAGCATCTGTAACAGGGTCCGGGCTAACGGTGGTCAGGGGGTGTATTACAAAGTCTTAAAACCAGGCTTGTTCCGGCGAGTGAAAGTGACAGAGCTATACAAGTCGTCTAGCGCCATCTCGTTCACTCACTGGAACAAGCTGGTTTTAAGACGTTGAAAAACCCCCCCAGGGCTCTTGAGAGAGAGTATTATATTGTATAATAAGCATAGGTCGGAATTAGGTAGAGTTATTCATGTGCTTACACTGACTTCATACAGCGAAAGAATAACGTGGATAAGCCCCAAATCCCGTAATTACTTAGAGAGCCGAAAAATCCCGCATTTATGAAATAAAAGTTGTTAACTTTTACACAATTTATTTGTCTAATCTATCTCTGATATTTGTAATACTGTTTTCCACACGAGATTGTTTATTAGAAATCCCGGGAAGATCCATATTATTATCAACATTTCGATGCAAGTAGGTACTAAAGTAACTCTACCTTATTTCGACCTCTGATAATAAGTGAAAAGTGCATTATTGTATTATTAAGTCAATATTTTTGAATTGTATACTTGTTACCTTTTTATTAAAAATGTATTTACTATTCAATAAATGGTTAATTTATTTAATTGTTTGATTTTCATACTTAGTACAGAAGTCAACCCTAATCCGTCATCAATTAGATTTTCATCTTTATTTGAAGAGAAGAAGGTTCATATTTTATTGAGAAGACGGATTGCGGTAGACGCCAGCAGGTCAACCTACCTCAATCCGTCAAATTTCTTTAGATTTCAACCTTTTTACAAAAGACAGATTTGACGGGCCTGTTGGTCTAGTGGTTAGTGAACCTGACTGCTATGCCGGAGGTCGTGGGTTCGATTCCCACCTAAGACAAATGCACGATCATTTGTTCTCTGTCTGGGTGTAATTTATCTATAATATGTATGTAATTAGAAATATATAAGTATGGTTATCAGTTGTCTAGTACCCATAACACAAGCTCTGCTAAGCTTGGGACTAGATGGCGTTGTGTGATAGTTGAGGAATATTATTATTAAGACTATTGTCTACCGAGCGCTCGTCCATACTAAAAGAGAAAACGTTTTTCTGCCCCTAAATGTTATCCTATCTCAATGATTTTTTAGAATGCTTCTGACACTGTAAAAAACTAGGTTTATAGGTTTTCTTTTTTTCAAAGTTTATAATAGTTTGAAAGTAACAGGCGCCTAAAAGTTACTATTTTTATGACAAAATCTTCATTGAAGTAAAACCTTTGTATTTTAAAAACAAAGAAGTTTTATAAAAAAAAAACAAAACCTACAAACCTAGAATATAATATGCTGAAACGATTGACACCAGAATCTAAGAGATTGGACGTGATTTAGTATATGAAAAACGTTTTCTCCCGAGAGACAAATTTCATATAAAAAATACTCACAGTCAGTCACGAGCTGCAACGCTCTCTATCGCACGATCGGGGGTTTTTCAACGCGCGCCCCTCAAGGAGTTTCATCATAATGACGTGGCCCCCTTTCGAGGGCCATAGCATGCCGGAGTCGCGGGCCTCATGAATTAATGAATTACCGTGACCCTGGAACGTAAAGTGATATTGAAGGACACCGTAAATTTTAGGGCTCCCGCACACGGGCCACAAAACGCCGCCACACGCCACTCGTGCGATTCCGCACCCCTCTCTCTCTCTTACCTCAGTAATGCATTGGTTAAAAAAAAGTAGCAGCCAACGACGACCGCACGTACACTACTACCGGCCACAAATGGCTGTCGCGCGCTTCAGCTACCTCTGTAGCCGCGTCTAGCTTCTCGTGGCGGCGTTTGTGGCTGTCGCGAGTAGCTCGTGTGCGGCGACACTTATTACTCAGTACAATTACTAGTACTTACAAGTCTGACACTTCCCGTTCTGCCCTGGGTGGGAGGACACGATCATTTGATGATTTTACCACACTAAAAAAAAATGTTGATCAAATCTATGTGAGAGCGAATGTTTTGATGCTCCAAGCAATCACGGTAAAGCCTCGACAGGTGGTGAAAATTCCCTCCTGCCCAGCCCTGCCCTGGGTGGAACTTTACTCATTTGATGATTTTACCACGAAAAAAAAACCTTCCTTTGTATGCCTTGAAAAGTTGATGACTGATTTTATGTAAGCATTTGGAGGTAGTAGCGATGAATGCATTTTATTCACATGTTTGAAAAGCGTGCATAACGAAGATGACGTCATAATATATCGCCATGACAGCTTCACTGTTATCGTTGTCGCATGCTTATTGTACAAGAAGGTCGTTCACACCGAACCTCCCGTGGTCGATAGAACGCCATTGCACAAAAGTTCACCTAGTAACTTTTCAAACGTTAAAGAGGTGAAGTATGAATTATATTTGAATTTCCGACAATATTTGGACAAATATACAATATATTTTATCAGTATTTTGATGAAAAAATCTGTTTAGTCACGTCCGTCAGTTAGATTAAGGCACGGGCCACATAGAAAAGACGTAAGACGCAGATGGGGCGGAGACATTAATATGTCTCTTTGGCGTCTCTTTCATACAAAATGTATATAAGCGTCGCGACGTAAACCAAACAGAAGAAACGAGGCGCGGGCGCTACTCTCATACATTTTCGCCCGCCCGTGACGCCTCCTCGTCTTACGTCTTTTCTATGTGGCCAGCGCCTAGCCTTATAGGGACTTTACTCGTGTCAAAAATCTACAAATGATAGCCGGGATCAACGGCTTTAACGTGCTTTCAGAGGTACGGTAGATACTCGCTATGATATATTATTTGGTCACCCATCCACAGACCAACCCCGGTAAGCGCAGCGTCCCGTATCATGGTTGCGTTTACAAACATTTAACTCTTAGGAACCCCAGACTCGTAAGAATTATGTACTTGTCATAAAAATATAATTATTTGTTACATGGCGTGCGGGATTCGAACCCGTGACCACAGATTACCCGTGACACGCAGCAACGCAACAGTCGATCGCCGTGTCGTCGAATTATTAAGTACATACCCACCTACTTTCATTAATTGCAATCAATTAGTTTTGTACTCCATCATTTGCCAATTAATGTCACTGTTCTTTTGCTCCACTTTTATGAAAAAGCTCCTTAAGTGAGTCAGCTCGCGCACGAAGGGTTCCGTACTTCCGTACCCATATTACCTATATTTATGAAAAAGTACCCGCGCGGGATGAAAACTTCCTCATCAGTTGGCATTGTCATACAGCTTGACATAAAAATGTAGAAAACCGGAAGTCGCCACTGTCTTCGCGCTCACAGCACTTTGAATGATTTTATTTTATTTATTTTCACTTATTACGTTAGTTTTATGGCACAATAATAAATCTAACAAACCTGCGGTCTTTGTTTACATCAAATATCAAAGATTTTAAAATGCTGACAGAAATAAAAATTTTAGTTCCGTTTCAATCCGTTCTGGCCAAGCTGTAGTTTGCCCCCAAGTTTAGTAAGGATAGCTAGAAAATTACGAGCCTCTCTATTGAAAGCTTGAATGAATGCGACAAGGTCACACGCCATTCATCCATTCTTATAAATTTTGAGCTAGTTATAATATCTAGTATGCATTTGCAATAGAATAATAATAGAAAAAGTACAAAAGGAATATTTCAAATTCGAAATTTCAAAGACACTAGCACTAGCTTTATTAGACCAAAGCAACCAAAGACAAAAGAGCGGTGGATTTAAATTAAATCATTCCCGAGAAAAACTAAATCTCCATAACTTTGAAATGTAGTTTTATTATATTCATAATCATTTCCCAGGTTATGAATTAGGCAATAATTAACCTTTCTACATAATACGAGCTTAAGGCGGCGCTAGTCGCGAGCTCGAACTCACTGGCAGGCATGGTCAAAAACCATGATATTTCACCGGAAATCGAGCCATATTGTTCATGTGTGCGCGAGCGTCATCCCCCCGTGGAGAAAACAGGGGAAAACTTATTCAGTGAGATGCACGATCATTCAGAGTAAAAGGCGCGCGTAAAAAAATGCGAAAAAGCCTTTGGAAGTTGGGGTTTTATGGAAAAACCACTGCACCAATTAATTTCAAATAAAATTTATTAAATTCTTCGATAAATTTGCTGTGTCGGTACGGACTTCGTTTTGGAAATTTGATGCTTCTTTAGCTTCTAATTTACACCTAAAGTTGTGTTAAAATTAGGAAAAAAACGAATCTTTAGAAGCTCGTAACTTTTTAATATCTTCATATTTGTACAATTCTACTTCCGTACAGACAAAATTGATAATGAGACAAAACGATACCATGTTTAATTTTGGATGTACCTTGTCAAATAGTGGAGTAAAACCCCAACGAAGTTTCTATGGAAAAAATGTTGACTTGTTTGACCTTAAGAACTGCATCCCTCAGCGCGCGTCATAGATAAATACGTAACTATGACGATTTTGGGTCAAGATTCTGGGCGCTCTGAAATAAGGACGGCAACAAACGATATATCACTAACGTTATATTTTTCTACTTAAAAAATGTTAATTAATACATTATTATTATAATAACTAGATAACATCAAAACTGTATAGTTTGTTAATATTTATGTATATGTCGTATTCCTTTGTTCTCTCCACACGAAAAACTTGAATCCCGATTTCACCAACACCATTGATAAAATCGTCGAGTTTGGTCAATTGTCGACCCGACTGGTTGGCAACAGCAAATACGTCATTCAAGCCTGCCCTAGTACCGGCTTATCTGGATTTAGGTCAATTAAAAAAAAATATACATCTTTCTACGTGACTTTTGACATACGCTTATACGAATAAAAAATGGATTACGTAAATATTATCCACTAAATTGGCTCCATAAATATCCAATTAGGGTTAATTAAGTTAGTAACGTTACAATAAGAAATGACTTGGTTCAGTTTCTTACTAAGAGCGGTAAGATAAACAAGCGTCTTTTATTTTTTGTTAATTAATTAGTATGTTTTCGATTACCATTAAAAATTACTATTTTCAGAATATAAAAAAAATACGAAACTATTTCTTTGTTTCAAAAATTCTTTGTTATTTGTTTTCCAAATTTAAATACCATTTTAAATACCCTTAATAACAATCAAAAAATAACTTTAACTTTATAAAAAAACTAGCGTTTAATAAAATTTTAAACATTGAGGTAATCATAAATCACTACTGACGTCATGACAAACGCGAACCACGTCACTGCACCGACTATTAACAAAGAAAATCAGGTAACCTAGTTTACGGAGGCTGCATCTACGTTTGCTGCGAATGACCTGCCCAAATATAGAGCAGCTATAAATAGAACCGGGGGCCCGTATGCAGGCGCCGCCTATGAATGGTGCAGGCAACCTGCATGTAGGGCACGTTGCAATGATTTGACCTATTTATTTTTCAATGGGTCGGTGCATGAACGGGGATGGGCCCATTGCGAGCCTCGCTTCATTCAGTAACAGTCGAACCCTCGAGGCCGGCGTGACCTACTTCCGCTCTTCGCTCGCGAGCCGCAATTTTCGCGATTTTTGAACAGAATACAGTGAAAATAGTGATTTTAGAGTGTATTTCAGTGTTATTTTCATAAAATAATTGTGTGGTCCTAAATCCCAGAACCTAAGGTCTAGGGTGCTAAAAAATAGTTGCCGGCAGCCTAATATTTTAAAAAGCCCGCCATTTATTTTTATTCGCCCTGAAGGGGGTGTCACTGGTGGATTTAGAGTGTCAAGCTACGTCATTGGTGGAAACGCGATAGAACATCCAACGGGCCAATCGCGAGGCTTGATAGCAAAGTTGTGTGCGACTGACACGCCACCTGTCGCGCGAACACGCCGCGTTCATTGAATAACCCGCCCGGACTGTTTTATTGACGCAAGCGCACTGAGGCCCAACAAAGGGCCGAAATAAGAACGGTTCGTAAGTGAATCTGATGTATTTATGTCATAAAAATGGTGAAATCTGTGAAGTGGCGAGTAGAAATTAGGATATTCGACGTGTCGAATCATGACCGAGGCATCTGAAAAGTAAGTGGTGTATCTGTAACTCAGTTTTTTGTGATTTGTGCTTCGCCCTGTTCGGGCTAGGTAGGGCTTTACCCCGGCCATTTTCCATAGCTCATGGAATGTGTGATGTGATTTATGGTGTTTTCTAAAGTTCTACAGCTCCTGAATGGGGTGTATGAGCGATGGGAATAGTTTTTATGAGTTATAGAGTATGAAAAAATGCATACAAGTAAGTGTCGACCGCCGCCCCTAAGTCAACCCTGTTCGTGTAGCTAGATATAATCAATGAGTTCTCCGTTCATTCACAATTAAAGTAGGTAACTCCTTTCGGGGTCATTTGAAGCTACTTCAATTCAAGCTGTATTGTATTGCTCAATGAATTGTTTTACTTGATGCCATGGTTATGAATCGCTTGCGTATTTTTCGCGCAAATAAAAACTGGTTGTATGAAAGTGGCCAGTGTGTAGCTGAAAAAAATTATTAAACAATAAGGTTTTATACGATTTACACGATGGTAATGCCATCTGCTGCATTGATAATTATTTAAAAAAGTTTAAATTAACTTATCTAACTTATTTTATATTCTTTGGTCAAACTATTTGTTTTTATGTTGTCATATTAGTTTAATCTATCAATGTTGAAACCTCCTTCATAAAAGCTTGTTAGAGCCACTATCAGATCTATCCAACTTTGTGAAACATAAAAGTGTTGTTTGTAATGAAAATGTTGCAAGATAAGCTTTCAAAATAATGATAAGCTATCATCAATTTCATATCAATGTAATTTTCAAAGAACATTGTTTGTCATGGTATGTGTTTTGTTCACAACTGTCTGACACAATTTTAATATTAGTTTAATATTTGAGAATAAAAAGTTGAACACATATTATTGAAAAATTATTATCCTCATGGTTTAAAAAACGACACCTAATGTGTCAAATAACTAAGAAAATGGAAAAAAAATTGCATTTAAAAAATAAAAGTGTACTTATTTAAAAAATAAGGATTTACTATTTTGTCTATGATGATTATCTATGATTAGTTTTGAAACCAAATTATCACTTTAGCATCCACCGCTTTAAAAATCTTAAAGGCTGCAAAATGAAAGCTCTAAGCATAAACTAATAATCACAAAATTAGCTAAATTTACACCCCTCCCCAATGGGGGTAGACAGAAACCACATAATACTTAAAGTAATGTGAATACACACATTTCACATTTTTCATTCCTATAAATTGTAAGCACTTGTTGTTCTCTTGTCATTATTTTGTTCCCATCTCTCTCTACAGGGTGTTTCTTTAAAATTGGCCAAAAGGGAGAAATCCGAATCTTATGGATTCAGCAATAGATCAGCTTAAACAATAGAAAGAAAATAGTGTTTATTGGCACTAAAACTTAAAACTAATGAATACTGATTAAAGTTATAAAGAGAGTACTTAATTCAATGAAAATAAATGAATTATTAAGAAAAAAAAACTAACAATTTAATGCCAAAGGGATTCAGCTCAACATAATGCCAGATGGCAACACAAACTTTTCCACCTGACGCATACCTGACGCGGATTTTGCAGTTACTGCCCACAAGTCAGCAAACTTAGCAAGTTAGCAACCTTAAAATAAAATGTTGCAATTAAAATTTAGATAAATAATAATTGGTTAAAATACAGCTTAATAAAATTACCAGACTTATCAAGTTATCACGTAAGAAAAAAGTACAATAGTTTTTTTTTACATTGCTCTACACTTGTATTACCTACTCTCAAAATTAAAATTATTTAAACTCATGTCTTACCCACAGGGGTGTGAACAGAAACTGAACCTGGTTCAATTTGTTTAGGAGTTATTTTAAAAGAGACCAAATAGAAATGTACCTACATTTCCTTAAATTAAACATGATGACTTGATGAGGTATTCACAATCCTAATAAAAATAATTTCCCTGTGCTATTTATTTCGATTGTTGTTAGCTTCAACCTTATTTTTTTCAACAATTTTAAATTTATGCAAATTATCCCTACTTTAGTTACTAAAATGTAAACAAATGTGTGTTCTTGGAAAAAGCAACTTTTTTCCTTCCACACATGGTTCAGTTTACAATATCCAACAATCTTAGACAAGTTTGAAAAATCATCTTTAATCATAATGATTTAAAAAAGTTAATATTCATTTAAATAGAAGCAATGCCAGTTAGAAACATTGATTTATTTTTGTAATACTTTACATGTCTTTTAACAATTCCTGTAACTGAACTGTCCTGTTTTACTGTCTTTATTTTAAAAATAATTTGAAGCTCTGGAAGGGATGGGCGACTCGCTGTCCGACCATGGACAATGCCAGTGTCAGCAATGACGGGGCCTCGGGCCTTTTGAGGGCCAAAGCCTGCCGAGGTCGCGCGACTAACGAATTACCGTAACCCCGGAACGTAAAGGGCTATTAAAGGACACCGTGGTAATCCACGGTGTCCTTTAATAGCCCTTTACATTTGCTATAATTAGCACAAGTTTGACACTCCCTCCCGCCCTGCCGTGGGTGGGAGGACTCATTTGATGATTTAATCACGAAAAAAAGCTCTAGAAGGGAGGTTCTTGCCACCCTTTCCTCCGCCAGGGTCTAAGCAACTGCAGGGGTATTAGGACAACACAGGCTCAAAGCTCGAAAAAAGTGCTAAGATCAGGATATCCAAACAATAAAAAAAACATAATTAGTAACGCCGTCAATGCGCAGGAAAAAACCACCTATATAGAACCTTCGTGGTTAAGTATTCTTGAGAGCAGTGGTGACCCAATGGCATCGGTCCCGACTTACGAGTTGTAGGTCGTGGGTTCGAACCCCGCCAGGCGCATTACTTTGTGTAATTTATTTCATCACCACTGCTCTCAAAACGGTGAAGGAAAACATCGTGAGGAAACCGGCATGTCCTAGAACCAAAAATTCGAAGACATGTGACATCCACCAACCCGCACTGGGCCCGCGTGGTGGATTATGGCCCACTCCCTCTCACATAGAGGAGGCCTGTGTCCCAGCAGTGGGAACATAATAGGCTGATGATGATGATGATTCTGTGGTGGTGCCGGATGTTGTCGCAGTCACGTCGCGGCAGCGTTGACCACTATATGTGGTCGACGATGAAGCACGCCTGCCTAGAAGTAACTTGTTCACTCTTGACTTGAAGACCCCAAGGTTATAACTGTCGGGAAATATAGATGCCGGCAGAAAATTCCACTCCTTAGCTGTGCGTACAATAAAGGTATTGGCAAAACGCTTTGTACGTACCGGAGGGATGTCCACCAAATATCGATGGCGGAATCAAGTTGTACAGTTCCATCTCACCGATAAAAACCGACAGGCTGGCAACACGGCGTCGATATTCAAGGCTCTGGAGCTTTGAATCGACCAGAGCATCGTTACCGATAAGCCTTTTGGCCCGTTTATCTATATGGAGTCAAGTGCATCTAGTTGGTATTTGGCGGATCCATTCCAGAGGTGAGAGCAGTACTCCATGCATGACCGAACTTGCGCTTATATAAGTTCAAAAAGAATCTATAACAAGCTCGTCAACGAGCTCGTCGTAGAATCTTATAGAGAATGGCGCAAGTGGTCGAGTCGTCACACACTATACCCACCCTATCTGCGAATGCACTGAGGTGTAACTGTGTTACTTATAGGGCCGTGATTAAATCGTGTCATCACGTATCACTTTATTAATATCTGTTTAAAATGAAAATAAAATACACTTTAAACAAATGCATTAAAAAATTGACTGCGTGCGTAGGGCGGTTAAACGGACGAGTGATCTTATAGAGGCTCCCTTTTTTTAATTTGTCATGATGAGATGTACAGAACCCTTTTTTATCGTAGTAAAATCATCAAAAAATAAGTCCTCAGCTTTCCAGGGACAGGACGGACTGTCAGATTCGTACTGGCTAAAATCCACGGTGATCCTTCAATAGCCCTTTACGTTCCAGGGTTACGATTAACTGGTGAGACAGACCCCTCAGACACTTATAGAGGAACTTGCTACCTTTTGCATTAGACGCGAGATGTTGAAACTATGGGCCATCGTAAGCTGCTGAAATAAAACAAACCTCAAAGAGCATAGCATTTATAACAATGTTTCGTAGATGCCCATTCCAAGGAGTAGATCTCTGATGGAGAAGAACGGGCAAGAAACTCCATGGACACTTAGATCGCCGGAATTTATACAGTACCCTTGTCACATCATTCCTTTTGAGATGGTACATTATGTGAGAACGATGTAGCAAGTTAAAAGTGTCCATAGTAAAAAATAATACAAAGACACTTTAGAAACAAAATAATCAATCATTGGGAGCCGGTACAAAATCTGGACAGAAATCAAAAATGCTGAACAGCATTCAGCCTATGCCGACTAAATTATCGGTTGAAACCATGCTGAATTCAGACGAGAGTGAAGCATTTTGACAGCTGTCTCAGCCTATGCTACTCAGCATTCGCCATTTTTCTTTTAGTGCTGCTTGATATTGTATTGTGACATTAACCGTGGCAGCTAAGAGATGAAGAGAAACCGTGTGGAAATGCTAGTCACCTCATAATAATTATGTATGTCAGATATCTACCCTTCGTTCATGAATGCACTGAGGTGTAACTGTGCTACCAACAGGACCCCTCTATGGCTGCGTGCTTCAGGGAACACGTTAAGCCCTCCCGGTCCCGGATCAATACGTCAGCTCCACTGGTGTCTATGGACTTAAATGTTGCAGTTGTGATTTGTTATTCGTGATTTTGATGTTCCTACCTTACCTTAAATGATATTTATTTTGTAGTTAATCTATTCAAGAACCGAAAAAGAAAAATGTAGGCAGATGATGAATACCTGTATGCCCGAACGGGGTAGGCAATTTTCTTGTTATTTTTTACTTATCTGCCTAGGCTTTTCCCAACTATACTGGGGTCGGCTTCCAGTCGAACCAGATGCAGCTGAATACCAGTATTTTACATGGAGCGACTGCCTTTCAGACCTCCACAACCGCGTAACTGGATAACACGATACCTCATTGTAAGACTAGCTCAAATTTTTAGAGCTTCTTACTAATAGTAATGACTGTCAAAGATCTGCAAATGACAGCCGGGAGTATCGGCTTTACGTGCTTTCCAAGGCACGGAGGAAACTCGCTATGACAGATGGTCACCCATCAGACCAACCTCGGCAAGCGCGGCTTAACCCGGAAGATCGGCCTGTGCGGCTGTAATTATTTAGCCACGAGCACTCCCATTTAACAATACTACTTTATAAAAAGCGCATCAGTTGCATCGCGGATGCATCAATGTCTGGCTTACGTTCATTACGGTGCAATTGAGCAACTGGGCGCCTACTGGATAATGGTCCACATCCTTTAATCTTAGGTTGACTCATACCGTGCTTGTTATAACGAGCCGTTGTTTTTCTGTTGCTACTACTTATTTATCCGTTGTACATCGATTTTCCGATGTAAAATCATCAAATGAGTCCTCTCAGAGCAGGGCAGCAGGGACTGTCAGACTTGTACTGACTAAAATCCAAGGTGTCCTTCAATAGCCCTTTATATACGTTCCGGGCTCACGGTAGCTCTAAGTCCCGCGACCCCGCCAGGCTGTGGCCCTCTAAGGGGAGCCCCGTCATTGTTCTGACACTCTTTGAGGTGCGCGTGGAACACAACATGCCGCGTCGACCCAGTGGTTCATGGTCGGGAGGCGAGTCACCAATTACTCGCCGTCCGCATGCTCGCGCCTGCGTCGAAAGACTATTGGCTTAAAAGTGTTTTCAGAGTACGAGAATGCTCATGAGCTACCATAAATTAAATCATTGCATTTGATGACCTCCACTTTATTAAATCATCATACTTTTTACCTGCTATTTTATACAAATAACGTGAATAACAAAATTAATTATCCCGTTATTCAACATTATTTTTAGTACATAAATGCGTATCTGATTCGATTTCAATAATTTTTACACCATTTTATTTAATTTTTGAAAAATAATTTTTTTATCGCCAGTTATTTAATTATGTTAGGTTAGTCAATCAATTAGGTACTCGTACCTATTGATATAATATCAATGAGTGTTCGACACAGGAGGCATGGGTTAGGCTGCGTATCCAATGAGGCGGAGTGGAGCAGAGCGGCGAGAAATTCACCAATCACATAGCTTGAAATCCACATCTCTTCTCCTCTCAAGCCATGTGATTGGTGTATTTCTCCGCTCTGCTCCGCTGGAAACCGCCCGGTTCCGCGAACCGCCGCGCGCCGCGAAATGAGCATGTTTCTGGACGGACAACTAGAACAAGCTTACCTTTAACTTTGTGATTTTTCAGCCGATTCTAACCCTAATCCCATTGTCTACAATGTCTGTTTTTGTTTAGTTTTTACAGCCGATTCTAACCCTTATCGTCCATTGTCCACAGTGCCTATTTGGTGCGGGTGCGAGCACAGGTCATGTGCCGCGACGAGGGCACCGGCGGATGGGTGGCGCTCGGGGGCGGCGGGCTCGCGGATGTCATGGTCGGGAAGCGAGCACGCCCCCATAGGTCCTCAGGTAAGCATTACACCTGTCCAGCTGGCCTACCATAAGGTCTTAAAGCTTGAGTAATTCAGCTGTGGAAAAGAGATGGCGCTAGACGTCTTGTATAGCTCTCTCGCTTTTCCTCAGCGGAAATACTTACTCTTTAAGGCTGCCTGTCCATTGATGTGGAGCGAGCTGGCGGAGCGGAGAAACGAGGGAATATTAACCAATAGGATTGCACCATCGAAGATGGGCGAAGATTTAGTACAATCCTATTGGTTAATATTTCCTTGTTTCTCCGCTCCGCCAGCTCGCTCCGCATCAATGGACAGGAAGCCAGACGTCATTGTAGGCCACCAACTATGAAGAGGGAAGGGTCATCGGGATTAATGCTGGTGACGCAATGTCTACCTTCAATATGTTGAAGATATACCGTTAATGGTAGACATGTTTTTTTTATTTGACATTGCCTCATCTCAATCCAGCCTAGACGCAATAAACCATGACAAAGGATGTCACCGAAATACTGTAATGTGGAATTACTAACTTACAAAAGTACATGCTGAAGTCGCCGTGACAACGCAAAGGGATTATTTTATTCAAACAACATTTATGATACAATAATTTTAGGAATGTGCAATCTAGTAATATCATGCTAAATAAACTTGAATTACAAATCACTCAAAAACTGTTCGAAAAAGAATGTGAGCCACTGGCTTTACATAATCAAGCTTTGTAGCTTCAGTGAGTTTGTAGCATTACCTTCTAGTACTGAGACCACGCCATAACTATAAAACTATAATTTCAATTGAAAATTTTTCAAATCTTGCAACATTACGATTCAGTCTCGAAGGTTAGACTTTGAGATTATAACATTATTATCGGTAACTAGTTCACTCGTAGAAAAACGATCATGACTGCATCTCGATATGGTGTGGTGTACCTATAGCAGATAATATAATGTTTTTAATTAGCTTTTGCCCTCTTCTTCGGCCTCCCAAATAATATCTACATAACAAAATTCCAGCGTGCTACTGTTTTAACCAAACTCACTTTCGAATAGTTAGGATTAAAATTCTAGACTTTTAACAGCAAATATATTCATAGCTACTTTGTTTCTACATAATTGCTATTATATTTTTTTCTAACTTCAAGTATGGGTCGTACCATATTCTTCTACCAAGGCCCCATGAATGACAAACCAAAACATAAAAACGTTTTATTACTACCGACAATGTAGTCACGTAAGTACACTATGCAGTACCGGATTAACACAGTAGCAGAGTCGCAATTGCTACGGGCCCCACGCGTAAAGGGGCCCCGCGTCTTGGAAAGGCGGCGCGCGAGGTTCTCACACTTGCACCATGTCAGTAAATGTGACAATCCACTTCAGACATTTGGTAACCGGCGACTGCGCCAAATGTAGCGTCAAAATTGGTGCAGCAGTCTTTGTTTATTCCTTACAAACTCGGAAAACTTTCTTAATTGTATTAGATACATAGATAAGAATTAAGCTCAAAAAAGGGCCCCTCAATAAAATTTTCTATGGGCCCTGCGTACACTTAATCCGTCACTGACTCTGTGTCAATCTATGGCAAGTAATTATAATTATAATGCTTAGTAGACCAACACAATGGGTTCCATAAGAGGGCCATTCATTGCTATTATTCATTAGTAGTTCTGTTTATAAGGCTACTGTCCCACCGAAGACGTAGCGATTAGGTACGACTCTTTTCTCGATGAAAACGAGTATGAGTTTCAATTGTCGAATAATAATAATATTTAAAATCGTCAATAAACAATTTTTTTTTTAAGTTTTTTATTCACAACTGGTAAAACATATACAACTTTAGCAAGATTATTAATTAATTATTTTAAAAAATACCTATATAAACATACTACTACTATTAATTATTTTAAAAAATACCTATAGGTATATACATACTATTTTTTTAAATAGTCTCACGTTTCACCTCTTTCTCGCCTGATGATCGATGATAGCAAAGATGTTGTCGACGGTGAAGCATGCTTCCGTAAAAGTAACTTATTTACTCTTTACTTAAAAATCTCAAACTTTGTAGGTACCTACATATCGGGAAACTATTATTGTTTATTTAAGAGCTTGATAACTATTGAATTATGTTTCCACTGCTGGGAAAAATGCCTCATCTCTTTGAGTAGCTGTTACATATCTTAAATTTTTGATTCTAGGACATACGTACCAGTTTCCTCACGATGTTTTCCTTCACAATTTTAAGAACAGATAATGAAATAAAATATAATAGACAAATATTTTTTTGTCGCTAGCTCTATTCGCCAATCGCTTGTAGAGGGACCAATGCCTTACCATGCAGAGTTGGTAACGTTTTCCTCTAAGTTACGAAATAGGTGAATGAGATATTAGTTTCCATTGGTGTATGCCTTGATGGTTTTATGTTTGGAGTTCGATGTCTGGTCTATGCATAACTTGGTCTAAAGTGGATTATTGTTTTACGTTATGGTCCCGCGACCCCCTCTGGCGTTTCGCCATAAAATGAACACATCAGTTTGCTGATAGGTCTTATAGGCGCTCGTGGAACTCCGGCCTGGCGGTCTTTAGATTGGAAGCTAAAACCCCCAGCACGCGTAGTATGGCGCCGTCGAAACGGGTTTTGTCGACGCGAGAATAGACAAAATGACAGAACGTAAAAGATTTTTATCGATTTAAGCATAGCAATATTTAAAATATAGAAGAGATATGTTTCTATATATTCTTTAATGGTGTACGAATCGTGTCATACTTGTGCAAAAAAACAGTCGATTTGTAGCGAAATAACGATGAAATAACTTTGTCTTTTCTTGGTAGAATAGAGATAGAATCGCCATGCTACGCGTGTAGGGATTCTACTCTCTAAGTCCGTCAACGATGATAAAGAATAAGAAACGCCCGAAACGTCAGCCGAAGCTACGTGTTTCGTGCTAAGATAGTAGTACCCTTGATCCTTGACGACGAGTTATACATTAAGCTTGAACTTCGGTACATGCTCTGAAAAATCCCAGAGCCTAAAGGAGCGGTTGTAGAAATAAGCTACCTTAAAAGAGTGCATGAATGATCTTTCATCATCTGCCTAGCCTTTTCCCAACTATATTGGGGTCGGCTTCCAGTCGAACCAGATTCAGCTGAATATCAGTATTTTACATGGAGCGACTGCCTATCAGACCTCCACAACCCAGTAACTGGGAAATACGATACCCCATGGTAGGACTGGTTGTCAGACTTATGAGCTTCTGACTAACAGTAACGACTGTCAAAGATCTACAAATGACAGCCGGGACCAACGGCTTTACGTGCTTTCCGAGACACGGAGGAAACTCGCTATGACAGATGGTCGGTCACCAATCCACAGACCAACCTCGGCAAGCGCGGCTTAACCCGGAAGATCGGCCTGTGCGGCTGTAGTTATATAGCCACGAGCTCCTCCATGATGAATGAATGAATGAATGATCTTTAATATGTAATATTTTTTCTAGCTGGAGGTGACAGCAATGGCGACACAACAACATCTTCGTCGTCCACCGCACCGACACACGAATATTTCATACACGGGAAACGAATCAGCGATAGTATGGTAAGCATCGACTTACTACTAAAAGCTCGACATTTATCTTACGAGAACATAAAATCGAAGTTAAAACTTCCAGTCAGGAATTCTAATAAACTATTCTATGTGTACCAAGTAGTTTTTACGTGAAAAAGTGACAAACATCATCCATTTTCACAAAAATAGTGAGCTTTTTTATCATAAAATTAAAATCGTAATATCATCGAATGAGTCCTCCCACCCAGGGCGGGGCAGGAGGGACTGTCAGACTTGTACTGACTAAAATACACGGAGTCCTTCAGTAGCCCTTTACATTCCGGGCTCACGGTATTCGTTAGTCCCGCGACCCCGACAGGTTTTGGTCCTCTAAGGGTGTGGCTGTTTTGTTTGTGCTGACACTCTTTGAGGCGCGCATCAATAGTGAGTTTAGCATTTTTCTCACAGAAAATACTAAAGTTCCTCCCTTGATCATTGCAGGTAGTCCTCGAATGCACGATAAAGAAAGACTTCCAGTACAACAAGGTGATGCCTACGTTCCACCACTGGGTGACAGATGAGAAGCGCTTCGGCCTGACGTTCCAGACTGCTGCTGATGCGCGAGCCTTCGACAAGGGCGTGAGGACTGCTATCGAGGAGCTGTTGGACGGTAAGCTTTGTTTTTTGGGGGGGGTCATTCTTCAGGATGTAGGTCTATGAAGTATGAGGTACTGTGCGACCATGATAAGAGCGAAAACGTCAATAGGCACGTCCACACAGAGCGAGCAGCCTCGCCAGGCATTTGCCGCGCGCGGAAACTGCCTCGCGAGGCTGCTCGCTCTATGTGGACGCGCCTCATTACCTCAATCTATCTTATTATTTATTTAAGGGATTGCCATTGATACTTGTATAGGCTAGTTTTTCACATATTTATGTCTGTAAATATGGTTTCTTTGATGGGTTTGATATGAGAGAAATTAGGAAAGGGGAAACTTACATCTTAACATAAAAAATATAGTTCTTATCATAGTGAAAAATGTTGTCAGTAACATGCTAATTGGTCCGATTGTGACACTACTAAATCAATCAAAGCATTTATTTCATATAGGCCAGTTAAAGGTACTTTTGAATCATTAAAAAAAATGCAGCTACAGTCCAAGTCACAAGACATAATGACTGTGAAGGTACTGTAGTTGTCCATTCCAAAACGTAGATCTCTCATGAAGAAGAATTTACAAGAAATTCCATGTATTATTACTCTTTTTCAATAAGATTATTACAAAACCATTGTTACATCATTCATCTTCATCTATAATATAAAAATCAATAGCTGTTCGTTAGTTTCGCTAAAACTCGAAAACGGCTGGACCGATTAGGCTGATATTTGTTTTGAATTATTTTGGAAGTCCAGGGAAGTTTTAAAAGGTGATTTTGAGGAGGTACATACAAAGTTTGCCGAGTCAGCTAGTCTTGAGATAAAAATATAATTCTGAACTACTGCCTTGTTCCTTTTCATTTGAATACAAGAAACCTAAATCAATATGATGCCGTTATAAAAACAGGTCAGTACAATAATGTTTTGGCAAACAATTAGTTGTAATCCAATTTTAGTGAAAATGTTGATAAGTCTTGATACAGTAATCATTTTGGTAGCGGACTTAATACACATTAACAGCTTTAAATTCAGTTAAAATAAAGCAAATATGGTTTTATGTGGGTATGTACAATATAAAATGATTCTGAAGAATGATTCTTCGGCTTTATATGGCTTTGGCTGTGCTGAGCATAATAAATGTATAAATATATGTATAAATGTGCTTTACTTTATTTCCACAATATTTCATGTACAGTCAGCAAAAGAGTTAGTAATGCACGCAGCAAGTTTAAAAAAAAATCCTGTATACTATAGGCATGCTCCATGCTGTATACTGCCCTTCTAGCAAAAGCGGTATCACAAAAGCCATCGGATAGCTTTAAAATACGTATCTCATAATATAAAAAAATAAACTTACCAAAAAAAAATACTTATTTTAGTTTTACCTTAATACTATGGCATAAAAATCAACTTTACGATTTTTTTGAGATACCGCTTTTGCGCTTAGTAATTTCAATGCCGCAAAGAATGGGTCTTCACTCTTCAGACACATTGAAACTTATAACACGATGTAGGAATGTGTCTGCATACCTAACTCCTTTCCCGACTGTACCATAAAGCTTAAAGTATAATTGACAAAGTTAAATCATGACCCATTTTGACAATAAGTCGTTTGAATCCGTCAAAATAACAGATCAAGGTCGTTACCACGGAAATGTATATTTACACAAATGTGGACTTAATTGTATTTGAATGTCTGTAAGAAAATAACCATAAGGTGGGTCATGATTCAAATTTGTCGATTGTACGTTCACACATAGTCGAGTTTTCCAAAATCCTGCTAAAATCAGAACCAATTGAAAATTGATGCATTCATGGGAACTTACCTTAAGGGCGTGGCACCATGTGCAGATATTAGCTTTATCAATTAGACACTAGTTATGTATTAGGACCACACCTTATGAAAATAAAAAGGTTCTGAATTTCTCACAATGACGTCACAAGCCCCCACTCCCGACTTTCGAAGCTTTATATCAATATTCATTGATTTAAAGATACAAAAAAAAAACGTATTCATTATTTTTCAATACTTTATTGCTCCTGTTGGACAACTCTAGCTCAAGAATGATTCTGTATATTAAGTAATCGTGAAATCGGGCTTTAGTATATTTATTTAGCTACATGCCTTATACAACATTATTTTTTGTTTATGCGAAACCCGATGCACCTGTCCAATATTTTTTTGTAAAGAATCTATGTACAAAATCTTAAAACTGTATCATAAAAAATCGCAAAGTTATTAGCTTGTATAATACCTGGTTGTCCGTTCAAAAACATGCTCATTTCGCGGTACACCCACGTAAACCGCGTCTCCTGTGTTATACACTCGTGATAATAGTTTAGCAATAGGTACTTAACAGTACGGTGACTGTATTGTAATTAACTGGTAATAAAATTCAATTAAAATATTTTTGAAACAAAACAAAACATGGTGTAAAAATTATTGGAATCGAATCAGTTACTGATTCGAACAAACTATATTCAGGTTTCGCATATACTAAAAATAATGTAGTATATCTGCTACATACTGTGTCGCTGTATGTACTATATATTAATAATGAACTAATTTATCTAATGTGCTTTCTTTTGCCTCCTCTACCGTATACTGGATTCCTACACGGTGAGTTTTGAGTATATTATCACGCCAACTGCTTCTTCTGGGGTAGCCTGAGAGGGTCTGTTTTTTCTATATTATTAGATACTGTAGATTTGCATTAAATTCCTTTTTAGCAAGTACTTGAATGGATAGACAAATATTACAAAATCAGTAACTAATAGTTTTTCTTTTTGCTAATTCTAATTTGAGACCTCTAATTTTGAAGTAATAAATTCTAGTTATGAAATACCACAGATAGCCTACTCTAGATACCGCATACAAGGTACTTCAGTTCTTTTCTGTGCTGTCCAAAGAATGTCTTCTATCAAATAAGTATTCTTTAAAAAGTAGATTTCAAGAAACTGTAAGCATCATCACGGCTTTAGTGTCTGTACGCGAACATGGCGCCGTAGAAACGGCTTTTTTCGACGGAAGAAAAGACAAAATGGATTCTTCAATGGCACTCACTCAAAATAACAGTATCTATAGAAATAATTTTTGACAATGAAATAACTTTTTCCATTCTTGGTTGAGTAGAGATTATTGGTAATGCTACGCGTACAGCACGCGTAGCATGGCGATTCTATCTCTATTCTACCAAGAAAAGACAAAGTTATTTCATCGTTATTTCTATACAAATCGACTGTTTTTTTTTGCACAAGTATGACAGGATTCGTACACGAATCCTATCTCTTCTATATTTTTAACATTGCTATGCTTAAATCGATAAAAATCTTTTATGTTCTGTCATTTTGTCTATTCTCGCGTCGACAAAACCCGTTTCTACGGCGCCATGCTACGCGTGCAGGTCGAAACTGAAGGGTATGATGAACAAACCTCAATTTTTATAGGCGAATACATTGACGTTTGGCACCCATAGGTTGCCTTGTATGTGGAATCTAGATGAGTTCATCGGTTTTTAAACTGACATAGTTACTAACACTATTATTAGATCTTAGAGGTTAAAACGGGATATATTTTATCATATACGATTCTATCTATCTATTTAACTAGCCGGTTCATCCGTAATCATTTACCACCCACCCCAGTCTTGTTACAGTTCCGAAATAACGAAAACTCGAAACAAATAAAAACATAGTCAATTTATCTAAATTTGAAGTTCTAAATGGAGGTTATCTGTGCTTCTAACTAAAGCGCATTTCACACAGAGAGCGGGCGCGTTTCGGTGTACGGGCACGACCCGCCCCGCGCCCGACCCGCGCACGCTTTCAGTGTGAAGTCTTCCATTTAAATACAAAGAACTAGACCCGCCGTACTCCCGCCCCGACCCGCGCCCGCTCTCTGTGTGAAATGCGCTTAAGTCTATGCTTGTACCGTCAGAAAATTGTTACAAAATCTGTTAGATCATTCATCTTGAAATTATATAAGTACAATGAAACGTCAAGGGGTATCGCTTGCTGCAAATAACAAACCTTTTAAATTAGTATTCCGTATTAATTGTCTTGTTACACATTGTGTAGGTCTGGGCGGGGCGTGGCCATCACTTCACGCGTACAAAAAACACAACCCAGCGCCAAAAGATGATGACGAGGAGCAGAATATATTCGAGGTGAGTGAATCACACTTGTTGAGTTGTTGTGAGGTAGGCAGAAATGTACCTGCAAAGTGGATATACGATCTGATGAAATCACATTTGTTGAGTTGTTGTGGGGTGGGCAGAAATGTACCTGAAAAGTGGATATACGATCTGATGAAATCACACTTGTTGAGTTGTTGTGGGGTGGGCAGAAATGTACCTGCAAAGTGTATATACGTTCTGATGAAAACCACAGGATCGTGCTGGATGCAAGCCACTTGCAACCGGTCCTAATGGAAATCTATGGGGGAGGCCTATGTTCATCAGTGGACGTCCTTTTTTTTACATGGTGAAGTCATCAAAATAAGTCCTTCTATCCAGGGCGGGGCGGGAGGGACTGTCAGACTTGTACTGACTAAAATCCACGGTGTCCTTCAATAGCCCTTTCCGGGGTCACGGTATTTCGTTAGTCCCGCGACCCCGGCAGGCTTTGGCCCCCTGTCATTGTGCTGACACTCTGAGGCGCTCGTGTAACACAACGAGCCGGGTATGGTTCATGATCGGACAGCGAGTCGCCCATTTCTCGCCGCCCGCATGCCCAACTTCCACAGACTAACATTTTTTGTTGTTCCAGTGTCTAAACCTCCCGTCGGAGTCCCGCTCCAGCTCTGAGAACTCGACGGCCAGCCGCGCTCGTTGCCGGCCTGCTGACGACATCACACAGACGCCCATACTGTCCGCCATCACACTGCCCAGGCACCCGCTATCAGGTATCATCATACTGCTATCACAGTAGAACATAATATGGCGTGAGTGTCTTACGATTAAAAAAAAATATTTCACGTAAACCAGGAATAGTTTATTTATTTTGCGGGGCTTCCCAACACAAGCATTACTTGCTTAAAAAGGGAAGCTCCAAACACAATACTTATGACGCCCTGTGTTTTTTTTTTTTATTTTCGTATAATTTTGTAAATATTTTACTTTTAATTTTAATAGTATTTAAATGGAGTATGTTTATTTAAGAACTAAAGAAACAATAAAAGATTTTGTATTTATTTTATCTTAATTTACTACATAAACGGACTTAATGCCACAAGACATTCTTCCAAAGAACTTTTCCTTGTAACTTGTACACAAAAACAGATAATTCATGAATGTTATGTATAATTTCCAGAGTCGTTGAAGCAGTACGAGGCTCAGTACGACGACAAGCTCCACGTAGACGACTCCGATCCCGATCGATGTCCCTACGTCCATCTGTCCGCTGTGAGTATCAAGAATTTCATCATCCTGTCCTTCCTGAACGTGACTTTTCTAATCGCAGGCAAAAAGTACAACAATACAAACGCAAACATGTCTTCGAAGTTTTGGTTCTAAGACATGTCGCTTCCCTGACGACGATTGTTTTCCCGTTTTGGGAGCAGTGGTGATGATGATGAATGATGATGAGCAATGTAAACGTAAACAATGATGATGAGCACCTAGCCAGACACCAGACACACAATGTCGTGTGTCTGGTTAGGTGCCTACGATCAATAAATCTTAAGTCGGTTTTAGTTTTGCAATTAAACCAAGTGAAAATGGTTCATTAGGTATTTGGAAGGGCATCCACCATCCATCCTTTATAGGTATTTAGGAGACCACGCCCAGTTTTCAAGTTTCCTCAAAATCAATATAAAATTGTTAGATTCGATTGTATCTGTATTTCCCGACAGCTATAACCTTATTGGGGTCTTCAAGTCGCAAGCGTGCTTCACCCTCGACCACATCTTCGCTTATCATTAAGATAGTGATTAAACTCAAATCTATCTTTAAATAAAATTTAAAAAAAAAGTTTTTTTCATTGTAGATCAATGTAGGAACTTGAAATTCAATTACAATTGAAAATATTTTAATTACACTGAATGCTACTCTCATAAAATATATCTTCGATTATTACTTACTATTTATTATTCGTTTTAGGAAGGTACTAAAATATTCTACTGTAAATGTTCCAGGTGCACGAGTACACATACCCGTCAGTTGGCGCGGGTGGAGTGATCAGCTCGGAGAAGTCCTCGCCCAACACCAAGCCACCGCTGCTCAAACGAGACTCCGGTGAGGACTACTCAACTGTTATTTTTGAAGTGTAAATCCATCATATACCTATTTAAATGAAAAGTTTGCAACGCAAACGCAAGTTGCAAAACGCAATGCAAGTTTGTCAACGGAAGTGGAACAGAATTGATCAAATAGCGCGCACGATTGTAGTATTCCTTCAGATGGTAGTAACTTGTACGAGCAAACACATTTAAGATCAATTGTTTCAATTTTGTGCTGATATTGACTCAATACTAAATGTTTTGGTTAACCTTCAGTAGTCGCATATCATGGGTTGGGTAATAGAAAAATTACTCATTCACCGCTGGTCGACCAGTGTCGGGCTTTCTTTACTATTAATACACAGCTGAACTCTAATCAGTTTATCATTTAGATGTACAATACCCGTACATAAATCTTGCCGAGATCTGTCTTTTTTGTCGAAAAGTCGTTTTGTTTCTTACAACTTCTTACTAATGTATTGTTTTTTCGAAATAGCTAATATTTTCATGTTGTAATGTTCCAGGGTCGATAAAGAAGGGCGGGTACAGCGGTCCTCCGCCGTTGCCGGATAAGAAGCCGACTGAGACCTTTCAGGCGAGGATCAAATGCAGGTATGTTATATCATCATAACATAACGGAGCTTCATTCAAGAAATAGCTGTGGAATTGTAGTAATTATTTGATAAGTGGAAATAAACACAAAATTGTTAAAGAACTTTTTGGGTAAATTAAATTAACACTATTGCCTTAGTTAAATCGTCTTGTTTTAAATATAGGTTATAGGCTGTAATTAAAAATCTTCTGAAATTCATAAATTTCGATGTGTCAAAGATATCCAAAAATTAGAAAAAAAATTAATTAATATTTTTTTCTAATTTTGTGTATTTATAGAAGTTCTTTTCATAGTTCAAGGTAGACTGATATACCTCGAACTATGCAAAAGAACTTCTAACTAGAACACAACACACCAGTGTGTTTTGCAGAAACGATTCTTGCGGGGCGCAGTTACTTCGATAGCCTACTTAAATAATTGTTCCAGGCTGTTAGTGTATGTGAGGTTAAATAATAGTAAACGCACCCACGCCACAGGAAAAAATCATAATACTTTCTTGATTAGATCGAAAACTTTTAAAAATCTTTAAAATTGCAGGTGTAGAGATTACTAGTCTAGACTTAGGTTGAACTATGACGAATTTTTTGTAAATCACGTCAAAACTATTTTTCAGACACTGTCACGAGTGGTACTTGGAGAGCGCCAACCGCGCGGGCGCGTGTGAGTTCGCTCCCGACTGCTTCCGCTCCTGTATCGACTGCGTGTCTTGTATCAAGTGTGCTCAGGTAATACATTATGCTTTTATCCCCGAAGGCTTAGCCATAGTAATATCACGGTCGTAATTTTAAGTTTTGGAGGAGCGGTGTTCCCTAACACTGACAAATAATACCTAAAAGGACGTTTAAGTGTCCTTTTAGGTATTATTTACACTACAAATGTAGTAATAATTTTGTGAAATGAAATAACTTAGTTGTATTGTAATATCCTAAAAGTACAAACCAACATTGCCAAGCTATCCCAAAACAAAACAAATAAAAAAACTTACTTTTCTCAATCGAATTTGAACCATTTTTTAATAAAGTTGAAATTAAACCTTGACTACGCACACTAACGTTTCGTCAGTTTGGTAATCGAGGTTTGCTTAATGCCATCAACTTGCAGAAATGCAGATCCTAGTACTGAAGAATTTGCTTTATTTTACCTTTTGTACCTATGTGTTGTTAATAACTACAGATTGATGGGTAGAACATACCTTAGGAGATCTTAATAATGTGTGAATCTTAGATAATGTGTGAATTTGTCGCTAAAAGCGATATTTTCAAGACAACCTTTGGATGTAATTTAAAGTTTCTTAAAATTAATAATTATGTGGCTGTGTTTCAATAATAATAACAAAACTAATAATTTGTTTTCTACCTCCCCAGTGTATGTTGTACCACTGCATGTCGGACGCGGAGGGTGACTTCGCGCTCCACCCGTGCGCCTGCGCACCGCCCGACGAGGCCTGCGCCAAGCGGTATGTAGCAACACACTAGTAGTTCCCAACACTGTCCCACTGCTGGGAAAGGCCTCATATAGGGCCTCATGCTTTTGTTGATCACCATGCGGAGACGGTTTGGCGATCATAGATTTATTTGAAGTTCAGTTTCTTCTTAGATGTTTTCTTTCAGGATTGTCAATTATATTATACTAGCTGTGCCCGCGACTTCGTTCGCGTGGATGTCGGAACTTAACAATGTATTTTTTATCAAATTGACAAAGTTTCATACAAACTTTCATCCCCTATTTTATCCCCTCGGGGGTAGAATTGATCAAAATCCTTAGCGGATGCCTACGTCATAGCATCTACCTGCATGCCAAATTTCAGCCCAATCCGTCCAGTGGTTTGGGCTGTGCGTTGATAGATCACTATGTCAGTCAGTCACCTTTGAATTTTATATATTTAGATGTTTACTAATAATCTCAGAAAGTATATAGACATTAAAAAAGACATAATATTGACACTAGTCTGGATCCTCGTACATAAGAGGCAAGGTGTTCAGCATTCAATTATTTCGATAAGCTTGTGAGAGTGAATGCACGCATTTCGCACACTTTGAGTCACATGTCGGTTGAAAACGAAAATATTCAATAAGACCACAGACCTAGAGAGTGATAATATAATAATAATAATAATATAATAATAATATTTATTTTCACAAAAAAAACATTCACAGTATACATTTACATTTAGACTTATAATGCTATGATAATTTAAATTATGTATACAAAAGTTTTAGCTTCTGCAGCCGAACTAGGTGGGACCTGTATTTCGGCTTACAGTGCCAACCCCCTCGAATTACATAAAATGAGGTTTCTTAAATGCTAGCATTTTACATAAGTACATTGAGTGTTAAAGATTTTTTTATTTATTTTTTTATATGCCGAATGATCCTCTCTTTGTGTAGTATGTCAAGGTGAGTGAGTGAATGTGAGAGGGTGTACATAATTGTTAAGTGTATGTGTGTGTGTATGTGTGTGTGTATGTGGGTGTGTGTGTGTCTGCGTGATTTTATGATTCGAGTAGAGATGATTTCTTTATTTTTTATTATTATAACTATAATTTTTCCATTCATTCATTCATCATAACTATGCATGTTCCATCGTTACACACCAACACTAATCATTGTTTAACCTAGTACTTTTAGCAAGTCTTCAGTCTCATCGTAGGTCAGGCTTTGTAGATATTCTGACACTTTTTTCTTACAACGAACTGAGGGGAGCGGATATATGTCTAATATTTTGTTAATTTGGTTGTAAATATAGGGGCCGAGAGAGTTGATGAATCTTGAACTAAATTTGGTGTTATAAAACCTATGTTGTGTACAGACAATGTCCTTTCTTCTTTTATTTTTAACTTGGGAGTTGTAATTTATTTTTGAATGTTGAATTAGAATTATTTTCAGTATAAATAGTTGACGTACCGTTAGCACTTCACACAATTGATAAAGTAATGTAGTAGAGAAAAGAATCGGTTTAAAAGTGCATACCTTAAGTATTGCACGTTGTGCCACCTCAACAGGTTTTATTGTAGATTTTGGTGCACCTCCCCAGGCTGATAAACAATATGTTATAAGTGACTGGCAGAGGGCGAAATATATCCGTTTCAAGATAGAAGGATCAGCAATGTGTCTTATATTCTTAAAAATATATATTAGTTTTCGAATTCTTCCCGTTAGAATTTTTACGTGTTCTTTAAAGTTGAGGTTTTTATCTATGGTAACGCCCAAGTATTTGATTTGATCAACCTGCTCAATTTCAGCACAAAAGCAGGCATCAGGTGATGTACATTCGTGGGGAATAATAGTATTGGGGTGATTAGTGTTCATGCCTGGTCGAATACTAAAACATATGTATTTTGTTTTGTCAATATTTAACGTCAACATATTTTCATTTAGCCACTTTCTAACGGTATTAAATCCAGACTGGGCAGCATCAAAGACTTCATTCCAGTTTTCGGCGGAGAAAAAGAGAGCTGTGTCATCTGCAAAGGAGATAATTTCGCCGTGATTTAGTTTTAAGTTGGTGAGGTCGTTTATATATACGAGGAACAAGGATGGTCCCAAGATGCTACCCTGTGGCACTCCGTGCGTGATTGTCAGGTCAGAGCTAGTAAACTTACCTACACGAACACACTGACGGCGTTGGGTAAGATAACTCCTAAAAAGTTCCAATTGTGTGCCTCTAATTCCCAGTCTTTCGAGCTTGGCCAAGAGCGAGAAAACAGAGATTGTATCAAAGGCCTTTGCAAGATCCAGAAAGATGGTTAGGCATTTCTTCTTTTCATCCAAGCTATCACTAATGTGACTTATAATTGAGTTAACAGCTTGTTCCGTTGATTTACCATTCCGAAAACCAAACTGATTTGGAGAGAGCAGATTTTTACTTTCCAGGTAACTCATGAGTCTTATATTGATTATTCTCTCCAAGATCTTTGATATAGATGGAAGTATAGAAATTGGCCTGTAGTTGGTGATGCAATCTCTGTTTCTGATATTCTTCTCAGTTTCCAAATCTGTTTCACGGTAGTTGTTGTAGCCGAAAAACCTCTGTTTTCACTTACAACAAGTTTTTTCATAATTATGAGTTCTGAACAGCCTCTCTATCTTCTCATAATGTACAAGTACCTTTACTCTTGCTCTACTAAAGTCCTCCTCCTCCTCAGCTGGATGGGTGTGAGTCTCCTGTCCCTGTTGGTCCCGTGTCTGTGGTGCTACCCACTGCTGCGCGGCCTGCACCGCGCGGCCCGCCTCGCGCACCACGCGGGCGGCATGCACGCGCCCGCACCAGCATAGCGGGAGCCCTGACGACGGCCAGACACGACTGGACTGGGGGTCTAGTATACCGGACGACCAGCGGAAGGAGACCCCCCGCCTGGTCGGTACTGCCGCTGAGAGGTCCCGTCATAGTGGAGTGGGAGGGTAGGGTGAACGCACGCGTGGTGTAGAGCGGTCCATCTGAAGTGTACTGAGCTTGTTATGAGGAGATGAAAGGCAACATTTTGTGAAGGATTATGTACTTGTGGTGTAGTACAGTCATCTGAAGGACTAAGGTCTAAAAGATAGAGATATCAAGATCCATTTGATTTGCACTTATATGGTCGTCAACAACTGCAGTTTTTTATGAGGCTCAATACTGAGGAAAATGCTATTTTCTGGTTATTATTATCAGTAATATCAACGTCCTATTAGAAGTAAAAGGAAAACAGTCAAGAACGAATTACCACATCGATGAAAATTTCGAAAATGTGAGGAAATTGGAAAACATTGACAGTAGAAAATATTTAGTATTGAAAGAAATTAATGAAATATGTGAAAAACATAAAACGAACCTTTTTATTTTTATTCAAGAAGTATAAAATTAAAACAAAACTACCCACAAGTGCATATAAGTGTGAACTACCCTCAAAGAGCGAAAAATTCCAAAGCGAGTTTGCAGGCATGTCTGATCTCAAGGCGCATAAAAAGCGGATAACTCTGCTCACCGCTTCAAAACAAAGGACTTGAAGGTTCGGATTTCACCTAAAGATAGATGGAAAGATTAGTTGAAGATCGAAAAGAAAAAAGAAAGAAATATTGGCGGGTAGTCATGTGGATTTAATACAAACTGGACTTGAGACTAAAGAACAACTTGACTAAAAGATAAAAGATACGTTAAAGAAAAGTTGAGATTGTGTTATTTACAAAAAGATGTTGTCTCAAAAATCCACAAAGACCACTTTGCCAAGGAAGAAATTTGAAAGAAACGAGTTAATAAAAGAAGAGAGACGGAACTATCATGAGATAAATGCATCAGATCTATGAACCTAAATAAGTTAAAAATAAAAACATCGAACCGATCAAACAAAAACTGTCAACAGAAAACGTGTTCCGCGTTCGATAAATAAAAATAGATATTTGAAATAGTGAAAAACCGTTGTGTAATTTGAAGGTAAAACTCCATAAAATTACACAAAATGTCGTGGTATTTTGATAGAAAGAGCCATTTTGGCCACTAGCTTCATCAATAAGCAATAAGTGTTATTAAAATACATGCACAAAAAAGCATAAAATCAAACTAAGCAATTTATTTCCGATAGATATACGTATTTTTAGATCTGACAACCCGAAGCTAACACCTATATAGTATTATTTACTTTTTTTATAAGGCAAGGAATGTGGTGTAGTAAAGCCAGTTGAGGCCAGTGTTGCAAGACATTTTTTCATGATAGCAACACTGAGAGGTAACGGTGAAGTGACAATGTTGATGTGGTTACCACATGGAACATTTTTTGGTGTGGCAACGTTTTTTCTTTCGCTTTTTTATACCAAGTGTCAAAGTTATAGTGTTGCTGTGTACGGTGTTGCCACTGTAAAACTTATTCGGTGTTTTAGCAAAGTATCGCATCGAATTGTGCTCATCAATTCGTCATGGTCTTTGATGTGAAAAACGTAGTGTTGGGCCACATTTAGCTTTATAATTTTAATTTCTAACGCCCAGCACTCTTATGTAAATGTTATAATTATTGTGCCATAATTACGTATGTTTTCAAAATGATCTATTTCCTTTTTTTTACAATTTCTGTCTTCCATGACTTAGCATTGATTTTTAAAATTGTTATTTAAAAAATGTTGTATTTGTTGTCGCGATGAGTTGTGTCGAGAATATAATGCTATTTTTATTCATTGATATAATCATAACAAAGTATATGATATACAAAATGTTAACATATCCCATTCATTGTTATATATTAAACATTTTAAAAGCTTCTTTACTTGTCTAGCCTAAGTTTAAATAACAAAAAACGTTTATCTCGGTTCAATTTTAAAATATTTTCGTATTTTAAATTTAATTTTAAATTTGAAATTCTTTCTTAGAAAATTATTTAAATTTAGGCTAGATTCTTTTAAATATTTGTACTATAGATTATGCATTCTTTTTAATTAGAATTATTTGAAAATACGGGTAGTATTGTTACCTAGACAGCAACATTTTTTTTTCAAAGTTGTAATTTTTTCTATTATTATTATCTAAAAATTAATGTGTATTGTAAATTTTAATATTCGTAATGTCATTGAAACAAAACGTCATATATTTATTATTAGTGTTAAAATATAGTTGACATTAATCTGGTTGGAATTAAATATAATATCAATGTTTCAAATAATTATGTACGTTTACAATATAGTTTTAAGTAAAAAAAAAGTTTTTATAAATTCACACAAACATGTTTTTCACCGTAAAAAGATAATGTTGACTAGTCTATGGATCAGTATTTTTTCCAAAATCATTCACATTATATTTTCTTTTATGTTAAATTCGAAAAAAGAAAATGACCAAAATGTTTTTGTATATTTATAAATAAGAAAATATTCGCGAAAATGGTTCTGGTTATCTGTTTATGAGGTGTTACACTCAAACTCAAATTCAAAATCATTTTAAAAGTAATATTATTTAAAAAGTAATAAAATATAAAATCTTGAAAGTTTTTATAAGACAAGAGGGCTCACTTATAAAAATTACAAAAGATTTTATATTTCGATTTGCGTTTGCGATTATTTGATCGCAACCGCGATTGCGTCAGGATCAAATTTTTTAAAAACTAAATATTTGAACGCAGGTTTTAAAAAATGCTGGTAAAATTCAGTGTTCGACCTCTATTCAGCAAAAACCTCAACCTTTTTCGTAAAAATTTGTTACTCCGTACTAAAGAGCAAAAAATTTAATATTGTATCAAAATAAGTAAATGTATTCAATGTTTAATTATAATAAAAAAAATGTATTTTAACTGTTTTTTAACGTAAATAAAACATCAAATGAGTTTGATACAAATCGATCCCACTAATTAGTTATATGAAGAGACTTTAAAATATTTACTGTAGTAAATTTAAGAATAATTAAAGAAAAGTATCAGTGTTTAGTGTCTCTAAGCGTATTGGTATCAAATTTGATTAAAAACCAAAGTTATGTGTAAAAGAAGGCATGTGCATATGCACAGCCTGAAATGGTTGTTTAAAAATGAGATAAATGTATTGAAAAATATGAAATAAATACCTAATCGTACATAAGTGCGTTGTATTATTTTACAAACCTTTGAAGCCCACTTAGGAAGCAGCAAATTATTGTAACTACAAAAAAAAAACCTTTATTAAAAATATATTTATTTGTCAATATTCCTCAATTAATATTTACAAAAAGGAACTTTGTGTTAGAATGTAAAAGGAAATCAGTTCCTTGAAAACCTCGATCTCTATTCGAAGTCAACTGGTTGGATGAAAATTATATATAAAATTAAAATATAAACATTTTAACAAAACATTCCCTCGATGAGAAATCTGGCATGAATTGAACAATTTGTAGCGCAATCGAACCTTACTTTCAAAGTCGAAGTTAATTAAATTTATCCTAACTATTAACAAATTTAAAATAAATAATAATGTTTAATACAAGGAATTTAATTTAAAAATAAATAAAATTTATGATTATCCCGGTTCATTGAAGAAAGGATTCTTAAATGGCGGTATCGTGTTCTCTCGCTCGAACACTAGTGCCGTCTATACTCCCGATGATGTCTTGACGCGCTCAATGATCTTTTTAAAGAATATTTACTATAGTTTTCTGTTATTTTTCCGTTGTTACTTGTTGATTATTGTTGTTTTAATTTTGTTTTATTGTTAGGTTAAGTTTGAGAAATTATTGTGATCCAGATTTGTTCTTATTATTTTTAATTTGAAAAAAACTATATTTGAAATCTTATATGCTGACTGTACTAGCCGCCATTTTAGAATCCTTTCTTCAATGCTCTGGCTTATATTGAATCAAGGCGTTTCAATGTTACCAAGTAAAAGGATTATTATTTAAAAAAAATGTGGAAATATTTGCATAAATGAAGTGGCGAAATTCACGGGCTTTCGATATTTTTAAGTGTGTTAATAAATGTATTGATCGGATAAAAACTGAATACTTTACAACTCCTATTTCAAATCAGCTCAAACAGAACGCGACAATAAATGAAACCAAGATGGCGGTGACAGTTAAAGTTTCCCGCGCTCCGCTTGACACTTCGTTGAGTCGTTCGAAAATCTGCGCCTGTGAGATGTTGTAAGGTTCGGGTTCTGTTTCTACGAGTATCGGAGTTATTTCTGAGTAGTCTGCCGTTGAGGGTCGCGTTCTACCCGCTGAAAAATGAGGGAAATTATTGTACATTTGTTGGCATAATCATCAATGTTCCCACAACTGGGAAACAGCCCTCACTGTAAGAGGGAGTGGGCTGTAATCCTGAAATCCACCACGCGGGCCCAGTGCGGGTTGGTAGATATCACATTTTTTAAATAGTTGGTTTCAGGACAAGGCGGTTTCCAAACGGTATTACAAAGTAATGCACCTGTCTGGGTTCGGACCCACCACCGTTAACTTGTAATTTCGGGCCTTTGTTTCTGGGCCACCATTGGTCTGCATCTGCACTGTTCTTGTTACTCAATGCCTCTGTTGGGACACCATGACATATCATGTCGGTCATGTTGAACATTACAGATTATAAAAAAGCTTAAATTCGTATAAAAATATTATACCTCCAGGCTCTGTGGCAAAGTGTAGAATCGAAGATGGTTTGCTCCACCCAAATCTATAAACAAAAACAATTCATGAATTTAGAGTAACCTTGAATATGAAAATAATAAAATAAGTTAATATAATTTGAATAGAACCTAGTTATATATTTCAGGAATACGCAATAACAAAGTAAAATCAGGCGCGGTTTCTTCATAGAGGCATTTAGGCACAGCCTATCTTGCCAAAACAATGCACAAATAAAACAAATGCAATTATTGGAACAATATAATAAAATAAAACAAAAACATTAATAAAGTGAAAACTCCTAATAAAAAGTTAATAGCAACTTTCACCGCCGTGTGACGTCACGTTCACTTCACTATAATACGAGAACCGCAGGCCGACGATTCTCTGGTCTCTTTAAAATAATAATAGCAGTACCTACCTATTTCTTGAAGTGACGATGGCTTCATAAACAGTGGACGGCGTAAGACCTCGCACTGTATAAATTGCACTGTGGATAGGTCCTGAAAAGAAAACAAATAATGTAAGGAAGGTAGGTCTTGGTGGATTTGACGTGTGGCGAAGATATTGTCCTCTAAATCCTGTCTTGTCCTCTGGCACTTTCAGAAAAGGCTCAATTTATGGAGCCTGAACGATCTTCTTTGCGCTTATTGTTGACGATCGTTTCTCTACCTAATTGTGGGAAACTGGGCACTTCGCAACCCAAGATAACTATCTAATTAGACCATACCATCACTGGAATCTCCGGGCACCACGATCTTGGCCCACTGATTGGCTGGAGCCTCTGTGGTGAAGGCATCAGGCTCTGGAGACACCAGACGACCGTAGTAAGGACGCAGCCATAAATTGTACTCTGAAAAACAAAAATATGTTAATTTTAACACGACTGCCCAAAGATAGGAGTGTTATGTTTTTCAATTTGAGTTCGGGATGTTCTCGACTCTAGTCCAGATCAAAGGTGACAGAGACAAAGTCTACGATGGAGTGAGCTTACCCAGAAGAAACCTGTTCACTATAACTTTGAAGAGATTTGGGTTTGTGATTTGAGATTTTTTTGGTTGTATTGTACTGTCAGTGAATATTATTTGAACGTTATGCGTCGTTTGCGTAACGCTATATCCGCCTAATAAGGCCGGAATTGTGGGAAGGCAATTCGTGGTTTTTACACCGCGATAATGCACCATCCCATACTGCACTCGAAATTCGTGATCATTTCGCCAAAAACTCAACCCATATCATTCCGCAACCACCGTATTCACCTGATCTGACGCCGTGCGACTTCTGGCTGTTCAGCAAGCTCAAAAGACCGCTCCTGGGACACCTTTTTGATACGATAGAAGATATTACGAGCGAAGACGGAACTGAAGGCCATTCCGGAAAGTGACTACAATCAGTGTTTCGAAGATTGGAATATCCGTAATCCGTTTGCATAAGTGCATTGCATCGGGAGGGGATTACTTTGAAGTAAATTGATTTGGAAGAATAAATAAAGAATTTACAAAATAAATACAATTTCACCTTATTTTTTGGACACAGTAGTACATGTATGTCTATGGCCCACGCTTAGATTATAGAATGGTCAGATTCCTGGAAGGCCACTGAGGATTGAATTCAAAAAAGGAAGAAAAATTATCCCCTTCCTTCGATTCCTACGTAAAACAAGTGAACATCTCAAAAGAAAACATTTAAAAGTGTCGTTATCAGCAAAAAAATTCTTACCAATAATAGTGGAATAGGAATCCACTTCCCAAATTAGTGTGAAGCTGGTGGCAGTCGGTTTGTTTAGAGCTGCATCTACCTTGAACGAAGCTGCATTTGGAACACCTGCAAGAAAAACAAATAAGTTATCGCGTTGCCAATAAATGTGAAGGAAAAATCTGCCAAATGTATTTATCTTAACCCTCCTTGGGTGGACTTAAAAGTCGATCCGTCCCGCGACGTCGACATTATCCTTGATCAGGCGATGAGCTACCCACCTGCAATGGCCAGAAATCGTCTGACGATGTTCAAAGCCCTGAGCGTCAACCGCAGATTTTTTGCTTGCCCAGAAAATTTCAACGTCTTATTGTCGAACAAAAATTTTCAAACAACTCTTTAAAAACCTCGTGGCCAACCAATTTCAAGTTGGTCCATCTTCTAGGCTTCTTTGGCCAACATTAGTCTACTCATAATAACACCTAAAGCTTTCAAGATATGCACTCACCAGTAAGCTTGAACATCAAGTCTGCCATCCCCAGTTTGTTCTCCGCCCTGAAAGTGTAGTTCCCGAGATCTGGCTTCCGAACGTTTCTGAAGATCAGCTGGTGCACATTGTCCTGAACCATTAACACTATCCTGGAAACAAATATAAAATACATCTGCCTGACTTTTCCGAATTATATTGGGGTCGGCTTCCAGATTGGATGCAGATGAATAGCAGTATTTTACATGGAGCGACTGCCTTCTGACGTCCAAAACCCAGCAATCAGTCTTACCTAGAGGTATCGCATTACCCAGAAAAGCATACCTATTGGTAAGACTGGCTAGGACTTTCTTTCGAGCTTCTGACTAACAGTAACGACTATTAAAGATCTATCTACAAATGACAGCCGGGAACTTAACGGCTTTACGTGCTTTCCGAGGCACGGAGGAATCTTGCTGTGCAAGATCCATAGACCAGCTTGGCAAGCTCGGCATACTCTGGTCAATTTACACCAAGACGCAACGCGGCGCGACGTGACACAACGATACTGCAAATGTGTATATTTTCGTGTAGTAAATAAAGTAGATTTTGCGTCGCTATTAAAATGCGCGCGCAGCGTCACATTTCGGCCATAAAGATCAACCATCAACTACGAGCTCTTCAAAAATATTGAATACTTAATATCAGAAGGTATTCGTGGAATGGAACGCGAAGAAATTGTAGCATGCATACCAGTGGAGCTCGTCATCTACTTTTCCCCTTTTGCAGCTTCCTTTCACCACATCTCAAGACCAGTGGCGGCGTAAGGCGTGGGCGATGTGGGCCACCGCCTACGGCCTCGCGGTAAAAGGGGCCTCGCGCCTCAAAAATTTTTAAAGCGAGAATAAAAAAAAATATATATAAATCAATTTTGTTGTGAAACATGTTTTCTTAAGACTGGCAACATTTGCCGCCGACCAGAGTGCGGGGAATCCCTGGTTTTATTTGTTTACGTTCTTTACACAGACTAGATAGGTTCTTTACTTGGGAGCCAACCAATCAAATCAAAGCACGCAACGCAGTCGCTAGACGCATATTTGGTCAATCTTCAATTTTTGAACTTCCGTTTAGGATAATGACGCCCGATACTTTTACTGTTAGTGCAACCATCCATTGACAAACAACAAAAAAATAAATTATTTTAATTACGTTTAACTAAAATGAAATTAAAATAATATATATTTTCGTTTTTTGTCAAGTATCGGGCGTCATTATCCTAAACGGAAGTCCAAAAATTGAAGATTGGCCCATTTACGATTTGTAATTTTTCATTAATAATTATGAATCTAATTTGTATTTTTATGAATAAAAACTTGGCAGTACCTATTAATGGTTTTGTTTGTTTTTATTATTTCATAAAATCCGTCTTCAGGTTGCCATAGAACAGGGCCTCGCGAAATCTGTCTTGCCCACATCAAATTTAGGTCTTGCCCCGCCACTGCTCAAGACTACGCTGCCAACCACGGATCGACAGTCGATAGAAAAAGACCTCCTTTTATGACCTATTTCCAGCTTATTAAATGCGACACAAGGTACTTCCCGAAGCAGCAATGCCCTTACCACATTTGCTATAACCACTAAGTATAAAGTCTATCACAGGTCTTACCTATCATCAGTTTTCACAGGCCTTCCGTCTCTGTACCACGCGGTCCTGGCGGGTGGCACGGCGAACTCCAGGGTCGCGGCCAGCGCAGCCCGAAGCCCTACTGCTGTGTGCACGTATGTACGTGTAGATGTTACTACTGGCGCATCTGGGAGATAAAGGGGGTTTTATAAAATATGCAATTATATCTGGATGTAGTATATTGGTAAATCGAGGACTCGTGGTGGTCGCATCACGGTATAATGAAATCTAGGTATTTAAGTAATAATTCAAGGAGATGCCAAAGCCAGCAGTCTGTTGGCCATTTACAGCTGGGTTCCTAAATAAAGACCTGTATTTCAATGCTACCTCTGGTTGCTTATGAAGAAGTAGGTCCCGATAATAATCTTGCTGTTTTGTACACACCAACGCCAGAAAAAAACTTAAAGAGCTTGGGTGGAACTATGGTGTTATTGGTGATGGTGTGAATGGGTCAAGAAACCCATTGGAATCCGCACGCAGGGCACGGAAAAACTGTCATCTAATCCTCAGCCGTGCCGTACAATCAGCTGATTTGCATGTGTCTTTTTTTCTGGTCAAAAATGATCAAACCCGCTTTGGGACTAGCGGAAGGGACAATCAAACTTCATTGACTCAAGAACCACCCTTTTCCTTCCGCTGCCCTTTGCGTATGGCAGCTATAACCGCTTTAAATATTTCCGTGACCCTAGCAAGCATTAGACCCCATCGGTTCCCAACTTCAACCCAGTTTCCTAAGAGCACAAGACACATTTTCTACCGTAGAATCGGTCCTTGATCGAACAGTGAGCTACCCATTACGCGCCGTCCGCAAGCTTTACGATGGCCGGAAAACACCCCATTCCATCTGCATGAGTCCTCGAAACGTCCTCCAAACGTACCTTGTATGACAACAGTGATGGAGGCTCTAGCAGGTTCTCCCACACCATTGTTGGCGATACACTCGTATACTCCTGCTAGCAACCGGTGCTCTGCCCTGAATCTGATGCGGGAGCGATGTTCTAGTAACGCCATGGGTTCTCCCTGGAGAATACAAGTTTTTGGAGTAATTAAGGTAACGTGTTGTGGGTCATTGCAGATCTGGTGACTGCAATCTGTCTAACAAGGTGAGTAACAAGATATTGAGATTTTTTCAAATATTTATATACGCATTAACGCCTACGTCGCGAAATGTAATGCCTTTTCGTGGAAAGGAAAAATCAAGATTTATTTATTAAGTAAAAAAGTTTTACCAACAGCTAATTCTGTCTACATCATTGTACTTGCAATAGAGTTTAATAATAAAGATGCTGTAGAAAGAAAATGTCACCGTAAGACGCAAAAATTCGATCTTGTCGAGCATGACTGTGATTGCTTAGTTGGTGAGGCGTGTGGTGTAGTGAATCGGAAGACGCAGGTTAAAGTACTGTTTGAAATCTAATTTTTATTTCCACAGAAAAAGATCTTGGGATTTTCCACTGCGAAATCCTTGTGCCCCGTTATTGAGCCTGGTAATAATGTCTTATCTTACACATCTAATAACTCGGCATTAGCAATCTATAAATAACAAATTGGAACCTTTCTAGAAAAACTTCTGCGATAATTTTGGGGACGCTAACATTTTCCATGCAGTCTACTAATGCAACGGCTTCGTGATTGCTTCGGCAATAACAGGACGTCTATTTATCTTGCAATACTTACATTCTTCCTCCAGTCCACAATGGGAGGTGGTGTCCCGGTGGTCTCACACCCAATGTCCACGTAGTCACCCTTACGAACTTCCAGGAAACCGTCCTCGGGTACCGTCTTGACCGTTGGCGAGTCTGTTATGAAAAACCAGCTGTTAGGAGTAGTGTCCATTGAGTTTCTTTCCAGTCCTTCACTATTTTGAACAAGGGCGTCGCCAAGGGGGGGCAGTTGTTAGGGGTTTTTCGGCTCAAGGAATCGATTTATCAAGGTCCTAGGTTCGAGAAAAGCTCGGTTCCCAAGACTAAAAAATTAAAAAAAATTAAAAACCGAGCGAAGCTCGGTCAACCAGTTATTAAACAATAAATGTATAAATTGGTCGTAGCGTGGTATTATAAAGCCCATAGTCTACCTCGATAAATAAACTAACCGACACAAAATTATTTTTTCCATATTTATAAACCAGTAGTTACTGAGACTCGTTGAACCAAACAAACTCTTCAAGTTTATAATATTACTATAGATTAATATTTAATGCACTTACACAAAACTTCTATGGAATGTGTCTGCCGGATCGGACCCCATGGCTCCGGCCTAATGATCTGAGAACAAAGGAAAAGCTATTTGCGTATAATTCTAACAACAAAATCTTACTAGATTCTTATTATTTTTACATAAAACCTATTACATAGTTTATCGAGAGGTATCCGAAAAACATACAGTATCTAACAGGGGAATTCCAATTCATCATCATCATCATCAGCTGGAAGACTTTCAGCTTAGACCACCACGCCGAAAGACCAATGAAGTCATCGGTTACCCTGACTCTCATGTAATGATGTCGTCAGTCCACCTAGTGGAACGTGAAAGGTCTGCCTGAGTCTACGCTGCGTCTTCCGATTCGTGGTCACCACTCGAGCGATTTGCTCTGCCCATTGCTACTTCGACCTGTAATAATATCTATGTCGGGGACTCTTGTTCTTCGGTAAAAGAAACACACAAAGATAACTCCTCTATTGGCTCTTTCCATTGCTCGTCTAGTGACTCCAAGACCCCTATTACAGAACGCACCTCAAAAACAATCAAATGCCTTGAATCTAGTTTTAAGTAGTGCTTGCGTTATATTGATTCGAGTGACGTTCTGTATTATAATACGAATATTTAGTCTCTTTATAAGGTCAGCAGTCGAAGACGATGTCTCAGAGCCATTTATAGGGTGAATTGTAATTCGATGCGGTCCTCGAAATGGGTAAAATAGCCATTTCAAGGACCGCATTGAATTACAAAGCACCCTGCTGTATGTCATCACTGCCAACCTGTTTTTAATATTTCTGTGCTGCCAACATCAGTTGCTTCCATCCATCGGTGACCCGCGACTCTCACGAATTCCTATACATTTTAATTACGTTACAAAAAGTCTTCTAAATACCTACCTCCTACCATTCTTTCTCATCAACATTCCTCAAATACCCTCTAACCACATAAATAAACTAAACGACATTCACTAATTACCATGCAGGGTAGTCAATTAATTACCCTTTAGCTGACTAAGTACCCGCCATTGATTGCACTAACTACCCACTTCCTTTTGCTAAGACGGGGTAACTGAATACTCGTTCTGAAACTGTTTTGAAGTAAAAAGAATATGTGGAGAGATGTGGGTCATGTTATGTATACTGCAGAATTGAATTACCTACCTTCTTCTGTTAAGTAAATTACCGCCGTTTAGTACCAAAATCAGCCTGAACCCAATGCTGGGAAACAGATTTCCTTCCTGGGAAAGGCAATTTGAGACGTAAAACCCCGCAGGCTGGTTTTTTTTAAAAGTCAAAGTCAAAGATCTTTATTGTGAGACAGCGGTTTAAAAAAAGTTGTTCTAGAGGTTGTTGTGCTCTTGCACTGCTCCACCATGTTAGGCATACAATAATTGTGACAAAATTATTAATTGTAGTTAATTGCTAAATTATCAATTATATTAAATTAAAAATTATTAATTACATTAAATTATTATCAATTACATTAATTTACAATTTATCAGTTACATTAAATTAAAAAAATATTATTATTATATTATATCATATTTTGCATCAAAACATAAAATGGCAGTTTGGATCTAACTGTTTACGAATCTGTCGGACAAAAATTCATGCAGTGTATAATATGGTCTATTCACCAGGAAGTCATTCAATTCTTTCTTAAAACAAATTATTCTTTCAATTTCCCTTATTTGTTTAGGAAGCTTATTATAAATTCGTGAAGACATTCCGAAGAAACTTTTAGAAAGCAAGGCTGTTTTTGAGGGTATATTTGTTATTTTGTAGGCGTGTCGACGGGAATGAAGGCTACCAAACCTTTCCCTATTGGTTTTTACAAATATAGCTATCTCGTAGATGTAGAGGGCAGGAAGGGTTAGAATCTTGAGCTTCTTAAAATACGGCCTACAGCTATCGGGGGCACGTATGCCACAAACAGCTCTGTGACATTTCTTTTGTGCCCTAAAAGAGAGTTCTCTGTCTGTAGCATTCCCCCAATAAATCAATCCATATTTGAGCGTAGACGTTACATAGGCATGATAGGCGGTTAAAACTGCTGCTTGATTTACAATCCTGGAAAGTCTATATAAAGCGTAGGAAAATTTACTCAGTTTTAAGTTGCTGTATCATGGGTGCATTTACAAACATAGACACTCACATACACAAACACCCAGACCCAGAACAACTAATTGTAGGACAAACAAATATCTGAGGCCTTACCACGAGCTCTTAACACAATTCAGTTTAGGCTGTGGGAAAGAGATGGCGCTATACGACTTGTATAGCTCTGTCTCTTTGTCACAGCCTAAACTGGATCGCGTTATGAGCTCGTGGTAAGGCCTCTGATCTTTGCGGGGATCTAACCCGCGACAAGTTTCGCAGGAGTGGATCGCTCAGCCACATGCGCACTCATGTCACAGTCATATTCGAATTCTTGGTTTTGACACGAAATCTAAAACATAAATTCAGTCTGTCTGAGACTGTCAGACTCATTTAAACCCACCCTTTTCCTTCAATTTCTCTTTGCGTTCCAGGGCTGCGGCAACCTCTAAAGACATTCCCACAGCCTATTGTTTCAACACTTTCTTTTAAAAATAAGGAGTAAGAAATATCAGACTTTAAAATTCACTCCTGAATATCTAGATTCATTAAATTATGTCATCTGTACCTACATTATCTAGTATTAGATGAATCACAGGACAGTGGTCTTGAACCCACATTACTCCTCATTCATGAGAACATCGCTTCAATGATACCACACAGTTTTGTGCCAGTTACAAAATACGGTGGTCAGTAACAAAAGAGTTAGTAACAAATTGATTAATTGCATAATTGGGCCGTCTTGAGCTAACACTGGGTCGGACATAGTGGATAGAGTGGGGACGAGGTGTATTGAAAATTATATCGATACTTTTATAGTTAAAATTTGTATTTTCTTTTTTTTTTAAGTAACCTAATAATAATTAAAACTACCTAACAAAGAGCGTCAAAAAATCATCCACATCGCTGTCAACGGGATGTTCACCCAGAACGCTGGTAGCGTTGCCACGTTGGATGGCAATGCGTCCCTTACCTTACAACACCGCTCAAGTCACAGAGCTCAAGTCGAAAATTGGCGTTTTTTACATTTGAATGCCTTTAGATAGAGCTGCTCATTGCGCGTCCAACCATTGGTCACATGATATAGATTTCAGCCAATCAGACGCCGTAATTCGAAAAGTAGTGACAGCGCGCAAGTCGGTTGGCATCGCAACACCGCACAAGTCGTTAAAATGTCATACTTTTCTCGTACAAGTACCTCGCGCTCCGTGATTATTTTATTTTAATGTGAGTTTTATCGCTGAAAGTTCTATGCAAGAAGTTTTAATAGAAGATTAAGAGGTAAGCCATAGGTACATATAATAAAGTAATGTGAATTGATTTACGCGTATTAATATAGAAAGAAATGATGCCTAAAAAAATATCTTCATTTACTTAAGCGGTGTTTACTAACTATCTTTTTTAACTTAGGCGGTGTTTCAAAATGTATTTAATTTCTTTTAGGAAGCTAAATATATATAATAACCTATGTTTTTACGTTTTTTTAATTATTCTTGAAATATTTCATAATAAACAATTCTATGAAAATCATTTATTAATACCTTATTCCCTAAAATTTGCGCAAACAACACCGCCTTAATCCAATAAAATATCAGTCAACACAGCTCAAGTCGTAAAATAAAGGTCAAAATAAAGTAAATCGTCAAAATAAGTATAAATAATTATTTCTGAACCGCTAACTAGGGTATTTATTAAGTAATAACAGAAAAAATCCACCGATTTTTTAAAATAGACAGTTTTTTTCGGCTCCTGTAAAGTTGATAAATATGACTTATGCGGTGTTGTTAGCTAAGGGACGAATGGTGATTCTTTGGCTATGTATTTCATTTTTGTAGTTTGAGACAGATTAATTATATGTCTAAAGACAGATAAATGTTGAGATGACCAGTTATAAGAAAATATGGAAGAAGAAGGCATACTGTGCAGACTGTGCCAGTCCCAAATGAATTAGGATTTGAGCAGGAAACAATAATTCTTGCTAAATTTGTTGAAAAATCAATTTTAAAACAATGATACGTAATTTTTGGTAAATTATTGACTTCGAGTTCGGTCTGCTTAGTAGGTTTCGGATAAAATATAAACAATGGTGCTTATTTTTCAATTTGAGACCAGTTTAAGCAACGTGGCCTTTTAAAGCCCCTAATCAAATCATAAACAAAACGGGGTCGCCTAACCCGATTAAGAATTTGACTGGCTTCGGGATCATACCTATTATAAACTTTCTAACGCTTACGGCTCGCTTTAAGCGTGGTCGCTGAGTGTTGCACTAATAAACAAAAATATTCTGAATATAATTAACTTCTGTTCTCATTATAAAATTAATCAAAAAATGTTATTTGTAAAGGAAATTAGTATCTAATAGGTTTAAAATTGCATTTATTTGTACCAAACAAATTACTAAAGCAACTTAAAGTGGGTGCCGTCACTTTTTGAGTTGGCGCAGTGGCTGACCAATCTTCTGCTGCCCAACGTGTCGCAGGTTCGAATCGCGAACGGAACAAAATATTTATATGACCTACAAGTAGTTATTCCTGGTGTTTGTGTATTTTAATGTTTCTATGTTTCTTAAACGTACCTACGACACAGGATAATATCCTACTCGTAGTATGAAATTGAATCATCATTAAAAAAACTTTTAAGCTATTGTCAAACTGGCAGACGAACCGAATGCGTGGCGCAGCGTTTTTGTTTGTAATGTATGGAATTGTTTGAAGCCTGTCACATAGAGTATCGGATCGCTTTCGCATTTTTATATGACATGATTCGGTTCGGTTCGCTATCGCCTGTCTGTTTGACAAAGGCCTTAAAGCTCGACAGAAAACCTCTAATTATCGACAACTATCTATCGATGATATTCACCACTCGTACTCATCGACATCGTGTCCAATATTATACAAGGTACATCACTAGCAACAAATTAAAAATAGTTAAGATCGAAGGGCGGCCGTCTTTTCATCAGTTTAATAAACTAATTGCTATACCCAATGAAATACTTTTTATTGTTCCGCTTGCAATTTAGCGCTGTGTTCACATGTGTTGTTTGTTTCTATATTTTGACCTACTTACTATGTTTTTTTATTGCATCCTAGGCCAATATAATAGTGTAGTTATGATTGATAGATTTTTCACCTAGCTGACTCCCTAGGACATATCCTAGCCGCCTACTGCGTTTGGCCCAGCCTGTATGAAATTGCCACTTTTGTGTTGGAACGCAAATTGCATGTGAAGGAAATGGTTGGTTTTTAGTCGTTAAGTGTTGATTGTTGGGTCGCGGGATTATTTCCTTACCGTGACCCTGGAACAGAAAGGGCTATTGAAGGACACCGTGGATTTTAGTCAGTAGAAGTCTGACAGTCCCTCCCACCCTGCCCGGGGTTGGGGGACTCATTTGATGATTTTACCACGCTAATAATAAAAAAAAAAAAAAGTGTTGATTGTTGAAGATTATTTTGTGCCCCCTAAAATAAGAAAATAAAGTCGCAGGTTTCCCTTACTACTGTAGCCGCTATCACTCTCTACAATCAAAAATGTTGGCGCTGTAGCCGAGTGTTCGACTGCTGCGCAAGAACGCGGTTTATTCCCGCAAGGTACAAATATTTGCATCACCTGAACAAATAGTTGTTCCGGGTCTGTGTACGTGACTTTCCATTTTTGTGGATGCACACACGACATGAGAGAAATTCCTAGTTTGAGACAAAGAAAAGTTACATAATATTTGTCATTTTAAAGGGTATTTTCATTTCGCAGAATTTTACCACCAAAAATAAGGCACTGCCCTATTATGCTCCGCCCTAACTACGTCCCTGATCGTCGGGGCCTCGGGGGTCAAAACATTTTCCAGTCTCGCCTCACACTTATCGTCAGACGTATCATCAGCCCGCAGCACATCAACTTGGAGGCTGTAGTTGGCACTTGGCATGCATCCTCACTCGAGGCGGCAGTAACTCGATGGGGTGTGACCCTTGTGACTATATAGTTATGATAGGTTCACCATAGCTCATCGTGCTCCTACTGGGCCATTGGGTCACGGGTCTGTCATAAATTACCACCGTGGCCTTGGAACGCAAATGCCATATGAATGAACAGGGTAGTTTATAGTCAGTACGAGTCTGACAGTCCCTCACGCTCCACCCAGGGAAGCACCTAAAATAGGAGCTGCCCCTCAATGCCCCACCCTAGCTACGGCCCTGATCGTCTCACCTCACACGTGTAGTCAGCCGTATCTTCGGCCTGTAGCACATCAACTTGGAGACTGTAGTTGGCATGCATCCTCACTCGAGGCGGCAGGATCTCGTGGGGGGTGTGGCTGTCACCCAACAGCTTCTCGTTCTTGTACCATCGGACACGGAGCTTGCTCTCTGAAACAATGAATTCAATTTTTAAGTTAGGTACAGTTAGTCAAGGGGCTGCGGACGGTGAGTAATGGGCGACTCGCCGTCCGATCATGGGACCACCCTCGACGTCGATGCCCCTTCGACGGTGCGTCGTGTTCCACGTGCATCAAAGAGATGACGGGGCCCTTAGAGGGCCAAACACTGCCGGGGTCGCGGGCCTAACACTGAACGTAAAGGGCTATTGAAGGACACCGTGGATTTTAGTCAGTACAAGTCTGGCAGTCCCTCCCGCTCTGCCCTGGATAGAAGAACTCATTTGATGATTTTACCACTATAAAAAGTCTGGTTTTTTCGTTTCGTTTCGAGTCGTTGGTATTGGTAGTACTCAGTCAATGTGTAAAGATTTGACCTAGGTAGGTATTCGAAATCCCGTACAATAAAATTGTAATTCCGGACACGGGACAAGAATGTAATTCCGGGACAATCCCAGATTTCCCGGTCATCTGGCAACCCTGTTATATCCACAAAACCTTTGTAGACACAACATAATAATTTTAGCATGACTATAGTGTTCAAAGCCAATTATCAATTCTGTTTCATCTAAGTAATAAACGAACATATTGAAAGATTGGTAGCCGGTCAAAGAAAGCGTACAATAAAGGTCCATTCTTGGAGGGGTCCACATCAATGGCGACACAATTGGGCTACAAAGATCAGGATCTACACAACTTCCTGTATGCTGTGCTGATAACAAGACGGAGGACGAAACGAGAAATGTATGGAGAAGGCATTTCAAATGTAGTAGGTACTTACATAATATTGGAATAGCCGCTTTACCAGAAAGTATCAAATTGCGTTTACAATTACTATTCTTCATATTAAATCGTGATTCATAATTATTTATCTTAATAGCTGTTGCTGTTGAACGCGGATTCATCCGCTGCTAGGCTTCTCACGGTAGTAGCGTGATGTTATAAAGCCTTCGACAAAATGAACTACTTACCTACCAATCCAACTCAAAAAAAAAATCAATTCTCACTAGTTCTTTCCGAAATTCATAAAATCAGTTTAGATAGAATAGAATAGAATATCTACACCATTTTTCACGATACAAATACCTAATATCACATATAATATAATTTGCCTAAAGAGGTTTTTAAAAAAATCAGACCTTTTTGTAATTTTGTAGTAACTCTGACGGCACGGTTGAGCCGTTGTTATAGGGTTCGAATCCCGCACGAAACGTTTTTTTTTTAATTTTTAATGTGACACGTCATTGTCATGACAAATGCGACACAAACATGACAAATTCCTAAAAGCAATCATTATGATATTGTGGTTGTTGTTCCCTAAATCACGAACCTAAAACCAACGAAAAAAAGTTTGAAAAAATTAGCGATAGGTTTTTGATTTCTTTAATTTTGATTTTAAATTGTACATTCGACCAATTTTTTTTCCGCACGGGGTTAGCAGTACAATTAAATTATACAACTCAGCACAAAAATACCGAAAACGAGGACACAATGTGGAATCTGAACAGAAAGTACTAGGAGAACAGGATCAATACTTTTTTTTGAGGGGAATAATTTTTGTGACGAACTTACAACAAGCCTGACATTGATTTACAAATGTACTTGTCGATCAAGAATAAACGAATTGATCCCTGAGTTCATCCCTAAAAACAGGGGTGATGTGACTACAATAAAAAAAACATTATAAATAATTTACAAGAATAGGACACTAGGTCAACCAAGCTCTGTCTTACGAAATATTAATTGATCGTTATTAATGAACACGCAGTGCTAATTAACATTGTTTTGACTTTTGACTGGATTCTGCCCGTCATCGTCTTAAATTCTCTTATGATTTGTAATGGCGATTAAATTAGGTACTACTATGTAAATTTTATTGAAAGTAATAGGATGTTAGTACAGTGGAAAAACTTTTTGTATAACCTTAAACTTTATTGTGATCCGGGGTCGTGGGACTAACGAGCTACCGTGATCCCGGAACGTAAAGGGCTATTGAGGGATACTGTGGATTTTAGTCAGTACTATTCTGACAGTCCCTCCTGCCCTGCCCTGGGTGGGAGGACTCATTTGATGATTTTACCACGCTAAAAAGATGAGAAGAATTGTCTAATTTATGAAATTATGCGCCTTCAGACGCACTATTATAGCGATTTCGTTTTAAACTATGTAAAGACACAGAACACTTACCTAATAGCCTACAGTAAAGATTGTGAAGATCATCCTTAAAATATAAACCCCTTATTAAGGCGTATAGTACCCTCAATAACCTTGAGCATCCAGGCGGAGCTAAACGCGCACTTTTATAGCTGCACCGCACATATTAATATGTCCCGAGCGTACCGCGATACCTCAAAATGATATCATAGACTATGCAGCGAGGCAGAAATAGCTGCCGCGGGCCGCCTTCGCCCGGTTTTTATATGTGGAAATCTCAATTTTTAACATAGGTATTCTTTGTAAAATATTGACTGGTTTACATGAGCGTTGCTCACTTTGTAATAAACTTTAACACCGATTGATCTATTCAAAAATATTTTAAATAAACGAAGCCGTTTAGAAGGAGTGAGCATTTATTTGAACAAAATAGCGTGTTGTTAAATATTTTTTTACAGTTCAACTATTTGTCATAAAAAAAATAAAATTTACTCACATTGTTGTTCATGAATATACATTCAACATTTTTTTTTCAATCTTTACACCCAGCCGTTTATCAGGAATATGCTTTAGAATGTTACGTTTTTACGGCTTAAAAGGCGCGAAGGCCCTTAATAAAACGAGAAGTAAAGTTACGCCAAAGTTAATCCTTATAAAACTTTTTAAAAAAAGGGAACCGACTTCAAAACCAAACACAAAAAAACGATAAAATAACTTTTCTTTCGGAAGTCGGTGGCTTTGTTTTTTTTTTATTTCATTGAGTTATGGCCACTAGGGTATCGAACCGGGAAATCCCGGTCCCGAAAATCCCGGGATTTCCCGGTTCTTGAAGTATGTTTTAAAACCCGGGACATGCGACTGAGAACCAGGAAATTCGGGATTTTCGGGACTCAGAAAAACAGTATAAATAATTTGTTTAAACTTGTTAATTCTTTTATAGAACAAAAGAATCAAATTGGATGTAAGGTTCACTTCGTCGTTATATACGGAATAACATGTTCAGATACAGTGTGGTTGACAGAGAAGAAAAGTTGATAATGTAGTACTGGTTATATTTTATCTCGAAAGCCTTTGACAGGGTCTCGAGACAAAAAGTTTCCTTGCTTTTGGTATCCCAGTTGATTTTTGTAGCTGGATATCAGACTTTCTTAGTGAACGATCAGAGTTGTGACTGATCCTTTGAGCTTTTGGTTATTGACTCTGGAGTTCAACAGTTATCTGTTTTCTTTGCAACTCTTACTTTGCTGCACATTTTTTACCCACTTCAGCCTGGTATTGTTGGATAGGTAGATAACAGTACTGTTTCAGTGACATACTTGCCCACTGCAAAATCCAGTGGGGATGAAGTTCACCGCTTCAGAGAGACCATGGTAGAGCGAACAGATTTGATACTTAGTATCACATAAAAGAGAGAAGTTTCTTGTTCGCTCACACAAGAAACTTCTCTCTTTTAACGCCACCAACATACAGGCGTATATTTCCTTAGTGAAGTAGGAGTAAATCAAAACTACATCCATTATAGAGTAATTTGGACCAACTCCTATTTTTCCTGTTTCTGTAACTGATGACCTTGAGCTTCTGGGCATGGAGCTGACATCCAGAGTCAACTTTGACGTGGGCATCCTAAATAGAGTGAAGCGATACCTTACACCTGGATAGCCTATGTGCAAGCCCATTTTTGCATAAGGTGATTGCGTCGTAGTAGCCCGCGAAATTCAAAGTTTCGTATATGTTTTTTCTTACGAGTATTGCAGCAACCTTACTCAACTTAATCATTGGGATGGCTCAGATAAATACAACTGACTGCACTAGACCCAGTGGAACGCAGAGCTCCTTAGACTAATTGGCAACGTGAAACTGGTGGATGGTTACTCTACAGCTTAGCTCATCTCATCGACGCAAGCTTACCCTCTTTTCGTTTTTTTTATTGGGTTCGCTCGTGGCTGAGACCTAAAATAGGTCGAACTCATGAATTCTAAACCTCTTTCCACCGGCCTACTTGCATTACATCTAAGGTCCAGTATTGGACATCTAGATGAACTGCAAGTTTCCATAGTTAGTATAATTAGAGTGAATAGATTTGCCACCTCTGAATAGAAAAGAGGCTAGTGCAAACCCATGTCCATGAGGCCGACGAATAAGTTGGTTGTATGATTTTAATCAGAATAAATACTGCACCCTAAAGTTATCTTATTATTTTCATTGTTTTCTAATGCCATGGAAAAAATGCATTTTTGTCCCGAAAGTCCCGAAAATCCCGGGATTTCCCGGTTCCTTGGACGCGTGTCCCGAAAATCCCGGGTCTTTCAACAAGGACCGGTTCTCGATTCCCTAATGGCCACCGACTTCCGAAAGAAAAGTTATTTTATCGTTTTTTTGTGTTTGGTTTTGAAGTCGGTTCCCTTTTTTTTTTAAAGTTTTTTATTTTTCCCTTTTTAGTTGCGATATTCAACAAGTCTTCATAAAATCGGCTTCTTTGAAAATCTACAATCCTATTAAGCAACAAAAACGGATCTATGCGAGTAACTTCACGAGATATCCATTATTGTTATATACTCAAACCTTCCCCAGAATGTAACAAACACTTTTCTGAAAACTGCATCAAAATCGGTTCAGCCAAACGCGAGATAATCGCGGACAAACATGCAATCGTCCCTGAAAATCTACGATCCAAGTAAGCAAAACGGATCCACGCGGGCAACGTCACGGGATATCTATTAGTGTTATATACTAAAACCTTCTCCAGAATGTAACAAACACTTTCCTGAAAACTGCATCAAAATCGGTTCAGCTAAACGCGAGATAATCGCGGACAAACATGCAATCGTCCCTGAAAATCTACGATCCAAGTAAGCAAAACGGATCCACGCGGGCAACGTCACGGGATATCTATTAGTGTTATATACTAAAACCTTCTCCAGAATGTAGAGAACACTTTCCTGAAAACTGCATCAAAATCCGTCCGGACAAACATACATACATACACACATCAAAAGTGTCTAGGGATCAACATATATTTTTGCAATAACTTTTCTCCTGATTGATATTAATTAAAATGTTCTTTAAGGATTCATCAAATAAAGTGTTATCGTTTGTCACAGTAACGATTAACCAAGTCACCTTTGCATTCATAAAGAAATTTGCCATTTCCCTAATAAAGGGATTTTTGACATTTGAACCACTAACATTAAAGTTCGAAAAAAAGACTGAAATAACAGTTTTCTTTAAAATTTTATTGGGTAACTTAAACAATTAATAATCCGTGTTTCTACCGCGAACACTAACAACACAAGAACATCGGTTTGGCATACTCAAAATGAGTTCATCCAAATCACGCTGTGGAATGGCCGCCCATGTTCGTTGCAACAACAAAAAAAGGTCTTCTTGCGACTGGATACCCTCCATATTCGGCAGAGCTCTTCTCTGTAGCATATCCCATGCATGCTCAATCGGGTTCAAGTCTGGCGACTGAGCAGGCCAGGGCAGGACATTGATGTTAGCTGCGGCGAGAGTCTGTCTTACAACTCTTGCGGTGTGCGGTCGTGCATTATCATGCATTAACTGAAATAAGGGACCGATTTGCACTTGTAGAGGAACGATGACGTCTGATACAATCGTCTCAGCATAAATTTGAGCGTTGAGGTTGCCTCTGATCCAAATCAACTCAGTTCTTCCGCCGATCCAAATACCCGCCCATACCATGATGGTTCCACCACTATAAGGATGGACTTCCTGGCAGGATTTTAATCGCTGTTGGCGTCCAGGGGTTCTCCAGTGTCGTATACGTCTTGTATCCGGTCTCATACCAAAACGAGACTCATCAGAAAAGCACACGAAACGCCATTGTTCTTCTGCCCAATTTCTGTGTTCAAGAGCCCATTGATATCGAATCCTACGATTGTGCATTGCTATAGGTGGTACCCGTAGCGGTCTTCGGGAATGAAGGTTCACTTCATGCAAGCGGTTTCTGACTGTTTGGTCGCTAATTAAGTTCCCTGAAGAGTGATGAAGCCTCACGGCTAACATCATGGCGGTTATTGTTGGAGCTCTTCGAGTTAAGATTTGAATGTATCGGTCTTGTCTCCGTGTGGTGCAGCGATACCGTCCTCCATGGCGCTCAGCCACGGTACCAGTGCTTCGGTAACGTGTCCAAAGTCGACTGATAACACTCTGACTTGTATTCAGAGCTAAAGCCACAGTACGTTGCCGGGAACCAGCTTCTATCATTCCCACGGCTCTGAGCATTTCTTCCCTGCTTAAATGACGTCGCCGCTCCATAATAACGTTGGTTTTAATCAGTAGTAGGGAAACAGTAGCACTAATAATGTCTTCAATGCGTTGTATGTTTTTATAGGGAAAATATTGACAGCTGATTTTCATCTTTTACTCGAATTTGATTTACAGTTCCTGATTCAAATTATGAAATGCACCAAAAAGGATCCATATAAATTTATAAAATCATAAATTTATTACAAAGCCACATCTCAATCTCAAGAAATCCGCATAAAAATGCTTGATCCCTAGACACTTTTGATGTGTGTACATACAGGTCGAACTGAGAACCTACTTTTTTTTTTGAAGTCGGTTAAAAAAATGTAGATATGATTAGTCCGAAGATTATCCTGGTTTTAACTTTAGTCCACGTTTATTAATAAGGGGGAAAAAGTTTCGACATACCTTTGAATAAATTGTGCTGCATGATTATTACTGCTTTTTTAAAAGAGGAAACCAAGTTAAATGATGTGAAACATTGCCATACACAAATGTAAATCAAAATCAAGTTTCCCATTAATACCACATCCATTTTAACTCACTAACTTTATTATTAACTGAACGTTACGATCTAATCTGGCTACTCAGTACGTGTTAAACACAAAAATATATCGCCTTTGTGTGCTATGATTTATCGACAGTCATGGGGGCTCATTTATTTATTAAATACATTAAATCTGAATGTTTGGAAACCGGTTCTCATAGTTATGGTGTCAATAGAATTGTTTTGTTAGGGCAGTCACTAATGTTGAAGTTAAGACCTTGTAGGGCCATAATTTGAAGGTTTCTGGCCAATTTCTGGCCATTATAATTATTTGTGTTGCCCACCGTTCGTCTGCAAGAATCTTGTTTAAAACGAACACTAGGCTCAAAATATACAAAAAAAAAAAATTAACGAAAAACAAAAAACCCGACTGCGTTAAAAAAAACTAAAAAGAAAGAAACAAGCCCAGTAGTTTAGAATTCACTCATTCACACTCACAGTCGGGGCCCCTTGGGAAGATTTGATTGGTATAATTTGAAGGGGCCCCGACTGTGAGTGTGAATGAGTGAATTCTAAACTACTGGGCTTGTTTCTTTCTTTTTAGTTTTTTTTAACGCAGTCGGGTTTTTTGTTTTTCGTTAAATTATTTTTTTTATTTCATACTTTTTAGTTACTATTCATTGAGTTCGTTATAAGACGGTTTTCTCTAATCTATTCATTTCATTGAGGGAGTTGATATCGTGGGGATTATTAAGCAACTTGCGGTACTCTAAACTATTGATGACTAGCTTCTGCCCGCGACTTCGTACGCGGATCCAATTGCTTATGCCAGCGACAACGGGATCGACAAAGTCGAAAATCTGAAACGACTGATGTCGAATTCTAAGAGCCCCGGGACGGGAAAACAACGGAAAATGTGAGACGATTCGAGACGTTCGAGATCTTTCATTTTTAAACCGACTTCTTGTAAGACTAAACAACTTTTAAATATCATTCTGTTATAGTGTCGCAGTCGCAGAGCTTTGGAGTTCCACAAAGATGTTTCAGATCTTAGATTTTATAAGTCAACAGAAAGTGTTCATCAGACTGAACAACTTTTGCTAAAACGCCATCCCTTTATTATGTTATAGTGTCGCTTGTAATTCCACAACAGGTGTTCCAGATCTTCAGTTTTTATACGTCACCAGAGAATGCTCATCAGGCTTAACAAGTCGTGCTAAGACGTCATTCCTATATCATGTAGCTGGGCTCTTGTAGTTCCACATCAGGTGTTCTAGATCTTCTATTTTTATATTTCAACAGAGAATGCTCATCAGGCTCAAGAACTCGTGCTAACACGCCATCCATATTTATGTTATAGTGTCGCTGGACGCTTGGAATCCCGCAACAGGTGATCCAAATCTTCAGTTTTTATACGTCAACAGAGAATGCTCATCAGACTGAACAACTCGTGCTAAGACGTCATTCCTATATATGTTATATTGTAGCTGGGCTTTTGGACTTCCACATCAGGTGTTCCAGATGTTCAATTTTCATACGTCAAATAGCAAAAATGCGTGAACTTAAGTCAACCACAGCTCGGTCCAAAGTAGTTCCTTGGAGCTTGTTTACAGATTATTTTTGCCAAAAATATTTGTTCGTCATGCTTATTCACTGTTTTTTTTTTTGTTTGTATATCGTTTATATACGAGTACTAGAAATAAAAACTGAAATCAATTAAGCTATTGTCAAACAGACAGGCGTGACGAATGCGAAGCGAGGCGTTTTTGTTTGTAATGTATGCAATTGTTTGAAGCCTGTCACATAGAGTATCGGATCGCTTTCGCATTTTTATATGACAGGATTCGGTTCGGTTCGCTATCGCCTGTCTGTTTGACAAAGGCCTTAGTAAGAAAATTAGCGAGAATTATTGTTTTGTTAACCAACTTTAAATCGTTATATATCCTAAACTATTATTTAAAATGAAAAATGATAAAGGAAACCTAAAGATGATTTTAAAATACCTATTCAACGATACCCCACACGACATAGTTCATCGACTTTTTTTTTTTCATTTTGACAATATGGCGTCTGGTTGTCGCTGTGGTGAATTTTGATTACTGTCATGTCTTTAGTGACACTCGCAAGGTTAAGACGAATCGATTGACGTAAGAATTATCAAAATCGGCCTACGCATTTGGTCTCTAGAACGCCACATAGAAACAAACATACATACATACATACATACATAGACTGATAAACACATTACCCTCCTTTGCGTCGCGCAGTCGGGTAAAAATATTGAAAAGGGCTCTTTGTTCTGGTGGCTTTTCGACGTTTGAACCTAGTAGACTGCTCCCGGAAGTCTTAAGTCTAAAAACTTTTTCAAAAAAAATGTAACCGCCTTCAAAAACAACCACAAAAAAGTGTAAAATAATCTACAAAATAACTTTTCTTTCGGAAGTCGGTGCCTTTGTTTTTTTTCTTTTAATTGTCTTTTTAGCCACCGACTTCTGAAAGAAAAGTTATTTTGTAGATTATTTTACACTTTTTTGTGGTTGTTTTTGAAGGCGGTTACATTTTTTTTTTTAAGTTTTTATTTTACTCTTTTTAGTTTAAATATTCAACCCGATTTCTTGTCAAGAACATTATTCTCTCACATGTGCACTACAATTTTGTAATCCTCCGCACCGGTACTTACATCACTCATGTACACAATAAGCTAATAAAATTCCATATCTCAAAAATTACTGAACCGATTTTGATGAAACTTGCAGTATTCTCTAAGTTAAGTGATACCTAGTACAACAAAAAAAGAATTACTTAAATCGGACTTGTAGTTCCGGAGATATGCGAACACAAAGTAAATCAATCGATGCCTACTCCTTACTGTTAAGGAGATGTACCTTCCATCATCAGGTCATCCACCTGAGATGATGATTATCAGATGCAAATACTTGAACAGCTTTAGAAAATATATGAAAATGGTACTATGTGCCTATAAAATTTGAAGGTTGCCCTCGATTTCCCTGGGATCCCATCATCAGATCCTGACCTGATGATCATGGGACCAATTGGAAAGTATACCCTTTCAAACAAAAGAAAAAAAATCCAAATCGGTCCAGGCGTCTTCGAAAAATCGGGGGACATACATAACAAAAAAAAAAAAAAAAGATTCCGACGAATTGAGAACCTCCTCCTTTTTTTGAAGTCGGTTAAAAAAGGCGACAGAGCCATTCTAACTAAATTCTAGATTCTAGATCCTCAGACTGCTCAGCAAAACTTCTAAAGAATTTTCAACTAGGATAAAACATCATCGGATCCATCACACTAAGTAGATCTTGACAACTGCCACCTCTAGGCACTACAATAATCGGCATGGTCAGAGCCGTCTTTTCCAATGAGCCCCCCGAACAAGTGCCCTGGGGCCCACTATCCTAAGGGGCCCCTAGTTCCTGAGCGAATATCACAGCTGCCTGGCTCGCGATCGCCACTGGTGTGGGAATCCAGCGTCAAACAGTTTTTACTGTCGATGCGCAGGAGTTCCAGTTCCTTTTAAATCAGCTCGCTTCAGCTTGTCTCATCTTTGCTTCCGAGGTAGATTGAGGCCAAGAGAAAAACCCATTGTAATTTAGAAAAAAAGATGCAGTGATTATCAACTTGTATACTTGTCCCAAGGGGATTCTACAAACGCGCGCCTCAAAGAGCGTCAGCATAATGACGGGGCCTCCTCTCAGAGGGCCAAAGCCTGCCGGGGTCGCGGGACTGTCTCATCAGGTAACCGTAACCCTGGAGAACGTGAAGGGCTATTAAAAGCATCACCGTAGATTTTAGTCCTACGCCCCGGAAGGACTCATCCATGACTCATCTGATGAATATTTACCACGATAAAAAAAAAACTAAAACTTTCGAGATCGCTTCAGCATTCTGCCTTCTTGATTCGTGTATATTTTTTATGCGTAGTCCTAAGAAAACTCAAATGTTGGGCCTGGGCCCAGTATCCTAAAGCATCCTATCTATAGAGTAAATACGGCCCTGGTAGTAGTAGGAGTTTCAAAACAGGAACTACGCCGAAATAGGTAACAAAACGGGCCTTGTGCTACTGAGCGCGATCTTTAAGCTAAATGGACTGTGTCAATAAGATGATACAGGGAAGGAAGCTGCGAAGTGACTAAATGGAATGTTTGTAAAGGGGAGACGTCGGGATGTGTGTGATGTTTTGTCACGGAAGATACTAATGAGTAATGACATCAATAAAGGTTAGAGTAGGTACATCATAATCATTGGTTTAGCCCATTCTCAATGTTGTTTCATCTCTCTCTCTCCAGAAGTTAAGTATCTACTAAATACTAATTCAGTCATGCTAGCGAAGGAAGAGGCGGGACGCGTGAGGACAGGACAGCGTCCACCTCACGACCCAGCCGAAGTGGGAGAGGCCCACGGCAACGGACATTGCAGGACGATTTCCGGCTACCGTAGGCGCTGGAATGCGGACGGCGATTTGTGGGCGACTCGTTGTCCGATCATGGACCATGACCGGGTCGACGACGGCGCGTCTTGTGCGTTATGCGTGCCTCAAAGAGCGGCAAGCACTTAATGACGGGACCCCCATAAAGCGCCAAAGCCCGCCGGGGTCGAGCTTTGAGGACACCGCGGATTTTAGTTAATACAAGTCTGACAGAGACTGTCTGACTGTGAACTGTCATACTTACTTGTACTGGGTAAGACTCACTGGGTGGGAGGACTCATTTGATTATTTTACCACGTTAAAAAAATACTAGACCGACTCACCGCTCGCTATATTAACTCTTATTTGCAAGAAAGAAAGAAAATTGTGTTTATTGGCACAAACTTAAAACCAAACAATACAAATAAAGGTATAAAGACAGAGTAGGTAGTAAAAATAGAGGAAATAAAAAACTTAACAATTTAATGCCAAAGGGCCTCAGCTCAGCATATATTATGCCAGATGGCAACACAAAGTTTGCCACCTGACGCTGATTTTCAGCTGCAGCCCACCTGCAAGTTGAAGTGGCGATGGGCAGGCCACATCGCTCGTAGAACTGACAACCGATGGGGAAGAAAAGTTATCGATTGGCGACCACGGACCGGAAGACGCAGAGAGGCAGGCCTCCCACTAGGTGGACCGATGATGATGATGTTTAGCGTGGTGGTTTAATGGGAGGCCTTTGTTCAGCGATGGACGTCCTCCGGCTGATGATGATGAAGTTTAATCTAGATTCCTGTTATGGACTAAAAGATTAAACCGAACCAGAACCTACATCTCTGCTCTGCAGTTACCTTTGCAATCACTAGACCAGACAAGAATAATAACCAAGTAATCATAGTGGTCAAATGTGAATGCTAACAACACGATGCTGAATTATTAATAGGTATATTCCCTTGCCACCGGTAACTTGGACCCTGCTGAAAAAAATACGTTTTTTAGGTTTTTTATTTATTTTTAAAAATGGTATAAAACCGATTATGTGCAAATTCCTTTTGGGCAATTTCTTTTTAGTTTTTACATTAATCATTTAATTTTCTTAGGAACACCCCAATTAATACCAATAACTTCGATTCCTGCATTCCGGGAAATATTAATGTACGAGCACCTACCTACTTAACATCACTACCCACCCCTTCAGGATTAACTAGCGTAATATTATGCAACCTTGAAAACATAAAACAACAAACTAACTCACTGCATCATTAGATCTTATTATGCATCTGACCATTTGACGTCATCTCATGAACCGTATGCGCTTGCGCATTGTTAGAATTCTTTTCTTATTTAGTCTTTTTATGCACTTAAATGGGATGGAAAGAGATGAATATAGAACATCCGTTTTGTCACACATCTGCCCGTCATTCCTGTATTCCATTCTGGGCTAGTTTTATTATGTAGAGCAGTTTGCTTCAGATTTTTCAATGGTGTTTTTGCGTCCTGACTGATGCCTAATTCTACAAGGTACCGCCTCCGGGGCGACCGTAGGCGCCGCCGCATGTGAACGGGTAGCTCGCCGTCCGATCAGGGACCATACCTACCCGGGTTCCACGCGCGCTTCAAAGACCTGTCTTTAATGAGACGGGACCCCCCATCGTCGGCCATACGATTGCAGGGGTAGCGGGTCTGTCCAAAGAAGTAACTGTAACCGTGGAACGTATAATTTAAAGGAACATAAATTATGCAAGTCTCGACAGTACCTTTCGCTCTGTCCATATAAAGATGGGTAACTAAAGTTAAGCAACTCTTGCCGAGATCTGTCTTTGGATGGGCCAGCAAAGCTTGGCGGTAAAACGTCAGATGTTACATGACATCACACCATACAGCCAGTGGCGTAGCTAGCATGGGTAGCACCGGGGCGGATCGTGTAGGTATGTACGTGTCACTCCCAAATCGAAGACTCAATAATAAAACAGTTAAGTAATCATTTTAATGTTTTATTAAAAACATAACTACTTAATTATTTTTCATTGTATGTCTATTCAAGTACAAACATAAAATAGTAAAAAAAATGTTACCTAGGTACTTATTATTTTTACATGGTATATTTATTGACGGTTATAACAGTTTTAGGATTAGTTTTAGGTATTGATGTTAACGGTTGGTCTCACCCACCCCTAATAACGGGTGACACCCGGAGCGGGCCGCCCCTGCCGCCCTACCCTAGCTACGCCACTGCATACAGCTACAGAAGAGCACCCTAGGTGGAGTGGAAAAGAACGAAGGGACTGTTTGACTCGTACTGACTGAAAATCACCCTTTGCTTTTAGGACTGCGGTAACCTCTGCGACGCCGGACATAAATATAAAAAGTGAAACGTTCAATTTGTAAAACACAAAAAAAAACAAACTAACGAGTAACGACTTCTGATTAGGAAAATTAAGTCCATAGCGTGTTTGTTTATATTTAACTGAATTATAAATCATTATTACAATAGTGTGTAATAAGACTTAGCCATAATCTATGAGAGCAATTTGTTATTATGAAATGTGGACCAATCTGTTGTTAGGATGGGTGCTCACTGTCGGATTTGTTTTGTATGGATGAGAGCGTGTATTATATTTTGGTATTGGTGGAATGGTTTTAACGACGACATAATGTCTAAATGACAAACATTTTATGCCATTTTTATGACACACTTAATTGTTTAGGATAGCTCTTTTATTACCGGTTAAGATATTAAAATTAGGTAGATAAATATTTTCCGAACCGGTACTCAATTTTGGCAACTCTTATAAAATTAGGCAAGAACCGTTGTTATCTTTTATAAACCTTTTAGGTACCTATTATTTAAAAGCTAAAAATGAGAAATTTCAAGAGAGAACCGTGTAAAGCTCCATTCGTCAAGTCAGTCTGCACGGGACGACAGAGGAGGTGTTCATAAAAAAAGATTAGTCAGTCTAAAAAAATGTATGTGGGAAACAAAATGTAATTTACATCTGGATGTTTCTCCATTTTGATTTCAGTATATCTGGATTTTAAACAAAAGAGATTACGGCTTCTAAGTTTCTTTCAGTGTAAACGTTTCTCAGTCATCGGACAAAAATAACATCAATTTTTTTTTTGTTTATTGTGAGTACCTAACTGAAGAAAAATTGTTAAAACGATTTTACAAATATAAATTCAATTTACATTTACCAAAAACCTACATTCTGCCGTATTTTAATGTATTGATTCAAAGAAAACAAACTCGAGTCTTAATAAAAAAAAAATTATGGCCACGTGCAGGGCCCCCGCATCCATATGTGCAATGTGTGCAATGCACACGGGCGCCATCCTCTAGGGGCGCCAAAGCCAAGGGCCCAAAAAAAAACATTGAAAAAAAAAACAATATTTTTTAAAATAAAAGTTGATAACTTAAATAAGATAAGATTTAAGTACCTACTAAAGACTTCAAATATTTGATCTCACTTTTAGATTAAAACTTGAACTTCGGAAACGTTAAACTTTTAGATCACACTGCGTTCGTTCTTCTGTGAAGAATTTCCTTGTCCTATTCCAAAAAGCTAAAAATTTTCGCGCTCGCTTCGCTCGCGCTTGTAATAGGTAACGTTGATATTCGCATTTCGTGTCCTCGTTTTTGATAGCTCATTTTTCAATAGCAAATGCTTCTTAGATTAGTTAATCTTGTCTTAGTCCACATTTTTTTTTGTCTTCTATGTATGTATAAGATGGTATGGAATTCTGGCTGTGAAGTTTGAGTAGTACTTGATGGTTTTTTTTTGTGTTTAAGTTCCGAGGCGGCAAGCTTTACAACCCAAGGGCGCTGAATTTTAAAATACACCACTGACCTACCTACCATAAAAAAGAAACAATTCAAAATGCTTTAAAGGGCTCCATAATCCTTTTTTGCACACAGGCGCCAGTAGCCCTTACGGGGGCCCTGGCCACGTGTGTCTGTAACCAGCCTTAAGTACTTACAATAATAAGCATAAGTAAGTAATCATACATTTCCGCGGTATTTTTATGGAGCTTGTAAATTAGAAGACGGCTGAATAGGGTATCAATTTAAAGCGATAAGTAATTATATACATATTTATGTACTTAAATATTTATTTGGATAATATGTCAGTTTTAATTTAAGCTCGAAATCATTAAATGTAGCGTGGGACATCCGTGTAATCTAGAAAATGGTAATTGTTTCATTCCGTGTCTATTTATGATTTATTTTTCCTTCCACTATTGTGATTAGGGTGAAAATTTTAAGTACCTAGTTTGACGTGCTGGCGTCTGTACAACTATTATAACAAACTTAAAATAATAATCTGTATTGTAAACCACTTTATACCATGTTTTATTATTGAAAGTGCAAAATAAACTATTTTGTTTATGAAATGACTTCAAACAAATTAAGTTGGTTCTCAGTTCGACCTCTAGTATGTATGATTGTCCACGATTATCTCGCGTTTGGCTGAACCGATTTTGATGCGGTTTTCAGAAAAGTGTTCGTTACCTTCTGGAGAAGGTTTTAGAATATAACACTAATGGATGTCTCGTGACTTTGCCCACATGGATGCGTTTTTAACAGACTTAAAAAAAAGTGTAGAAAATCTACAACTCAAGTAACTTGGTTTTGAAATCGTATCCTTTTTAAAAAAAAGTAAATTGTGATTTTGTGTCAGAGTGAGCAGCTGTGCTTGACTGACAGAACCTCTTTTGTCTATTCTACAACTATCCACAATTCTAAACTATACAAGGTGTTAAAAAATTAACTGCAGGAATTTCGTGTAGGTACCTACGTAGTGTACTCGGTATCAAAAACCAAGTAAATTCAAAAAAAAAAAAATCTTTACGAGCATTTATTAAATTTTTTTTTCAAGCATTGTTTTTTTGACCCTATTAATGAATTGTTGATTGCTCTTTGAGTTCGTTCACCCGTGTGTTGCGTTCACAGCTGATTCCAACTTTCCCATCACATTTTACAGGCTCTGGACTGGCAATTCATCGAAATACAAGTAACTTATTTTATTTCATTGGCCATATTATTAATAGGCCAAAAGAAAAATGCTTGAAAAAAATAATTGAAAAAAATGGTAATACATTTTTTTTTTTTTTATGGAATTAGATATATATGGTTTTTTATACCGAGTACGTACACGAAATTCGTGCAGTTAATTTTTTAGCACCCTATAACTAACTTCCGCCGTCCCGATTTTATCCTTGTGATACAATGAAATGATCCTTACATGAAACAGAGTCGAACGGCACTAATAAAAAAATTTGGCCAATTTCACTCATTTCTGTGGACAACACACACTTGACCAAAAAAATAAAAACGCCAAAATTGTCAACATCAAAAAAGAGCTAAGGTTTCTAAGAAAGTTTTCCCGTATCTCTTATGGATTCGGATTTCTCCCTTTTGTCCCATTTTAAAGAAACACCCTGTATACTTGCATCTCACATGGATCTAACAGCTGCTAAGTGTTCTGTGCAGCTGTCAAATGGATCAATCCAACTGTTCGATTGATAGGTACTAGACAGGTTATCAGATTGATAACATAAGATTTATCTAATGTTTATAATAGCTGTTGTGTCAGTTTACGTTAATGGACATTTAAATTAATCTATGATTATTATAAATGCGAAAGTTAGTGAGGATGAATGGATGGATATAATATATTTTGTTACTTATTTTCACACAAAAAATAAGGAACGGATTTGGATGTAACTTGTTACAAAGATAGTTTACAATTCGAATTAGGTACTTTTTTTCGCTAGATATTACGTGGAATAATTTTCAAGTTACATGCGGTCATAGTCGCAGGCGCATTGCGGAAAATTTGGCGCGCTTTTGCAATTTTCACCACCGAAAGAAAAGCGAGGTGACACAACACAACGGGGAACTAAAAAGTAATATTTAAAAATTAACTTACCATTTTCATCAATATAGCACGGGAGCAGAACTGTATCATTTTCGTAAGTTTTAACAGTCACTGGGATACTTTTGAATGGCTTCTCACTATTCACTGTATTTTGTATTAATATTAGGAACAACACTATGCATTTGATTGACTTCATTTTTGTTTATACTTTATACACTAGTTCTAAAAAAATAAAAAGTGGTTATTTTTAGTATTTTTTGCACTATGGACGGACTAAGGCTCGCAAGCTATATACCTAATTAAGAGCCTTACTAAGCCCCTTAATTTCGTACAATAAGCGACGCAAGTCTCCAATACCTTACGACTTTGGGTATCCATTGACGCTTGTCTGTGTACCTACCTCTATGGATTTGTATTTGCAACAGTCACCTGGATACCAAAGTCGTAAGGTACCTATCGGATACTTGCGTCGTCTAGTGTACGAAGGGGCGACTTCGTTGTCTGTCTGACTGTGTGTCTGTCTCCTTAACCTTTCGACGAAAAAACGCGTGATGTTAAAATGTAATGTCAAAGACAAGAATAATATAATGTTTCGGTTTAATTATTATTTTTTGGTGTTTACTTTATGATAAATGAATTATTTGAGTAAAGAAGATTTACTTAGTTACCTAATGTTACTTATTTAAATTACTTGTCTGTTTATACTAGTCTTGGGCATTCTAGTTCACTACTGAGAGCGCTCAATCTAGTTCTCCGCTCTTAAACGAACTAGTTCGTTAGTTCCTAGCTCGTATTAGAGACCGACCGATCAAGAGCGATCAAATCGTCCGCTCGCAAAGAGATTTCAGATTTAGTTTGTCTTTGTTTGCTCGTTTTAATACGGTTCCTGCTGCATGCGACAATTTCTGTAAAGTGTACGGAACGAGATGCGCGCATGATCGGTGAGCGAATTCGGGAGTATTATAGTGTAGTGCTGTCCCGCTCCCGTGCAACGATCATAGTTCAGTCGATCTCTTTCATTCTGTCCGAACTACTGAACTACGGAGCCGAAAATGTGGGAGCTAGTTCACTAGTTCATCTGTGGGAGCAGTTCTTCCGAACTAGTTCGTTCGCGAACTACACAAGACTAGTTTATACATTTTTCGTATTGTTGTTCACTAATTGAACAATAGGTACCAGTTTTAGTAGTAAATGCAGGTATGTAATTGACAGGAATCAAGAAAAAGAGCGCGCCGAATTTGATTTTAGAACAAAAATTAATTGCTTGTGAAGAGGACGGATGTAGGTACCATTGAGGCAGTGACTAAACTCAGCATTTTTTACTTTTATTTCTGTATTGTCTGTGTTTCGGTCGCTGGTATTATAGGATTTACGGTCTGCCGCCTATAATGTAGCGCTCCGGACTTAATTAGGCATTTTTTTTTAACAAACTTCAAGTTTTGAATCCGAATTTTTGGTTGTCAAGTTCAAAACTTTTTTTAAACTTGTTCTCACTTCCCAAGAAGAAATTATTAAATAAGAAACCATTAAAAAATTACCGATTCAAATTTAAAGACAGGAAATAATTTATTTAACTATTAATAAGATCACAAAACACTTGCTTCTTGATTGAAATTAATAAAAAGAAAAACTAAAATCGTAAATTGAAAACGATCTAACTAATAATTGGTTACGTATCCGAACGCGCGTCTTGGCGGGAAACCAAGTTGGAACTGTCATTGCTGGCGCATGCGCTCACTGCTCGGTCAACGATTATTAGTTGGGGCAGGAACACAATGAGGGGAATGAATAAACTTTTGACTTGTTTAATTTCTCAACTTATGTTTTTTCATTGTTATTTTTACTTTGAATTTCAGATATTTTTTGAGCTAAGCTAATTGTAAACTACTTAGCTAGACCATCATAGTACCTAAGTCCAATTTTTTCAAATACTTGAAAGTATTTAGGGACACTTTATTTGCAGAAAACATAGGCCTAAAAGTTATCAAAGAACTTCTTCAAGCAATAGTTAAATCTTTGCTTACCATCGGGGAGATATAAGTGGTCAAACGCGAACTAACAAACTGTTTTTTTTGTAATAAATATAAATACCTACAAAGCATTTCGATATGTAAGTATTTCTTTTTATCAAAAAAGTAGAAATTGTTCTTTAATAAAATATTCTGCTTATTATGCATAAAATATGGAGTTTCATTAAAATTGGTAAAATCTTTTTTTCGAAAATAAAAAGGACTAAATTTTTTTTACAAAACTTAAAAAAGAAAATTTAACCGCCTTCAAAAACAACCACAAAAAGGGTAACAGAACCTACAAAATAACTTTTCTTAAAGCCCAAAGTTTTTGTCAAATACATCATTTTCTTACATGTGCACTAGAATTTTGTAATCCGTGGCACCGGTATTAACATCGCTCATGTACACAATAAGCTAATTCATATAATAGTTAATAAAATTCCCTATCTCAAAAACTGCTGAACAGATTTTGATGAAACTTGCAGTATTCCCTAAGGTGAACGATACCTAGTTTAAAAAAAAAAATTTTTGAAAATCGGTCCACAATTTGCGGAGTAATCGCGTAACAAACACGCAAAAAGTAAAGATCATCATGTCATCCAAGTAGCCGAAATCAATAAAAATGCTCACAAAATAAAAAGCACTAAACCAAATTGGATGAAATTTCATCAATCTTTTTTTGTTCGATGCAGTCATCGAACAAAAAAAGAATCACACTAATCGGACTAAGAAACCTCGGAGTAATCCATATGTATGTACATACATAAAATAATTGTTTAAAAAATACCGACCGAATTGAGAACCTCCTCCTTTTTTTGAAGTCGGTTAAAAATGCCATTCGTCGCACACGCTCTCATAAAAGCTTGCAAAAGGCCTCAGTGTGTCCCCAACTTTAGGAGTATCCAGTCAATTAATGTATCACCTTTAATTTAGACGTAATGCATGAAAGATGTGCTCTCAACTAAGAAAGACAATAAATTGATGTAATGTTGTAGTATCATGTAACATCACGCCCGTCTCTCTTTAGGGTAGTGGTGTCAATAGGAACCTGAAAATAACGTTTACCAATAAATTCCTTCGTGCAAATTATATTTTGAGTTATTTTCATATGATATTATTGTTTATTTAAAAGCAAACAATATGATGTCAGCAAACCATGTTTTTTAATTGAACTGATTAGTATCGACGTCAATCTGGTGCAAATCTCAAAAGAGCGATAAAACTATAGACAGTTGGCGTAGCGGGTGTTGCGAGGGCAACTCGCTGCCCGACCATGGACCATGCCCGGGTCGACGCGGACGGCGCGTTGTGTCCCACGCGCGCCTCAAAGAGCGTTAGCATAATGACGGGGCCCCCCTCTCAGAGGGCCAAAGCCTGCCGGGGTCGCGGGATTATTTCCTTACCGTGACCCCGGAACACAACAGGCTACTGAAGGACACCGTGGAAAAGTCAAAGTCAAAGTCTGACAGTCCCTCCTGCCCTGCCCGGGGTGGGAGGACTCATTTGATGATTTTACCACGGCAAAAAAAAAAAAAAACCCGGTGTTGCGAGGTCGATTCGAGGTTCGAAATACTTCAAGTTGGACGCTGCCCTCGCAAAATTATAATGAAGTTTCCTAACGTACACTTTTTTACTATAAAAATCCAATCGAAAATTGAAGATTTTGCTTTGGGGGCACTCTTAAATAGCTTTCTCCGCTCCTTCAGGGTCTACGCCCTGTGCCTGGGCACTGGCAGTCCCCCTATTTTCCCCCCTATTCGGTAGTTTACAACTACGAGTCAAGGCTGTATGAATTGAACTCCTGTAAAATATAGTTTTTATTTGGGATACGTAGGTAATTAATCTATCAACTTTAATGGGGATGGCAACTCAAAGCTAATCGTAGATGGCGCTGCGATAGTTGGTCCCCACGTCAGATTACTGTCTACCTTGTACAAAAAACAAACAAGATTTATTGTTATAAAAACTGAGTATAAAAACAAAACAAATATGGAAAATTATTCGTCAATGCAAGTGCATATACTAAAAGAAGAATTAAGACGCCGCGGTACATCTACAAGAAGAAAAAAAGTGATTTAATTGAGTGGTAATACATTTTATTTTACCGTAATAAATCCACAATTACTTTTAGTTGAGGTTTCAATTTTTGAGTTTAGGTATGTTTTACCTGTCTTCTCCTATAACAAGAATATAATGCTGCTTCTGACTCTCTGTTTTGATAAAATATCATAATGTTTTATAAGTCAGTAATTTTACCCCTTTTTTCTATTTATATTTGAGAAATATCACAATATATTTAATTTCTTAACACCACAACTATCACAAAACTCGTTCCAGGTGATAATTCTTCCACCAGACGAACCATTTCATGATTTATAGAGCGATGCAATACTGGTACTTAACCTCCAATAGAAAATTAGATATTATTTTGAAAAGTGTATTCGATTGTTTAGTTATGGTATAATCATAGAATTTCATTAATAAACTCAACTAACGGCCTGTCCCGGCTTCGCAAGCCTGGATATTTGTTTATTATATAGCTTTTCCTTAGTTATAATTCAATTTTTGTTCTCAAGGCAGTCACAGCAGCTACCCATTATTTCTTGATAGTGTGAATGGACGGAAATTTGTAAGTTCCATCATTTTTACAGCTTATTACACAACATCTAGTCATTTTATATCAATAAATCGTTTTTTTGCAGAAAACTCCTTTGATTTGACAGTTCTTTTGGGACCAAACTGTCACTTGTCACTTTGACACTTGCCTTCCCCATTGTTTCAGAACAGCTGTTGGATCCTATTTCCGTAACTATTGTAGACATTTTAAATAATTTTAATTGATACATAGAACGTTAGAAATAATCGACAGTCTAGCTAGACAAAGCAATCGAGTGTAGATAATATAAGAGGATCGTCTACCGAGCGCTCGTCCATACTAAAAGAGAAAACGTTTTCCTGCCCCTAAATGTTATCCTATCTCAATGATTTTTTAGAATGCTTCTGACACAGTAAAAAACTAGGTTTACAGGTTTTCTTTTTTTCAAAATTTGTAATAGTTTGGAAGTTACAGGCGCCTAAGAGTTACTTTTGAAAAAAAGAAAACCTAAGTATAAACCTAGTTTTTTACTGTGTCAGAAGCATTCTAAAAAATCATTGAGATAGAATATCATTTAGGGGTAGGAAAACGTTTTCTCTTTTAGTATGGACGAGCGCTCGGTAGACGATCCTCTTATTAAGTAACTATATTCTTGACTTATTATTTAGGTATCTGACGGAATGGTTGGCACCGTGGCTGAGCGATCGACTGCTGCAAGTTGCAGGTTCGATTCCCGCAAAAAGCAATATTTTTTCCGGTTTTGACTGTTTCCGAAAGAAAGTCAGGTCTTGTCTTTTCTCCGGACTTTCAGAAGTTTTGAAATAGAGAAAATCATTTGTAATGTTCACACCAAATCAAGTTTCGCTATCCTTATTAGTGGAATTACTGAGTTCGAGTAGCAATTCTACCCATAGCGGCCGCGAATACCGCTTGGATTTGAACAGATCCTATTGGGTATTCACAATGATATTATAATAAAATTTATTATAAAAATTTTATTATAATATCATTGGGTATTCACTATTCAATTATAGGTAACAGTAATACAAAATACTTTTAAGGAACACTGTTATATAAGGTTCTACTTTTGGTAAGATTTTTTACTACCGTAGTTATTACCTTATCTGGGTGTAATTTTAGAATAAAACTTACACGTGTTTGTGGTCAATAAAGCTAAATAAAGTCATGATAATCTAAAACCTGCCCACACTACGACATTACGTAATTCTGCCTCCATTTTCACACCTACATTTCTTCAAACTGAACCGAACCAACTAAACATCATCATAAAAGGTGAATCGGTAACACATCCAAATTAATTACAATTAAAAAAGCAACCAAGGGTGACGTCCCACGTTTATTAAAGGGTTCCGTAAATCCGTAGTTAGAAGTTGATGAATATTATGTAGGTACTTTGCCCTTGCACACGATTTTGGAAAAGTTTTGAAAGTTATTTCTAGAATTGTACTTAATACTATTATTATAAAAATACGAAAGTTAATGAGGATTACTGGATGGATGGATGTTTGCTACTCTTTCACGCAAAAACTACTGAAGCGATTTTTTTTATTTAATCATATATTTGCGTTTATCATTAGCTCGCCCGTTCGTTTTTTTTCATAGTAAAATCATCGAATGAGTCCTCCCACCCAGTGCGTGACGGGAGGGACTCTAAGACACGTAGGTACTGACAACTGACATAAATTCACAGTGTTCTTTAAATAGCCGTTCTGAGGTCTCGGTAACCAGCTGATAAGACAGTCCACTAACCACGGCAGGCTATGGTCCTCAAGGACCCGCGGTTTCCCATACACACTTGGCTAGATTTTCACTAACATCTCTGTTATACGTTTGGGGAAATAATACAGTAGTTACCTACTATATACCAATTCGTGTTGGGCCTGCCTGCGGAACCCTAAAAATGCACAAGCAACTCTCTCGAATAACTTAATTAACTCGATTCATAAAATCAAACTCCTGCACCGAATACAGTCGATATTTTTATAACATATCGATAATGAATTGAGTTTTGATATAGCTCCTAGATTGTAATGATCGACATTGTGATACGACTCATTATTGGTAAGTAGAGTCTTAATTAGGGATTAAGGAGGAGTGAGCAGGTGAATTATTAAATTAAAAATGTTAATTGTCGTGTAAAGGAAGGAAGAATTTTAATTTTACGTAATCTATACATCTATACCTAGTACCTACCTAGTACCTACATATAAATAAAATTGGAGTGTCTGTTTGTAATATTGAAAAAACTGTTTTTTCATTCACTAAAATAATATTTTTACAAATTTTGTCTTTCTGTCTGTTTGTAATGGCTAATCTCTGAAATGGCTGGGCCGATTTCGACGGGACTTCTATTGGCAGATAGCTGATGTAATAAGGAGTAACTGAGGCTACTTTTATTTTAGAAAAAAACCTCCGAAAACATACACATTTTTGCTCAAGTAGGAATAAACTTCGTCACATAGTAGGTAAATAAACAGTATAAAAACTTAGAGAATAATTCTGAATGAAGTACAACAAAATAATTTTACTTTAAAAAAACTGATATTTCACTGGTATTTATTGAAGTATTTACAGCAAAAATCCCTTTTAAAAAATTTCGTTAATTTTTTTTTAACAAGGTAGGTATTTTTGTTGTACTTCAATAAATTTTATACGGACTGCACTTCATACTATTTTTCTTTTTGTTAAACTGTCCCAATTCTACCAATGAAAGTAAATTATTAAGCAAACTTACTTAAATTGTCCCTAAGTTATTGAACGCAATAATTAAACTACGGAGCAACAGTTTATGATTTAAATTCATTAAGATTTTATTAAAGCAATCACTATAGATAATATATTTTTATGTTTTTCTTTATTATCATACAACTTTGTGGGTGTTGATATAAAGTGACTATAATTTCATTACATTTACATATTCCGATAAGTTAAAAGTTTTGATCAAAAGATATAAAAAAAACTTTTTTTATTTATTTCGTTTGGAAGTCGTTAAAACCAATTAAGGAAAAGGTTTTATTATCTATGCCCTATATTTCGGCTTTATTATAGTTTTTAATTAGATTTTTAATAATTTATTCCGATACTTACGTAAATAAAATATTATTTTATCATAGTTTACTGATGAACATAATGCCGGCTTTACCCTGTCTTTTCCTTGCTTTATTTCTGCTTCCTATTTTGAAAAAAATCTTTGTCTTAATTCGTGAGTGCTACTTTTAAGTACCTACGTAGTTTAAATTAAAATATATCGCAGGAGTTTTGACTACCTATACAGGGTGGAATTTTGTAATGCTACCTGGAGGGAAAGTACTGTTAATACTGCAGATAGAAAATTTTACTCAAAGGAAACATTCCTTTATTTTTAATAGAAAGCAAACTGCATTCAAAGACTTTCGAAAATTCTCTTCTCCCACACACCCGGGAATCGAACCGGCTAAAATCTGAAAAAAATATACCCTGTACTTTTATTGCATCGATCGATCGTTAGGGTCAATTATAAGGATGAAAGCTCTCTAACAAACATGATAAATTATTAATAAATAATTTTTTGTAAATAATTTATTAAATTGCTTTAAAATTTCCTGGTTTTCCTTTCATTTAATTTTAAATCATGATTGTTTATTAAAAATAAAGGAATGTTTCCTTTGAGTAAAATTTTTTATCTGCAGTATTAAGAGTAGGTACCTACTTTCCCCTCCAGGTGGCATTACAAAATTCCACCCTGTAAAATGCAAAATACTTAACTTTTCTTTCGGAAGTCGGTGGCTTTGTTTTTTATTTCGTTGACTATGGCCACCGACTTCCGAAAGAAAAGTTATTTTACAGTTTTATCAAAGGTTTTATTGTGTTTGGTTTTGAAGTCAATTCCCTTTTTTTTAAGTTTTTTATTTTTCACTTTTTAGTTTAGATACTTAGGTATGCAACAAAAATCTTCAATCGGCGTCTTTGAAAATTTACAATCCTAGTAAGCAACAAAAACGGTTCTATGCGGGATACTTCACGAGATAACCATTATTGTTACATACTAAAAAAACCTTCCCCAGAATGTGACGAACACTTTTCTGAAAACCGCATCAAAATCGGTTCAGCCAGATGCGAGATAATCGCGGACAAACACACATACATATACAAACAGACATACAGGTCGAACTGAGAACCTACTTTTTTTTGAAGTCGGTTAAAAATAATCAGTCTTTGATCTACTTACACTTTGCAGTGTAACAAAAAATAACCAATAAAAATGATTGTTATGATATCTTATTTTTGATTGAATTCAAACCAAACTCAATTCCGCCCCTTAACAAAAGTATGACCAATCATAAAACCTTTATTTAATTTTATTTATTTTACTGTAAACACAATTAGACGAGTTAGAATGTTACTGGCCACTAACGAGTTGCCTTATTTTTTATTTACGATATTAGTTGCCCCTTGAGGCAATGAAACGAGGTTGTGAAGCTGTATGAGTTGCGTCGTCTGTGCCAACGATGAATGAGCCCAATTAAAAAAGGTATTACCTATTATTGGAATAAAATCTATGGTTTGAGCTTCGGGTATTATTGTAAATTATTGCACTACTAAGCTTTGGAGAAAATCATTTCACATTTTTTACGTAGAAAAGTTATCATAAACTGTTGGAAAGTTTAAAAGCTTACATATAAAAATTTGTTATGAGCAGTTTGAAAAGTAAATAAACTGTTATGTATTATGATTACATTTTATTTACTTACTTATTCTTTATTATAGCTAATAAAGAAAAAATATGAGGTAAGTAGGTACCTAATTATCTCGTTTTTTTTTATTAACGTAGGAGTTATTTTTTATTTGAAATCTTATATATAATCAGGATAAAATAATTATAGTGTCATGATGGAACATAACTTTTAATTCGTTTAAATAATATTGTTGTTTTTATCATGATTCATGAGCAGTGTAATCCACTACTCTCAAAACGGTGAAGGAAAACATCTTGAGGAAATCGGCATGTCCTAGAACCAAAAATTCGAAGACATGTGACATCCACCAATCCACACTGGGCCCGCGTGGTGGACTATAGCCCACTGCCTCTCACAGAGAGGAGCGCCTGTGTCCCAGCCGTGGGAACATTGTAGGCTGATGATGATGATCATGATTCATTCATTAAAAGCCAGTTCTTGACTGTCTTTTACACTAGGTACTTACCTTCAATGAAAATATCAGCCGAAATAAAATAACCGAACCAATGAATCTGTTCAACAAAATGGAAAAGTACCTTTAAATAAGTAGGTACCTACAAGTGTTGCTCTGAACTTTGATCTCTGTCGCGTAGGGTTATGAACATGTTTCCATCTTCAATCATATACAGCGGGATTATAAAATAGTAAGCAGTGATTTCTCTGGCACTATATGTATTTACTACGGACGCGGAAGCTGTACAAACAAGAATTAATTAAGTAGGTACATACATTTTTTTTATCGTGGTAAAGTCATCAAATGAGTCCTCCCACCCAGGGCAGGGAGGACGGTACTGTCAAACTCATACTGACTAAAATCCACGGTGTCCTTCATTAGCCCTTTACTTTCCAGGGTCCGACTTTTTATTATTATGCTGACATCTCTGAGGCGCGCGTGGAACACAACGCGGGCCGTCGACCCGGGCATGGTCCATGGTCGGACAGCGAGTCGCCCATATTAATCATTATAACAAAATAACGAGACCACGATAAACTGGTTATGTTTGATGTGTACTAATACTTAATTAGGTAATATATTATGATTTTCCGCACGCAAAATACGCGCACATGACGTGGAGTTGCGGATACCAGCCCGTTGTACAATACAATATATGATTTTGTCTATTGATGAAAAAGCAAGCAAGCAAGCAAAATGAAGTGAAATCGTCTGTCTTGGTATGGGCTTGTGATGAGGAGGAATGACACTCATACATATGACGAGAATGAAGAATGTTGATGGATGGAGAGGAAGAAGAAGTCCAAACAAAAGATGAATGGATTGCCTAAGGAATTATATGAAAGAAAAAGTAGTAAATGATACTGTGACGTCTGATAGGGGAGAATGGAAGAAAAGAACGTGTTGCGACCACCACAAGTAAAATGGGCCATGGGCAGAAGATGATTATGAAAAGAGGCAAGCCAAAGAGATGATAGGTATAAATGATAGAAAGAGGATATAATTAAAAGGCTAAGATCAACAGGCAGATTGCTGCAATGTCAAATCGGTAAAGTGTACCTATATCTATCAGCTTGAATGCAGACTACCGCAAGGGTCGACACTGGGGCCTTTCTAATTTCGCATATTTTAATCAATTAAAATTGGTAGATACTACATAAATAGGTACCTAAATATCAATTGCTGGATGTAGGTATGTAAGTAACTACTAAAATTTATTTATTGTTTGTAATTGTCAGGATAAAGTTCACATAACTGAAAGATTTTTTTAAACACATAATATAATCTTGATTTGTTTTCTCAATTTTTCTGCCAGTGCGATTGAAAAGACGGGCTGATATTCCGATTTCGAAATATTTTCCTTTTTTCAAATCGCAATAAGCGTTTCCAAATGGCTTTTATAATGCGAACAGCGAGGCAGTGGAAGTCTCTGCCTGCGTCTGTGTTTCCGAACCGTAATCTCTTCAAAGTTAGAGTGAACAGACTTCTTCAGGGTAGGCTCGCTCCATCGTCGACCTTGTCTTTGTCACCCATGCCATGACCAAGACTGAGATCAAAAGCAAACCCAAACCCATCGTTCATAAAAAAAAGATTAAGTTCTTGTTCAAATTCCATCTTTAAACAAGCGACATAATCCACAAGCACAACACCCTATATACCAGTCGGTTATAGTGAATAGGAGTTATTTGTTGTCCTATTGTCCGGTACGAGGCACAGCACGATAAGCGATCAATTCATCACTCGCTACAGAACGAACGCCGCTTTGTGCGAGAATTACGATTAAAGTAATTCATTTTATTACTAGCTTTTACACGCAGCATCTCCTGTTTAGTGCAGTTAAAAATGATTTTTATTTTTTTCGCCTGATGCATGGTCTGGTCGACTGTGAAGCCCACTTGCTTAGAAGTAACCTTCACTTTTAACTTAAAGATCCCATGGTTGTAGCTAGCTATCCAGAAACACAGACTTTGGTAGGGAATTCCACCCCACATAAGGACACAAGGATTTTTTTTTGTGCGTGGCAAAAATTGGAAGTAACGCTGTCGCCTCATTCAATTTACTCAAATAACAAAATGTATACAAATAAATGCCACATGTTTAAGTAATTCCGGTGAAGATCCGTATCTTACAGTAGGTAACAACATTTTTGCATTTAAAAATAAAAAATTAAAAGATGCGCATTGAAGAAGTCCCAGCAGTAGCACCGCTTGGCCACTAGACCTAGCAACACTAACTTTTACTTAGCTAGGGGAATAGAATATTACAAGCTGATTGAGCCATGCTTTATAGAGAAACAGGAATAAGTTTTTTTAGGAACAACCGCTATCGCGCGCGGACGCGTACGGACGTGTTACGTATCGTGTGTGCTACTATTAATAAAAAAAATATATATATCTATCTTACGTTTGAAAGTCTTAAATGGAATCGAAGTGTAGCGGCTGCGATGCTGTCGTTAGTGACTCGCAGTTTATGGAGTGTTCGGGAGTAAAATGTAAGAAGAAATTCCATCTTATTTGTCTTGCCTTAACGATGGAAGATGTGGAAGCTTTTACGCCCGAATACAGGAGTCTATGGATATGTCCCGAGTGTGCATGCACAATGCCGAAAAGGGGAAATAAAGACACACCTGTCCGAGGAACTGCGGTCACCAGCAAAGCGTTTTCACCGAGCAACCATGTAAACACCGCCGTGAGAGGCAGTCGACGGAATACTAGCGAAGTAATTGATACAGATAGATTACTTCTAGACGAGATACGGGAGTTTCGAGGAGAAGTGAAGTTTTATTTGGAGGAGCAGCGGAAAGAATTTTTATTAATGCAAAATAGATTTGTTAATACGGAAACAGAGTTAAAAGAATTGAAAAAAATGTTGGGGGTATTACAGCAAAAGGCGAATAAAAGTCGAAAAAAGGTAGGAGAAGCCCGCAAGCGATCTTGAAAGACGGTGTGGCATTATCTGGGCAACGGTCAGTGGAAGAGTTTGCGGCTTACTTCTATTCTGTGTATAGGGCGGAGCGGCCAGTGTTGGATGTAGAAGCGGCTGTAGCCAGCGCAGGTAGCGGAAACGGAGCAGCACGGGTGCACTTGGACCAATTACAGTTAGAAGATGTGAGTCAGGCGCTCCGAGACTTGAAACCAAAGCGCTCCGCAGGGCCTGACGGCATCCCGCCTTATATATTCAGGGATTGTCGAGTAGCGCTGGCAAGGCCATTACTTTATATATATAACCAGTGTCTCAAAGCGGCCGAGTTTCCGGAAAGGTGGAAGGTGACCCGCGTTGTTCCGGTTCCAAAGGCAGGGTCAGCAGAATCAGTGGATGGGTACAGACCAGTTGCCGTATTGTCTGCGCCGGCGAAAGTATTGGAGACTGCCATATATAAAAGCGTATATCTTCAGGCTAGCGCACAATTGTCAGACGCACAACATGGGTTCCGACCGGGAAGAAGTACCACCACTAATCTGCTCTGCCACATGGCTCATCTAGTGCCGACAGTGGATAGTGGGGGACAAATTGATGCTGCTTACTTTGACTTTCGTAAAGCATTCGACCTCGTCGATAATGACATACTGCTTAAAAAGTTTGCAGGTATCGGTTTTACCCCACATTCGCTCCGGTTTTTTAGTAGTTATTTGAGGGATAGGCAGCAATATGTGGAATATGCGGGACATGTGTCAGATCCATATTTCACGAGGTCCGGGGTTAGTCAAGGGAGTAATCTTGGCCCTTTGGGCTTTCTTCTGGTGGTTAACGACCTGCCAGGAGTAGTCCTAGACGCATCTTGTCTGTTGTTTGCCGATGACCTAAAATTGTCCCTTGAAATAAAGAGCGTCGATGACTGTGTTAGGCTACAAAGGGATATAGATAGGGTAGTGAAATGGAGCAAGGAAAATCTACTACAATTTAATAGCTCGAAGTGTGTTACCATCTCATTTTCTCGCGCACACAATCCCATTTTACATACCTACTATATTGACGGGTTGCCTATGGAACGGGTCACAGAAGTAAAGGACTTAGGAGTAGCATTTAACACTGGCTTGACTTTCCGAGAACACATCATGCGGAACTGTAAAAAAGCATATAGAAATTTAGGTTTCATGCTGCGTACAGTACGAGGGCTTACTAATGTGAAAGCTGTTATAGCATTATATAATGCATTGGTGAGAAGCCAGTTAGAATGTAATGCAGTCATCTGGGCTCCGCATGAAACTAAATATAGTCTCATGCTGGAGAAGGTACAAAATAAATTTATAAGGTATTTGTATAAGCGTTATTACGGAGTCTATCCCTTTTACCCATTAATGTATCCCACCTTATTTATTTTAGGTATGGTTGCTGGGTACAATGAGCTAAGGGTTAGAAGGGATCTTGCATTAGCTTTATATATATTTAAATTGCTGAGAGGGAAAGTGCATAATGCAGTTATTTTAAGCCAGGTGAGTCTATGTGTTCCGGACAGGTACGTGTGGCGACGACGACAGCCACGACTGCTGGTGGAACCGCGTTCTCGGACTAACCTTCTAAAGGAGGCCCCGCTGACGCGTACGCTCCGCACTCTCAACCTCATAGCGAGTGAGACGGACGTATTCTACTGTTCTCTGAGTGAATTCACAAGGAATGCTTTGTTTGTAATTAGTTATAAGTAATAAGTAAGTTAAGATTAAATAGTTCGCATTTATCGCATTGGGTCATCCTGTAATGGTAAATGTAAGTAAGTAAATAAATAAATAAAATAAAATAAAAATAAAATAAAAGTTAACATTATGATTGTTTTGTAGAATAAAAAAGCAACAAAACTTTTATTGTAGTAGCGAAATATTTTTTTTCTTGGCAACTTTAATGCTCCTCTTTATTTGCAACTAGCAACTCTGTTACAAAATGTCCGACAGTAAAAACCAAAAGTCAGATTCGGAACCTAGCAGTAAGAAAATTAAAATTGATCATGTAAATGACAATGGTGTGAATGATAATCAGTTAGAATTGAAAGACTTTGAATTGGAGAAGATTTTGAATAATAATACAGTTAGGAAAACAGTCTGTGTTCAAGGAAAATTCAAAGACAAAAGTGGCGTGGCTTTGATTATTTTCGAGAAAAATGCTTTCAAGGAAGACAATTTGGACAACCGCGGTTACTTTTCCGTAGACACGGAACTGAAGACATTCTTCCAGAACGATATTTACGGAAATTACGAGTGTTTTCCCCGCCCTTCATTGACCGGTGAGTTGCTTTCTAAACTTCAAGGTTCTTATTGTTTCCTCACCATTTAGATTAGTCATCAGAGTGTTCAAGTGTATTTTGGGACTTTCGTGAGTCTTTCAATATAACATTCTTTACACAACGTTCGTCAAACGAAATAACTTAGCAGTTCACCGAAATTTTTAGTTGCTGTAGACCTTACGTCACGAATTTCTTGCCATATGGTTCAGTGTTTCATAATTAGTAAATTAGTGATCCTTGACGTTAATTAGGCAGAATGTTGCTACGTCTAGCGAACACACGGGTCAGATAAGGTTCGTTAAGCAAACTAAATACGTATTGTTAGTTTTCGTAAGAAGTAATTGGGTTTTTCCTAGTTTTGTGATTTTTATTTTCATACACGTTTTCGCAAGGATAATTAAGGTGAGAGATTTGATTTCTTGTTCTTTGTTTATAGTTCAAACCTGTTTAGTGTAATCACCTTAGGAATCAATGAAAAACAAATAACTTTTTAGTAAAAGTCATCTTTCTAACAATCTTGAACAGAAGCAATATAATTTAGATTACATTTTGAGTAGTTATATTCAGGGTATATCCTAGATAAGTCTGGCACAGAAACATTGAGCATGGCACAAGCAAAGAGAGGCTTATACAGTGGGTGAAGACAGGCTGTTGATGATGATGATGATGAATAATTAGCTATCATCTGCATATCAGTGAATTGTAGGACAAAGGCCATTTCCATAAGTAACCAATAAGCGAAGCGTAGCGTAGCGTAGGGATAAGGTCACGATAGCTTTCCGGTGGTAGGTAGGTCCTGAGTGGAGCGAAGGGGGGAGGATTCAATCCTGGGCTACTCTTGTCCACTTGCTACCATCCAATTAACTAAAATAAATAAAATTGTGAACCATATCGTCGTTGATAGTCCAATAATGCGTAACTAACATTGTCAAAAACCGCGTAACTACAAAAAAAGCAAAAATGAGATTTCGCGGGTGTAGGTAACTGATTGTGATTGGCGTCGACCTGTGCGACCAATTTTTGAATAGATCAATAAAATGAGGAGTAAATCAAAAATAACAATACCGCGGATCTTTGGACGAACAAGTTACGACCAGAAAACCGCGTATATGCGCCAGTTTGTATGAGAATTTGCAGTGCTTATGTGACGCTTCAGTTAAAAATTGCTTTTTTTCGGCATCACTGGATTATTTTGAATGTAAGTATATTACACGTATTCTAAATGTTATGGTAATTAAAATTGGAATGTTTATTATTCTAAAATTGTGTAATTTGGTGTGTATATAGCGACGACAGGAACTACCTCGGTTTGAAAAATTTTCGGCCTAACCTATATTTGAGGGTAGTATGTAAATAAATTTGTACTTATTCGATAGCTTGATTATTTATTAACACGTTTCATTGTAAATTGCGCTTTTTTATTTCAGGCAATCTGCTACTCTGCCAGGTAATGGAAAAAATCCTAAAGTGGCTCCATGACTAATACTTTGTCAAAAACTTAACCATGTTGAAATTGCAAGATGGTATGTGACGATCAGATACCAGCAATGTGTAATGAACATCTATGATAATCAACTTTCCTATTACATTCCTGAGCAATTGTCAAAAAAGGGGAAACAGGGAGATTTTTCTCCCTTGAAAGAAGTCATGTCACAAAAATCGCTAGGAAATGTGAATCAGTTTTGGGGTCCATGGATTCTTGTATTTGTCTTGTTTCCCAAAGACCAATCTATAACAGACTAACAGTAAGCTAAATTGTTTGATAAATTCACTGAAAAAAGTCCCGAAAATCGGCGGGGATTTAGTAAAAAGTAAGGCTTTTACAGGATACTGCAACAGCTCACCATTTATTTTTTTAAGACGTCTATTTAATGTATTTCTTATTACCGAGTATCTTCTTTCAATAATTACCTATATTTTAAACAAATTGACTTAAAAATATAGATCATTAGGGGAGAGATTTGTTAAAAAAATAAATTATTATTGTTGAAAAAAATATTGTTTCTAAATAGTTTTAGTTAGTTATAATTTTGAGACTGATTTGTTTCTGTTCATATAAAGACTTATTATATATAATAATAACTATGTTTATTTCTTATATGATGTTAAACTTTAGCAGCATTAATAAATAAGCTGAGGAAGTTTAAAAAAGTAATAATGTTGCCTATTTATTACTTCTAATATGTTTTCATACCTGTTAGTATATATTTGTTGTTCTTCTATAAATATAAACTATTTATGATTAAACATAATCATTTATATACTTAATTTCATTAAATAAATGATTGATTGAAGTTGTAGAATTTTTTTAAATATCACGTAAGTACTGTCTATAATCCAAAATCGTTTGAAACTATACAGCGTAAGTGACTTTCTAATTAAAATATTGATAATATTGTCTTCAAAATTAGTACATTACATGAAAGAAAACAAAATGATCCTCTACTCAAGTTCAGTCGAAGATCGGTCGATTAGTCTTTTAGAAAATTAGTTTTTTGTCTCTCCTGTAAAATCAGTGAAAGTGTAGTTACGCAGTATTTGACAATGTTAGTTACGCGTCATTGGACTATCAACGACGATATGGTTATGTGTTACACAATATTTTTTTGGCCTATCCCCTCAAACATCCATAAGAGCCCCCGGTGGATCATATGAAAAAATGTTCGCCTGAATATGGTGATCACGGGACATTTGGAGATTATTTTAAAGAAAGTTTTATGTTTTCAAGGCGAAGTTGGACGGGTTAATGTGTAATTTGATTTAATAATGTTGAGGTACTTAATATTGTGGCCTGCTGATCTGATCATTTGTTACAGGAGTTGATGTACATTTCTGAGGGTGCTAAACTTGTGGCCCAATGCTAGGCCGACTCAATTTAGATTGTCATACATGCTTAGAAACAGAATGTATTAATTTAAATCCTATTAAAAACTAATTAACTTGCTCAAATAATTATCTTTTTTTTTGGAACAATTACCAGTTTTTTACATGATTGTCTAATGAGGCCAACTACCTGTCTCACCTCTAAAACCCAGTGACTCTCAAATATTAATTAATCTTCTTTCTGAGTCAGTGACTTCAAATTAACTAGACTAATAATTAACAACTCTTTTTATCTATAACTAGCTGACTGAAAATTTCATTGGGCGGTAAACATTTAAACTTATGTTTACTATATGAAATTATGAGTGTCGTTACTTTAGTACTGAGTGCTATGACTTATTTCCTGACTGCCAAAAGAAGGGTTTTGTTTTTATTGCATACTGACTGAACTGCCCCCTGTCTTTCTGTTGCTAGGCTCTGCGCATGTTCAGCGCTGGTAATGTATAATAACTAGTTGAAGTAATTACTTTATACACCAACTTATGAGTTGTAGGTTGACTTGGCTTGGTTTGTGCCAAGCATAAATACCTATTTGTAATTTATTTTATCACCACTGCTACTGGCATGTCCTAGAACTAAAAATTCAACATGTGACATCTACCAAACCGCATTGGGATTGTGTAATAGACTACAGGTCACTCTCTGGCCTACTTTTTTTTTACATAGTAAAATCATCAAGCAACAAATGATTTGATTTTTTTCATCTTTCCTTGTAACTTGTCCCTGCCCCTCAAATTTTACTTCACGGTATTACATTTTTGATATTATCTCCTCATTCCAGGTGTAAAGACATCAATCATCTACCCAGCTACAGAGAAGCACATTGCTAAATTTAGCCAGCAAGAGACCCACATTGTATTGGAGACACCGGACTTGTATGAGAAGCTAACGCTACCCCATATTACAAAGGAGCAGTTTAATTTACAGGTAAATATTAAAACTAGGTATTTTTTGTCTGTATTTCTTTTCTTAGGTCACCGTTACTTGATTAGACAGTCTCGCGACCTCGGCAGGCATTTGGCCCTCTATGCTATGACAGTTCTTTGAGGGCGGTGTGTACACGACGCGCCGTCGATCTGGTGGCCTATCTTGGAGTCTTAAAGCGAGAGTAATTGACAGTGTGGGAAAGAGACCGAGCTGTACATTTGTACAAGTCGTCTAGCTCCACCACTTAAGTATGTCCATGGTCGGACAGTGAGTAATGAATGACTCGGCGCGATCATGAAGCACAATCACTGGCTAGTAATGTAAGTTCTCACGTATAAAACCTAGCCCAGTCTATCTTTTGCTGGGAAACATGTCTGTTTATTATCTAAATTAAAACAAGAGAACAAACCAATATTCTAACAATAGTTGTTTGAAACCATTGTTCTTTAAGTATACTGTTTATATAGTTTGAATATCATTAAATAATTATTATCTCTCACTATTGTATAATAACCCAGGGATAGTAGAAGTCGCGTGGTTAATAGGTTAAAAAAGTTATTATGCAAGGTGGAATAGACAAACATTTACCATTTATTCAGTACACAAATCTCCCAAATTGATTTTTTTTTTTTCAAAACACAATATTGTTTTTTGTATCTGTGTCATTGCATTGCTCATCTAAACTACTGAACTGATTTTGATGTGGTTTTTAATAAAGTTTCGAGAACTTATTCCATAATATTCGTGTGAATAATAAGTTACTAAAATTAAAAAAAATATGTTATTGTTTAATAGTGAAATAATTATTGTGCTAAACAAGAGCACTGGTGGTATAAAATTTATCTTATCGAAGGCCCACACGTGTCTTAGATAATATTGCAACAATACTGTCGACATTCACACGAGTTTGACCTTTATTCTCGTGATAAGAATGCTCACTTTCTTTTATTCAGAAAATAATTATTTTCGGACTGGCCTGTTGGTCTAGTGGTTAGTGACCCTGACTGCTATGCCGGAGGTCGTGGGTTCGTTTCCCACCCAGGACAAATGGTTGTGTGATGAGCACGATCATTTGTTCTGTGTCTGGGTGTAATTTATCTATAATATGTATGTATTTATAAATATATAAGTATGTTTATCAGTTGTCTAGTACCCATAACACAAGCTCTGCTTAGCTTGGGACTAGATGGCGTTGTGTGATAGTTGTGGAATATTATACACTTCTCATCAAAAAAATCGAAACACCTCGCAGTTTATGATTTGATAAGGATTATCAGAAAAATGTGTATATTTAGGAATAAATGTAAAATGTCATTTAATAGTGAGTAGTATGAGGTTTTTAAATCCTAATGTTAATGTTCTAAATTCAAATTAAGTCTTCATAGGTTTCGTATTTTGTATAATGAGTAATTTTTACCCTGTATGGAATATGAAGGAAATGGGTAAAACAACACGCGTAAATGAAAAAAAAATGTAAGAAACGTTTATTTAATAACTTGTATTCCCTCCGCGAGCTCTTATTACTGCTTCCATACGGTTCTTCATCGATCGGATGAGAGTCACGATCACATGTTGTGGTATATTATCCCATTCCTCTTGGATTGCATTTTGCAGCTGGCTAAGTGTTTCTGGGGCTGGATCTCTTGCTCGAATTCGTCTCTTTAATTCATCCCATAGATGTTCAATGGGATTCATGTCCGGGCTTCTTGCTGGCCATACCATAATGGAGATACCGACTTCGGTAAGATAATCTCGTACGACGCCCGCGGTGTGAGCTCTAGCATTGTCGTGCATGAATATGAAGTCGTTGCCAATAAAATGTGCATAGGGCATCACATGAGGTTCAAGACACTGTTCGATGTACCGATGAGAGTTTAGTGCAGGCAGCCGTGGCCCAGACACAAAGGCAAGTTCTGTCTTACCGTCGGCGCTGATTCCTCCCCAAACCGTCCACGAACCGCCACCATAGCTGACCTTTTCTTCAATGCAGCATTGTGCAAAGCGTTCTCCATCTCTTCTGTAGACCTTGTTCCTTCCGTCGTTACCATACAGCATAATTTTACACTCATCAGAAAACAGTACTTTGCTCCACTGAAGGTATGACCAAGTTAGGTGCTCGCGTGCAAAGTTAAGGCGCGCTCTTCGATGGTCTGCAGTTAATTTCGGCCCATTCGCTGGCTTATGCGGTGCCAATCCGCGTTCCTTCAACCTTCTTCTTATTGTAGAGTCACTTACAGCTACTCTTCGTACAACGCGAAGCTGCTGCTGCAGTTGAAAAGCGTTAAGGCGTCGATTTCGTAAAGAAGTTGTTACAATAAATCGATCATCTCGCTCAGAAGTGACCCGATTCCTGCCAGATCCTGAACGGCGCGTGAACGAACCAGTCTCCCGATAGCGTTTGTAGACTCTATGAACAGATGATATCTAAGCTTAGATCTGGCTTAGATGCAATCTTGCAGCCACAACACGCTGACTAAGTCCAGAATCCAGCAATGCCACCACTTGGGCGGCTTCTGCGGGCGAAGTATCCATATGTTTTAGAAAAAAAAGTTTTTTCAGACGTCCCAAAGTCACAGTAAATGAAATAAGAAACAGAAAGTTTAAAGACAAGCGCTAATTTTTAGTTTTTAAACGAGAAACGTACTCCAACCCTAAATACACATTTGTCTCAAAACAGTGATTAATTTCATTTATAGGATAAACAAATGAAATTATTTCGAATTTTGATTTTTTTCTTCTTACTGTAATGACCAAACTGCCAGCTACACAGTAATGTTTTTTTTTCATGGAATTAATTCTCTTTTGTAAAAAATTAGGACAAAAACAATAAAAACGAAAGTGTTTCGATTTTTTTGATGAGAAGTGTATTATATTTTTGTTTTAATTTATACAAGACCAAAGTGTGAAGCCTTTTATTTAGCGATATGCTTGTGTTTGACCACTATCTTGCTTGATGGTCAACGATGTGGTTGACTGTGAACAATGCTTATCTAGAAGTAGCCTATTCATTATTGAATTAAAGTCCCCAAGGTTGCAGCATTAGGAAAGGAAGACCCCCGGTAGAGATTTTTTTTTTTCAATTTTTAACCGACTTCAAAAAAAGGGAGGTTATCAATTCGACCCGTATGTATGTAATAACAGAACTGCCCAGTTTTCGGATATGTTACAGTTAATCTATATCAGTAATCGGTTCAGTAGTCTTCGAGATAGGGACTTTTTTGCCTACTTGGATCGTAGATTTTCAAAGTCGATTGTATGTTTGTTCACGATTATCTCGCGTTTGGTTGAATTTTTATGCGGTTTTCGAAAAAGTGTTTTTTACATTCTAGGGAAGGTTTTAGTATAATTATAATTTCTACTTTATTCAAAGTTGTGTAGTTATTTCCCACGAGTTTGCCCGCTTGAAGATTTTTCGGTTTCAATTCAATTCAATTTATTTCATAACAAACATACATTTGTGTCGAAACATGATTAGTACTTATACATTCTACACATAAAAAACTCAAGGACTGCATACAAGACAAAACAGGTGGGTATTTGCTTTTTGCGATTATTAAATTTGTAATTACCAATGATTAAATGTCAAGTTATTAAATTATTAAATTCAAATAAATTAATAGTTAATTAATTATATTTATCTTTACAAAACTTTACAAAATAAAATGTCAAATTATTAAATTCAAATAAATATACATATAATTCATTATTTATATCTTTAAAAAAAAAAAAAAAATTCGTCTATACTAATAATTAAATGTCAAGTTATTAAGTTCAAATAATTAATGAATTAAATATTTTTATCTTTACAAAATTCGTCAATACTTTATAAAGCTTTTCCAGTTAATAATGTCTTCAGTCTGTTTTTAAATATGTTCACACTCTGAATATTTTTCAATTCTACAGGTAATTTGTTAAAAAGAATTACCGACTGTACTGGTGATGAGTGTTTGACAACGTTGAGCTTTGCTTGCAAGATAGTTGGTAGATCTTTTCTCCGAGTCTCTAGTCTCTTCTCTTTTTCAACATTTGTTTCAAGCCTGCTTAGGTTCTTATGTAAATGAGTTAGAAGAACTAAAATATAGAGGCATGGTACTGTTAAGATTTTAAGTTTAATAAAATGTTCTTTGCATGATTCAGTCTGATCTATGCGAAGAATAGTTCTCAGTGCTCTCTTTTGCAAAACAAAGGCAGCTTCTATGTTATATTTGTAACTGTTTCCCCAAAATTGAACACTGTATCTAAGTCTAGACTCAACTAGGGCGAAATAAACTGTACGAAGTTGACCAATTGATAGAACGTCTCTAAGAGATCTGATGGCATAACACGCACTGCTTATTGTACTTGTGATTGAGGTAAGTTCTGACTTCCAGTTGAGGAGAGAATCGATTTGTACCCCTAAAAATTTAAGATTCTCCACTATATCAATCTTGTTTCCTAAGGATGTCACATTTACAGAAGCATTGTTTCTGACTGTAGATCTAAATAGCATGCATTTGGTCTTGTTAACATTTAATTTCAAATTATTCATTGAAAACCATTTCTCACAGGCTGCTAGTAGGGTGTTTAGTTTGTGCTCTAGGGTAACTATATCATCAGCGGCTAGTATAGCACTAGTGTCGTCAGCAAACATTACCAAATGAGTATCGGGTAAAATATTTTTTATGTATTCTGACAAGTCATTTACAAAAATTATAAAGAAAACCGGACCCAACACTGAGCCTTGAGGAACACCTCTGGTTACATTATATAACGCTGATTTATTTATATGTTCCACTCCTTCCCTGACTGATTTAATTTCTACATACTGTTTTCGGTTGCATAAATATGAACTAAATAGTTTCAAGACACGCTTCGCATTCCATCATAAATATTACTTTTAAAACCAAAATCTTTTATGTTCCAGTGGGTCTACAACATCTTAGAAGGCAAGAGTGAGCAAGACAGGATAGTATACGACAACAAGTGCGAGCAGGACGGGTTCGTGTTACTCCCAGACTTGAAATGGGATGGTGTTACTAAAGAGACATTGTACTTACTGGCTATTGTGAGGAGACGAGGTATCAAGTCACTGAGGGACTTGGATGATACTCATCTGCCACTGTTGAAGAGAATCCGAGACGAGGGCAAGGTATGAAGATATTCCCTTATTTCTTTAAACTTTGCTCCGCACTAGAAATCCTGTGTCGTGGGTGCGTTCAGAAACATAGAAACTCACATACACAAATACCCAGACTCGGAGCAACTACTAGTAGGACGTACAAATATTTGTTCCGTTCGGAAATCGAACCCGCGAGACGCTGCGGAGGAGTCCAATCTCTCAGCCACTGCGCTAAGCGTGCCTTCAAAGCCTTATGAAGTAGTCTGCTAAGTCTACTTAGGATTATACCGCCCGAAATTAATAATGTATCTCAATCCAAATCGTGATCCGTTTTCTTGGACGGTTGTTTGTGATTGGACGTCTTTAAGACTCTGATAAGAAAATTTGGTCCTAGTTTGGTAATGGTTACAGTATAGAAAAAAATATAGGATCAAGATTGCGATCGAGATACATGATTAATTTTTAGCGCAGTATTCTGTAGCTGTTGCATGAATGTGTTTAGTTATTTATGTTTGAAACTCCTACATTATGTTCATAATTTTATTAAATTTTAGTGAAAAGTATGCTTTCCTTTTTTTTAACCGATTCGTTGCGGATGGATGGCACGTTTCAGTGCCATCACTTTCTTTTGCGTGTGGCGTTAGGCACGGATGTGTGTCATTTTAAAATCGATGGTAACTCCTTATTTTTGTTCGACGCCACAGCTAGAAGTTAGCGAAATTAGACATCGCAACGAATCGGTTAATTACTCAGCAAAATAACGATACTATCTGTAATCTCTATTATCAACCAATACTAAAATCATTAGAGATGTTTCTTATTATTAAATAGTTTAAAAATAAAAAATATTTATTCTTCTCCAATTCTCTTTTACAGAAAAAGATCTTCGAGAAATACAAGGTGCCATCGTCACAGCTCCGTATCTACCTTCACTACCAGCCCTCGTTCTACCACCTGCACGTCCACTTCACGTACCTGCGCCACGAGGCTCCCGGCATCTATGCAGAGAAGTCGCACCTCCTCGATACTGTTATCAATAACATCGAAATGATCGGTGACTACTACAAAAAAGCATCTTTACCATTCACCATTCGCGAAATGGACAACATTTTCAACATCTATGAAACAAACGGCCATGTCCAGAGAATTAAACCCAATATTGAGAATATTGAGCTAATTGATAAGTAATTATTTCTATTTCGTAAGTGTAAAAAGCAAAAATGTTGATCAAGAACATTTTCATCGAGCTCCGCTCCAGATTGAGGAGTTGCAACGTTTTTATAACAACAGGAGTCGATTTCACCAAGAATTGTAATTTGAAAATAAGTATACAAACCAATTGTATCGTCTTAAATTATTATAAAGATGATTATGATAAGCCTAAGAGAAGGGATAGCCTCTCTTCCATCGAAAGCCTCTCAGACTGCTATTCAGAAGATGAAAACGAAGTCACCTGCGTGATCCCAATCCGCCAGTTCTGCCAGATCATACCAAATTCTATGTCATGCCTCAAAATAGATAAGAGCACAATATCATTCAGAATATTGACTGAACCTAAGAATGGTGGCAATTTTTATAAAGAATTGTTATCCACCAATAATTTAGATAGTTCTACCAAAGGAAATGTGTTAAAATTAAATGTTAAAACGGGAGAAGAATTGAAACTGACATGCGCGAACTGCTCCAATGTGGTTTCTGGGAACAATGTGAAGTTCGACAGAATTTTAGAGTTACCGACGGCTAATTTGGACATGTCGGAATGGTTTTGCCACGGACATGGACATAGCCACGGCCACGGCGACACCCCGCCACCCACAGACGGCGTAATCAAGCCAAATAAAAGTGATTTTCTTTACAGACTGACCTTTTTCGTCGTCAACAATAGTGTATTATCGGATAAGACTAACAAATTCAACTCTAAAAGAGAAGTGTATCATTGCAACAGGTGCCTAGCTTGGCTAGGTCTCAAGGACAAGGATACCGTCAAATTGTACAACTCGGAAATAAAACTGCAGCAAAATGGTGCTGAGTCAGTCGTGTTTGCTCACAAAACTGTACAAGACATACATACAGATGATTTTATTTACACCATAGAGTATATGACTAGGGAATTCAACCTTGGCTTCCAATATACAGTGATGTGTAAAATAGTTCTGGAATGCACGATTTCGGCTGCAAAGAAACAATATTTGCTTATTTGGGTGATGGATAAGGAATTGCAAGTGCTGAGGAATAATGTGGACACGATTTTGAGTGATAAAATTGAATTGCAGTCAACATTGGTGACCAAAATATTGTTTAAGGTTGAATTTTGTATGAATGATGAAGTGGAGTCGTGGGTTTCAGACCCTGGGGTGGTGACGACTGAAATTTCGAAAGGTATGTTTACCAACGGTCTCGCACATTTGCAGAAAATGTCTCAAAAAGTACCGGAGTACTTCAGAAACACCAATGGTTATTGTGTAAGCTATCTCAAAGTTTGATCCAATATATCTGTGAAGGAATTTTGTTGTTTTATTTATTCTGGTTTCTGGAACTTAATTGCCTTTTATTACCCAATTACGTGATAGCAAGGTTATTTTGTTATAGTTTGTGCCAGTTAAGATGGCAATAGCGGTCATTGACCTTTACCTAATAAATCCTCGTATAATGACATAAGATCAGAATTAGCATTTTTCTGTGAAATGATAGTGTTTACTTGTGAGTCCTAAATATAAAAATAATATAAAATCTTAGTTATAGGTGAAATATTTTACCATTTTGACATCTTATGAATACTTAGATACTTATATCCTTACAATATTAATACTTACTAATTAATTCGGTATTTTATAAAAATGCTAATTCTGAGCTTATGTCATTATACGAGGACTTATTAGGTAGGGGTCAATGTCCCCTATTGCCATCTTAACTGGCACCAACTATAGCATAACATTTTTTTTTATTGTAAAATGAAAATTAGACTTGAATATAAAATGTATTTTTCACCTCACCCGCTCGGAAAGATTCTATTTCTCATTCAAAATCTGAGCGCAAAACTCCATTTTGTGCTCTAGAGCACAAAGTGTTGTTTAAAAATCGAACACGTCTTGTATTCAATTATTTTCTACACTGGCAGGTGAGCCGCCCCCACTGCATGTCAGGGCTGCGTTTAAATCCTTTATCCAGTTTAAATTTATACTGACTAAATGTCAAACACCCCGTTTAAGTATACCGCGAGGTGAAAAATGAAGCCAACTAAAATTTAATCTGCCCCGTTTACGGTCGTCCGCTGGCATAAGTTTTTACTGAAAGGAATAAATATTTGCGACCTTTTTACCACGCAAAATTTTATCCTGCTGTCAGATTGACATTAAGTTTTGTTGTTTTGCTCGATTTGCGCCGTAAAAACGAATATTATTTTTATTTTAGAGAGTGAATATATTTGTGGATTATGGATTTATATTAAACAGGCAAAATGATTATTTGTTCAATAAACTGAGCTGTCAATTGAATTTGACAACTAACATTGACATAAACTTACGACTCCGTTCAGCGAATCCTCGCTAGTTTAATTTTTTTCCGGCGAAACATCGACGGAAGATTTAAACGCACCCCAGTGCACCAACCACAGAAATATCTATGGCACCAACCTATTTTTTTTTTTCTGAACATAAGTGTTAAGTAGTAGATGTCGTAGGTAAGTTTGAGTTTTTAAAATTCGAGAAAATCGTCTCGAACCGCCTTATATCTGTCTCTGTCTCCAACATTCACAATGGAATCCAATGAATTTGAGCAATTTTCCGCAAATTTACGTAATAATAACACACAAGTGTCAAACACAAGTATTAATGTTCCAAAAAAAACATTTAACTTTCAATATTAACAATTGTAGTAATTTTACTTTTAATTTCTAAAATGAATAAATAAATACTTATATAGTAAATTGTTTAAGCTGTTTCTCTTACTCCTACCATTTCCTCGCTGTGTGAGGTGAAAAGTTGTGTGTTGCACTCGGCAGCAAAGTTTTTCTGCGTCTCGTACTTTTGAAAACTTCGCATCGCTCAGGATTCTATATTTGAACCGCTCGTTTCTCTCGCGGTTCAATCTTAGAATCCTTCGCTCTCTCAGTTTTCAATTCAAGTACTCGCGCACAAAAATCAACTTTGCAGCCTTGCATAACAAATAACTATATCTTTTGCTAAGCTAATTACGTCTTTTATTGGTAACTAAATTAATTAATTTTTCAGTTTAGGATTTTATAAATAACAATTCTCTATTTAATAAATAAGTGTTTATTTGGTAACAATTAATATTAATAAGTAACATGGAATGAAAATAATGACATAATACCACATAATACAGAAACTTTGTGCGCACATAGTACTAAAACGGATATTTTACGTTAATTTTAAAACATCAATTATCACAAAATAGTGTTTGAATTACAATAGTATACCTACATTTCAGTGCCTAGCGATATAAAAGTTAATTTAAAATTCTTGTGGTATTCAATAAGTCATACGAATATTTCTTATAATTAGGTAATTCCTTAGAGGAAATAGGTACCTAAGTTATTTGTGTATTAGGTATATATTTACCTACTCAAAGTCTAATTTTACCTATGAGTAATAACAAAAAAAGTGGCAAACAGATAATAAAAAATTGTCACTACACTGATTTTATTCAGTTTTGCCTTCAAATTGACAAAAATCTAAACATAATTTCAGAAAGTTTCATACATTTAGTTCAAGCACCTTCGAACATAAAAAAACACAATTCTAATCGTAAGATTATACTTAAAGAATGAAACTATCCATACAAAGCCAATCGAATACTAACTTTATTTGAAAGAAAATAAAGATCACAGTTATACAGCGACACAAAATTGAAAGGACGGTAGTATATCCGTATTGATGCGGAAATACTAACTACAGCTTTAGATGGTGAATCATTGACTGAGGTCAGGGAAGTGACATCTGCAATCTTTGGGCTACTTTCTCTCGAGAAATCTTCTCTTTGTAAGAATAACTGTATATAAGGTGCGACCGCAACTGTTGTAGGGTGAGTGGGGGTAAGTTGGAATGAAAATTTGATGAGATGAACAGTGTTGATTTGAAACTGTTGTCACACAAAGGGATTCAGGGCAAATGCAAAAAAAAATGTTTTGGATGAAAAAGCATGGTCAAGTTGCTTCTATAATGTTGAAAGAAATCTTTTTGAAATAATATTTTATGAAAAAACTGTTAATAAAATTGGTCATTAGAAAAACAATATGAAGGGGTAAGACAAAATGCCGAAGGGGTAAGATCGATATAGTGACTAAAATCGTATTTATGGTCATTATGCATGCGTGGTGATCAATAAACCTCCTGCTTAAACTAACTACATAGCATGAACATCAGTTAAATTCAAATATCGCTCTCTAAGTGCAAGAAAAATAATTAACCAAATAAAATATATCGATCTTACCCCGTTGAAACGGCTGACAGCCAGAGGTTCTCAACATGTTGTACTAAGATATCAAAAAAAAAATTATGCTCATGACTGTCAATATCAAGTCTAGGTCGGGTTGATAAATAAAAGACACGTTTTCATTTAAAAAGCTCTACTTGCAGTGCCTCGACTTGTCAAAGTAATGGAGATTCCCCCCTGCCACGGTAATAATATGTACAGTATTGGGACTCCCTACAAACGGACGAAACGCGAGCTATACCTACGCGCCTCGATGTCGGGGCGCGCTCGAGGCGCAGACAGTCACGGCCGTACCGTAGTGATGAACGGACGGTGCGTTGTTTTTTTTTAGCAAATATGACAAGTAGAAAATATTGTGCTGTGTTTGGGTGTTTAACGTCAACAATAACGCATCCAGACATAAGTTTTTTTAAATTACCTGCAACCTCTGAAAGGTGAGTACTAACTATAAAATAATTTTACTTACTAGTAGCTAGTAGCCGTGCTAGTAGGTAGGTACATAATGTGTGACTTTTTAATGGTTATGTATTTTCCTTTATCTCACGAAAAATAGGGTATTTGGGTTAATAAATACAGTAAAATGAATAAAGTAAAGGAAAGTTACTGAGGCAAGTTAAATAGTTAAGTTATAGGCGGTTCTGAATGAATCATGATACGGTAGGTACTTACTCTTGTGTTAAAACTCCAGTGCATGTGTGTTTTGATAGTTTGTATTATTCAAAGTAAAGTCATGGTGTAATGGCGCGGTGGGATTGTCGGCGGGCACGGAAATGAAGCAGTGAGCTTCATTTACCTACGGTACGGTGTACAATCAACGTATATTCAGTGTACTACATAAACTTTAACACAGTCATGAATCTTGGAACGTAAGAGTACATAGTTCGCTCCGCATTTGAGTGTGCGCACTCGGTTGCATTAGGCCGACTGCCTGCGCGAGCGATGCGCTGTACGAGGTAGCGCGAGCGGCGCACTGACCTTGAAAGAGCGGTTGACGCGAATCCACACGACGACGTAATCAGACCCTTGTTATATCGTCACGGGTGCGTTTTACGTAACGGCGCTACAGTAATATTTGTTTATTATCTGTGTTTTGTGTATGAATAATACATACTAGAAAAACCGGCCAAGTGCGTGTCGGGCCACGCACAGTGTAGGGTTCCGTAGTTGCCCATCAAAATCCTTATGCGAACTAACTTAAACTGAGTCGCTGAATTTAATTTTAAAAAGAAGAAAGCTTTTTATTAGAATGCGAGTTTATTTTACTTTAAAATTCAATAATAAAGCATTTCGTACGAGTCAGTCAAGGCGCAAATATTTTTCGGTCGCAAATTTATAAGCACAATTTGTTTTTCAAACAAACATTTGTTTTTAAATTAAATCTATTAATAAAAAACAACACGCATTTTTATTGAACACTTTTCAATATACAAAGTATTTTATTTGTTTACTTAAATATAAGAAAAGTATATTTACAATCACAACACTAAATAGAAACAGAAAGTAGGCAAATGTAATTAAAATGCTGGAGACGGGCGTCGGACAGCCCTAACGCATGTTTACGTACCGCGCGGCTGTAGGTATTTATTTCTATCATGCGGCCGAGAGCCACTACTGTAGATATTTATACTGTGCCCCTGCGTTGCACCTACACACGCCACTCATTGTGCGTACGTGCTGGGCGTTTTCGCCCAAACGGCTAACCGTTTCCCCGGCGGGCGGTCGTACGGTATCCCCTGATCATCCAGATGGCAATGACCCTCTGCCACGCCACCAGCCAGTCTACCAGCTGGTCGCCTCCACATGCACAGGGTAGATTATACTTTCTGAGTCTGATTCCATGATAAAGGTTTTCGATACGATGTTGTGAATATTGCGGAAGGAATACCACCGTATATTTCAGATTGAGAACCCCTGACATTTTGTAAGAGTTTCGCAAACGGGATAAGATGGAACGTTTTATATTATCATCTTACCCCGTTAAAATTTGCAGGGGTAAGTTTGAAAGGCACCATAAATCTTAAAATACGTGAAATAAACAAATCTCCACAATATGGAGCATATAACATTTCAAAGCTAATTCCGAATATCAAAACAAAATCTTTTTTACTTAACCATGAAAGGAGATATAGCATGCGGGGTAAGAACAAAAAACGCAACTTTACGCGGAAAAATGTGTCCTTTCGGAAAATATCAAATAACACACTAATGCTCTCACTTAGCGACTGACGCAGACTGCAGTGCGGGGCAAGACAAAACGGTGTCTACAATGTTGTTGCCAGCATTAAAAGATTTCCTTTATATTCGGCGTTATTGTATCTTTTTTATCTTTCCCCGTTTTTCATCTTACCCCCACTCACCCTACCGCTCAAGTACGACTCATCTTTGGATGTTTATTATTTACATCTCTAAAATTTTAAAACCAGGAAAAGACGCGTGAAAACCCCGGATTTTAGAGTCTAGAACCCGGACATGAGGCGAAGTGCGCACCGTGGTAACTGTGCGTCGGGATGGGTGGGGGACGGTGAAGTGTGCGTGTGGCCCAAAACTTTAAATTTTTAAACCCGAATTACAAATGAAGCCCCGCTCCCCACATGCCCTCTAAACTAGGACTAATCCGGGGAAACCCGGACATATGGCCACCCTACGTATACCTACGCACATCAAGCTATACATACGTAATCAATTTATCTTGGCCTCACTTTCTATACATTTTCTTTACAATGAACGGTCAGTTTATACTGTATAGCCTGAATGTGCACATTATCCGGTGGAAATAAGAGTCCAGTCTCCGACGGAGTTATTACGAAGTGCAGCAGGCTGGTTCGTCCTCACGTTTACCTCACAAGCACCTAAGAAGCGGTACAGCATTTTCAGTCACACTATAGTATAACATTACTTACATCCATTTAACATTTTAATCATGTTTTTATCAAACATACAACCTTACAACATTATTTGAGTGAAATAGCCTTCAATAGCGTTCATTGGTGTTTAAAATTGACCAGACCTTCAGATTTTAATGACATTTAGTTAACTTTGATACTATGACTAATGATAGCTTCGGAAGCGGCGAGTGTACAGGGTGAATTTTTTAAGTGGGCATGGATGATTACTTCCCAGCATTTGATCCTTACTAGCAACACTATCGAATGGTGTACTAATACAGGGTGTGATTTTTTTTCCAAAATAGGCTGGATGGCCAGGATTATTGATTTTTCTAAAATCTAATGTTGCAGTTTTAGTTTTCGTCAAAATCGGCCTTGAGACTCCTTTTAAAGTTTTTCGACATTCCTCATAATTTAGGATATAGCCATCCACGCCCAGTTGAAAAAATCACCTGTATGTTAAAGAGTGCCTTCGTAAATATAATAATATAATAAAATCCAGCGTAAATATTCACATCATGCTAGCATGGGGCAGAATTTATTGAATTGGAAATACATCACTATCATTCTGGATCAACGCTAGATACAAAGGCAGGGCCGTCTTTTAACATGTTGGAGGCCATAGGGGCTTGGGCACTTTAAGACAGCCAGGCCCCCACGCAGTTTTGACTGTTCATACAAAAATATACGTAACTATCGACCTATGTAGAAAACTTTTATCTGAATGTAGAATGCGAAAGTGAGCGTAGCAAGCACGTTTTTTTTCCTTGATAATTTAGGTTTTCTACATTTGTAAGTCGATAGTTACCTACTACTATGCTACTCGCAGGAGGCTATGCACGCGTTGCATGACACCATAGAAACGAATTTTGTCGATGAAAGAATTGACAAATTAACAGAATATAGAGAAAATCCTGAACATAGCGATGCTGTAGTTTTTTTTCCATTTTTCAGTCATATTTGGGCAAAAATATGTCGAATTGTATAAAATAACTTAATTCCCAGTAAAATAGAGATAGAATTGGTCATGCTACGCGTACAAAGGCAATTTTGGAAGGACATAATTAGCCTAAAAAGATGACAATACAATAATTAGTCAGCTAGCAGCTATTTTAACAGCTACATCATCATATCAAGATAGAAATTTAACAACAATTTGAGTTCATAACTATAGTTGATGAATGCTCATAAAATCTGTTCTATGTCATGTGTCGTTGAGCTCCGGAGTTGAGAGATTCCACTCATGATGATGGAGTAGTTGAAGTACCAGAACATAGTGAAGAGCACGCCGAATAAGATATCTGAGATGTGCTAAGGAATTCATTGAAAATTTTACAGAATTCAAAGGTTGCCGCAGAAAGACGGTAATTAAGGAACTGCGCAAACACGTTGCGGTTTCGGACCTAGTAAATGACTGCGTATTCCTGATTCATTCAAAAAATTTAATACCAAAAATTTTGAATTGTCGCTCGGGGTGGTGGTCTTAGAGGGAGGCCTATGTTCAGCAATGGACATCTTCTGGCTGATGATGATGAATACCAAAATAATACATGTGTTTGCTTTTTAAAACATTTAAACTCATACACAAACACCCAGAACAAATACTTGTAGGTCATACAAATATTTGTTCCGTGCGGGTATCTAACCCGCGACACGCTGGGCAACTGTCCAATTGATCAGCCACTGCGCTTGTTAAAATGTCATAGAATTCAAAAATCAATTGCCACAGTAATTGTAAGTACAACAGATTGCGGGTTGTTATTGAGGGAAATGTGTGTTATGGTTAAAAAAAAGGACGTAGGGTGAGTGGGGGTAAGTTGGAATGAAAATTTGATGAGATGAACAGTGTTGATTTTAAACTGTTGTCACACAAAGGGATTCAGGACAAATGCAAAAAAAAATGTTTTGGATGAAAAAGCATGGTCAAGTTGCTTCTATAATGTTGAAAGAAATCTTTTTGAAACAATATTTTATGAAAAAACTGTTTATAAAATTGGTCATAAGCAAAACAATGTGAAGGGGTAAGACGAAATGCCGAAGGGGTAAGATCGATATAGTGACTAAAATCGTATTTATGGTCATTGTACATTCGTGGTGATCAGTAAACCTTCTGCTTCAACTAACTACATAGCATGAACATAAGTTAAATTAAAAAAAACGCTCTCTAAGTGCTAGAAAAATAATTAACCAAATAAAATATATCGATCTTACCCCGTTGAAACGGCTGACAGCCAGAGGTTCTCAACATGTAGTATAATATTAAAAAAAAACATGACTGACAAGTCTAGGTCGGGTCGATAAATAAAACACATGTTTTCATTTAATAAGCTCTTCTTGCAGCGCCTCGACTCGTCAAAGTAACGGAGATTCCCCCCAGCGTTGCACCTACACTGTCACGCCACTCATTGTGCGTACGTTTTCGCCCAAAAGGCTCACCGTTTCCCCGGCGATCGTACGGGATCCCCTGATCATCCAGATGGCAATGACCCTCTGCCACACCACCAGCCAGCCTACCAGCTGGTCGCCTCCACATGCACAGGGTAGATTATACTTTCTGAGTCTGATTCCATGATAAAGGTTTTCGATACGATGTTGTGAATATTGCGGAAGGAATACCACCGTATATTTCAGATTGAGAACCCCTGACATTTTGTAAGAGTTTCGCAAACGGGTTAAGATGGAAAGTTTTATATTATCATCTTACCCCGTTAAAATTTGCAGGGGTAAGTTTGAAAGGCACCATAAATCTTAAAATACGTCAAATAAACAAATTTCCACAAAATAGAGCATGTAACATTTCAAAGCTAATTACGAATATCAAAACAAAATCTTTGTTACTTATCCATGAAAGGAGATACAGCATGCGGGGTAAGAACAAAAAACGCAACTTTACGCGGAAAAATGACTGTGTCCTTACGGAAAATATCAAATAACACACAAATGCTCTCACTTAGCGACTGACGCAGACTGCGGTGCGGGGCAAGACAAAACGGTGTCTACAATGATGTTGCTAGCATTAAAAGATTTCCTTTATATTCGGCGTTATTGTACTTTTTTTATCTTTCCCCGTTTTTCATCTTACCCCCACTCACCCTAATAAACGTAAAAACGAGGATAAAATGTAAGGAACAAATTGCATGTGAAACCACAGGAAAATGTCTATATTGCACAAAGTAAAAACCTTGGAAAGTAGGTACATGTGATAACATAAGTCTATGCTTACAACAGTATTATCAGTATCACTTAAAAAGGGATTTTATTCCATGAATGATTTGACTTGGTGATAAATGACAGTTACAAGTATCTATTTAAATTAATTATTCATGCAAGATTTTGTTATAAAACTATTTTGTAATTCACAGCTATTATGAACGCATAATTTATTTAAAACTTGATTTTAATGAGATGAATATTTGAAGTTATGAAATTAATAGTGTCTAGAGCTACACTATGTAGGTGCACACTCACAGACATAAAATTCTACTTTTAAAAGAAAGTTGAACTCATTACCATTCTTTTTTCTACAGTTGGGATAGGTTAGTTTTAAAACTATATTTTAGATCCAATGAACATCATCTATTGAAGGACACCGTGGATTTTAGTCAGTACAAGTCTGGCAGTCCCTCCTGCCCTGCCCTGTTTGAGAGTGCTCATTTGATGATTTTACCAGGATAAAAAAGATGCAGTTATTAAACTGAGCATAACTTTGGTTTTGATTGCAGGACAAGAGCCTGGATTTTGGAAAGAGGGTCATTCAGGGTTAGTCTGATGTAATAACATCAGACTTAAACATAACACAGAATTTCAACATGAACCTTCTGTTATTGTGATAAAATAGACTTATTGGGGTAGGACGTTACTTCTACCAAACCTTTATACAGGTGATATTTTAAGGCCTTTACCAATAGAGCGCCATCCGTTTCGGCGATACGATCTGATCGCATGCGATCTCTGTAGCCCAGGGGTTCCCAAACTGTGCGTCGCGACACCCTGGTGCGTCGTAGAGGGTACAGAGGGGCGTCGTGAGACGCGAGGGTCGCCCATTCTCCGCATTGATATTGCGTGGAACCAAGATTCTATAACTATGTATAAAATATCCACCAGAAAGAAGAACATAGTTATGTTGATCTCTCTTGCAGCAAGAAACCCAGATTCACGTGCTCTGATTTTGTGGAGTTCGGAACCAGGTATTATTGTTTTATTATTCAACTGGTATCAATTTTCAAAAAGCTAGAGCGCCGAGAAAAAAATCTAAACCTGTATGTGCGAAGCGAGCTGATAAAGTTTGGGAACCCGCTGTAGCCTATGGATGTTCATAATGTGCTTTCTCACTGCCGGCGTCAGATCTCATCGCGTTCTGATTTTACAGAGCGAGATCGCATCGCCAAATCCTGTCGCCGGGACGAATCGTGTTCTATTGGTTAAGGCCTTTAATAACATCAAAGGTGGAACCAAAACATGTATTTGTTTGGCCTACACCCTACACTTCATTCAGCCTAAATACTTTATCTGTAAGTGAGCAATATTGATATCTAGAATGAGTCAATGCTATGAAAAACATGAATATGCATGCATTATGAACCAAAAACCACCAATTGAAGATTTTTATCAGATCTTGAAATGAATTTGCTTTGGCTCGGGAGTTTTGACTAACTGCCACTTTTTACCATAAATAGGACAATAATTGAGATAATGGTAATGACTGCCCTTTTCTATGTTAGGGGTTATGGTTTCCGCACTTAGTCCTTCATGTGGACCATTGTGCGTGGGATGACTGCCCTTTTTTTTTTTTTTCTTTTTTTTTTAATCTTAAAAAAAAAAAAATTACTGCCCTTTTTTTAAGATTTTAACCTGTAACTCCTGAGCAAAGGTTATGGCATATTTTTTTTTAATTTATTTTTTATTTTACTCTATGCAGCAACTCGCCAATAATGATCTTCCTGCCCATATTCCATTTTACTTGAGATTGTCAGCAAGTCAATTATAAAAATCATATTTTAGCATTTCTAACTACTTAATACCCAATCCTAGATCGAAAATCAAGAAATAATATTTCAAAACAAAAATCAAAAGCTTTATCAAGAAGAAGAGTGTTAATATAAAATGATAGAACAACCTTTCAAATAACAGTTATACAATACCAACATCAAAATAATAACATAACAAGTATTACATAAAGATGTAAACTGGTTTTAAGGCTGTCGGCAAAAAGTGAAAGTGAGGGAAAGTAGCTTCCTATAATACTATGTATGCGTTTCGCTTTAAAAGATTACAAAGCTTATCTTGTTATAAAATTGCTTTAATAAGTTAGAATATTTTATGTTAATTAATATTAATAATGTAATAATAAGCTTCAGTGCACTTGATAGAAGAAAAGGATATTTTACGGTCAATGTTTTTCTTAAATAAGTTAAAGTTTGAAGATTAAATTGGCCTTATTATTTAAACAGAATGAGCATGAAAAACGAATAATAAACTCGTTACTATGCTAATAGGCGAGGCCACCGTCTCGCACCATTAAGAACCCATGATGAAAAAAAATATTTCTTCAAGTTTTTTTTAAACTCTATTTTTATGAAAACCTGAAGAATAATTGAATAAATTTCCGAACGATATTTGCCAGTTAACAGGACAATTTAAAGAGCAATAAAATATGGTTAAGTTTTCCTTAATATCAGAATTATCCACGTTGGAAAACCGAACTGATTTTACTTACAGGTGTAATACAAATATGATGTTTTTTGAAAAGGATACGCACTATAATCTTCTCCCATGTACCAACCATGTACAATTCAGTCACCAGTAAGTACCGAACGTACCAATAGCTGAAAAACTGTTGAATTTTCTTCAGAAACTCCATTTTTCGTTCGTGTTTCCGATCACTTTTTTCAATTGGTTGAAACAAAAACGTTTAGTTAACAAGGTGAGAAAGGCCCTACCAATATGCAGTATGGACACGTGTAAACTTTACTTATTCCGGAGAAGTACTAAATTAACTTTCGTGTTTCACAACTCGTGTTCTCGTTAATAAAATCAAATTACTGAAGCTCGTACGATTTTACGAGTCAGATTTAAACGTCACAGTGACGTTTAATGACTTTGACGGTTGACGTTTTTTTTTTTTTTTAATATTTATTCGTGACCATGGATACTAGTCCTTCAGTCGTACGGTTGACGTTTGTTTGCGAAACTGCCAGTGTTTGAATAACAGGTGACCAATGTAAAAATTTCAAATAAAACCTATTAGAGAGTGACAGGGGTGACTGGGGGTGACACTACCTTTGTGGGTACAAATGAAATCAGAATAAGTTGATATGAAAATCGAATTTAATTACACGTACGCAGACGTGTGGGCGAGATCCTAGACTCGTGAAAAAATGTCTGAAACAGACTCTACACACAAGGTGTGCGATCATTTGTTTTGCTTTTGTCCGGAGAGCGATTCACACGGCTTGATTGAAGAAGAAAATATGTGGATTTCAAGCCATGTGATTGATGGATCGCTCTCCGCTCCACCTCAGTGGAAATACAGCCTCAGAGTAGGGCCAAAGCCTGCCTGTGTCGTGGGACTTATCGAATTATCGTGACCCTGGAAGGTAAAGGTCTATTAAAGGACACCATGGATTTTAGTCAATACGAGTCTGACAGTCCCTCCCGCCCTGCCCTGGGTGGGAGGACTCATTTGATGATTTTACGACGGTAAAAAAAAAAAAACAATCTATGGGGCAATGTGCAAATCGCCCTTTTTGCTAGGAAATAAACGGTACTGATAACTATAATTATGTGTGAGAGTTCAAGAGGTTGGAAGGAAACAAAACACAAACAGATTTACATTAAAATGAACTTTAATTCATTAGGTTAATAATACAATGTGATTTATTTATCTTAAATCTAAAGTAAAATTGGTATCAGCCCTTTTAAACTACGCAAGAAAAATACAATGTTGCAAATCTATAAGACGTTTTTTTACACTGGTAATACGATTCGATAAGTAATCACAATTTTGTACTTAACAATTACGACATAAAACGGTAATTTTGTATAATTTCATTAGTTTAAAATTATTAGTAACTTAATTGTATAGGCAGCTATTATAGTTGCCATAATATTTAAAAGCTGGTATAGCCAGACCAAAAAAAAGTGACGATAGAAAATAATTTATTACAAAATAAATTAATTTCGGTTTGCCCTGGCTATGTTTAAAAAAGCGGCTGGTATGCAAAATTAGCCTTTAATCCGCTTCGTATTTATTTATTTTTTTACACTACGGTAACATGTTTGCTCATAAGCGTGCAAAATAACTAACATGCCTGATACGGGGATAGTAATACCGATTTTCAACAATTATAGTTTCGAAATGGTATTCTTCCTGGCAACACTATGGCATACTTTGCACCTGATATTTAAAAGAAAAATATATTTTACAATCATTTTTATCCTTTTACAATTCTTGTGGGGACTTGCCCACAAAAAAGAAAACTCTTTTGCGATTCTCCGTAATTTATAATGATAAATAAGTATTATAAATAATGCATATAGTCTATAATGGTGATGTTATAAGTACAATTACATTAAATGCGATCCCAAGCGATGTTGCTGCCATCTTCAAAGCAAGAAAAGGCTAAACGGCGAAAATTGGTGGAAGAATTTTACGACATCATAATTTGGAATCGCAAAGACTATCGGCCATTTTAATTCGACAAAGACATTTCTACCCTCCGATATCGAAATTTAAAATACGCTTTATTTAAAGCAGTATAACTAATAAAGTCTGTGCAATATAATTTAATAATAAATACATACAAAATCACTTAATTACAATTTTAAAACGCACTTAAACAACATAATTTTGGAATAAAACGAAAAATTCAAAATCACACTCTTATTTCATTAAGTTTTAATATTATAATCATGCAAGCAATCTATAATGCTACAATAGTTCATAATTATGACATTTTATTGTATTTTCTATTGATTTTTCAGTCTCATACAAGGCACCGATTTCATCCGATTTTGTATAATTGTGGTAAAAATAGCTGCCGTAAAGTATCTTATGACGAATGTAAAATTGGCACTTTTATTTATTATCAGGTTTTTATCAATAATCCCCGGTTAAAACAGTAAGTGGTTTGTCAAATTTGAGAGTGCTTTAGGAATTTCAACTTTCAATACATAGCTTACAGTTTGTTATAAAGTAGCATACTGAATGTTCCGACGTTTTGATTTTCCAACATCGCAGTGATATAATCTTACAATAACCGGGAATTGTTGATAATTTTATCGCTAGACTTCACAATCCATATATTAAAATAGTTACCAAAATATATGTTTAGATAAAATACTGCGTCGTATATTATGTATAATAAAATGGTTTATATAATAAAATTCTCGTATATAATAATAAAATATTCCAGCTTACGCAATTCCATGACTTATTCCGGATGTTAATACGATTCATTTTGCCTTATTTTTAGGTACATTTAGTACCCAATAAAAGTTTTGAATCGTAAGATTTTTTTATCTCACTAAACGGCTTTCAAAAGATATATTATTTCTTTCTATTCAGCCATTTATCGAGCTTCATAATTATATTAATTGGTTAAAAATCATAACTGGTCATTCTAAACATTGACCAATGGCTTTGACCATCACATTTCCTACCTACCTTCATAATTGACAGTATTAGTTTTAAAAGTACTTAATCTATGGTACTGATTGAGTTTCTACTTTATCTATATTTCCATAAGTACTATTTTACTTTGTGACGTAAGGGTTCTTTTACACGACGTTGTATTATAAGTATTTGGGATCATATGGCAATTCTATACTAGCCGTTTCAGCTGTCATTTATAGATCTTTGACAGTCTTAGCAAGAAGTCAGATGCTCGAAAATCGAGGTATTGTGATACCAACTACTAACTGGGTTGTGGGGGTCCGATAGACAGTCGCTCCATGTAAAATACTGATATTCAACTGCATCTGTACCCTTAGCACGAATTTTCACTCTTTTACTTTACAGCGTCTTTCCAGTATTTACAAGGTTTCATGTATGAAAAAATGGAACAGCGCCTCTGGTGTGCGAAGAAGGAACTAATTTTTTCCTTGAAAATTGTCAATTTCAAATTGACAAAATTCCAGTTTACGTCTCAAATACTGAAAACTCGTGCTAAGGGTACTGGTTCGACTGGAAGCCGACCACAATATAGTTGGGAAAAGGTTTCGCAGATGATCATGAAGTTCTACTTTTTTAAGCGGTGTGATCCCAACTTTTTTACTGTACATTAAATATCTTGGGTAGTCGTGTCAAGTCAGTTATATTAAAGCGATAATGGATGGATATTATTTTAAAATGATTTTTATACAATGATGGTCTTAAAAAACAAGCCTTATTTTGGCCGTATATTTAGTTGTATGGGCAACTGTAAACAATTGACATTGAAAAATCCTTTTCCGTGTGTCATTAAAAAATATAATTATATTTTCATGTAGGTATTCTTTTTTTAATGGATAAGAAAAATCAACTTACCTCCCAATAAAGCATAAATAAAAATAAATAGATTTCCACTCGCAATTGGTCGAAAATAGCTGCTATATTCAATACCAATAAACATAAAAATAAAAGAATAAAACTAATATTTACGCTTTATAAGGAGGTATGTTGATCTGTCTTGTCAGACAATCATCAATCGGTTTTGACAAATTACGTCGCAGACATGACAAGTTAAAACCTGGATTTATGACAACTCAAGTCAAACCGACTCAATCGGATACAAAAAAATTACGCCACTGACTGAATAAACACTACATTACTACTTGGTGACAAAAAACGTCTACCAACTGAAAGTACAAACAAAAACATTCGGACATTTTTTCAGTCAAGCCAAAACCTTCTTAATCAATTTGACAGTGTTTAACAAATGGTGTTATCACTGAATTTTATGACAACACAAAACCATAGATCCTACAAGCCATGACAAAAAAACGTCACCAAACTGACTTGCCATGACATACGTCAAAAATGACAGCTGTCATCGTACTCAAAATTTTCTCCTAACTACCCTCGTTTTTTTCATTCTAGATATTCAGTGTACCCTTGTGCCCCGGTGAAGATGACGTCGATCCATATCCTGGCTGCCTCGCCAGATGGGGCCATAAGGTAGTAACGTCGTTGTCTCGTCTTCACAATGAAGGTTGTTACGGGGTTCGGTGATTTTGACGTGTTCCCGTGGTCTAGATACACTTCTTCTATAACCTGGGGAGATAGAATAGTTGTGTTAGTGTTGGAATTAGTATATTAGATGGTTAGTTGTTTGTGATATTTGCAGTTCGCATATTCCTGGCATTTATTAGGACAGTTTTTACTAATATATGTAGATTATGAATAGGTATCTTGATTTTACCAGTACAGGCGCCAGCACATCAACTTACCATAATCTACCAAACTGCATTCGATTTTCACAAAACAAGAAGGTTCACGTTCGATTGGCAAATGTTGACAGATTCGGGTGGGTTGATGAGCTGGCGTCTGTACGTTATTTAAGTTTGGTTTGACCAACAAAATTATTAAAATCTAGATAAATTAGAGCAAAATTTACAGCGAGTATATGAATATAAATTGTTGTTCGGCGTGGCGATGGCGGTCTAAGAGCAAGGCCATGTTTAGCAGTTGACGTCATCCGGCTGGTGATGATTATGATATATAGATAATATACAGAGTGAACAGTAGAGATGCATCAGTTTGGAGAATAGATATTACAACAAGAGGAATAACTAGTAATACTCACTTGGAAGTAGGCCCCTCCCCTAGGCTTCTTCTCACTCTTGTCCCAGTAGTAGACGAACGTTTTCGTTTCTCTATCGAAAACGAACCACCTGCAAACACGAAAATTAAATTACAAACCACTATTTGTATCATCTTTATGAGACAAATCTTAGACAATGATAATATAATGCTATTATTAACCAAAAACATAAAATTATGTAAACAAAGTAATTTTGAATTCATTGGCAATGTTCCGGGCGGGGGTTGAATGTGGTAATGAGTAGTCATTTTTATTACTGTTGTCTTTTATATCCACTCGTGTTTTTGCCTCCAATTAATCATCATCTTACTGCCCTCAACCCATTTCACTTGGGGTCGGCGCAACACGTTTTCTTCTTCCATTCTCCCCTATCAGACGTCACAGTATCATCAACTCCTTTTTCGTCATATCATTCCTTAGTTAGAGAATCCATCCATCTTTTCTTTGGCCTTCCTTTTCCTCTCCATCCATCAACATTCAAACTCATCACTCTCTTAGTCACATGAGTGTCATCCCTCCTCATCACAAACGTGTTTTTGTCTCCAAATGATGATGATTTATTTAAACCAAATATTCTGGTAAAAAAACAATAACAGCAGTTTAAAGCTATTATCAAACTGACAGACGAACCGAATGCGTGGCGTAGCGTTTTTGTTTGTAATGTATGGATTTGTTTGAAGCCTGTCACATAGAGTATCGGATCGCTTTCGCATTTTTATATGTCATGATTCGGTTCGGTTCGCTATCGCTTGTCTGTTTGACAAAGGCCTAAAGGTGCTTACCGTTTGGACCATGTGTGGAATTTGGCGCCGAGTTTGTGTAGGTATCCCCGACATGACGTTGGCGTCACCGTCACGTATGGACACACCTCGATCTGGTGACCTGCGCCAACAAAAATTACGTTTTCAAAAAAAATTAGATTAGTTTGAGAAATGAGAAAGTTCAAGTTCGACTAAATACTGTCATCAGCAAATTACTATTTGCCACATGTGTGAACACAAATCAAAAGTAGTGTTGGTCCCAGGATACTCCCTTGGGATACTCCATACATGTTTTATAGACTCGCATTATCACTGAACTATACGTTTTCTTATGTGATAAATGAGAATAAAAGACATTAAGCTTAACGAAAGAATTAAGTAATGATCTCGTAAAACCAATCAATTATAATTTCCTGAGGATAACAATGGGAGTAAAAAGGGTATCAAAGCCTTAGGTCAAGTCGAAAAACAACCCTTTTTCATTTGTAGAGAGCTTAGTATACTTACTGAAGGATGGCAGAACATTTGAGATTTAGTAAAACATAAAATCGATCGTTGCAGCACAGTACAGGGAAGACCTGTCTGAATGATGACTAGATACTGACCAGCCGATTCGACGTGTCGTCGCAGATCAAAGTCGTCTCTATCTGAGGGCAGGTACCGCGTGAGAGGGCGCTGTGACTCGCTGTAGGGCGCGACACCGCGTCGACTGCGACGGGGCGCATTGCTGAGTGACACTGTAAGTAAGGAAATATAGTTGTTAACATTTAGTCAAAATAATTGTGGTTTAGGTATGAACTATGAGTCTGTTTGATTGATTTACAAAGGAGTGTTAAACAGGCGGCCGAATGATCTGTAAAAATGTTTTTCTGAAACTCTTCTGAATGGTGTGTTATATTAACGAATGAATACTATAATGCAATATTTCTAATATCTTTAAACGAGCAATTCTTGTATATTTATATGTGTATAATCAGGATCTCGGAAACGGCTCCAAGGATTTTCATGAAAGTTACAGATTAGGGGTTTTTCGGCTCAAGGAATCGATTTATCAAGGTCCCAGGTTCGAGAAAAGCTCGGTTCCCAAGATATAGACATTTTAAAAACTGAGCGAAGCTCGGTCAACCAGATATTAAGCTATAATATAAGTATGCATAATGTTTTATTTGATTTGACAGCAATCGAAGCAACCAGAAACGGGGGAAGAATCAGTAATAGCATTGATGAAAAGTTGAAGGAATGTTTCGCATGATGGTTTACCTGTGTTAACCTGATGGTATATACATATTCATATATATATACCTGATGGTATATATAGATACATGTAGTTTCTGTTCTGTGGGTACTTACAAATATTGTCCCTGCTAAAATCGGAGGCATGGCTGAGCGGTCGGCTGTCGTCACTACGCTTGTCGTCCTCTGTAGATTCGGTGCGCGAATTCCTCACTTGGAGCTGTTGACAAAGAAATGCGTACATGAGTAAAAGATACTAAAAAAATATTTTACGTACGTGTTTTCCAGGAGAAATATAACAGGAAAAGGCTTTTGTAATCAACACACGTCAAGTTATAGTTTAATTAATGGGGCTATCTCTTTATATTCCCTACCATCTTTAACAAAATAATTTACAATCTTTTATCCTAAAAGATCCTCTAAAATATTTGTTCCCAGGAAAAATGATCTTTAAATAATCAATAAACTCTCTGAAAATTCTTCCTGAACATCGTTCGTCCAAGACCTTCAAAAACCAATGTCCAGAAATAAACTCGAATAAATTCAATAGTAAATCAATAAATCGATGCAGCTGAATCGACTATCGATTTTTTAACGATCCCATTGAACTGGCAATTTACTGGATAATCTCATCATGTGATTAGTAGAGGAATTGTTTACGGTGTTGAAAATAAATATGTTGTTTGCGGACTACAATAGCTTGGTCTAAAATCTGGTTTACAAATCACTGGTCTCAATTAAGAGGAGTATGAGGTTGAAAACATCTATAAAAAAAAAAACAACTGTTTGAGAAAGTTGGATGTTTATGTTTTGTGGAGTTTTAGAAGTTAATTTAATTGAAATCACGTTAAAAGAGAATATTAATGTTTTTATAATTGACGAGACCAGCTGGTGTGCATTTTTGTCTACAACTGTATCATAAAATAACAGAACAGCTATCTGATGTTAATCAACTGCCGATTGAAAAATGCGTCTTCAGGCGATAGGTATATCTATCGCTGAAGACGCACTTTTCAAAGATGTAGTTAGTAATATAATAATCACCCAAGTCATAGCAATATTTGATGTCGAGATAGCAATCTCTGTTTGGAGCTATCTAGTTTGTATACTGGTTCTTCGTCTGATGAATCTAGTTTAGTTAGAAAAGTAAGGTTTGATAACAATCTTAAAGCTCTTGTAGCTGACGGAAACGTTTTCGCTCCAGAGACATGACTCTCTAGTAATCTCAATAATTTCTTTAGTAGTCTCTGGCAGCCAAATGGATTCATAACAAATAAAGTTGAGCATAAAACAATGAAGATAATACGCCCAGAAATACTTACAAAAACAGGTCGAGGATTACACGCAAGTCCCCAATGAGAACTTTTCACTAAAGTCAACCACACAGACATTATGTTCCACTATATTCACATACACGTGTAAATTATTCACTGTTTCACTCAGTTCAACATTATCTAGTAGATAAATAATCACTTTAGTTTCGTATTCCTTGTATTTTATGGTTTTTATAGTGCTGTCATAAATTTTCTGTTGGGTGATATTAATTTGCCAGGTGGTGCTGATAAAAATGTGGGTTTAGTGAAGGTATTTCCTTTACCTATTAATTAGAGGTGTTGAAGATATTTTGGTTGGTGATGGATATTATTACTTTGATAAACCTCTTGTATTTGTGCCCTGGGATCTTAGACTATACGTAAATGGAAGATTGCTATGTCCCACATTTCTTCAACTAGATTTAAGATTTTATTTTTGAGATACAAGGTACATATATTTTTGGGAGTTCGTATTTGTAGAAAATATTTATGAAAACAATGACTAAATTATTTTGCTTGTTATTTTTTTAAGATCTACTTATTTTTCAAGCTTCCCTTGTGATTATTTGATTGAACCTATTTTTTATGTCCCGTGCGTCGTTTATGAATACATTCTGGCAAGGCAACAATATATTTAACCAGCTCAAGGGCACTATTATAACAACGCAGAACAAAAAAAAAAAAAAATCATAAACCTAGATTCTAATTGCAAAGAGGAAACATTGAAAAACGACACATCGTACGCGAAAACGCACATTGAACGTGAAGTTGCAGCATCAATTGAGCAAATCAGTCCTACTGCCATGAGTGGAGGGACTGTAGGACTTTTACCGTCTTCATTCTAAATCACATAAACCTACGGTTTACATTAACGTTATTAGTATTACAAATCGTGGTTTTGCGATAAACCATGTTCTTATAACAGTCGTAGTTGTCAAAGGTGTGTCAAAGTTACTTATAGCAACTCGTTCATTGTGTTGTTGTTTTTGTGTTGTTTTTACTCATAATGGATTTAAACATATTATTATTATAATTATAATTGTTATTACAAATTTACTTGTTTAGACAATGGTTCAAATTACGGTACTATGGTCCACATTTTTTCTAAGTTTTGTAATTACTGACTATAATCCAGCCTATTCGGTTCCCGTTTGCTTTTCAGGGACACAGTATCCTGCAACCCCCGGCAAATGGACCTTAATGTACTAGCTCTTCATTTATTTATTTTTTTGGGACAAACCCACCACAGTATTCCCAAATATCCCACTATAGCACTTCATTTACTCAATATAGTATGTTCTTTATGTTTCTTGCAATAAAATTCACATTGTATCAATAATATAAGGCGAATACTTGCCCAGGACTTCCCAGTGTGCCACAATAAGACACAAAAGATATGTGTTGTTGTTATTCCATATTTCCCGAAAACATTCGAACTTTGGTGCCTATTATACGCAAAACGCTATTTCCGACAAAATGGACGTTTACGCAAATATGAATGTTTATACTCCCGGACGTGTGACCTGGTGTTTACAATAGTGTTATACTAACATCTACCGTCAAACCAAAGTGGAGCTGAAGAAAACAAGGAGATTGTTATCAAATATTTGGACAGATGAGATGATTGTGATGATGAAGAAAGACAAGTTGTGGAGTACCTAAGGGAAGATGGCGAGATGAACGAGAAGACTTTATGAATAGGGTAGCAATTTGCTATAAGTTGTGGAAATAATGGAAAATGGCCCTCATACCGGGACTTCATGGGTATACAAGGATGGTAGACCACAAAATGGAGACGACAATACAGATACTTATTTGCGTTTCGCACTTTGGGCAGTCTACATTATTTAAAGCTAATAAAAATCTCCCTCGACTTGACTTTTTTATCGACTGAAGATTTAAAAGTCTCAAACTACGAAGGAATACTTGGTAGGAGTTTGTATCAGAAATATACTTCACTGTCTGTAGATAATTCCCTCGGATTAGGCATACTAACAACATAATCTGCTGGTGACGTTGTTATTAGTGCTATTATGTGATACGGGGGAATCATTCTCGTGATATATGGATATTTTTTTTTTTTTTGGTCATCATCAAAAGTTATGCGAGGTACTTGTTTTGACTTTCAAAATTATTACTGAAATAAATATTGGAATGACTCGATTTGATGAAGACATATTTCATTTTGTTTATCTGTGTTTATCCCATGCTTGTCTCCACAAAACGTACAAAATAAAGTTCAAGAATGCAATAGTGCTTTTATTTTTCATAAAGCGACGCCCAGTCTGGTTTGCAAGCGACTCTAAAAATAATTCTTATTCAACCCACGCGAATATCTTGAGTTTATTTCAGCTATAAACTTCGTTTTTGCCGTAGTTTATCAAAACGTATGAAAAATAATGTTTAAAGTACGTTTAATATGCTGGGCGTGTGTTTTGCTTGTTGGGAATTTATTTGTGGTGGAGGCACTGGGTGCCAGCTTTATTTTATGCGGAGTTATTGTTGGACACATCACCATTCAGGTAAAATTCTTGATATTTTGATACAAGCAGTGAGCAAAGTTGGACTTTGGGTACTAACGATTTTTAAAAAAATGTTATGACGAACTATAATCTCTAATGTATTTTGCTTATCCCTAGTTCTTGAAATTATGTTTCAATCAACAGGTGGTCAAAAATGATATCAACGAATATGATTCTTTGAAAGCAGTCTCAAGATTTGACGGCAGATCTGATCTAAGACCTAATCAACTACCAAATGTCGAGAATTATGGTTATATTTTCTTGATGATTCATTTTACCTGGTACACCTCAACACTAACTAAATGATGATAAGTTTAATTCTAAATAAGCAATAAATCATTATATCAACATAATTTACCGTCTACTGGCGCTCGTCCAACAACTGGTCATCTCAGCCTAATTTATTTTAATTTTATTACTCGCTTTATGATTACGAGTCGAGAGTGACATCTCCGTTTTTTTAATAGTTTGTATTTGTGGTCGTTCTATATATATGTACTACTCGTAGATTTTAAATGCTTGGCAATGACCTAGGTATGCTAGTCGTCCTGTTTTCTTGGTATAGGGGTGTCAGAAATTTTTATAAGACAGGTGATTACGAAGGCGAATAGTAGACATCTTTCTTTTTTGTTTTATTCTTTAGACATTGTCTTGTCACGGTTCAAGTGGTTTTTATCACCAATTTACATAACCAATTAATTTTAATAGAAGTAACTATTGGCGCACAATTGGGACTCTTTGGTTGGGCGCCAAAAATATTCATGTAAAATTATTGATTATGTTTAAAGTGACACTATGTTTAGTGTTCAAACATGAAATTAACTAGAAAACCATCCAGATTAGAATTTCAAATAGAAAACCATCCAGATTAGAATTCAATATTGAGTTTAAACAGTGGCGGATTAAGAGTTTCCGAGGCCCTAAGCACATAGCCTGTGTAGGCCCCCTATTGCTTAAATTGGGAAGGTAGAAAGTATAAAATGAAAGTTTCATTAAAATAGAAAGTGTAGTAGGTATAATTTAAAACTTAAATCATTTTTTTCCTTGCCTTATTCAGAACAAACGCGCAGGGGGCAGCCGCAGAGCCCTGCGGGGGTGTATGAAGGGTCTCTCTCGGACCTCTTTCGCCTTGTGATTTCGGAAATGTAGATGAATCTCGATAAAATGTAGGTAACAAATGAAACGTCAGCAGAGGATGGAGGCCCCTGGAGAACAGGGGCCCCAAGCACGTGCTTGTAGTGCTTATACGTTAATCCACCACTGAGTTTAAAATGGTTTTAATTAACTATTCACATAACCAATTAATTTCAATAGAAGCGCTATTGGCGCACAATTGGGACTCTTTGGTCCCAGTTGGGCGCCAACACTATTCATGTAAAATTAGTGATTAGGTTAATAAGTGAAACTTTGTTAAGTGTTCAAATATGTAATTGACAATTCGCTAGAAACCAATAAAGGAATGAAACTTTAAACATATTGAGTGTTGTTTCTGTTTTAGACGGAACTACTATTTCTACAGATGGTAGTTCTACACATGACTTATTCTTAGGTTATTTGAAATATTATCAAAATTAAGTTTTGAGTACCTACAAAAGACAGCCCTATTCATAGAATGGCAGCCACCCACATGCGTTAAGATGACTCGGCTAAGACGTCACAAATTCCTGACTACTATAACATACGACTATCATATCTTAACGTTTGTATGTTTTCTTTATCATTCCTCGGAAATATCTGTTTGGAAACACAAAAGTTTTGCGTTTATTCTGGTTTTTGTGCGAATATTTTTAGTTTGTCCTTGGTGATTCGGGTAGGCGCAAAAATACACGAGAGCTTCATTTTCTAACACGTTTTAAAATAACGAAGGGGGTAAAATACTCAAATTGATTAACTGGAATAGTTCCAAAACACTTCCGTACTTATTGTGATATGTAGGTGCTAGGCATCTATTGATCTCTCAGCGCGAATAACATTACTTCACTATTTGTTTGGACTTGATTGTAAATCTGTGTTTCTTTCACTTGACTCGAAGTATGGAGGCACCAAGAGCAAATGTTTGGGTAAATACTAGAAAACGTGATCTTAAGAGCGTATATTCCGAAAGCTGGCAACGTCGCAAATGGTTGTCAAATATTAACAAGTTTTAATTATTTTAGCATTGTTACTGTATGAAAATAAGAAATATGGCTCTGTAGTGCACTAAAAAATTGATAAGGGAATGCAATAATTAATATCGTAACACCGAATATATAGTTTTAGATGTAGAAAAAGCATTTGGAAGCTTTCCAAATGCCTTTTATACACCGGAAACGGTTACAACATCATATTCAGTGTTTTAATTGCATTCCTATATCATTTTTTTAGTGCACTACAGAGCGATATTTCTTGTTTTCATACAGAAAATTTGCCAAATTAATTATAACTTGTAATTATTTGACAGCTTTTTGCGACGTTGCCAACTTTCAGAATATGCAGCCTTAACATTTTTTTGTAATAAGTATTGCTGTGATAAAAGGCTGTTTCACATCAACAGCAGCAGGAAAAAAGTGCTCTCACACAACACTTCGTGAGGTAACCCGCCTGTTGTAGAATCAAACATTCAAAGAAATGAGACGTAGTAAATTGCAGCCCAATCCATCTCATACCCCCTCATTAATAAACGTGGACTAAAGTTACGCCAAGGTTAATCCTTAAAATGTATGGTTAATCCGAGGATTATCTTGGTTGTAACTTTAGTCCACGTTTATTAATAAGGGGGATAGTGAGGAGGCCTATGTCCCAGTAGTGGGAATACTATAAGCTGATTGTGCTTACTAGTAAACAAAATACATTTAGCCGTTGGTCCTGCAACATCTGATTTAGTTCTAGTTTTGCTGGATTGCGCTCATCAGGACTATGGAATCTCCTTTGCGCACACACCTGATAATATGTGTTCGTTGAGATAAGCCACCGAGACCAAAAATTCAGTCAGAATGATAATTTTTACAGAGAAGGAGATGCGATAATTTGCGCAGTTAATTTTGAAGAACAGGTGTGATCTTTAAGAGATTCTCAGCTAAACCATTCAAGCGCGGCACATAACTCATGTGTGCTGTTGAATTTGAAATAGACCAGTGTTACATACTGCTGTATAAAAAATCTTAAAGTAATGTTGTATAATATAGCCATAAATCCTTACCGCTATAATTTACTTGTAGTTTTGTTTTTCTTAAGCTTGCATGCTCATTGAATACTTCGTGTTTTTTGAGAATGTTTTTCAGTGATGTAAGGCGTGGCTTTGACGTCTTTCGAAAAGCTTGTGTTTACTGTTGAGTCATATAATGCAGCAGCTTAATAGTAGGTATGCAAAACTTAATGACTTATTTTACACTTTTTGGAATTGGCCCTCATTAGGACATGCTTTAAAGACTGAAGTGCTAAGAATGGTTTCATTAGCATGAGTACCTTTTCCAACACGAAAAGGACACATTTAGCTTTTGAAGCAAATTCTATTAACACCGATTTTATATCCAGATAGTGTGTAAAATTATTATTGAATTTGTTTGTTACGTCTCAACAAACTGTATTTATGACACTTTTTTATGGTGATAAAATCATCAAACGAGTCCTCCCACCCATGGCAGGGTAGCAAGGATTGTTAGACATGTACTGACGAAAATCCACGGTGTCCTTCAATAGCCCTTTACATTCCGGGGTCACGGTAGCTCATTAGTCCCGCGACCGTAGTTTAGACACTGGTTAAGGTTAGAGGCTATGGAGGGCAGGGCGAAGACAAAAGAGGGTACTGAAATATTCTTTTACAGATCATAAACATAGCAAAAAAACAAAATAGAGAGCAAAAAATTGCTTTACCAAATCACCGAACTTGTTAAATAGCTCTTTCTTGATAAAATTAATGAAACCAATTAGCCGTTTATATAACATATTACATAGTCTAAACAGCATTCAAGATCAAACGCACCTATCACTAACAAACACAGGAGACGTCGTCACCCGCGTCATTGCATACAGTGCTCATGTTAATATTTACATGTTTGTTCACATACCAGCACGTGTGAGTATCATTGTACCTTTGTGTAAGCACGTAAAGAAATTGTATCTGAGTTATTAGTCAGGGTTTCTCGTTTGTCTTCTGTACGGATTTGAACATCATCAACATCTGCCTGCCTTTTCCCAATTATATTGGGGTCGGCTTCCAGTCGAACCAGATGCAGCTGAATTTCAGTATTTTACATGGAGTGACTGCCTATTAGACCTCCACAACCCAGTAACTGGATAATACGATGTGGTAAGACTGGTTCTCAGACTTTTAGAGCTTCTAACTTATAGTAACGACTGTCAAAGATCTATAAATGACAGTCGGGACCAACGGCTTTACGTGCTTTCCGAGGCACGGAGGAAACTCGCTATGACAGATGGTCACCCATCCACAGACCCTAGGCAAGCGTGGCTTAACCCGGAAGATCGGTCCTACTACTTATCGATGGCGCAAGTGGGGCATAATCCTGAACAATGGATAAAAAAGCTGGACTTGAATGTATTGCTGATTTTAACAGATTTACTCACAATAATACACCGTAACACTAATCAACCAGCTCACATAAGGAGAGATCAAAGACAATAAGTTTATGTTATTATTGAGCTAAAAGCATACCTTTCTTCACATATAATAAACGGTACATAACACGTACAATGTTTCCCTTCGTACTGTTTATGTTATTTATAATGCTTTTTGAATGGATGACGCATTTACTTGTTGATTATGAGAACACGTGGTATATTCCGGGGTTGATTCATTGAAAAAAGCCCTTTGTAAGATTTTAAGAGAATATTCATGACTTTTTTTTCTTTTGCTAGCATTTTTATTTTTGGCCAACGTACTATTCCCTACACCACTGCAAGTCCTGAAAGCCAGAATCAACAGTGGCAACTATCAGAAAAGCGCCGAGACAATGAAGCTCGATGGTCAAAGTATAAAAACTATACATTCAAAGTTTTTGAATCCTAAAAATATGGGAGCATCAAGACTTCAAGATGGCGGGCACATTTTAAATTGGGGTCTTGGTTCCGCCAACTTATATTAAGTTGATAAAAATATTGATACGATACATTTGAATGCTCAGGGTTCACATAAAATACACTAAGATGACTTAATTCATAAATTAGATGTATCATCCTGGAAAATCATAAAACCTCTCTCTCCCTATAATTTCCCTTGCACGAAGGTGTGAACAAAAATAATGATGTTTTCTGAACAGAATGACGCATTCAAATGTTTATGATATAAGTTTGTAGGTTTGGTATGTCAGTTCACAATGATTTGTTGCCACAACTTTTGTTGGCTTTCCATTTTCACGTTACGGTGTGAGTTATAACTTAATTTGTGGATGAAAATGTTTAAGGTGATGGAAGATGTAGTGTTGAGCTTTATGTGGCTTGTTATCTTGATTTATTAGGCTATTTAGAGGGACGTCCTCTAAGCCGCTTTGTGTCTAGTGGATACGTTCCGTTCCATTTGACCAGTGCTGTAACTAGCCTTTTATGCGCCTAGTGCGAGCTTCAACTGCGCACTGGTCTGGTCAATAATTGTGGTCCTGATCTGGCCATTTCAGTGTCTGCACCCTGTGCCTGGGCAACGTTGGTACAACCTTATTTTTGGAGCTGCCTCTGATAGACTGTAACTCGTAACTAAGCTAATTCTGTATCTCAGCATTGGATATTTATTGGCCGATCATGATAATTATATGAAAAGAAGAAATAATTTGTCCCCACTCTTAATGCCAATATCTCAACCTTTTGCGGAAATACCAAAATTCTATTGTTATTCACATGGAAATCGTTCCATTTACTTAACGCAAGAGGTTATCAAAGTAATCCATCAAAAGATACGGAATCGTGTTAATAAACATTAATTATTGTGATCGAAAAATAACACTTGGAGAAGATAATTGCTATAGAATGCATGAAACACTATTTTATGAAGCAATAAAAACATGTCGGAAATTCACCCAGCATAATATTTCAATCCTAAGAATCTTTTATTTTATACCTGTATTATATTACCAACAAAATATCTTATTATTTTATCAATTTATTTTTATAAAATTCCACTAACACAACACGAAAATAAAAACACTTCAATAAAAAATGGCGACACGTCAAACTTTCCCGCGCGTCTATAACCAAAGACAATCGAGTAAACTTTTTTTTTTCGTTATTTTTTTAAACAGCCTCGTCCTTGTTCGGAACACACGGTCATGCGGGCTACGGCCGACGTCGTACTAGAGTTTAGGAAGACAAAATTAAAAATGTTTATTTTAGTAAAGCTGATTCGTGGGCGGGATGGAGTGTGAACTAACGTTTTATTATTTATTCCCGGTTTTACACTGTGGTTGTGGACATTTTGTTTTGTAAAAGGATATAGGTAGGTATATATAATATCGGTCCATTGCAGGACTTTCGTTGATCATCCATGCTTGCTTATAATGGAGGATTCAGTTAGGTTATTGTATTCCCAAAAAATTGCTTATTATATCGCTCTCGTATTATGATATTGATTATGCAATTATTTATGCAATTATGCTGGAGGTTTAGATGAAATATTTAGACACAAAGTATGGCTACTGAAAGAAAAATGAATGATGAAAGAAAGAATAAAATACGACTTCCTCCAACTCATTTATCAGAATACCCGAAAAGAAAACTGGAAGGGAAACATAAAAACGCACTACTTTCATGTTTTTTTTTTGTTTTGAAGCTTCTGTATAGCTTCAGTGTTTTTTATATTTAAATAAATGCTTCCCACTTTATCTCTAATTCTTAAGCAAGACACCTGATTCGCATCAAACATACCGAAGTCTGCATAAAATAAAGAAACATTTGCAAACGAAATCATTGCCAAAACGTCTGTTTACTAAGCACCCTTGGACATTTATTTAAATCCTGTAACACGACGTAAATATTTCAGCTCATTAAAGAATGTGACAGTAAATTATGACTTTTTAATGATATCCACTGTGGGCGAGTGCGTTTGTGAGACATTTTGATGTGTACTAATGGGGGAAATTATTGGGGGGAAGTGGTGAAGGGATTTAAGGGGTATTTTGGTTCATGAGGAAGTAAAGAAGATTTTGAATAAAGAAGCGAAACGTTAGCTTCTGGTGGCTTTACACGACGTCTTAAAGCAAGAGTAGTTCCATTGTGGGAAAGAGACACAGCTACACAAGTCGTCTAGCGCAACACTTGATCAGACGACTACTCATTACTTGCCGTCCGATCGTCCTGAATCATAACCGACATTCTACAGCCGACTATCTCGTTATCGAAATTATTTCGCATAACCCTATTTATCAGGAGTTCGAGTTAGATATCAATGCTATTAGTGATAGAGGATGATGTACTGCTCATCACCAACATTATAAGACGGAAGACGTCCACTGTTGAACAAAAACCTCGCTGGGATCCAACGGGAATACTTCAAACTGGTGCGCCAAATGACAATCGCAACATGCATCCATTGGTTTTTCGCGACTCTCACGATGTCGTCGGTCCACCTAGTGGGATACCTGCCTACGCTGCGTCTTTCGGTCCGTGGTCGCCACTCGACAAGTTTTCTTTAGGGTTGTCAGTTCTAGGATCGATGTGACCAGTATGAATACCATGAGTTGTCATTACGATACTCGATCATCGATATAGACCGCGTTTGTCGCTCTCATTGGCCCCCTTCAAGTTTGTATGAACTCTCAACTAATGAGAGCGCCAAACGCGGTCGATGCGTATGATCGAGTCTTACTCATGGTAGAGGTACAGGGGGGTATTACAACATGAAACAACAGTGAAAGTGACAGAGCTATTCAAGTCGTCTAGCGCCATCTCGTTCACTCACTGTAACAAGCCAGGTTTTAAGACGTTGTAATACCCCCCCAGGTGTCCTATCATGACGTCTTAATTCGGGAGTAATTCCAGTGTGTGAACGAGGTGGAACTAGACGACTTGTATAACACTGTCTCTTTCCCACACTGCTATTACTCTTGGTTTAAGACGTACACATACTACACATAGCAGCTATTATAATGTAAAGGTGTACATTATAGCACGATACATCTCTCTCATTACATCTTTCCATAGAGATTCGAAGATGTAAAAATATACATTATAGCTGCAGTGTGTGGTCTCCTGACGATTTCTATGGAAAGATGTAATGAGATGTACAGTACGATTCACGAAAGATGACCACAAATGGCGGCCGTCTGCGCACGTACACTCATGAAGAAAAGACTTAAGACGAAATAATATTTTAATGTTAGTTAAATAATTTGTGTAATGTTGTAAATGCTGGTTATGCAAATAAATCAAAAGTAAGTAATTTAAAATGTTTAATAAAATAAATTGAACTTGAATTGATTTACTTTCTTTTAAAATTCTTTGTACTGTCGATACGGACGTCTTATTTGCCGCGGCCGTTTTTGTAAGCTTCGAGTATTTTAAAATCTTGTGAAATATATTGAAACACATTGTACACCAAACTTCTCGAATGCCTATTCAAAGCATTGCATTTTCCTCGCGGTATTGTGGTGGCCTAAAATAGCAAATAAGTTCATTACAATAACAAATCTCAACAAAAACCTAACAAACAACGAAACTTAACAAATAAAAAACAATTTAAAACAAAGAAGCACTTCTTTTCGACTGTACTCGACAGCTGTGTGAGAGCGTCAACGCCACGATAGACGAATAGCGTCTGAGCGGCCTATCACGAGACGCGCGCGCACCAATGGCGTCGCTCCGGTCTTGACGCACTCCGCCCGCGCCTCACCCCGCACCTCAAAAGGGACCTAAAATATGCCTTCTGCGCCGTGGTCATCTTTCGTGAATCTTACTGTATCGTGCTATAATGTACATCTTTACATTATAGCTGCTGTGTGTGAAGTCCTTTAGTGTTAGAAATACTGCGCCGATACTAAATAAAGTGTTTTGAGGGCAAGAAAAGAGACACAGATAGTAATGATGACAAGGCATTTTAACGAATTAGATCATTTCGATAATTAATTGTTTGTAAGTGCTAAAATTATCACAACAACAAAGAAATATCGTACTCTAATAAACCTACAAAGACCAGATCTAATGCATTAGTGGATAAGATACAAATGAAACATCCAAGGCGCGGCAACACAATAGATTTGTCTGACGCGATTGAATCTGCATTGAAAGCTTGTGTCAGAACCACACCTAGTCAATACCTGATGAAACCCACGTAGCGCGTAGTCGGAAAACAGTAAAACGCAAATATTTTCTAAACTGAATTAAAAATACGACGGTTTTTTTAAAATCATCAAAATAAGTCCTCCCACCCAATAGGCTGCGTTTCCACTTAGGCGGAGCGGAGCGGAGATCGATTCACCAATCACATGGCTTGAAATCCACATCTCTTCTCCACTCAAGCCGTGTGATCGGTGAATCGCTCTCCGCTCCGCCTCAGTGGAAACGCAGCCTTACTGTTAGACTCGTACTGACTAAAATCCACTGTTGTCCTTCAATAGCCTTTTACGTTCCGGGACCATGGTTACTCGTTAGTCCCACGACCGCGGCAGGCTTCGGCCCTCAAAGGGGGCCCGTCATTATGCTGACACTCTTTGAGGCGCGCGTGGAACACAACGCACCGTCGTCGACCCGGGCATGGTCCATAGTCGGACAGCAAGTCGCCCATTACTCAGCGCCCGCGTGCCCATTTTGTCAGTCGAATACTGTATAGGTCTACAACAAGGCTTTTTGATTAATAGTCATGTTTTATTGTACCATCATTAAATCGTTTACCAAACTGTAAAGGACGTCTAATATTGACGCACTTTAAAAACAAGGCTATAGCTAAGCTAAAGCGGTTTTATTGAGTAGTTTATGTGTAATATTATTATAATAAATGGGATATAGAAGAGGTTAAACTCAATGGCGAATTAAAGATGTGTTATGAAAGCTATAAAACTAACTGAAGCGTTGTTTTTTTTAAAGATTTTAGTTGCTGTTGTGTTTATGTTCGGTACTAGATATTTTTCGGGTATTGAGGTTATTACAACGTCTTAAAAAATCGCGATTAGGGCGTGAAAGCGGAGTAAACACACAGAATCACTTTCGCATTTATAATATTAGTTAGGATTACGATTTGGCTCGCCTTGTCTCGTTTTTCGTATAAGACCAACTGCTCAATTTTTTTGTACGTGGTAAAATCATCAAATGAGCCCAGGGCAGAGCGTGAGGAACTGTCAGACTCGTACTGACTAAAATTCACGGTGTCCTTCAATAGCCCTTTACGTTCTGGAGTCACGGTAATTCGTTAGTCCCGCGACCCCGGCAGGCAATGGTAACTTTTTGGTACCCCATCGACGGCTATGACGATTTATGAGAGCGCTGATTATGGTGATAATAATTTTAGCGGACGGTAAGTTTCTAGTGGGCGACAGCTCTTATTAAATGTCATAGAAATTTACATTATAATTTTTAGGCGTCATCAATACCTAGAGTCATTTTAGTCTCGTCATGTTGGTAAAACCAACCACAAACAAAAAGAATTTTGGCGCGAATCTTGATAAAATTGTACTCATTTCATTAAAGGTAGACGACCTATTGCTTGACTTTCAGATAACGATTTGAGATAAGTGACTGAAACAAGGTTATATTGAAAAAATGGAAGTGCAAGGCACTGTACCGAAAACTATTACTCAGATAACAAACAAAGCGTAAATAAATTCTCATATTTTTGCCGCAAAAATACCTATAATACACTTCAATAAATTATGACACAATAATTTTGTTTTTCGAAAATAAAAAAAGACTTACCGCTTTTACGTACATCTTTATTTTCTTTTTTTGAAGTGAAAACTTCTTTAGCGGCGTTGTACACTTTTTCTGTAATGGGTAAAAAATTTAAAACTCGCGTCAGGGTCACGTGACCGTCAGGGTCACGTGACCGTCAGGGTCACGTGACCCTGATCGAAAATGAGTAAGACGTCATTCAAATTAAAAATAAAACATAGTAACAAAAAAGTTTTCACTTCTACCGGCACTCCTGGAGTGCAACCTTTTTTTTTTATTCAACCTTCATTATTGTCACTGGCCATAAACACAATGAGAAACTATTTTTGACAGTTCTACACAGAAAAAATGGCCGCTCAATTCCGTTATTAGTGCTGTAATGGTGCCAATTTTCTATGGAATGCATTAGTCGATAATTTTGCGATAAAAAACTAGCGATAATTGATAAGATTATCGATTATTGTAAGCACTTTAATTGTATGTTGTTTATAGTATGTAGGTGTGGCTTAGTCATGTCATTTTTATTATATCTTTGTTATGTTACTTCCGCTGATTAAGAGAATTTCGTTCTCATAGGACAACTGCTTTTCGTATGTTTTTTTAACAAAATTCTGTCATACTTTTTAAATTTTCTCTAATAACCAATGGCAAATTGACTTCATCTACTTCTCGGCTAAAACACAGCTAGATCATTCTACAATGTTCCCACGGCTGGGACACAGGCCTCCTCTCGGTGAGAGAGAACGAGCCATAGATCTGCGTTGCAGTCCCAGTATGGGTTAATTAATGGATGAATATTATAATTTATTATAAATTCGCCAAAACTATAACATCAGTCACCAAGCGTATAAAATATTAGAATAAAAACCAATCAAAATTCACTTACACCATTTAGTGTTGCCAAGCATATAAAATGTAGCCACCGGAAAAAGCAAACATTTTTATTAAATTTTAAACTCTCCTTCTAATTTTGAATTTAACGAATGGTAGCAGGAAGTCGCGGTAGTAGTAAGTACTATACAACATACGTCAAAGATCAAAGAAGTTTACTTTTAATGGTGAAATATATTTGGACTAGAGTCAAGAGAAAAGTGTGATTTATAAAATTTAGATACTAGGTATGCCCGATGGTTTTTTTCACTATGTCTACATTTTTTTTTCTGTATGCTCGACTTTTTAAAGTCCTAGAAGGTTTGTTTATTAGTTTAGTCATAAATCTTCCTGAAGAATCTGTCTGGCAGTTCCACAGTTTAGCGCGTTCAAATAAACAAAATAATACTTCAATTTTCTTATATTTGCAAGTGATGACGAAAAATTTTTTGTGATTGTGTTTTTAAAGCTTTCTATTTGATTTATGAGTAGGATGTTATGTCTGTTATTTATTATGTAATATTTTTGCAACGGTCAGATTAATGCTTATCATATTTTGCATTGATGATAATTCGGATTTTTTCATTTTTATCTTACGTGTATGACAAATTAAATCGGCTTCAAGATTATAGTAATGGATTACGAATAATATATCCGGGAGTTAGCTATAATAAATTATGTATGTGTATGTATTTATTTGAGTTTTTTGTAGTATTAAGTTTTTATCTTAGTGATTTTTTTGTTCTTTGATAAGAAACTGACGCTTCTATATAGCTTCATATTATTAGTCCTTTCATTCTTATATATTTTGTAGTAGAATTTGATACAAATAATAACATGTAGAATGAGTGCAAAGAGCTACTTTACTTTCGAAACATTTTTCATGAATTTGGGTTAAACGACCAATGGGCGATCACTAGTTAGTTTAATTTGACATTATCAGGAAACTGGCACGTACTAACCCCAACATCTTTATATAAATGTGACCAACCCGCACCAGACCAACGTTGATAGCCTTTTTTTGACGTAGTGAATCTCAGAGTAGTAACGTTATAATTTGCTGTTATTTTTTCCGAACGGATGCCATGTCCATTCTCCCTCTTATGTCTCTAATACACTCGGCGTCACAAAAATCGCACCACTTTAAGAATTCCCTTCAAAGTCATTTTAAACCTATTAATCAATGGTAGACATATGACTATAAGGTATCATTGGAAAGGCAATTTATTTAAATTTCAGTATAAATCAATGGATTTGGTTTTTTGTTTACCAGGGAATAAAAAAAAGCAAGCTAATGCAAATGATTAAAAAGTTAAATTTTATTTTATCAGCAAAAATTACAACAAAGTCCTTAAAAACAACTTAAAACCTAGTGTTACCCCCCCTAGCCCTGATGACTGCTTCCATGCGTTCTCTCATGGACCTAATTAATGTGACAACAGTCTCTTGAGGAATGTTGTCCCATTCTGCAACGACGGCATCTTGGAGGTCTTGGAGAGTGGTAGGGGCAGGATCACGTGCCCGTACTCGCCGTTTCAGTTCATCCCAAAGGTGCTCAATAGGGTTTAGGTCTGGACTTCGCGCCGGCCAGCGCATAACAGGGATTCCAACTTCTTGCAGGTAGTCTCTTACAATTAAAGCGGTGTGACAGCGGGCGTTATCGTGCATTAACGTGAACCCACTGCCAACAAAACCCGCATAAGGGACAACCTGCTCCTCTAAGATCTCTGTTATGTACCGAGCAGCAGTCAGCGACCCTTGCCCGCGAGCACTTCCAGTCCGAGAAACACACACAAGGTTCGTTTTACCGTCGATCGACATGCCGCCCCAGAACATGCACGAGCCACCCCCGTATTCCACTGTCTCTTGAATACAGGCTTGTGCGAATCGTTCACCTTGCCTCCTATACACTCTTCGACGCCTGTCGTTGCAGAAAAGACACACCCTCGTCTCATCCGAGAAGAGCACAGCCTTCCATTGGTCTATTGTCCAATCCACATGGTCACGGGCAAATTGCAACCGGTCTCTCCTATGCTGTGCAGTCAATTTTGGCCCTGTAGCAGCCCTATGAGCTGCAATTTTCTTCTCCCGCATTCTTCTTCTAATCGTGGAGACGCTTACAGAAGTTCTGCGAGCTGATAGCAGTTGTTGTTGCAGCTCAACAGCATTGGAGAACCGATTACGTAAAGACGTCGAAACAATGAAGCGATCGTCTCTTTCCGATGTGCACCGTTGTCTTCCAGATCCACGTCTTCGGATATAGCCACCAGTCTCTTGGAAGCGTTGGAACACTCGTCGAACGGCAAAACGACTCAAGTTCAGTTGCCGAGCAACATCACATTGCCGCATCCCTGATTGCAGTAGTGCAATGACTTGAGCGGCTTCATCTGCAGTGGTATCCATCTTCTGGGGTATTTTTCTTGCTGTAGCTGTTCACGTGTGTTCACTTCAAAGGTTGAATAGCGAATGACCCACATTTAACCCGGGTCGCCCGTTTTATACCCTTGTAGGGAGGTGCAATTAGTGGCCCTTGCAATGCGTATTTTGACAACATTTTTTTTAACGTTACGTGCTAATGAAACCTGTTGTGTTTAGGGATTCTAACTGTTGTTAATTTAAAGGTCGTTAAGCATACTTTCAATTGATACCAATATTAATTGGGTTTAATGTATTCGTTACTGGCGGGACATGTTTTAAACTTATTTTCGAAGAGGTGCGATTTTTGTGACGCCGAGTGTAGTTATAAACGATATACAACATCCTGACTGACATCGATTCATTCACCAAAAAAAAAAGAAACAAAATGACATATTTTGCCCGACACTTTAATTTCCTTTCAAAAGATACCATGACTAAAATTAATTAAAGCCCAAGAGAATGACAACATCAATAAAACAAATGGTTTTTGTGTAAACCGATATCTTCGCAATGGCGTCAGATTTCGGTCTAAATTCGAAAGAGAATCTTACACAATTGATGATAAACATTTTGTGGGAGGAAGTGAAGAAAATTTGTGAAAACTCGATCAAGTGTATGTCGGTCATACATAATACGTTGGGCTCCGTACGTGGTATGAACTTTATACCTAACAAAAAATAAAAATGTTGTATTATTTTATTTTGTGTAAATGGAAATGTTAGGAAGGCTTGATGACTCGAGGAAAATCATAATTTGGGAGCTACGAGTATACAATACATTTCGGGGGACCCTGAGACATTTGATGACGTGTACTCATTGGGATTGGGCATCCGTAGCAACTTGATAATATTGTATTATCCTACCGGAGACTTTGTTTTTTAAACACGTTTTATTTTGCTATTTGATATATTCTCAATTATACTGTAGTTTCAAAGTTTTGCACGCTTGAAAGTTGTAGCATACAATATTTTATTTCTATTAACTGCAAGTTCCTTACACTGAAACAAAGCATACATAGACCTCTGGGGTCTGAAATGGCATGCCATGGTCTGACATTTGATAACATGCTATTAACCAACTGATATCATCATCTGCCAAGCCTTCTCCCAACTATATTGGGGTCGGCTTCCAGTCGAACCAGATGCAGCCGAACATCAGTATTTTACATGGAGCGGCTGTCTATCGGACCTCCACAACGCAGTAACTGGGCAATACGATACCCCTTGGTAAGACTAACCGACTGATATAAATGATAAAAAAAACTAGTAGGTATACTCCTTTTACTACGGAACCCTAATAATACCATCCAACCTGCAACATACCATGTTTATAACGTAATATCCGACTGAGAAACATCAGCTGTCTGTCAAACATCAGCGAAGGGAAGATTGTGTTTGCAAGCGATATGGACGACTGATGGACAACAGATTGTCATCTCAAGATGGATAAGTAGGTCTTTAGAGCGGTTACGCACTACGTCCGAAGCGAATTCGTGAAACGGAAATAAAATAATCGGACCGAATTCGTATAATTATTGTTTTTCACTGCACCTGATCCGTTCGAGATCATTTTGATGATAATTTTGACGGCACGCTTGGCCCAGTGGCTGAGCGATCCACTGCTGCGCAGCGTGTCGCGGGTTCAATCCCTGCACGGAGCAAATATTTGTATGAACTGCAAATAGTTGTTCAATGTATATGTGACTTTCTATGTTTGCAAACACACCCATGAGTCCACGACACAGGAGAAATTCCTAGTGTGGAGCAATGTTTAAAAAAACTCAAAAAATAAAAGAGTAAAAGAAAATAATCGAGTAATACCTACTAAACAAAAGAGGGAGCGAGACTATTGCTATCCTTCGGGCATGAATCCAGACTCAATGACTGGTACTGAGAAATTTCATATGGGGCAACCCATTAAGGCGGGCTTTCAGTAATTTTTAAGATTTTCAAACGTCTGAAAGTCTCATTAACAATGATATTTTTAATAAAAAAAATCATAATATTAAAGTTGAACATATCCTCGAGTGAATGGTAAAGATAGAAACACGAATTGGAATAATTGGCTCGATAGAAAAAAATCTCAAACATGACACTAAATCACAATTTTCAAACATCCACTGCTTAGAGATTTCACAATGAATTTATATGAAACTTATAAAAATAAAAACAGCTCATTATTTAGAAGTGCATGGTAAAAGCAAATTTTAAAATTTCGTTATAATTTTTCTCCAAGAAATAAAATACCCAAAATATTGGCATTATTTCGCTCACCGGGCGCTCGCCAGTACCCGCCGAGGCGTGATAGAGGATAGACGTACGTCGTTGCTGCGCAAAAATTCCCCCCGCGCGTTTACGTAAGCAGGCATAGAACTGAACAACTACATGGAAACAAAGTCACACACACAAGCGATTACGTGTTAGTTGCGGGAATAGAATAAAATAGTCAAGTGATCTAATTTTGAAACGATGTAATTTTTTTTTATGGACCACTTATTTTTTAGCTAGGATGCGAACTTGATGGAGTGACCTGAAGGTCTACATCGGTCACTGCCACTGGAACTCGGCGACGGATCGAACTAGATGTGCCGAGTTTGGGCTCGTTTTGTAAGTTATGATGAGATCTTACCACCGAACTTGATGGAGTGACCTGAAGGTCTACATCGGTGACTGCCACTGGAACTCGGCGACGGATCGAACTAGATGTGCCGAGTTTGGGCTTGTTTTGTTAGTTATGATGAGATCTTACCTCCGGACTTGATGGAGTGACCTGAAGGTCTACATCAGTGGCTGTCACTGGAACTCGGCGACGGATCGAACTAGATGTGCCAAGTTTGGGCTCGTTTTGTAAGTTATGATGAGATCTTACCACCGGACTTGATGGAGTGACCTGAAGGTCTACATCGGTGACTGCCACTGGAACTCGGCGACGGATCGAACTAGATGTGCCGAGTTTGGGCTCATTTTGTTAGTTATGATGAGATCTTACCTCCGGTCTTGCTGGAGTGACCTGAAGGTCTACATCGGTGACTGCCACTGGAACTCGGCGACGGATCGAACTAAATGTGCCGAGTTTGGGCTCGTTTTGTAAGTTATGATGAGATCTTACCACCGAACTTGATGGAGTGACCTGAAGGTCTACATCGGTGACTGTCACTGGAACTCGGCGACTGATCGAACTAGATGTGCCGAGTTTGGGCTCGTTTTGTAAGTTATGATGAGATCTTACCACCGGACTTGATGGAGTGACCTGAAGGTCTACATCGGTGACTGCCGCTGGAACTCGGCGACGGATCGAACTAGATGTGCCGAGTTTGGGCTTGTTTTGTTAGTTATGATGAGATCTTACCTCCGGACTTGATGGAGTGACCTGAAGGTCTACATCGGTTACTGCTACTGGAACTCGGCGACGGATCGAACTAGATGTGCCGAGTTTGGGCTTGTTTTGTTAGTTATGATGAGATCTTACCTCCGGACTTGATGGAGTGACCTGAAGGTCTACATCGGTTACTGCTACTGGAACTCGGCGACGGATCGAACTAGATGTGCCGAGTTTGGGCTTGTTTTGTTAGTTATGATGAGATCTTACCACCGGACTTGATGGAATGACCTGAAGGTTTACATCGGGGAGTCGGAAACTCGGCACATCTAGTTCGATCCGTTGCCGAGTGCCAGTGGCAGTCACCGATGTAGACCTTCAGGTCAATGCATCAAGTATGGACGTAAGATCTCATCATAACTAACAAAATGAGCCCAAACTCGGCACATCAAGTTCGATCCGTCGCCGAGTTCCAGTGGCAGTCACCGATGTAGACCTTCAGGTCACTCCATCAAGTCTGGTGGTAAGATCTCATCATAACTTACAAAACGAGCCCAAACTTGGCACATCTAGTTCGATCCGTCGCCGAGTTCCAGTGACAGTCACCGATGTAGACCTTCAGGTCACTCCATCAAGTCCGGTGGTAAGATCTCATCATAACTTACAAAACGAGCTCAAGCTCGGCACATCTAGTTCGATCCGTCGCCGAGTTCCAGCGGCAGTCACCGATGTAGACCTTCAGGTCACTCCATCAAGTCCGGTGGTAAGATCTCATCATAACTTACAAAACGAGCCCAAACTCGGCACATCTAGTTCGATCAGTCGCCGAGTTCCAGTGGCAGTCACAGTCACCGATGTAGATCTTCAGGTCACTCAATCAAGTCCGGAGGTAAGATCTCATCATAACTAACAAAACGAGCCCAAACTCGGCACATCTAGTTCGATCCGTCGCCGAGTTTCAGTGGCAGTCACCGATGTAGACCTTCAGGTCATTCCATCAAGTCCGGAGGTAGGATCTCATCATAACTAACAAAACGAGCCCAAACTCGGCACATCTAGTTCGATCCGTCGCCGAGTTCCAGTAGCAGTAACCGATGTAGACCTTCAGGTCACTCCATCAAGTCCGGAGGTAAGATCTCATCATAACTAACAAAACGAGCCCAAACTCGGCACATCTAGTTCGATCCGTCGCCGAGTTCCAGTGGCAGCCACCGATGTAGACCTTCAGGTCACTCCATCAAGTCCGGAGGTAAGATCTCATCGTAACTAACAAAACGAGCCCAAACTCGGCACATCTATTTCAATCCGTCACCGAGTTCCAGTGGCAGTCACCGATGTAGACCTTCAGGTCATTCCATCAAGTCCGGAGATAAGATCTCATCATAACTAACAAAATGAGCCCAAACTCGGCACATCTAGTTCAATCCGTCGCCGAGTTCCAGTGGCAGTCACCGATGTAGACCTTCAGGTCACTCCATCAAGTCCGGAGGTAAGATCTCATCATAACTAACAAAATGAGCCCAAACTCGGCACATCTAGTTCGATCCGTCGCCGAGTTCCAGTGGCAGTCACCGATGTAGACCTTCAGGTCACTCCATCAAGTCCGCAGGTAAGATGTCATCATAACAAAACGAGCCCAAACTCGGCACATATTAAATATACTGCTGCCTAAGAAAGTACTCCATTATATGCACTTTGTAAAATCAAAACTATCTCGAATAATAATATCATTTTACGAAAATCTAATCCAGACACACTCGTACGTAATTGACTCACTGCATTACGCTACGCTGTGGCATATACACACACGGTCCCTCCCGCCCGCACCGCTGTCGACTTGCCCCGCCCCTTTGCGGGGGCTGAGGTAGTGCGCTCATAGCTGCGGACTGTACTGGAACCTGGCCTTAACACTAAAATCGAACCCAGCTCTAAGAAGAACCTAGGAATTAGCAGTCACGGTTGCGATTACGAGATCAACGTTTATTTGTATAAAAAACTTGAGAGGTGTCAAGGGACACCCGGATGGAACGAAGTTCCTCCACTACACTCCACCCCACCCCACTCCACTCCACCCCACGCCATTCCACTCCACTCAGCTCCACCCTACCCCACCCCATACCACTCCACTCCACCCTACACCACATCACTCCATTCCATTCCACTCCAGTCTATTCCATTCCATGGTAATAAACACATTACTCTCCTTTGCGTCGCGCAGTCGAGTAAAAAGTGTCGTGACAACTTTTTACCTTAATTTTTTCCGTCTAGCCCCCTTTCGCAACGCGCGATTAGGAACTTCGTTCCAATAATATTAGATCTTGTCGCCCTGCTGTGCCGAATCATTATTATTATATCAGCCCATAGTATCCCACTGCTGGGCAAAGCTCTACCTCCGCTCTTTCCACTTCTCACGGCTTTCTGCGACCGAGGTCCAGTCCTTCATGAAACGGTCAAAGTCATCTCGCCATCTTCGCGTGCCGCATCATGGCCGATCTTAAAATGTGTGTAGCATCTCTTCAAATAAAATAGTCCAGTGATTGACCTTCTCAATGGAAGGAGTATACCTAAATGATGTTTATTGGAGCAGAGAACTGTTAATTGAAGTTGAAGTGGAGCCAATATTGAATGGGAATGTAATTGGGCAATTGGTGGAGGATCCACAACCTCGCATGATAATCATATATATTTTATTACCATGTTTCTTGCAGGTTCTCGAAATGAAAATACTGGTTCTCTCATGCTCCAGGTCCTCGTAGAGGGGACTACAAATATAGAGCGAGTCTTCTTTGATGTTTTTATTGGCAAAAACGCTTCATCCATTAGGCTACTGGACTCTTTGAAAATAAGTGGAATTGAGATCCCTTGCGACCTAAAACGGTCACTTAGCAATTTTCCTAATGATTCACTTCGTGAATGAATAATAGAAGAATAGTCAATGACGTTGTGAAGTGAATTATTAGGAATATTGCTTAAAGTGGCCGTATTTAGACCCTTTGAATGCTAATCTGTATTTGGGGAGTGAAAGGTGACAAAAAGAGGATGAGGGTGTTGTCAACGAAGAGTGGGAAATTGGGAATGAAACTAGGAAAACTTGGATTCAAAATAACGCTGATAAAAGCGGAAATTAATGTCAACGTGGCATGACATCAGTAACCAACACCAAGGAGCATTAATTCAATCAAAAATAGACTCAAAAATCCCGTTTCCACAGGAAAACCACGCCATATCAAATAAAAATCCTTATCCATCCTCGACTATAAATAGCAGTAACATTAAAGTCGGTATTTCAGTGGCACATAATGTAGGAAGCAGTAATTTAGCTCATCCGTCCCATGTTGTATAAGGGAAACGATCGTTTGTCTTCGAAGAATGCAGGTGGTATTTATACTACTTCGTTAGCGGAATTAATGAGTATATGGATGTTGTTCTGGTGTTATTTTCGTATTTTGTCACGCCTATGGGCGGTAGTCAAGACATTATGTTCTTTGGGAGTGGTAGATTTCACTTTATCTGCTTTTTTTCCGGGGAGTTATCCAGAAGTTGACATTTCTCATTTTTTTTAGATAAAACTTTGCTCCCGTCACTAGCAATTTCTCCTGTATCGTGGGTGTGTTTACAAGCATAGAAACATACTCAAACAGCCAGACCAGAAACAAGTATTTGTAGGTCATACAAATATTTGTTTCGTGCGGGGGTCAAACCCGCAACATGCAGTGCAGCAGTTGACCGCTCAGCCATTGCGCTGAACGTGCCATCATGCCGTCAAAGTTATGCCTCGACTTCAGTGGTGCAGTCTTATTGGTTAATTTCTACATTTCTTCACTCCGCAGCTTCAGTACCTTGACAATTTATTTGTGCAGTAAACTACCCTATTATGTTGTGTCTTCAACTTATCTAGGTACATTTGAAAGACATGCAAAGATCTAGATTTTACACTACAGTCTACACTGCGCAAGAGTACTAAGATTAGACTGCCACTCAGACGTGACGTATACAAGAGAATCCCGTTTAAAATAAACTTAAAAAGCAGGTGTATTATGTCTTATTTTTTTTCATTCATACGAGCGTTTAAAAATATTATGTGTTTAGAAAACGACGCGATTTTTATTAATGATACGCTTGACAATGTGCTGAGGAATTCTATTTATGTTGAAGTTTATTATGTTTTCAGGAGAATAATAAATGGCCGTTTTTATAAGGATGTCGAGTTGATTTTAAAAATTCTGGATGCCAGTAAAAGTGAAATGAATGGGTTTACTCGTTTATATCACTTTAGAACACCGGTTAGAACAGCGAACCTCCAAAAGGTCTACCTATAGCTAAATCTACGACCTTAGGAAAGGCCTGAGACGTAGCAATTTGGATCTTTTAGTCACAAAAGCAACTGCTGAGCGTGGGGTGCTGAATTCTACTCCCTGATCGGGTAATAATTGCTACGAGGTTTTTCTACTAGAAATTCAGTATTAGTCCAGAGTTTACAAACTATGTGTTAAGCCGTTGGCCTCTCTGGTCTTGCGCCTGATATCTCTCTGCTTTGATTTGTAGATCAATTGATTTAACAGGGAGAGAAAAGTAAGAGTGCACCTGCGCCTGCGCACATACTCACTTTTGCACTATAAAATGGCTGATCTTTGCTGAGATTGGCCGTTATGACAGAAAGAGACAGCAAGAAGGTTTAAGCACACGAGTTTACGGCTTCTTCAGAGTCAAAACTTTAATTTTACTCCTAATAACATTTGTTTGAAATGAAACACCAACCACTTTCAGACAGGAACCACTAACAGCTTCCTTACGACTGTAAAATGATTCATCTCATCAGACATTCCAACTACCCGCATATGACACCTATTCAGAGTTCATGAACCTTTCATAATCAATGGTCAATTGGAGGAGCACGTCGCTAAATAATATCAGTTACGCTTGCCAAGGTCTGTCTGTGGATGGGTGACCAATGTGACCATATATCATAGCGAGTTTTCTCCATGCCTCTGAAAGCACGTAAAGCCGTTGGCCGGCTGACATTTGTAAATCTTTGACAGTCGTTACTGTTATAGTCCAAGAGCTACTGAACCCTGCGACTAACGGTCTTCCTGTAAGGTTACAAATTTGTACACGTAATATTTATAGCATGCTAAGAGCAATAGCGACGACCTGGCAGGCGTCAGCCGTGCACATCATTAGACAATTTAATTTTCAAAGTGTAAAAAAAAATTCAAAAAAAAACTTGTTCCTGTAAGCTTAAAAAATTAACAGGATGTAGTTTATTTATTGTAAATCTTGGAAAAAAAAATGACAGGCGATTACAAGGTGCACAAGTATGTGACAGGCGAATCGAAAAGTGCAAAGTTGATGAGGAAAAATAAACTTTCTCCTGTAAGATCAAAATTATCTCGCGTTTGGCTGAACTGATTTTGAAGCCGTTTTCAGAAAAGTGTGCGTTACATTCCGAGAAAGGTTTTAATATACAGGGTGATTTTTTCAACTGGGCGTGGATAGCTATCTCTGAAACTATGAGGAATATCAAAAAACGTTGGAAAGAATCTCGAGGCAGATTTTGACGAAAATAAAACTGCATCGTTGGATTTTAGAAAAATCAATAATCCTGGCCAGGAATCGAACCCGCTGATTTTGGAAAAAAAAATCACAGCCTGTATTATTACACCATTCGATAGTGTTGCTAATAAGGATCAAATTCTGGGAAGTAATCATATACGGCAAACTTTAGGAAAACGTATAATTGAAAAAAGAAACTGATGAATGTTCAAGACGATAACTGTATTCGGAACATAAGTTAACCATTTCTTCTTTGAAATAACGCTTATTTTTGTTCTACTCAATAATTTCGCATTGCTGAATACACTGGGATTGTTGAGACATCAAATCCACTGAATTATTGAAACCAATTATTAATAAATTATGGCTTAGTAGAACATAGTAACATAGAAATATAGCAATTTCATGATAATCTGCTATTTCCTTAAGTTTGCCTTATATGATCACTTCCCAGAATTTGATCCTTATTAGCAACACTATCGAATGGTGTAATAATACAGGCTGTGATTTTTTTTCCAAAATCAGCGGGTTCGATTCCTGGCCAGGATTATTAATTTTTCTAAAATCCAACGATGCAGTTTTATTTTCGTCAAAATTGGCCTCGAGATTCCTTTCAACGTTTTTCGATATTTCTCATTGTTTCGGAGATAGCTATCCACGCCCAGTTGAAAAAATCACCCTGTATATTAAAACCTTTCTCGGAATGTAACGCACACTTTTCTGAAAACGGCATCAAAATCAGTTCAGCCAAACGCGAGATAATTTTGATCTTACAGGAGAAAGTTTATTTTTCCTCATCAACTTTGCACTTTTCGATTCGCCTGTCACATACTTGTGCACCTTGTAATCGCCTGTCATTTTTTTTCCAAGATTTACAATAAATAAACTACATCCTGTTAAATTTTTAAGCTTACAGGAACAAGTTTTTTTTTGAATTTTTTTTTACACTTTGAAAATTAAATTGTCTAATGATGTGCACGGCTGACGCCTGCCAGGTCGTCGCTATTGCTCTTAGCATGCTATAAATATTACGTGTACAAATTTGTAACCTTACAGGAAGACCGTTAGTCGCAGGGTTCAGTAGCTCTCCAGCTATTAGGGACTTTACCCATGGCGGGATGCGACGAGATTTGACCAATTCCAACTACAAGTGAAAATCAACCTTGCTACAAAGAAATAATGATGCAATTCGATTGACTTGACGTCGTCGTGGCGATCGTATTTTGTTTTTCATTTACCCGTAGATAACAACGTGTTTTATGTCATATGTCGTAGTGGTAAGGTTGATTTTCTCTTGTAGTTGGAATTGGTCGCATTGCAATCGTGTCGCGCCATAGGTAAAGTCCCTTAGACAGAAGCTCGAAAGTCCTACCAGTCTTGGGGTACCCAGTACCTGGTGGGGCACCTCGTATTACCCAGTTATCGGCTTTTGGAGATCAAATAGGCAGTCGTTGCATGTAAAATAGGTTCGACTGGAAGCCAACTAACCAAAAAAGGCTGGGCAGATCCTACTGATATTATAAACGTGAAAGTTTGTTTGAATGGATGGATGGAAGTTTGTGCCTCTGTCACGCAAAAACCAGAGGACGGATTTGGTTTAAATTTGGTACACAGATAGTATACATATAAACTGAATTAACACATAGGATAGTTTTTGGAACGAAGTTCCTTATCGCGCGTTGTGAAAGGGGGCTGGACGGAAAAAAATCTTACGAAAAGTTGGCACGACACTTTTATCCGACTGCGCGACGCAAAGGAGGGTAATGTGTTTATTACCATGGAATGGACTGGAGTGGACTGGAGTGGAATGGAGTGGAGAGGAGTGGAGTGGAGTGGAGTGGATTGGAGTGGAGTGGAGTGGATTGGAGTGGAGTGGATTGGAGTGGAGTGGATTGGAGTGGAGTGGAGTGGATTGGAGTGGATTGGAGTGGATTGGAGTGGATTGGAGTGGAGTGGAGTGGAGTGGAGCGGAGTGGAGCGGAGTGGAGCGGAGTGGAGCGGAGTGGAGCGGAGTGGAGCGGAGTGGAGCGGAGTGGAGCGGAGTGGAGCGGAGTGGAGCGGAGTGGAGCGGAGTGGAGCGGAGTGGAGCGGAGTGGAGCGGAGTGGAGCGGAGTGGAGCGGAGTGGAGCGGAGTGGAGCGGAGTGGAGCGGAGTGGAGCGGAGTGGAGCGGAGTGGAGCGGAGTGGAGCGGAGTGGAGCGGAGTGGAGCGGAGTGGAGCGGAGTGGAGCGGAGTGGAGCGGAGTGGAGCGGAGTGGAGCGGAGTGGAGCGGAGTGGAGCGGAGTGGAGCGGAGTGGAGCGGAGTGGAGTGGAGTGGAGTCGCGACGATTATTTTTGTTGAGTGTATACAGTAACTTCGTTCCATCCGGGTGTCCCTTGACACCTCTCAAGTTTTATCCGATTTTATGCTCCCACAGGATGATTTTCGAGTGGTAGCGGGTGAAACCGCTGGTAAATAAATAAATGCTCAATTACTCATCTACCAGCGCCCGCGCATTCCTTTGTACAATATAATAGAAGTTGAAGTGTTAGCGTCTTTTTATTACTTTTTTATGGTTTGAGTTGAAACAGATTGTGTGGAGAGATACCGCGAAAATGTGCATATTTTTATGTGACTTTTAATTTTAAAGAACAAACAAGGTTTATTGTCATAGCAATCTGTGTAGGTGAAAAGTTCGCGACAGGTTCATCATCATCATCTCAGCCATAGGACGTCCACTGCTGAACATAGGCCTCCCCTTTTGATCTCCACAGATACCGGTTGGAAGCGACCTGCATCCAGCGTCTTCCGGCGACCTTTATAAGGTCGTCTGTCCACCTTGCTGGTGGACGTCCTACGCTGCGCTTGCTAGTCCGTGGTCTCCACTCTAGTACTTTTCGACCCCGTCGGCCGTCTGCTCTGCGAGCAATATGGCCTGCCCATTGCCACTTCAGCTTGCTAATCCGGTGGGCTATATCGGTGACTTTAGTTCGTCTACGGATCTCCTCATTTCGGATTCGATCACGTAGAGAAACACCTAGCATAGCCCTCTCCATAGCTCGTTGAGCGACTTTGAGCTTTGAGATGAGGCCGATAGTGAAAGACCACGTTTCGGTGCCGTAACTCATCACTGGTAACACACATTGGTTGAAGACTTTCGTCTTGAGGCACTGAGGGATGTCGGACGAAAAGACATTGCTTAGTTTCCCGAACGCTGCCCAACCGAGTTGGATTCGGCGGTTGACCTCTTTCTCGAAGTTGGACCTACCTAACTGGACTACTTGTCCTAAGTAGATATATGAGTCAACAACTTCGAGTACCGAGTTTCCAACAGAGACTGGGGTGGGCACAACATTGGCATTTGACATAATTTTCGTCTTGTCCATGTTCATTTTCAAGCCCACCCGTTGTGAAACTCGGTCGAGGCCATCGAGCATCATGCTGAGTTCCTCCATCGCGACAGGTTATTTCAACAAAAAGATATGACCACTGAGATCTAGGCCATAACGTACGTGATTGTCGCTAGACTTTCAAAGCCAATCCAAATAATAGACCATGAATGTCTGTGGCGTTATATCTTGCATTTTGTTTACCCCATTATAAAGCAGAGGAGTTTTAATTAAGAATTTTAAGAAACCTAGTCTAAGTAAATATTAAAAAATCTTTATCGTTAAATCACTGTTTCTCGTTGGTGCGCAAGAGTTCCACTTTCTTTTAAATAAGCTGGCTCCATCTTAGGTCTTATCTTTGATTCTGGGCTAGATTCAGACCAAGTTACAGTAAACCCACTGCTTAATAAGCAGATACAGCCGTTGCTAACTGATTGATCCAGGACCAGTAACAATATGCGTCTTATGGTCAGAAGTAACGCCGCCATTTAGTGTACACAGACAATTTCACAAATGTTTGCAAACAACACCCTCCTGACAATGTTATTCAATTGCATATAGAACTATGCAGCATACATTGATTACGCTAATTTAATGTTATTGATGACATTACAAAACAAAATGGCGTCGATTACAAATGAAAACAAAAAAACACTCACCTCCTCAATTGATGATGACATAAGCCCGGAACTGAAACAAAAAACAGACTTGTCAGTTTATGATTACAGATACAGACACAGTGGAAACTGGGATATGTACCCTTAGCACGAGTTTTCACTCTTTTACTTTACAGCGTCTTTCAATACTCAATACGTTTATTGCATTCCACAATGTGAACTTAGGTGGTAGGTACATATAGATACATACAATAGTTTTGGAGCATTGTGGGCCCTGTCGGGCATAACAACATGAAAATTAAAAATTAGGAGGAGGGCTATTATAAATATTTGTTGACAACTTCAATATTAATATTTTCTTTATAAATCTATGATTAATATACTCTTTTGTTTTGTGTAGGTAGGTGGGCTTATAATTAATTGTATCACCTGGTGTGCGAAGAAGGAACTAATTTTTTCCTTGAAAATTGTTAATTTCAAATTGTTAAAGTTCCAGTTTACTTTACGTCTCAAATACTGAAAACTCGTGCTAAGGGTAATGGTTTTCAAATAGTAGAATGTTTTGAGCTTGTAAATATAGCATTTTATTCTATCATAAAGATTATTAAAGAGAACCTTATAAAAATTTCAGAATATTTTAAATACTGAATTAAGTTTCATCAATTTTGAGTTTAAATCTTGGCAGTTGGTTAATGACTGAAAACGTTTAAAAAAAAAAAAACAAATACGAGTAGGTACATCAATGTCAATTATTAACTAATCTAATCCAGACAACGCAACGTCTAGTCTAGACTCTTAATAAAACCGTGTCCTAGTGAGTTAGTTTTGGTGTTTCTTCACAGAGGAGTCGATCAAAATATACCGAACGATATATCTACAACATTGGTATCGAACCTGGGGGTCACTGAAGGAGTATATTGCTTCACAATCCAACTAAAAGATCTTATATTGAGTAATTATAGTACTACTGTCTGTTTTCAGCGCTAAAAGAACGATATGCTTAGACTTTGAACTTGACTTAGAAGATGTTTTAAATGTTTCTGAGAGCTACTCGTAGCTAGATTATAAAATCTGTATTTTAAGACCATTTTTACTGACTTTTTTAAAGACTAAGATGTATCAGTGGAATGTCTTGGACTACGCGAGGATTGGACTTTCAAAGCAGATTTTCAAAATAAAGAACTATGGACGATTTGTCGAGAAGCAAATTCAGGATGACCTATATATCGATGAGGACAAAGTCCACCCTTTTTAAAAAAAAAACTGATGTTTTTATAATGTTATTTTATAAAACTTTATTTCTCATTGTTGTGGGTCTGTTACCGCATATTTTTTTTTCTTAAACAGCTGTCAGAGCAATCAAAAACATTAAAATGATCACCTTATAAGGCGGTCTTCTACATCTACAATAGGACATCAGATTAGCAATACATCTACCTCATTACAACTCATATCTCTTTAAATATACCTATTGTTATTAATTAGGTTGCATCCATTATGTCATACAATTGTATGAGTCATGCCTAGCCATCTGTAATAGTCAGGAACTATTTAACATACTTCTAGGATGACACGCAGACGTACATCATTCTTTATACGGGTAATGCTAGGCATCGTTTATACCTATTGTCTGAGTTGATAAGAGCTTTTTAACCGACTTGAAAAAGAAGGAGGTTATCAATTCGACGGTATGTTTTTTTGACTTTTTTTATTCATTTCATTGTCTGTTTTGCCACCGAATTCCGAAAGAAAAGTTTTGAAGGTTATTTTACCCTTTTTTGTGGTTGTTTTTGAAGGCGGTTACATTTTTTTTTGAAAAAGTTTTTGTTTTACTCTTTTTAGTTTAAATATTCAACCAAAATTCTTGTCAAATACGAGTACATAATTTTCTTACATGAGCACTAGAATTTTGTAATCCGTAACACCGGAGATAACATCGTCAAAATCTCTTACATTCATTCCCTATCTCCAAAACTACTGAACCGATTTTGATGAAACTTGCAGTATACCCTAAGTTGAACGATACCTAGTACAACAAAAAAAGAATTACTTAAATCGGACATGTAATTCCGGAGATATGCGAACACAAACATAATTTACTAAATCAGTCGATGCCAAGTCCTTACTAGAGGAGTTGTGGGTAGTTCTTCAGAGACAAAATTTTCGATGTCTGTGGGTATAATTCTGTAACCAACTAACAAAACGGCATGTAATATTTTTTTCTGTACAGTTTAGCTTTAGCTCTACCTGAGACAAATTATATTTTTTTAATAGTAGCTTGTTAGATACAAAATAAAAAATTTTGAAGTCTGTTCTCCTGATTCATATAAGGGCGTCCGCTTCCCATTTTCCGGAACAAAATGGTCGATGTCGCATTTTCCCTTTGATTCATCAATATAAATTAAAGTTATATCGAAAGGTAATTAATTGATCTCTTACAAAAAAAAATATGTATTAGATATAACCACGTTAGTGTGTTTTTAATTAAGTAAATAAGAAGTGTCCGGCGTATAATACTGATTCATGTGGAGTAAGCTTTGCTTGACTGTACTTGGTCGAGGAGTAATGATGAGAGTCTGGGATCCCACGTGGGAGGAAACCTGTCGTACAACGGACATGCTAGAAGGCGGACGTGAGGCTGGTTGGCTTAGAACCTGGTGAAACAATGATAAATGTCTGATTCATCTGTGCTTGGTTCAGGTACCTTGCTGATTACAATGCCTAATTTATTAATTTTATTTTGCTGTTTTAAGACATAAATCTGAGTTTCGTGTGATGCTTTTGGGTTACAGATTCGTGTAGAAAAATGATAATACTGAAGTCTGTATGAATGATGAGCCAGCCAGAAAGGAGCACTTTTGTTACGTTATTTTACTTTTCCATGTCAGTAGAGTGTGTGTGAGATAATTTTGACATTATTCTTCGGTATTTATTCATAAGTCAAACTCTATCTATTTTATTTTATATTGCTGTTCACATCAATGCCGCTATCAATAGTAGAAAAGATGGAAAAAAAATATCTATGAGAAAAAGAGACTCACAGAATGTACGAATTTTTCATCCTTCTAAGATGGAAAATAAGAAAAGATCCAGACAAGTATGCTGCGTGGTAATTAAAAATGAAAGAATTATATTTGAAAAGAAAGAGAGAAAAAACAAACGTAAACAGAGATAATATTATAACGTAGCATTAAAATAACTATCTAGTATCTATTTATAACAAAATTCTCGCTTTTATGTAAGTATTTATTTCTGTAAATGTTATTTTGTAAAACAAGAATTTTATTGTTGAATTGACCAGTTTTTTCCTTGATAAGAGTATGATCACTGATAATTATATGTTTTATAAAAAATATTATTATTGTTATAATATTATGATTATTTTCTTAATACAAAGCCCATTTTTATTTAAAGTTTTCCATTTTTATTTCTGTTCCTGATTCATCTGTAAAAAAATCTGATTCATCTGGGCACAAAATTTTTAAACGTCGATATCTTAAAAACTACTTTGTAAAAAGGAGTCCCTCAAACAAATAAATGTTATTTGGAATATCTATTTTCATATGAACATGTGTTACTGAGCTGAAAGTGAAATTAAAATTTGACCATATGAATCAGTCAAAGAATCAAATTTCGAAGAACTACCCTTGTACCTTCCATCATCAGCTCAGCTACATGAGATGATAATTACCATACGCAAATACTTAAATTACTTCATAAAATTTGCGAAAAACGATGTGTGGGCCTATAAAATTTGAGGGTTGCCCTCGATTTCTCCAGGATCCCATCATCAGATCCTGACATGGTGACAATGGGACTACTCCTGAAGTATCTCCTTTCGAACAAAAAAATAATTTTGAAAATCGGTCCACAATTGGCGGAGTAGTCGGATTTTTTGTGGTGACTTGGTGATTTTTAGAAGACGACTGTAAATTTTGAAAAAAAAAAGAACATGAACATTTTAACCGTGTTTGCTCGGTCAAGTGATAAGGCCAGCCAAAGTCCCGATGGATGATAACCCGAAACAAGGACATACAATAGATAAGGATTATGCCAATCACTAGGATTTGCAAGCTTAATGGAAAATGGAATTTGGTAGCATGTTCATTTAAGCCTATATTACTTGCTGATAATAATGTAACTTTCTAACCTTTAGAAACTTTAACTTATTTAAAATGGGTAAAGTTGTTTGTGTGTTTAATATCGTTTACAAGCGTACAGCAATCAAATGAAACGAATACATTTTTTATTTCAGTTTCGATAAAAACTGCTTGATATACTTACCTACAATTTTCAGAATGGAATAGGATTAGAATATAAAATGCGGGCGGGTTTTGGTTGCCCCAACCATGACACAAAATTGAGTGTTCAAAAGTTGAAAACGAAGTAATTTTGCGAAAAACACAAATTAGAAAAAAATAATAATCATCTATAAAAAAAAGAAACTGGCAGTGTTTTTCTCAGCAATAAAAATAGTTTATTTTTATGCTACTCCCACTGCCGAGCAAATGCCTGCCCAATTTTCTTTTATATCAATAATTGAACTATAATTGTAAATTTTAATATAACACTTACCAACACAACAGCGGACATTTTTTATCCTTTTCCTTATTTTTAGACATTTTGAAACACAAGTGCGGCACAACACTTTCACAGGACAGTCATACACATAATAAAATTTAAAAAAAAGTATCTAGCCGTCACTTTCACACTTACACATTATGAGTTCACTATTGTCAACAGTTTTAATTTATTACATCATCTGTTAAAACCATATGGTGTTGAATAGGATGTAATTCATAATTAAGTCTTAATTATTGTTTTAACTAATTTGACACTTCTGTTAATTTGGTTAAATATTCTGAGGGGAGACAAGTGACAATCGTTTTCACAGTGTTGCGTATTTCTTTTTCTTTCGACTCGATAGGACTGTTATAAGAAGTCGTAAAACTTATGACGACTCATTATTTAGTCATGAAAATGTAAAAAGAACCTAAGAGAATGTAGAAAGAAAATCAATGCATTATGGCGGCTCCACATTAGTGCCATGAACCCCTGTGAACAGGCGCGAACGAGAATGTGGATGATTTTCGCGGGGTTCACGCGCGTTCGCGCCTGTGCGCCCCGATCAGTGTCGGTATAGCGCGAATTCGCGGCGTGAATTCACGGCACTAACGTGGAGCCGCCATCACAGGCACTAATAGTCTCCCCTACATTCCGCATACAGCCTGCCGGGGTCGCAGGACTAACGAATAACGTGAACCCGGATTGTAAAGGTCTATTTAAGAACACCGTGGCTTTTAGTCAGTAAAAGTCTGACAGTCTCTCCCGCTCTACCCTGGATGGGAGAACAAATGAGTTCTCCCATCCAGGGTAGAGCGGGAGAGCTGATTTTACCACGACAAAAATAAGTTTCCGCATTATGGCAAATTATGCGCGCCACACGTTAGTGCATTTGTCATTACATACTTAACTTCTTCTTGTGCTTTCTACATACATCTTTTTTTCATTGATGAAAATTTTATGAAAATCTGTTCAGGATGTCTGGATACTAAACTGACTAGCAAAGCTAGACAGACGGATGGGTGTCATTAGAAACTTTCATTTGTATTGTAATGAGTTGCCTTATTTTACTCTAGTACCACAGATTACTACAGATCGGTCTCTTCCAAAAAACAATCAAACAAATGTAAAATCTATGCACGAAAGAATAAAGCACATTTTAACTTGCAGCCGTACCGCCCACCTACTTTTATATTAGCCTAAACTTCCCGTGCACAAGCAAAATTGTACTGAATGGCTACGCGCGAGAGTTTATTTTGGTTTATCCGACGCCGCGGCATTACAATGTTGCTATCGGTGTGCTGCCGGTCAAGCTCACTTAGGGTTGCGACTTGCGAGTTTAGAAGGCACAGTTAGGTAGGTAGGTGTATTTTATGCATTTGTTATATTACACTATTAACATAAATGTTCTTCAGGGATTTTTTTTATCATCAGCCTATATCTTTTTGGTTTCGTTACTACATACTACACACATTACTACATACATTATCGATTGGTAGCACAGAATGTTAATACATAATACCTACGGCACCTTACGTTAGAAATAATAATATATGTATAATTATAGTATCGTTTCTACCTATTCTTGTAATATTTTGAACATTTCATCTTACAAAAACAAAAAAGAATATTATTTAAAATATTTGAAATGTTAGGCTTTATTGTTTAAAGCCTTTATTAAATGTATTGGTTTACAAATAAGTAGTTATTATACTGCAACAAACACTACATAAAAATCAGTATTTATTTCGCTTTACGACACACAGATTCTACAACAACAAACAAATGAATTTTAATGAATAATGATGACTGATGACGCAACAAGAAATGTCAGTCACAGAATACAAAAAGAAAGACAAAGATTACAAACAAACGTTACTTTTTTATTAAAGAGAGGCGAAGGAATCCAAACATACAGCCACCACGCGAGTTTTTGAATAATTAACCCTTTAACCGGCAGCACTCTATAATTTATTTATTATTTATTTATCAAATTACAACGGCTGTGTGAACAGCCAATTACTGCAATTTAAGGTTAAGGACAATTATGCAAATTAGAATTACGAAATACACAGTATTAGAATATAGAAAGCATAAAAACTCATTAGAATATAAAAATGTAAAAACATAACAAGAAAAAATATGGGTACATTCAATTAATTGTAAGTAGGTACTTTTTTGGTTTATAGCAAAAATAAAAACGAATGTCGATTTTCAAGGGTGAAGTATCGATTCACTGAATTCAGTACTATAAATAGATTTAAAAAATCGATCTTTTTGGCTCCAAAAATCTATTTTTCGATTAATCGATCTGTGATTGCCATCCCTACGTCACAGGCCCTGCGTTGTGAGTCCTTGTAAATGGTAAAAAAAGTCGCGCAACGAATTACGATCGCTGACCTTGAATGCATAGTGTGGCCATTTTCTGAGTTTGAACGTGAGTAAATAACAACGCAAACATCTTTCTACTTTCTACCGAGCGATAAGGTAAGTGAGAGTGATGTCAGGTTTGATATTCGTCTATTTATCTCGGTCGTCTAGTAGGCTCACACCCCCCGAGTATCTCGACACATTTCCAAACTTGTAACCTACCTAACCATGATCAGTTCAGCGGAACGTCTGTACTTGAATGACATCTATCTATCTTCTATACTTATAATAAATCTGTAGAGAGGTCAATTCTGTACATGAAATATATTTCCAAAATAACTATCAGGGGGTGATAAGGGATCGATACTGATGCCAAAAATGCAATTTGTAAAATTATTGTCTGTCTGTCTGTCTGTCTGTCTGTCTGTCTGTCTGTCTGTCTGTATAACCGTTATAGAAACAAAAACTTCTGGACGGATTTTGACGAAACTTGGTACAATTATTTTTCATACTCCTGCGCTGGTTATAGTATACTTTTCATCACGCTGCAATCAATAGGAGCAGAGCAGTGAAGGGAAATGTAAGGAAAACGGGAGAAGTTACTCCATACGCGCTAATCTTCGGAACTACTGGATGGATTTGATTGTTTTTTTTTTTGTTGTATAGCTATTAAGTCTGGGCAACATATAGGCTATAATTTATCTTGGAAACTTGAACACATGATGCAGAACTGCAATGAAACAGCTAAACTATAAGAGATACAAAAATAGCGCCATAGCAAAAATTGTTCCGCGTGATGAGCATTTTCTGCTGAGAAAATAAATTTGAAGGTATGGAACACCTGATGTGGAACTCCAAGAGCCCAGCTACACTATTACATATACAGTAATGACGTCTTAGCAAGAGTTGTTCAGCCTGATGAGCACTCCCTTTTGTCGTATAAAAACTGAAGATCTAGAACACCTGATGTGGAACTCCAAGAGCCCAGCTCCACTATAACATATATATGAATAACATCTTAGCAAGAGTTGTTTAGTCTGATGGGCATTTCCTGTTGACTAACAAAAATGAAAGATCTGGAACGTCTGGAACCGTCATGCGCGTCCCGTTGTTTTCCCGTCCCCCGGCTCTAAGAATTCGACATCAGATGTTTCAGATCTTCGATTTTGACGACCCCATTGTCGCTGGCATAAGCAACAGGATCCGCGTACGAAGTCGCTGGCAGAAGCTAGTAATAAATAAGCACATCACAACAGGTAGGTAATTAATAATTAACCCTAGATTCATAAACATTATGTGGGAATAACACTAATCATAAACATTCGATACTTTCACCTTTCGACGTCACGCGGTAGTTTATGAAACGCGAGGCCTTTTTCACTGTTTCGTTTAGGCAACCAAACGTTATACAGTATTTGCTTGTCTTCATATTTTATTATCTTTATTTACTTGTACGTGATTACACGTAAGAAAAATAATTACGATACGGAAGCGGCGCGCGGCAGCCACATGTAGCGACACCGCCCGCGGTGTGCGCGTGTGAGCGTGCCGTTTCATACCTACACCGCACAGTGTCCTCTCTGTAGTACTCTGTGCTAGTACGTTAAGGCGACTTAGGAATACTGATTAGATTTCTAGCTAGGAATGCTGAAGAAAATATGTATTAACAAAATCGCTATATTATCTGGACACGGCCATAAAAAGACCTAGTTTAACGTGTAGGATAATTTTTATCCCATTCTTACATTCATGAGGGATAATTTCTGACATCTACATGGGTGTAATCGAGGGCAAGGCGGGCGGTGTAAACTAGTTTTTATTTCTTTATTTATTTTTATTTTAATGCACACAAAAGTGAAGAGAAGAGGTGCGAGTAAATATCTCAAACACCTCTGTCTGCATTGTATTCGAGCATGATTTGTTATAATTGTGTGTAAAATTTTAAACAAACTAAACACTTCCAGAAATAAATCATACAAAACATGATTCATAGCTCTCCTTAATACTAACATCGCAAGTAACCCACAAACAAAGTCTCGTGTCTGTTTAATATTTTCTAAAAATCTTTGGTCAATATCTTTTCACGACTCATCATTAAACCATAATTTTATACACTAAACGTTATTTTAAAATTTGAAACAGAAATACACTAGATTTTCCTGCGTCTTCACCTCTGCAACAGCCGAAATTATCCCAAAGGAATGTCCGACTGGGATAATTATTATCCCCTAAGTAAACATCGAAATCCGTCCAGCCCTAAGGTGTTAAAGCTTGCCAAACAAATAAACTCACTTTCACATTTACAATATTAGTTAATATTTAAACAGCACTTTAAAAACTTGTCCTTATAAAGCCGTAGAGATGCGCACGCGCAAGAACTATGAATGCGTGGAGTCGCGAGCGCAAACATCTGTTGGACTCAATTGGAAGCAGGGAAGCAACGACGATATAATACTAGACTACGCATTGCACAATCTAACGAACAAAACTATTCTGCCAACTCGCTGAGGTACTACGTAAGCGAGGGGGGCAGGGTACTGCGTTGTGATTGGCTAACTCAAGGTCTGTTCTGACTCAACGTATGTTTACGGCTCACAGGATTGGTCGAAATGAGACGGATATAAGACTTTTTTGCCTAATGTGTTGGCAGACATCGGTCGCCTGTTATTACGAGTCTAGTATTATATCGTCGTTGCAGGGAAGTTTATAATATGCGTTGACACAATGAGTTTACGTTGTATACAGCGTGTTAGTAATGTGAACGATGAATTGATAATAGAATGTGTTTAATAGGACAATAATACCCGCTGATTTTGAACTATTAAGTATTCTTCTTGGATAGAGCAGTGTATTTTGATAGGCTTTGTTGCATTAATAAAAAAAAAAGAGAAGTGAAAAGTTGGATTTTTTTCCGAAATGATATGTTCTTAATTTTCGTTAATATGCCACAGTTTATTTCCTTCGTAAAAATGTCACAAAATCAGTATTTTTTTTCCAGAAACCGCGAGATACGTTTTACTTGTTGTTTTCACTTATTACATTATTCTCTTCATCGCAAATATTTGTATAACTTGCATCCGAATCTAGATGTCTGAACAAAACGTTGTTGCATGCACTTTTACCAAAATAAGAACATTTAAAATTGAAACCAAATGAAGCGTTCGGAACACTCCAGAATGTTTAGGATTATTGGAGTGACAGTTCTTTTAAAAAGATATATTTTTACTCTTTGATCATTTCTATTTTAGTAAAACTTTAACGTTTTTAATTTGTGTTTCTCGCATGTGTCAACGACAGTGATTTCCACTTAATAAAGTATCAAATTAAAGTTATTTTCTACCTTTATTTTATGCTTCTTCATAAGAATTTTACAGTTTCAGGAGAAAATGAAAATTGGACTGTGGACTGATTTAAATGTTTCAAAACGAATGAAAATTCGACATGATTTTATTATTATAGGGTTGTTAATTATGGCCGTTGAATGATTTTAATTAGTTGCTTTATTAGGTTTTCCTGTATTATTTAGGACACACTAGCCAGCAGGTGCTAATTGGATAAAATTAATCTTAATAAAGAAGTTTATACCATGGATTTGGGTCAGAGGGTTTTTTCTAGCAGAATTCACTGACGTTATCGGTTTCATCGGGACTACAATTAATATATTATTATAATGCGAAATACTTTTCTTATAAGTACTATTGAACCAATAATTCATCAAAGAAGGAAAACTATTTATCTTTTAGAATTACCTATTAAAAAAAAAAAATTAACCGCCTTCAAAAACAATCACAAAAAAGGGTAAAATAACCTACAAAATAACTTTTCTTTCGGAAGTCGGTGGCTTTGTTTTCTTATTTCGGTGTCTTTTTTGCCACCGACTTCCGAAAGAAAAGTTATTTTGTAGGTTATTTTACCCTTTTTTGTGGTTGTTTTTGAAGGCGGTTAATTTTTTTTTTTTTTAAGTTTTTTATTTTACTCTTTTTAGTTTAAATATTCAACCCAAATTCTTGTAAAATATCATTTTCTTACATGTGCACTAGAATTTTTAATCCGTGGCACCGGTATCGGTATTAACATCGCGCATGTACACAATAAGCTAATAAAATTCCTTATCTCAAAAACTGCTTAACAGATTTTGATGAAACTTGCAGTATTGCCTAAGGTGAACGATCCCTAGTACAACAATAAAAGAATTTTTAAAATCGGTCCACAATTGGCGGAGTAATCGCGTAACAAACACATATCATCCAAGTTGACGAAATTAATAAAAATGCTCACAAAATAAAAAGTACTGAACCAAATTGGATGAAATTGATATGGGACCACACTGCAAGTATACTGCATCGAACAAAAAAAGAATCACACTAATCGGACTAGAAACCTCGGAGTAATCGATGTACATACATAAAAAAAAAAAACATACCGACCGAATTGAGAACCTCCTCCTTTTTTTGAAGTCGGTTAAAAAAAAGCGTTTTATAACTACAGTGTTCTTCTAACAATAATTTGGAAATGTTGTTTTCATTTGAAAATTACATAATAACTTTAAAAAAACGTGTGAAATATAGAAAGTCTGTGGATTGCAAGTAAAGTTTAAATCGATAGGACCCATAAACATTCACCGTCCACTATCACAGAGTTTGAAGCGTCTGATAACATTATCAGCATGTTCAGTTGATAAATCTCTATAAATATAATCTTGTTTTTACCGGTATTCTCGATAAAAGGAAAAGGATTATCTATGACGAGAATTTTGTTACTAATAATAATTATGGTGAATTAGTGGCCTACTACGTCTTAAAAACCAGAGCAGTTACAGTGTGGGAAAGAGATGGAGCCATAAAATCAAAATCAACTTGTCAATTTCAAATAAGCCAGTTACAGGCACTTTTGAATTGTCAAAGACAAATAAAATATTATTAAAAACTACAAAATTATGGTGCTACAGTCCCAGTCACAAGACATAAAAACTGTGAAAGTACTGTAGATTCCAAGCCCATTCCAAGGAGTAGATCTCTATGGAGAAGAACGGGCAAGAAACTCCATAGACACTCTTTTTAGATCGCCAAAATTATTACAGAATCTTTGTCACATCATTCATTCTTAGAACAAAGACAATTCAGAAAAAAAAAAACAATAATTAAAATAAACCGTGGCAGCAAGAGATGACCAGTCCCAACTGACAGCGCCCGTTCCATTCACGAACATGACACATGCATCAGCACCATTCAGCTCAACCATTTAGAAGGGAGCCAAATGATCCGACACACGCGCCACCATCAGCGAGACATTTGAGTGAGCATGACATACTCTCAACCGCCGTCAATACCAGTCGTCTAGCACCACCTCGTTCCCTCACTGGAACTACTCTGGCTTTAAGACGTCATTGTAGGCTCATCATCATCATCATCATCATCAGCCTATAATGTTTCCAATGATGGGACACAGGCCTCCTCTCTGTGAGAGGGAGTAGAATAGAATATTCACCAGTGGAGTGGGCCATAATTGTGTGGGTCCTTCAATAGCTCTTTACGTTCTAGTAGTCTCGAGAGCTCTAGAGGACCAAAGCCTGCCGGGGTCGCGGGACTTATCTCATTACTGTGACCCCGGAACACAAAGGGCTATTGAAGGACACCGTGGATTTAAGTCAGTACGAGTCTGACATAGTACCTCCCGCCCCGCCCTGGGTGGGAGGACTCATTTGCTAAAAAAAAAAGTAGTCCCGAGAAGCGACCCCGGCAGCCTGACCTAGACTAGATTCAAGAACAAATTAATAAGAATCTCGGGACTCGTTTCAAATAAAATAAATAAAAAATATCACGCTGTATATGACATACGGCCTATATACGAAGCGTGTCGCATACCAACGCGAGCAGTGATTGTGATGCCAAGAGGTCGATATAGTTATTGTATAATTAATTATAATTATTCTAAATTGATACTAGATTACTAGCGCGACTGTTTGATATTGCGAAAGGCATATTGCGTCCTCTGAACATAGAAACTGCTTGTATGATACATCAACAACGTGTAACGTAAATAGCGCAAAACCTCTCGTGGGGTAACTCAGCCCATGTTACTGAACAATGTTTGTTCTAAGACTTTTGGAAATTCGCAAAAAAAAAATGATTTTTCATACTGATGGGCCCGATCAATTTCTCATTTTGTATGAAAAAGCAATTTTTTTTTGCGCGCTACGACCTATTCGAGCCTTGCAACGGGAGTGAATCCACGAGGAACAGCTAGTTAATTATAATATTCTGGTTTGTGTACTTGAATTGTGTAGTGACACGAGAAATTCCCAAAGTGGGTAAAAAACACGACATTATAGATAGAAAAGTAAAAACATAAGTTTTATTTAGAAACCGCAGCCCTGGAACGCAAAAGTCATCGTCAGGTTTGATTTTAACTAGATACTAGTATTTTGAATTTTGTCTCTGGTTATTTATCTATTTATTAGTTAGTAAATAGATAAATAACCAGAGACAAAATTAATGATGGACTAGAAAGGGCTTTGTGCATTGTATTATTTTAAATGTGTTTGTTATTGACTCTAGTCAAGTCTATTACGGATTTTCATGAGAAATCCTATTATCAATTCTGAAAACCTACCTATTTCCTTGTAAATAAAATCACTAGTACTTCACAGTCCTTATCACCACATAGAGGCGCTATCACCTGCTATCGTGGACCTATTGACATGGATAGCTAAATAGGCAACTGTGACGACACTATCTAAATACCGACGGGTTTTGTTTGTTCAACTAATGCAGGAAAGTTTATTAAGTAGACTGGGTTGTTGTATGATGTAGGCGGGGAATAATTTTTGTTTTGGGCACCATTTGCACAGAAAAATTGTATAACTGCATGAAAATAACTCAACTGTATATCTGCATACTGATAAGAAATGAAAACATTACAAATGTTTCTTGAGCAAGCTGTTAAGAAAATAACCTGCGAACTACTGACTCAGACTTACATAGTGTATTGTTTAGAATTCTTTGAAACATGTTTAAATTAATTACTGAAAATACAATACGGATTTTGAAACCACATGCCATATCGGAGTTTTTTGGAGACTGCCTGGAGTAATATAACATCAAGCCTGTAATACCTGAAAGGCTAGGCACCCGGGGTCGCGGGACTGTCTCATCAGGTATTCATGACCCCGGAACGTAGAGGGCTATTGAATTTCTGTGGATTTTAGTCAGTACAAGTCTGACAGTCCCGTCCCGCCCACTATCCATCGCCTATACAACATTATTTTTTGTTTATGCGAAACCCGATACACCTTTCCAATATTTTTGTGTAAAGAATCTATGTATAAAATTTTAAAACCGTATCAAAAAAAATCACTAAGTTATGAGCTTGTATATTACCTAGTTGTCCGTTCTAAAACATGCTCATTTCGCGGTACACCCGCGTAAACCGTGTCTACTGTGTTATACACTTGTGATTATAGTTTGGCAATAGGTACCTAACCGTACGGTGATTGTATTGTAATTAACTGGTAATATAATTTAATTAAAATATTCTTGAAAAAAATATAGGTAACATGGTGTAAAAATTATTGGAATCGAATCAGTTACTGATTCTGAACAAACTATATTCAGGTTTCGCATAAACTAAAAATAATGTTGTATATCGCCGTTGCACCACTATCCATAAATGGGTTACAATCTTTGTTATGAAATTCGGATTACTATTCTCAAAATATTGCAACTTCTTAAAGGCTAGAGTATTCAATAAAACGGTTTTAAACCAAAATGAAGTGGAAACAACATCCACTAACAAAAATATTTCACAAAATAAACGCCTCAGGCAATAAATATAGTTCAAAAACCGCCAGAAAAACGAATGGTCTTGTTTTGTAATGAAAAATAAATTGCTTTACAATAAATCTGTATTAGTTACTGAGAAACGAGTGTTTTTTTAAAGCGTTGATTCATTTGAGTTGTGGTTAGTAATGTTTTATTTATGAGAGTCTAGGAAAGTGTTGTAACTAAAGTTGAACTATGGTTTCAGCACTGGATATGAAAATAATTATGGTTAGTGAAATTATGTCAAAAGTGATTGGAAACTAAATTTTTTATGGGATCTAGTGGCTATCCTTATCTTAAAGATTTTGTTTACTGATAGTGATGTCCAATGTAAACTAAAAAATACATATGCATTGAAAAATACATATAACAATTTACCAGAAAAGAATAGCGGAGGACTAGCATATTAATTAATAAAAAATAATTATTTTTAAATAAAAATTTTAAATCATTTTATTTTTAAACTAGCTTCTGCCAGCGACTTCGTACGCGGATCCTGTTGCTTATGCCAGCGACAATGGGGTCGTCAAAATCGAAGATCTGAAACGTCTGATGTTGAATTCTTAGAGCCTGGGGACGGGAAAACAACGGGACGCGCATGACGATTCCAGACGTTCCAGATCTTTCATTTTTGTAAGTCAACAGGAAATGCCCAGGGTGCTCATTAGGCTGAACAACTCTTGCTAAGACGTCATTCCTATAATTATGTTATAGTGTAGCTGGGCTCTTGGAGTTCGACATCAGGTGTTCCAGATCTTCAGTTTTTATACGACAGCAGGGAGTGCTCATCAGGCTGAACAACTCTTGCTAAGACGTCATTACTGTATATGTAATAGTGTAGCTGGGCTCTTGGAGTTTCACATCAGGTGTTCTATATCTTCAAATTTATTTTCTCAGCAGAAAATGCTCATCACGCGGAACAATTTTTGCTATGGCGCTATTTTTGTATCTCTTATAGTTTAGCTGTTCTATTGCAGTTCTGCATCAGGTGTTCAAGTTTCCAAGATAAATTATAGCCTATATGTTGCCCAGACTTAATAACTATACAACAAAAAAAAAAACAATCAAATCCGTCCAGTAGTTCCGAAGATTAGCGTGTATGGAGTAACTTCTCCCGTTTTCCTAACATTTCCCTTCACTGCTCTGCTCCTATTGATAGTAGCGTGATGAAAAGTATACTATAACCAGCGCAGGAGTATGAAAAATAATTGTACCAAGTTTCGTCAAAATCCGTCGAGTAGTTTTTGTTTCTATAACGGTTATACAGACAGACAGACAGACAGACAGACAGACAGACAGACAATAATTTTATTAATTGCATTTTTGGCATCAGTATCGATCCCTAATCACCCCCTGATAGTTATTTTGGAAATATATTTCATGTACAGAATTGACCTCTCTACAGATTTATTATAAGTATAGATATAGATAGAAGATAGATAATTAAATATAAAAGCAGAATAACTAATACGAATATAAAAAAAAATAATATGATTAATCTTATTATATAATAAAAATAAAAGTTAATAAATATATTCCACTTTCGTTTATAGTAACAGGTGTTAGTTGTTACTTTGTGCAGTGGCATGGACTGTTGTGGGTTTGGTTCCTAACCAGATGACTTACTTTGTGCAATTAAGGCGGCGCTAGTCGCGAGCTCGAACTCACTGGCAGGCATGGTCAAAAACCATCATATTTCACCTGAAATCGAGCCATAGTGTTCATGTGTCCGCGAGCGTCATCCCCCCGTGGAGAAAACAGGGGAAAACATTATTCAGTGAGATGCACGATCATTCAGAGTAAAAGGCGCGCGTAAAAAAATACGAAACGGCCTTTGGAAGAAGGGGTTTTATAAAAAAACTACTGCATCAATCAATTTCAAATAAAATTTATGGAATTCTTCGATAAATGTGCTGTGTCGGTACGGACTTTGTTTTGGAAATTTGATGCTTCTTTAATTTCTAATTTACGCCCAAAGTTGTGTTAAAATTAGCAATAAAAACGAATCTTTGGAAGCTCGTCACTTTTTAATGGCTTGTTATTTCAAAATTCTGCTTCCGTACAGACAAAATTAATAATGAGACAAAACGATACCATTTTTAACTTTAGATGTACCTTGTCAAATAGTGGAGTAAAACCCCAACGAAGTTTCTATGGAAAAAATGTTGACTTGTTTCACCTTAATGGCAGCGATTATCGATCGCATGACCATTTTTGGAAGCTATTACTACTGAGTTACTATTGCACCAAGCAAAGAGATATAATTATCTTCTATAATATAAAAATGAAATGGCGGTCACAATGGGCGGTCTTATCGCTAAAAGCGATCTTTTCGAGACAACCTTTGGATGGATTCTTCTATTGTATTTCAGAATCCTGTCACCACAAGCATTGTTCATTGTCCAATGTCCAGAATCACTTTGATAATATCAATTCATAAAGTGAAATGAAACATGATAATAGAGATGACATCAGTGTGTGGACACTGGCGGTCTGATGTCACACCGAAAATTAAACAATTAGGGAATGAAGAGCGATTATAAATTGTGGACATAGCATTATATCACTCAAGATATAGGCTTGAATAGTTTGGGGCCAATCTTAACACTTTGTAACAACTTGTTAACCAGCCTGAAAGGTGATTTAAGACTTGACTAACTAAACAAAAATGGGTTGTTATAAGTTCGCCACAAAAATAATTCCCCATGAAAAAAAGTATGTTTAAAAGAGCCAAGGGTTTTTTTTTTTAATTTTGATTATTGTATACGGGGATAGCAGAACAATCCTACTAATATTATAAATGCGAAAGTTAGTGAGGATGTATGTATGTGTATGTGTATGTAGGTATGTTTGTGTTACTCTTTCACGCAAAAACCACTGAACGGATTTGGCTAAAATTTTGCACACAGATAGTTTATAACCTGGATTAACACATAGGATAGTTTTTATCCCGATTTTATGTTCCCGTGGGATAATTTTCGAGTTGTAGCGGGTGAAGCCGCTGGCAACAGCTAGTTAAATAATAAAGCCAGCGCAAAACTACCGAAAACGAGGACACAATGTGGAATCTGAACAGAAAGTACTAGGAGAACAGGATCAAAACTTTTTTTCGTGGAGAATTATTTTTGTGGCAAACTTACAACACACCACAAAAACATGTACTTTTTTTTGTTAGGTCTTAAAATCACATAGTACCCGTAAAACTTTTAATAAATGTATCAAGTTGAACCTGTTGCTGATCTGGTGAGTGCTCCCACCCTGGGTGAAGTCAAAAGGACTGTCAGACTCGTACTGGAAACTGACTTAAATCTACGGCGTTTCTTAAATTGCCTTTTACGTTCGAGGGTCACGGTTCCTGTTTAGACAGTCAGACCACGGCAGGCGAATAGGGCCAAGGGGCCCCTGTAAGATTGCTAACAGCTCTTTGAGGCGTGGGTGGAACACGACGCGCCGTCGACCCACGTATAATGTCGGACGGCGAGCTACTCATTACTCGCCGGCAAGTAGTTTACATACTTCTTGGTGAGTCACCATAAAATTCAAGCGGTTTGTAGTTCGAGAAATGTGTATTAATAATATGATAATGTAATAATAATATTCCACAACTTTACTATCACACAACGCCATCTAGTCCCAAGCTAAGCAGAGCTTGTGTTATGAGTACTAGACAACTGATAAACATACTTATATATTTCTTAACACATTATAGATAAATAGATAAATTACACCCAGACATAGAACAAATGATCGTGCTCATCACACAAACATTTGTCCTGGGTGGTAATCGAACTGACGACCTCTGGCATTGCAGTCAGGGTCACTAACCACTAGACATACGGGCCTGTCAATTTTAAGTAAAAATATTTCAAAGAATGGGGAAGGCAAGTGTCAAAGTGACAAGTGACAGTTTGGTCCCAAAAGAACTGTCAAATCAAAGGAATTTTCTGCAAAAAAACGATTTAATGATGTAAAATGACTAGATGTTGTGTAATAAGTTGTAAAAATGATGGAACATACAAATTTCCGTCAATTCACACTATCAAGAAATAATGGGTAGCTGCTGTGACTGCCTTGAGAACAAAAATTGAATTATAACTGAGGAAAAGCTAAATAATAAACAAATATCCAGGCCTGCGAAGCCGGGACAGGCCGTTAGTTGAGTTTATTAATGAAATTCTAAGATTATACCATAACTAAACAATCGAATACACTTTTCAAAATAATATATACTTTTCTATTGGAGGTTAAGTACCAGTATTGCATCGCTCTATAAATCATGAAATGGTTCGTCTGGCGGAAGAATTATCACCTGGAACGAGTTTTGTGATAGTTGTGGTGTTAAGAAATTAAATATATTGTGATATTTCTCAAATCTAAATAGAAAAAAGGGGTAAAATTACTGACTTACAACATTATGATATTTTATCAAAATAGAAAGTCAGAAGCAGCATTATATTCTTGTTATAGGAGCGGACAGGTAAAACATACCTAAACTCAAAAATTGAAACCTCAACTACAAGTAATTGTGGATTTATTACGGTAAAATCAAATGTATTACCACTCAATTAAATCACTTTTTTTCCTCTTGTAGATGCACCGTGGCGTCTTAATTCTTCTTTTAGTATTTGCACTTGCATTGACGAATAATTTTCCATATTTGTTTTGTATTTATACTCAATTTTTATAACAATAAATCTTGTTTGTTTTTTGTACAAGGTAGACAGTAATCTGACGTAGGGACCAACTATCGCAGCGCCATCTACGATTAGCTTTGAGTTGCCATCCCCATTCCAAACAATATACTTTGTTAGTCTGAGTCACTAGTTCGTTAGTTATTTTCTTAACAGCCAGCTTGCTCAAGAAACATGAGTTTGTAATGTTTTCATTTTTTATCACTGTGCAGATTTACAGTTACTTGGTTTCTTGCAGGTATATTATTAAGAAATGTTATTACTTCTTTTGTTTCAATGCAGTCAAATCTTATATGAATGAAATGAAATCTGAAATGTGGACTATGCTCCGGTTTTTTTATGAGAAGTTAAACTAACAATTAGTTTAAATCTTTTGTTTTTTTTTTCAGGATTTAACAAATATTTTCTTAACTACTGAGCAAACAACTCATCCTAAGGGCAAGGTGATTGATCAATAGCAGAAAAACTAATTACCTATTGTTAAGATGCCGTTTTCTTAACAAATTGTTAAAAAATGTTTAGGATTTATTATTAAGATTATACATATATTTATATGTATTGTTACGTCGATCGAATTGCGAGACCTATCTATAATCTTCTCGAAAGTTCCACAAGGTTCTCGACAATTCTACTAAATATCGGTCAGGAAAATTCTAGAAAATTCTACCCTGTTCTAGATGTTTCGAGACGGTTCTGGAATGTTCCAGAAGGTATGGGACTATGTCGAAGTCTATGGATGTTTCCAGAACATTCGACCACCTTCTAGAAACATCTAGTGAGTCCGGCCGGGGTATAAAAAGGGCGTCGATCACCAACCTGACTCAGTCTGGTTTTGACTACGATCGAGGCGACTCGAAGTGAACAAGCGATCTCTAAGTGACTTTTACGTGTGATTAAGAGTGTGTATAAGTGTTTAAGTGTTGAGTAGTGTTAAGTGTTTATTTTAGTTTGTGATTCGTGTGTGATTAAAGTTTATTTGGTTTTAATTGGTGTTAATTAATTTATCCCAATACCCAGCTCGTAACATTTGGTGTCAGAAGTGAGGGATAAAATGCCGATTTTACCAAAGGACGACACGGACGGTATTCGTACCAGGAGTCAGCGCCAGCAAGACATGGACCAGAGGCGGTTTGGAGGTTCCCCGATACAGACGCCGGGTGGTGCTCAGCCTACGACGGAACCAGCCGCTGGTCCATCTGCAGTCTCTTCAGCACCAGCGGGTCCAGACCTGTCTGCGCTTATGGCGCTTCTGCAGGAGCAGGCTCGCCGCCAGGAGGAGCAGGCTCGACGCCTGGAAGAGCAGCTACAAAAGGACAAGGAGGAGCAAGCCCGCCGCCAGGAAGAGCAAGCCCGCCGCCAGGAGGAGCAGGCTCGCCGCCTGGAAGAACAGCTACAAAAGGATAAGGAGGAGCAGGCCCGCCGCCAGGAGGAACAGTCTCGCCGCCTGGAAGAACAGCTACAAAAGGATAAGGAGGAGCAGGCCCGCCGCCAGGAGGAACAGTCTCGCCGCCTGGAAGAACAGCTACAAAAGGATAAGGAGGAGCAGGCCCGCCGCCAAGAAGAGCAGATGTTCCTGATAAAAGACCTGCACTCGACATTTGGCAAGGAGCTCAAAGTGGTTAAAGAGCAAGTCAATCAGCACGAGAACCGCATCTCTGAAGCTGAGGTCCAAATTGCCGGGGTGAAAAAGGCTTTGGGTGAACTTCGGTCTGGAGACGGGGTTGTGTGTCCAGTGATTGCTGCACCTTCGGCACGAGGGTTTAAGGTGCCACCATTCGACGGAACATCTTCATGGTCGGCATACAGGATGCAGTTTGAGGCCGTTATGAAGGCGAATGGGTGGACGAAAGAGCAAGCAATGACCGCGCTCACCTTAGGCCTACGAGACCAGGCCCTGACCGTACTTGAGGCTCTTGGCAAGGATGTGACTTACGATCAGCTGCTGGAAGCGTTGGAATCCAGGTACGGCGACGCGCACTTGGAGCACGTATTCCGCGCTAAGCTAAAGGATCGTGTTCAACGTAGTGCTGAGGGCCTACAGCAGTGGGCCCTGGAAATTGAAAAGATGGTCCGAAAGGCATACCAGTCTGCTCCTGCCCTGATCAATGGTAATCTCGTACAGGCATTCGTCGACGGAATACGTGACTTGGAAGTCAGAGCCGCCGTAAGACTTGGGCATCACGAAACATTAAAGGACGCCTTGGCTCATGCGTTGGAAGTAGAAGCAGTGAGGCAAGATCATCGCACGCATCGCGTCAGAGAAGTTGTGGAATCACCTGTACGCGACCGACCACAAGGGTACAGTCCCAGGTGCTATACTTGTGGGGAAAAAGGTCATCTTCGGTCCAGCTGTCCCAAGCGAAATAGACCAAGGGAAGATCAATCCCAGCAGGGAAGAGGGACCGATAAGACTGCCCAGCAACAGCAGGGAAACGAGTAAACGCCAGGACTGAGGGGCGGGTGCTGGCTGGTATGGAAAGAGCCCCGAGGATCTCGATCTCACAGGCCCATGACGGAAACAGCCTGATCATCAAAGGTGAAGTCAACGGAAAACCATGCAAATTGACACTCGATACAGGAGCTTCTCACACGGTCGTCAATTCAAACCTAGCAAGTCGGTTCCTTGGGGACTTCTTCAACAACCACGACCGCATACAATTACTGACAGCTACCGGTCAGCACATAACCGTCCGAGGCAAGAAGGAGGTGAAGTTAAAACTAGGTCATAAAGCATATTGATGTGCATCTGGACTGAGAGCCCGTTTTTTTTTTATTGTTGTATCAACTGGAAACTTACAGAGGTTTTAGTTAAAAATAGTAAAAATTCGATGCCGCAAAGCATAAATTTCTTAAACGTGAAACAAAGCTGTTATAGGCAAATATCTATGGCCCTCAGTTCAGACGCTCGCTAAAAACGGCTTAACATAAATCTCAGAAAGTACTACCTCTGTGATAATAATTTTTATTTTAAATTTTAGTAAAGAATTTCTTAAAGATTTTAAGAAATTTTCAAATTCCTAGAATATAGCATTACTGATTTATAGCAGTTTTACTTAGGGCTCTCAGTCCAGACGTTTATGAACTGAGAGCCCCACTGAAACATAGCTTTAAATGAAGAAATACATACATTTGCTTCTTTTACCATATAGTTAAACATCCCAATGAATTTCTTAAAAAGAAATAACGACATAGGAAGTAACGGTTGAAAGGTAAATTGCAATCGAATTTTCGGATAACGTCTGAACTGAGAGCCCTTATATTTTCGGTTTTATCGGCTATGTGCGGGCTCCGAGTTTGAAATAAATTAGCTGAAAAGTTTTAAGAAATTTTTAAGTAAAACTTAACGTACGGCTTTTTCTTCTAAATGCTATACTTACCGAGAAAAACCATTTTTTAATTTTTCATTCGAACAAGTTTTGTAGGGTAACCATGATTTAAAAATCTCAAAAGTCTGTTTCAGACTTGTACTGACAAAAACCCACGGTGTCCTTCAATAGCCCTTTACGTTCCAGGTCCACTGATACCTGATAAGACAGTCCCGCGACTCCGGCAGGGTTTTATTATTATTAATTATTTATTTCGGACCGAAGTAATATAATAATGTACTTATATCTATGTTAGTAACCTTACATAAAATTAATAATGTCAAAGACAAAGACAAAGACATTTATTCGTAGAATATGGTAGGTTTACAGGTGTTATAAATAGTTAGTACAGCATATCCACCGCATAAAGCGGCATACGAATATTTATGTTTACTTACAATAAAGTAACATTTAATTAATTTTTCACGCCACCTGCTCGTAAATGTCAAATTATATGTCTGCTAACTGACCGTAAAGCAAGGCATTGTTCCCTCCCGCTCGAGCCGGGAATAATATACCTATATACTGAATTTCATTATTCCCGTGGGAATAATGTGATTTGAATTTGGAACCTCAAACAAAACATAGTATGAAAACTTTGAACGAAGGAATTGAAGCAGCGGCGGCTGCCCCCCGGCAGTCCCCACTGCAACAGCTGATCGCTCGCTGAGGTGGGCACCACAGCATGCTCACGTTCGAAGGTTGTCGTACCACATCAAATTTCAAAATTCGAATTTATTTCCTCGCAGGTGGTGTGAAAAGCAGAGTACTCACCTCAGGAATAAAGCTGCCTTTGTCTTGGGCTAACTTAAATCCCTCGCTACACTAAGGATTCTTATCTTAATTCCCTCGTTTCACTCGGGAATTAACACTTGAACCTCCTCGCTGCGCTCCGGAGGTTCACCCCCAGAATCCTTAGTGTCGCTTCGGGATTCAATACGCCCGTGACGTAAGACACTGCTTTAATCCCTTGGTGCGTAATCTACTATAATTCAACATAAAATTTCAGATTAATAAAAGTAATTACATATTTTGATAGTTGATAACATTATATACTTACAAATAATAATCAAAATAGTAAAATATTTGTTCGTTGATTTTGTCATTTACAAAATCCACGAGGTCAATTTCAGATAGCATAGGTCATTGGAGCCGCTGCTGTGTAACCGGGTCCAGTACCACAGGAATGGGCCCTCTAAGGGAGGCCCTGTCATACTGCTGACAGTTATTTAAAGCGCGCGTGTAACACGACGTGTCATCGACCCGGCCCAAGCACGTATCCAGACTTTTGGTTCGGGGGGGGACAAACATTGAAACAACCATGTGAACTGTGTGAAAATCGTTGTAATCACTGTACTATAATTTTTACTGTACTATACTCTAATTATAAAGTATTTTTCTGTTTCTGCTGGCAGCCATTACGTTAGTACCATATCAGGATCTGGCGCCAAAGCGGAATGAATAGACAATAGAGCGAGACCAGTAAGCCTCTCCCCGCCATTCTATTCCTTAGGAAGGATTTTATTCTCTTTAGGCATGAAAATGACCGCTCCACAGATGCCGTTGAAACCGGAAGGGTGGCCAGAATATGTTTTAGCCTGTTAATGGTAGGAAAGAAAATAGATTTCGAGGGGGGATAAATCCCAACTATCCCCCCCTCTGTATACGTGCCTGACCCGGCCATGCATAAATATGGTCCATGATCGTACATTGATCCCATTACTGCGTACCGGGGTCGCGGGATTGTCTTATTAGGTAACCGTAGCCCTGGAACGAAAAGGGCTAATGAAAGACAACGTGGATTAAGTCAGTACAAGTCTGACAGTCTCTCCCTGGGTGGGAGGACTCATTTGATGATTATTACCAAGTAAAAAAAAATAAAGGGGTTATGACAAGAATAGGCTCGAATCATGTAGTAGAGTCGTAACATAATCTGAATACTCAATCGACCTTAACTGTAACTGAAGTTCGACTGTAATATTATTCTTGTTGTTGCATTGTCAGAAGATGATCAGGAAAATATATTTGTAGTCTCGGTTTTAGTCTAAGACGTCACACATAATTTTATAAAGATTAAATTTCCGAACGCAACCCCACATGTGCTGCCATCTTTGAAACTAACTGACGTTTGAGATTTTTGAATCATGGTTACCCTACAAAACTTGTTCGCATGAAAAACTAAAAAATGGTTTTTCTCGTAAAGTACAGCATTTTGAATAAAAAACCGTATGTTAAGTTTTACTTAAAAATTTCTTAAAACTTTTCAGCTAATTTATTTCAAACTCGGAGCCCGCACATAGCCGATAAAACCGAAAATATAAGGGCTCTCAGTTCAGACGTTATCCGAAAATTCGATTGCAATTTACCTTTCAACCGTTACTTCCTATGTCGTTATTTCTTTTTAAGAAATTCATTGGGATGTTTAACTATATGGTAAAAGAAGCAAATGTATGTATTTCTTCATTTAAAGCTATGTTTCAGTGGGGCTCTCAGTTCATAAACGTCTGGACTGAGAGCCCTAAGTAAAACTGCTATAAATCAGTAATGCCATATTCTAGGAATTTGAAAATTTCTTAAAATCTTTAAGAAATTCTTTACTAAAATTTAAAATAAAAATTATTATCACAGCGGTAGTACTTTCTAAGATTTATGTTAAGCCGTTTTTAGCGAGCGTCTGAACTGAGGGCCATAGATATTTGCCTATAACAGCTTTGTTTCACGTTTAAGAAATTTATGCTTTGCGGCATCAAATTTTTACTATTTTTAACTAAAATCCCTGTAAGTTTCAAGTTGATCCAACAATAAAAAAAAAACGGGCTCTCAGTCCAGATGCACATAGCATATTGGCATAATGTCATCGTGGCCGACATAGTAGACGATTGCATCTTGGGCTTGGACTTTATGAGGAAATATCGTTGTGAGATCGATGTTGATCGAGGAGTGTTGAAATGTGGTAAAGAAGAGATCTTAATGGAAAGTACACCGTCAGAAAAAGTGCTTCGCTTGAAATTTGACGTGTCAACACTTCTGGAAAACTGCGATCTAACTGGAGTAGAAATGGATAAGGCTAAGAAAACGTTACTCCAGTATGCCGACATGTTCTCTACAGATGATGCTGACATAGGTAGAACAGGACTGGTTCAGCACAAAATTAACACTGGCAATGAGTTACCAATCCGACAACGACCAAGAAGGGTGCCGGTTGCTCGCGAAAAGGAAGTGAAGGAGATGATTGAGCGCATGGTGAAGAACAGTTTTATAGAGCCTTCATCTAGCCCGTGGTGTTCTCCTGTGGTCCTAGTGAAGAAAAAAGACGGCAACACGCGGTTTTGTGTGGATTATCGACGGCTAAACGACGTCACGAAAAAAGACAGTTATCCACTGCCTAGGATCGATGACACATTGGATACGCTGACAGGAATGAGGTGGTTCACAACGTTAGACCTGAAAAGCGGCTACTGGCAAGTGGAAATAGACCCTAAAGACAAGGAGAAAACTGCATTTTCCACAGGAAAGGGCCTATGGCAGTTTAAAGTCATGCCATTTGGATTGTGCAATGCCCCTGCGACATTTGAAAGGTTGATGGAGCAAGTACTTGCTGGATTGATCGGAGACGCATGTCTTGTCTATTTGGATGACATCATCATCGTGGGCCGAACATTTGAAGATCACCTTCAAAACCTAATTAAAGTGCTGTCGAAAATCCGGACGGCAAATCTTAAGTTAAGCCCGGAAAAGTGTTCATTTTTCAGGAGACAAGTGAACTTTTTAGGACACATAGTTTCGGAGGAAGGTGTTCAGACAGACCCGGAGAAAATCGTCGCCGTCAAGGAATGGCCAGTTCCGAAAGACAAGACGGAGGTCAGACCATTTTTAGGTTTATGCTCCTACTATCGACGGTTTGTCAAGAATTTTGCTGACATTGCAAAACCCCTACACAAACTTACTGAGGAGAAGCAACAATTCTGTTGGGACGAGAACTGTGACATCGCATTCCAGGAATTAAAGAGACGTCTGTGCAATTCACCCATTCTTGACTATCCTGACACTGAAAATGACTTCATAGTTGACACAGACGCAAGTAATACTGGAATTGGTGGCGTGTTGTCTCAACGGAAAGGAAATCAGGAAGTTGTTATAGCTTACTACAGCAAATCTCTATCGAAACCGGAAAGAAATTACTGCGTTACGAGAAGGGAATTACTTGCCGTAGTAAAGACTTTGCAGCACTTCAGTAAGTATCTGCTGGGACGAAAATTCTTATTGCGAACGGACCATGCCGCATTAAAGTGGCTATTGCAATTCAAGAATCCAGAGGGACAGGTGGCGAGGTGGATTGAGCTACTACAAGAGTTCGACTTCGTAACTGAACATCGCAGTGGGAGGGCACATGGTAACGCAGATGCACTGTCTAGAAGACCTTGCCCTGAAGACTGTAAGCACTGCAACAGGCAAGAGGCCAAGGAGGTTGTGCCTGTAAGAATGCTAAGAACGGATATCAGTAACGAATGGAAGGAAACCTTACAGCATGCTCAGCAAAATGACGCAGACATTAAACCAATTTTTGACTGGATTAAAGCTGGTGCTCCTAAACCCAAGTGGAGTGATGTAGCTGCGATGAGTTCCATCACTAAGAGTTATTGGGCGCAATGGAAAAGCTTGGTTATCCAGGAAGGAGTCTTGTGCCGTAAATGGGAAAACGCTCGAGGAGACCACTGTCACTTACAAATGGTTGTCCCCAAAGCCAAAGTACCGGATGTGTTGCGGCTCTACCACGACGGATGTTCAGGTGGACATATGGGTGTAAAAAGGACCCTACTGAAAATACGTGAGCGATTTTACTGGATCCATTGTCGTGAAGATGTGGAGGACTGGTGTCGGAAATGTACCAGTTGTGCGGCTGTGAAGGGACCCCAGACACGCAGCAGAGGTGCTTTGCAGATACCTATACAACGTTGGAGCCCCGTGGGAACGGATAGCACTAGACGTGGCAGGACCATTTCCAGAAAGTGAAAACGGTAACAAGTACTTCATGGTTGTCATGGATTACTTCACAAAGTGGCCAGAAGTCTTCGCCATTCCTAACCAGGAAGCTACAACAGTCGCAGATAAATTGGTTCAGGAGGTCTTCTGTCGTTTTGGAGTACCCTTGGAAATACACAGCGACCAAGGAAGGAATTTTGAATCACAAGTATTCCAGGAGACTTGTCGGCTGATGGGTACTCACAAGACTAGAACGACTTCCTACCATCCACAATCTGATGGAATGGTGGAGCGTTTCAACCAAACGTTGGAGAGATATCTGGCAAAGGTTGTGGATAGCAGGCAAAGAGATTGGGATAAGCACATACAGCCATTTCTTCTGTCATACCGTAGTGCAGTTCACGAAAGTACAGCTGTGACACCAGCCTTCGCGAACTTTGGAAGGGAATTACGGTTGCCTGCTGATTTGATCACCGGAACCCCTCCTGATGTTCCACGCAGTGTAACTGATTATGCAAATGACTTGCGTAACAAGTTGAATGATGTGTATGAGCATATCAGACAATCCGGCCAACAAATGTCTGAGAAGATGAAGACCCGATACGACCGGAAGACAAACAATGGAGGTTTCGACGAGGGGTCACTTGTGTGGTTGCATAACCCAGTGCGTAGCAAAGGGAAGTCTCCTAAATTACAAGCAAAATGGGAAGGACCATACCGAGTCGTGACCAGGATTAATGACGTCACCTACCGGATACAAAAGGGTCTACGTGGCGCGCCCAAGATTGTCCATGTTGACCGTTTGGCGCGATACAACGGGACTAACGATGCTCGGGACGAGCATGTCTAAGGAGGGGGCAGTGTTACGTCGATCGAATTGCGAGACCTATCTATAATCTTCTCGAAAGTTCCACAAGGTTCTCGACAATTCTACTAAATATCGGTCAGGAAAATTCTAGAAAATTCTACCCTGTTCTAGATGTTTCGAGACGGTTCTGGAATGTTCCAGAAGGTATGGGACTATGTCGAAGTCTATGGATGTTTCCAGAACATTCGACCACCTTCTAGAAACATCTAGTGAGTCCGGCCGGGGTATAAAAAGGGCGTCGATCACCAACCTGACTCAGTCTGGTTTTGACTACGATCGAGGCGACTCGAAGTGAACAAGCGATCTCTAAGTGACTTTTACGTGTGATTAAGAGTGTGTATAAGTGTTTAAGTGTTGAGTAGTGTTAAGTGTTTATTTTAGTTTGTGATTCGTGTGTGATTAAAGTTTATTTGGTTTTAATTGGTGTTAATTAATTTATCCCAATACCCAGCTCGTAACAGTATAATCCGCCATAAAGTAGATGGCGCATCTTGAAGACGTAAGACGCAGACGGGACGAAGACATATGTCTCTTCGGCGTCTCCTTCATACAAAATGTATAGAAGCGTCGCGACGTAAAACACACAGAAGAGACGGGGCGCGGACGCGACGCGTCCTCGTCTTACGTCTTTTCTTTTCTACGTGGCCCGCGCCTAAAGCGTTCAAAAACAAGGAAATGAAAGATTTCAGCTTCAAAATGAGTGGTTGAGATAGCCATATCGGTAAGGCGTCTGGAGTACTTATCCAGAAGACGCAGGTTCGAGCCCCGCTCGCAGGTGAATTAAAAAAAAACTAGTTTAAGGTTTTGGTATCATCAACAGTATGTCAAAGGTAGTTTACAATACCCTCAAAGTAATCAAACTAGTCTGATTGCTCCAAGCCGATGTTCACATTAAAGTAACTGTTGCTTTTACCGCTCAGAAATCTTGATTCTGAATTTCAAACTACGTCATTCACCATTCAAAACTCTAGTAGCCTTACTACAAAAACTTAAACATCTGTTGAACACTTGTCTAAAAAAAGTGTGACTGCAAAACGGACCTTATTTCAACGTCATAATCTGACATTTTTTTAGACAAGTGTTAAACAGACGTTTAAAAGTTTTTGTGGTACGACGGTAGGTAGTTACCTAATTTCACCACTATCTGACCAAATATAACAATGAACTTATATCTATGTTCAACAAAATTATCGTCGTTATCGTCTTGGACGCGGTACGACCGCTTGCGTCCAATTTCGCGGTATGACTGCTAATCCTTATCAGTGACCAGTGCGATTTTAATCATAGAGTATGAGTAATGTGTTTCGAGATTATGTTATGTATTGTTCATGAATATTTTGAATATACAGGATGACTTTTTTACCACCGTCCAAAATTTTTCTATGCATTAGGTATCAAACACTAAACCCATTTTTGAAAAAAAAATCGATACGTCAAATTGTCATATTAAATCATTTTCTCAGCCGCTCTCTGTGGTCACTAAGCTAAACGTTAATAATATACACTTGCCGACGCATGAAACGGGCAGAGCGCACCGGGCCCGACTTACGAAGTCGTGGGTTTGAACACAGCCAGGCGCATTACTTTGTGTAATTTATTTCATCACCACTGCTCTCAAAACGGTGAAGGAAAACATGACAAACCAGCATGTCTTAGAACCAAAAATTCGAAGACATGTGACATCCACCAACGCGCACTGGGCTGCGTGGTGGATTATGGCCCACTCCCTCTCACAGAGAGGAGGCCTGTGTCCCAGCAGTGGAAACATTTATAGGCTGATGATGATGATGATGAAGTGTTAATAAGGGGAGCATGGCGTCACAAAATGGCGTCAGCAACTCGCCTTTAAAGTTAAACTGTATAGTACTTACATATTCAATCACAACGAAAGAAAGCAGTTTTAAGACCTTACTTAAATAAAAATTAAAAAATAAACTTACCTCTCCTCAAACATGCTAGAATTCGCCATGAAGCTATCATCCATGAGACTAGAATCTTCCATGACACTCCTATCATATCCCTTCTCATCATCTCGCGGTGGTAACATGGGAGGTAGACTATGAGGCTGCTCCTCAAAAGACTTGCCCTGCTCCGTACGATACTTCTGATCCCAGAGCTTCTTGGTCTCATCTTGAACTCGACGCTTTAATTCTGATATTTTTTCGCGTTCGTTTTCGATTACTTGGCATCCTATGAGGAGCAAATGTGGCGTTATTAGAATAATTACACATAATTATCATAATATTTGGAAGGGTGAATTTTTTCAACTGGGCGTGGATGGCTATATCCGAAACTATGAGGAATATCGAAAAACTTTGAAAGGAGTCTCGAGGCCGATTTTGACGTAAACTAAAACTGCATCATTGGATTTTAGAAAAATCAATAATCCTGGCCAGAAATCGAAGCCGCTGATTTTAGAACAAAACACACACGCCCAGTTGAAAAATTCACCTGTATATTCGCTGATTTTGGGAAAAAATCACATCCCTTGTGGTGGTGGTATAATAATACTATTATACCATTCGATAGTGTTGTTAATAAGGATAAATTCTGGGAAGTAATCATAATCGGCAAACAGCTAGTATGACAATATTTGATTGATTGGAATAGGGTTATCCCGTAATTATAGAAATGCTAGGTATTTAATTAAAATATTTAATACTCTGAATCATAATGGTTTTAAGTGCACATAAAAGATAATAAAATCATTGAAAATTCTTGGACTATTGAAGCAATCAATGTACAAAAAAAAAATATCAGTATACCGCCAATGACTGCTACTGTCAGAACTTGCAACGTCAAATTTTGCTGCGTTTACTGTTGACGTTTGTTAGTTCACCGAATGGGGAACTAAAGTCCCCAGTGGCGTCTATGAACTTTTAAGAACTTTGACAGTTATGACATTTTGGGGACTAAAGTCCCCATTGACGTTTGGTGTTATAGACAATAAGAAAAACTAAATAAAAAAATTACAATACCTTGTTCCTCCAACATTTCCATTCTTTTCCTCTCCACTTCCATCAAGCTGTCCAGGGTCCTCTTCCCTAAAGTATTCATATCCGTATCGCTCGGCAGTATCGGCGCGTCGATCGTCACCTTAGATATCCTATCAATATCATCTTGAGACGGCACTTTGTTAGTATCATTCATTTTATTAAATTCCTTTATATTCGGTTCATCACCGCAGCTTTTACGATGAAGAATTTTCGCTGATTGTTTTGCAGATTCTGTTTTGTGAATGTCATTTTCAAAAGTCACTTTATTTTTTGTGTCATTCTCTGTTTCATTTGTCTCCTCTTGTATATCTTCTTCTTTTTTGTCGGGAGAAAGAGATTTCGCTTTAACGTATTTATTTTCTACTGTAATTGATTTTGGGTTTTTAATATATCTGTTCTTAGAATTATTTTCTTTGTCTGATTCATCATTTTTGATACTATTCTCTCTAGTTTTCTTTGTAAACGAATCTTTTTTCATTATCTTTCCTAAAGCTGCGAATGTTGGTATCTTTGACGAAGAATTGCTTTTAACTGGTCCAGTATTCTTATCTTTTTCTTTCTTTTTAGAATGTCTAAGACTATTGAATTTGTCGAGACTAACATCAGCTTCAATATTATCGTTATAAAATAAGTTTTCGTTTAAACTTTGTGACATTATGTCAACTTTTTCTGGAGATTTCGGCTTCTTACTCTTTCTTTTCAAAGAATCGAAATTCCTTTCCCAAAATCCTTTCTTCTCTTTCGAAGAAGTTGAAGACTTCGAAGGGCTTTCGCTAAACCTTTCATCATGATCGACAATATCAGTTATAATCCTTCTTTCTATATCTACGGTCATAGACTGAGACATTTGATCTATAGAATTAAACTTATCCTTCAATTGTTTTGTATGATCTTCGAAATTTGAAATTTTTAGATCTATATCATCACTGTCTGAACTTTGTGGTGAGTAACCAAATTCCCCTGACTTTGCTCTAGTCTGGTCTGTGTAGAATGCACTATCAGGGGACTGTGTTCTTTCTATATCGTTAAGTTTTGCTACAATAGGTTTTAATTCTTTTTCTACTGTTTGTACTTTGCCCGTTAGTTCTTCAACTAAGTTTAGTAGTCTTACATATTCTGCGTGTAATATTTTCGTTTCGTCTAGTGCAGATGTTAGATTGTTGTTCGCTTCGGATTTTAGGGTTAGGATTCGAGTTTTTTGCGCTTCTATCTTCTTCGTTAGTAAGATTATTTCGTTTTGGACGTCTTCTCTGTTTGATAACCTGGGGAAATCAAAGTCTTAATTAATAATGTTGTGTTTTTATGCAGTGAAAAGGGTTTGAATTATTTATCTTGGCTCGACTTAGACAGACTAGTCTTTATACACCGTGACTTTTTAGTCGTCTTACAAAAGCAGCCCAGTTCATGTATCCAATGACAAGAACACGTTTATAATAAAAAAATAGGTATTTAAGGGTTTTGAAAAATTTAATAATAAAATTTTAATTCGTTATTATGACGCAAGGCGTAGTTAGAAACAACCTTGTCTCATAGAAAATTGGAATGGAATGATCTGCCCGACTATTGCGTTGTTTAGGTATACTCTACAGCTTGATACGTAAACATTTTAACAGGGTGTTTCATATTTCTAATGCACCTATTTATTAAAAATTAATATTACGATAAAAAAATAATAAAAAAAACTCGCCTAGAGGTATTTTAGGTCGGATACATTAAGGACGTATTTACATGAATCTTCAAATAACAGTGCTTTTTCGGAACACTTTTAACATATAAGCAATCACAAATATAGAGATTTTATAGTGTTAATTTGAAGGTTATACATTCATCTTTACATATGGCTAAAAAAAAACGCATGACGTCATACAAAATATTTGGATAAAATCGTTTTTCCTGTCACAATAAACGCAGAAAATCGAAAAAACTAGGGTCCCTATCGGTACCGATCAAAGTAAATATACTGCATATTTTATCTTCAAAACTATAACAATTTACGGTAAACATAGTCCTTTAAAGAAGTCTGCATTTTTTTTGTATCTAGATCAGTTCAATTTTCAATTATTAGCAAAAATAAAATCATTTGCCAATTTCTTCATACATTTTTCGCCGGCCCACTGTCAGTCCGCGCTCAGAAGCGCTCGAGAAAGGACGGGTGTATCACTTTTTACCAAAAAATAAATACGTAAAAGCATTAAAAAATACTGTAGTGTGTATCCGTGTTTCGTGGAAATCCGAGCATCCGTCGGTATTTTAGTGATCGGAAGGAGTTGATACTTTTCGAACATAAACAGAAGTACGAATAATTTGATTTAGAAAATTATGTAGAATAAGTTCGAGATTTGGATGGGTGGGGTTAAGCAGTTGTTGACAAGGTTGAAAAATGGATGGGTGACTTTAAGCGGCTCTTAGTGAGGTTAGGAATTAGATGGATAAGGCTAAGCTTTCAGCGATTAGCAATGGATAAGGGTAAAGATAATAATCGGTTTGTATGCATGTGAGTATGTAAAACCAAAATCCAAGATGGCGCTGACAACATTTTGAGATCTGTTCGTCATAGGTGTCACTTTCATGGTTTTTAGGGTAGCTTATTACGAATATGGGGTCAAAACCACAATCCAAGATGGCGCTGTCAAATTGTTAACACTGTTCGTCATAGGTGTCACTTTCATGGTTTTTAGGATAGTTAATAACGAATATGGGGTCAAAACCAAAATCCAAGATGGCGCTGTCAAAATGGTGACATCTGTTCGTCATAGGTGTCACTTTCATGGTTTTTAGGGTAGCTAATTACGAATATGGGGTCAAAACCACAATCCAAGATGGCGCTGTCAAAATGTTAACACTGTTCGTCATAGGTGTCACTTTCGTGGTTTTTAAAGTAGCTAATTACGAATATGGGGTCAAAACCAAAATCCAAGATGGCGCTGTCAAAATGGTGACATCTGTTCGTCATAGGTGCCACTTTCATGGTTTTTAGGGTAGCTAATTACGAATATGGGGTCAAAACCACAATCCAAGATGGCGCTGTCAAAATGTTAACACTGTTCGTCATAGGTGTCACTTTCGTGGTTTTTAAAGTAGCTAATTACGAATATGGGGTCAAAACCAAAATCCAAGATGGCGCTGACAATATTTTGAGATCTGTTCGTCATAGGTGTCACTTTCATGGTTTTTTGGGTAGCTAATTATGAATATGGGTTCAAAACCAAAATCCAAGATGGCGCTGACAAAATGTTGACATCTGTAAGTCATAGGTGTCACTTTCATGGTCTTTAGGGTAGCTAATTACGAATATGGGTTCAAAACCAAAATCCAAGATGGCGCTGACAAAATTTTGACATCTGTTCGTCATAGGTGTCAATTTCATGGTTTTTAGGGTAGCTAATTACGAATATGGGATCAAAACCACAATCCAAGATGGCGCTGTCAACATGTTGACGCTGTTCGTCATAGGTGTAACTTTCATGGTTTTTAGGGTAGCTAATTACGAATATGGGGTCAAAACCAAAATCCAAGATGGCGCTGTCAAAATTTTGACATCTGTTCGTCATAGGTGTCACTTTCATGGTTTTTAAGGTAATTATTACAAATATTGGGTCAAAACCAAAATCCAAGATGGCGCTGATAAAATTTTGACATCTGTTTGTTCAGTCATTGAAAGAAACTTTACTATTTACAAAAATTGTTTTGGGAACAAATGTGGTACTTATCAAATTGTTTGCAATACATTGTGAAAACATCGTAATATTGTTGATTCAGATCATCATTACTTGACAAAAACCGGCCAAGTGCGTGTCGGGCCACGCACAGTGTAGGGTTCCGTAGTTGCCCATCAAAATACTTATGCGAATTAACTAAACTGATTCGCTGAATTTAATTTTAAAGAGAAGAATTTTCAAAATCGGTCCAGGAGTCTTTGAGAAATCGGGGAAAATACATAAAAAAAAGATTACGACGAATTTAGAACCTCCCCCTTTTTTGAAGCAAGTTAAAAATAGTTGACGATAAAAACCTACCTATCCCCAAAAAACATACCGTAAAAACATACCTATTACAGCTGTAAAAATAAAGTTGACAAACTTACATTTGCAGTTGAAGAGCTTGTTCTCCGATACATTTTGTTTAGGAAAATATGTTATCCAAGTACATTTTATAAGTTGGTCGACTATTACTCGTAAAGTTGTAAAGCCTACTTAGTCATGATAATTTTCTTTTAAACTTCGTTATATATACTACTATTTTGAATTTTTTCACACCCCCAAACATAACCGTTTAGCTGGTAGAGGGGGGGGACACTCGAGTCGAGCAAAATTTAGCACTTTAAAGCTTAATATTTCACAAACGAATCTTTTTATCAAAAAATTGTCAATGGAAACTATCAATATTTTTTAAAGACCTATTTAATGATACCCCACACTAAGGGGTACGCGAGAAAAAAAAAACATCCCCTCTTTACGTGTACAGGAGGTACCCTAAAAAAAATATTTTACGAGATTTTATTTTACCACTTTTTCGGCACAACAAATCCGTATATTTACACCAAATTACAGCTCTCTAGTACTGTGCGTCTCTGAGCTAAACTGCGGACAGACGGACGGACGGACGGACGGACGGACGGACGGACGGACATGGCGAAACTATAAGGGTTCCTTGTTGACTACGGAACCCTAAAAACGGTAATTTATACAAAAGTTATTTATACAAATGACTTTATTATAATCTAGTTTCTACTATTTCTCTAAAATTAAAATAATATAGACTCGGGTAAAATCTAGGAGGCCTATGTTCATGTTTTTCGAAACCATGTTTATTACATTCTAGGGAAGGTTTCAATCCATACATATAAGAAAAGCATTGTTTGTGCACGCTAATCTTCGGAACTATTGGACGGATTTGATTGTTTTTTTTTACCGACTTCAAAAAAAGGAGGTTATCAATTCGACCCGAATCCGTATGTATATAATATTTCCAGAACTGCCCAGTTTTCGGATATGTGAATCTATATCAGCGTCTGAATAAATGTGCAAAATTTCATAAGTGCATGTATGTATGTTTTACGTTTGTGTTCGCATATCTCCGGAACTACGATTACCTGTCCGATTTAAGTTGTTCTTTTTTGTTGTATTAGGTATTATTCAACTTAGGGAATACTGCAAGTTTCATCAAACTTGGCCAGTTCGTTAAAAAAAGCAACGGGTAGGGGGTCGCGAAATATTTCTTAATACGAAAACTTTTTCAAAAAAAATGTAACCGCCTTCAAAAACAACTACAAAAAAGTGAAAAATAATCTACAAAATAACTTTTCTTTCGGAAGTCGGTGCCTTTGTTTTTTTTTTCTATTCATTGTCTTTTTAGCCACCGACTTCCGAAAGAAAAGTTATTTTGTAGATTATTTTTCACTTTTTTGTGGTTGTTTTTGAAGGCGGTTACATTTTTTTTGAAAAAGTTTTTATTTTACTCTTTTTAGTTTAAATATTCAACCCTAATTCTTGTCAAGAACATTATTCTCTTACATGTGAACTAGAATTTTGTAATCCTTCGCACCGGTAATTACATCGCTCATGTACACAATATGATAATAAAATTCCATATCTCAAAAATTACTGAACCGATTTTGATGAAACTTGCAGCATTCTCTAAGTTAAATAATACCTAGTACAACAAAAAAGAATTACTTAAATCGGACTTGTTGTTCCGGAGATATGCGAACACAAAGTAAATCAATCGATGCCTACTCCTTACTCTTAAAGAGTTGTACCTTCCATCATCAGGTCATCCACCTGAGATGATGATTATCAGATGCAAATACTTGAACAGCTTTAAAAAATATATGAAAATAAAATTTGAAGGTTGCCCTCGATTTCCCTGGGATCCCATCATCAGATCCTGACTTGATGATCATGGGACCAATGGGAAAGTATACCCTTTCAAACAAAAGAAAAATTTTCCAAGTCGGTCCAGGCGTCTTCGAGAAATCGGGGACCATACATAAAAAAAAAAAAAAAAAAAGATTCCGACGAATTGAGAACCTCCTCCTTTTTTTGAAGTCGGTTAAAAAGGGTTGTGCCATGAAAAAGGTTGAAAACCCTGCTATAACATATACAGTAATGACGTCTTAGTAAGAGTTGTTCAGCCTGATGAGCACTCTCTGTTGACGTATTAAAATTGAAGATCTGGAACACCTGATGTGGAACTCCAAGAGCCCAGCTACACAATAATAAAAATATACAGGAATGACATCTGAGCAAGAGTTGTTTAGTCTGATGGGCATTTCCTGTTGACTTACAAAAATGAAAGATCTGGAACGTCTGCGCATCGCATGCGAATCGTCACGCGCATCCCGTTGTTTTCCCCTCCCCAGGCTCTTAGAATTTGACATCAGACGTTTAAAACGAAAAAAACGAAAACCATGAAAACGACTCCCATGATGAAATTGATGAACATTTCGAAAATTATAGCAGCCGCCATCATGGATCCTCATTTTGACCTTACCATCGGTTTTAGCACCCTCGAAAACCATGAAAACGACACGACACCCATGATGAACAATTCGAAAATTATCGCAGCCGCCATCTTGGATTTTGATTTAGACCTCACTATCGACTTTAGCATCCTCGAAAACCATGAAAACGACTCCCATGATGAACAATTCGAAAATTATCGCAGCCGCCATCTTGGATTTTGATTTTGACCTCACTATCGGCTTTAGCATCCTCGAAAACCATGAAAACGACTCCCATGATGAAATTGATGAACATTTCGAAATTATAGCAGCCGCCATCATTTATTCTCATTTTGACCTTACATCGGTTTTAGTACCCTCGAAAACCATGAAGACGACACCCATGATGAACAATTCGAAAATTATCGCAACCGCCATCTTGGATTTTGATTTTGACCTCATTATCGGCTTTAGCATCTTGGAAAACCATGAAAACGACTCCCATGATGAACAATTCGAAAATTATCGCAGCCGCCATCTTGGATTTTGATTTTGACCTCACGGCTTATTTTAGGTCTTTTTTGGAACCGAAAACAATAAACTCGGTCATCAATAAAATTAAAAAATAATATCAAGGATCAAGATTATTTAAAATACTGAGCGCTCAATGTGTTCGTACGCTTGATGTTGCTGTGTGCGTCTTGAATGCCTAAATTTGAGGTAGTCAATAATGTAACAGCGTCCTTAAGTGGACCACTTTTGTAAGACGACTAAAAAGTCACGGTGTATAAAATACTACTCCAATCCCATTAGAAATCAAGCTAGCTTTAAATGAGTTGATTTTGTTTAAATAAAATTATAGACATAAACTACAAATTAAACTAAGCGACGAGGTACTAAAATAACCTCTTGGTACAAAATCATCCTTATTTCAGCAACGAACAATGTTTGATTTAACTTCCAAGTTTTCAACCATTTTTGAAGTTTAGCTACTTACTGTATTTGGTATACGAGTTTGTTCAATCTTTTATATTACTTAAATTTTATATTAACTAAGCTTATTTTTGCCTTCTACTTACAGTTCCGACTCCTCCTCAAGATGTTGGAACTCCAGGTCCTCAAAGATCTTGGTCTCGTTGTCCAGAATGTCCTGTGCGTTCTGTAACTCTTCAAGTGTGGCTGTGTTTTCTTTCCAGTCTTTCTCTATCCTGAATTGCAAGATAGACGTTTATGTTGAAAAATTACTTTCTCTTATACATCTTTTTAATAGATATAAATGATACCTTGAAGAAATTTTGTACAGACGTCAGATCATCAACACAGCCCGTTTTTTTCCAATCGAACATGAAACTTCTTCTATTGTAAAATTGAAAATCTATTAATGTAATTTGACAGATTATGGTAGCTTCATGTTCTACCAGTCTGTACTTTTTAACAGGTGTCAAGAAATCACTTACCAAGGGATAACTGTATGTATAATATTTAAAGACTACTAATATTATGATTGTGCAGTCAAAACCTAGTTGTTGTATTAAAAAAATAAGTTTTTTTTTTACAAATTCTGTTTTTACCTAAAATCGCAAACTTTCAAAGAACTTTAAGGGGACCACAAAGCAATATTTTGATGCCATAGAATTAAGAACTTTATAAACAGTAACATAAAGTACAAAATTATAAAAAAAACTCACTGTAACTGTTTAACAGAAATACTCAGAATTAGTTTTAGTATTTTCAAATTTCAGGATCACTTACCTCTCAACCTTCAAAGTAGCGATCTCCACTCGATCTCTCATCTCATTCTGCCTCGTCTCTTGTTTCTCTTTCAGCTGTCGGATCTCTTCTTCTATCCTCTTCGCGTTGTCAACTAAGTCCATCTTCTTTTTCTGTTCTATGTTGAGAATTGCTATTTCTGAATCGTATTCTCCTTTTATTAGAGCTTTCTCCATTTCCAACTGTAAAAGTAATTATACATTTTTAATTCAAGTTATTTTTAAAAATTACAAATGTCTTCCACAGTTATGACTGATTAAAAACCAATTGTTTCTTTAGTTGAATTTTGCGTCCCAGGCCTGCAGTAACCTGTCAGACATTTGGGCCAAATATCCGACCTCGTCAGACTCACCACTGGGACACAGGCCTCGTCTTTGTGAGAGGGAGTGGGCCATAATATACCACGCGAGCCCAGTGCGGCTTGGTGAATGTCACATGTCTTCGAATTTTTGGTTCTAGGACATGCCGGTTTCCTCACGATGTTTTCCTTCACCGTTTTAAGAACAGTGGTACACCTGGCTGGGTTCGAATCCACAACCTACAACTCTCAGGTCGGGATCGATACTACTGGGCCACCACTGCTCTCTATGTATATGTATGTTTTAACTTACCTCTCTCAAAATATCGTCTTCTTGCAACCTAATTTCAGACATCTTGCACTTAATTTCATGTATCTCCGTCACCAATTTCTTCCTCTCTTCTTTCAACTTCTCATATTTACTCTTCAGCTCATCAACATTGTCATCTAAGACCGCACTGTCTAAAGAATCAGCTTCAATATCAATCTTCTTCATGTCTTCTGTTATGTTCTTAATTATCTTCTCTCTCTTATTCTCTTTCAAGTCTTTTTCAAACTCTTCTAGTTCTGGAATGTCGGCCATTAACTCTTTCTTCATGTCATCGAAGCTTTGGTTCTTAGTCAAGATTACTTCTGGACTCTTTTCGGGAGACTCTTCCTTCTTATCATCGTTTAGTACTTTTGAATATCTGAATTCTAAGTCATTTGTTAAGTCATCATCTATCATTGGTATTTCTTCTTCAAGACTTAGTTGCTTTTCTATTCCGTCGAATTTTGGTCTATCTTTGTCTGTACTATTCTGTTTTTCTGGCTCAAAGTTAGGTTTTTTGGAATTATCTACGGGAGGTGGTGTGGGGAATATAAAATATTGTGGCGATGTGAGATTTTTATGTGCAAAAGTCGTCTTAATTCTGGTTCTAGGGCTTTGTGTGTTCGGGGATTTAGGTTTTAGGTTCCCGTAGACGTTATTTCTGTAGTAAACGTTTTCGTAGGGAGATCCTATAGGGGATGACAGGTTAGGACCGCGATCGGCACTTTGGTTGTGAAGTTTCCTAATCATAATTGGACTAGACAAATCGTGCATTCTTGGGGATGGGTCTTCAAAGACGGGTATACCGATCTCATCCATCCTGCCTACGTTTTCATAGTTATTTTGGGGTAGGACGACCTCAGGAGTGAGTTCTGTGGGAGGGGTAGAGTCGAAGTTCTCGTAGCTAGAGAGATTCCTTTGTAAGGGGAGGGACTGGCTCATTGGGGAGGTTTTGGTATGACTAGTATCGAACCTGGAACAGAAGAAAATATTTTTAGAGGAAAATGAAGTTACAAATAAAATTTTCAACATCACTTTAAAAGCAATGAATTGAGAATCGATCCCCGCTTGAATTTAAAGAGGGCCTAGTTAGTTGGTTGATGTCACATGTCTTCGAATTCTTGGATCTAACACATGCTGGTTTCCTCTCGATGTTTTCATTCACTGTTTTGATAAGAGGTGATGAAACAAATTAAACAAAGCAATTCGCCTTCATTGCTTGCCTACTGCCACTTCAACTTGCTAATTCTTTGGGCTATGTCATTAACTTTGGTTCGTCTACGAATCTCCTCATTTCTGACTCGATCACGCAGAGAGACTCCGAGCTTAGCCCTCTCCATAGCTCGTTGTCGGGTCAATACTGCTCAACACTGATTGGTTATGAATCTTTCTCAAAATAAGTAAATAAATGACTTACTTATAATATCCATCGCTGGTCTGCACCAAGTTGGGGGTGTTGACACTGCGCGGGAGTGACCCGTTCGTGATGATCTTATTGTGCGGCCTCTTCTCCGTGGGGGTTATTGGGATGCCTGGAAATTATACAAAAAGAAATATGTTATGAGATGCCTCCGAAATTGAATGATGAGTTTTATTTTTGGGAATATAACTATTTGGGGCAGAAGATGTTTGTAGATTGACACACTCGGACGGCAATAACAGGTAGCCAGCTCGAGTCGATGGCATTTTTTTCAAGCAAGCTTCAAGGTGCTGTTAGGGATGCGGGACTATCTTTAAAAGGCACCACAGCTGTGGAAAAAAACAGAGCAACTGAAGGAACGGGTTGGTGTTTAATCAGTCAAGCCTGTAGTAATGACGCACCATCCAGGACGGGAAGACTCATTTGTTGAATTTCTAACCTTAAAAGAACCCATTCTATAATCACACATTTTGTTTAAATAGTTATGATAAAGGGGCCTTGTTGAGGGCATAAGTGTTTGTTTATCATCTAAGATAAAAATAAATAAAAAAGTCAATGTGAGTTAAATACCACTTGTAAACATTTTCCACTACCATTCTACATTACGACAATCCACTCTCAAATACGAACTAAGAACTTGATCACATATCAACAAATGACATAACACAAATATAACAGTGTTACAGAAACTGATATTGTAAAGTAATTTAATATTAAACACATGTTAGGAGGCTTGAAGGTGGAACCTTGACAATGTGAAGGTCTGTTGGTCAAGGTATACCGTGAGAAGGAGGTCGATAATGTTGTATTGTTTAGATAAATAACATTGCTTTAAATCATGTACACTAAGATTACCAAAAATTGTGACAACAGTAACTATTGTAGATCCGGGGTTGCGCGACTATTAGGTAACCGTGACCCCGGAACGTAAAGGGCTATTGAAGGACGTCGTGGATTTAAGTCAATACAAGTCTGACAGTCTCTGCCGCCCTGCCATGGGTAGGAGGACTCATTTGATGATTTTACCACGTAAAAATAAAAAGATGGGATTTCTTATATGAGACAAAAAAACGAATAGTCATAAGGTTTATCTGGTATATACATACACACATCAAAAGTGTCTAGGGATCAAGCATTTTTATGCGGATTTCTTGAGATTGAGATGTGGCTTTGTAAAAAATTTATGATTTTATAAATTTATATGGATCCTTTTTGGTGCATTTCATAATTTGAATCAGGAACTGTAAATCAAATTCGAGTAAAAGATGAAAATCAGCTGTCAATATTTTCCCTATAAAAACATACAACGCATTGAAGACATTATTAGTGCTACTGTTTCCCTACTACTGATTAAAACCAACGTTATTATGGAGCGGCGACGTCATTTAAGCAGGGAAGAAATGCTCAGAGCCGTGGGAATGATAGAAGCTGGTTCCCGGCAACGTACTGTGGCTTTAGCTCTGAATACAAGTCAGAGTGTTATCAGTCGACTTTGGACACGTTACCGAAGCACTGGTACCGTGGCTGAGCGCCATGGAGGACGGTATCGCTGCACCACACGGAGACAAGACCGATACATTCAAATCTTAACTCGAAGAGCTCCAACAATAACCGCCATGATGTTAGCCGTGAGGCTTCATCACTCTTCAGGGAACTTAATTAGCGACCAAACAGTCAGAAACCGCTTGCATGAAGTGAACCTTCATTCCCGAAGACCGCTACGGGTACCACCTATAGCAATGCACAATCGTAGGATTCGATATCAATGGGCTCTTGAACACAGAAATTGGGCAGAAGAACAATGGCGTTTCGTGTGCTTTTCTGATGAGTCTCGTTTTGGTATGAGACCGGATACAAGACGTATACGACACTGGAGAACCCCTGGACGCCAACAGCGATTAAAATCCTGCCAGGAAGTCCATCCTTATAGTGGTGGAACCATCATGGTATGGGCGGGTATTTGGATCGGCGGAAGAACTGAGTTGATTTGGATCAGAGGCAACCTCAACGCTCAAATTTATGCTGAGACGATTGTATCAGACGTCATCGTTCCTCTACAAGTGCAAATCGGTCCCTAATTTCAGTTAATGCATGATAATGCACGACCGCACACCGCAAGAGTTGTAAGACAGACTCTCGCCGCAGCTAACATCAATGTCCTGCCCTGGCCTGCTCAGTCGCCAGACTTGAACCCGATTGAGCATGCATGGGATATGCTACAGAGAAGAGCTCTGCCGAATATGGAGGGTATCCAGTCGCAAGAAGACCTTTTTTTGTTGTTGCAACGAACATGGGCGGCCATTCCACAGCGTGATTTGGATGAACTCATTTTGAGTATGCCAAACCGATGTTCTTGTGTTGTTAGTGTTCGCGGTAGAAACACGGATTATTAATTGTTTAAGTTACCCAATAAAATTTAAAAGAAAACTGTTATTTCAGTCTTTTTTTCGAACTTTAATGTTAGTGGTTCAAATGTCAAAAATCCCTTTATTAGGAAAATGGCAAATTTCTTTATGAATGCAAAGGTGACTTGGTTTATCGTTAATGTGACAAACGATAACACTTTATTTGATGAATCCTTAAAGAACATTTTAATTAATATCAATCAGGAGAAAAGTTATTGCAAAAATATATGTTGATCCCTAGACACTTTTGATGTGTGTATATATAACTCAAAGGTGACTGACTGACATAGTGATCTATCAACGCACAGCCCAAACCACTGGACGGATCGGGCTGAAAGGCATGCAGGTATATTTTATGACGTACGCATCCGCTAAGAAAGGATTTTGATCAATTCTACCCCCAAGGGGATAAAATAGGGGATGAAAGTTTGTATGAAACTTTGTCAATTTTATAAAAATAAATTGTTATGTTCCGACATCCACGCGAACGAAGTCGTGGGCACAGCGAGTCTGGTATATGAGCGGACTTCTAAAACTAATAGGAAGCACTGGACGCATTCTGCAGATAATTGATGACGATGACAACATATTGCTAGTTCGTTTATTTGCTTTGTATTACTACAGTACTTAATACATTTTGAAGTGATTACGAACATTAGAAACAGAATTTATCCTGTACATTTTAATCCGTAGGGTAGGACGGCAAGTACGGCAAAGTAGAAATTAGAAGATGACAATTTTACTAGGCTTACCTGAAGCGATCTGCCTTTCGTACTCGGCGCACATGTTGAGGATCTCTTCTAACCGGGCCGTCTCTGCTTCTTTCTGCTCTTCCTCCTTTATTCTATCCTGGTATGCCTGGAAAAAATTAGTTTTACTATTAATAACGTGAATGTTGATAGATAAATGTATTATATGGACTAAGGTTTTGGCAACTTTGCAGGATAATAGACGGACATGCCCGTGGGCAGTTTGTACGGGCATACGAGTATCTGTCTCCACAATACACTACACAGACTCATCAGTTTGTATGGTCATCTCCCCGTGCAGTTAAAATGAGATCGCGCGGACGACCTACGGGCTAATCTTGGGACAAACCCACCACACTATTCCCAAACCACTGCAACTCCTGAAAGCCAGAATCAACAGTGGCAACCACCAGAAAAGCGCCGAGACAATGAAGCTTGACGTGTCCCGGAAAATGAATTTACCTGTAACGAAATTAATCAGAAAAGAATAGTGGAGGAGTAGGAAAAATATGTTTCCACTTCCCTCCATGCAAGCAGGGGTTAAAATTTCCATTATGGACCATTGATTTATAGGAGGGTGAGGGTGGGGGGAGGGGAGGGGTGAGAGGCCTGCCCCCCTGCACCATCCCCACATCTCGGAGCCCCATGGTTATGGAGATACCCATGCTTGAAGTTTTAGGTTAGAATGAATTTTGAGGTTGTGTTTTCGTTTTGTTTTGGACATTATAAACCTGATTTATTGAAGGAAAGAGTCGGGGGGAGCCAGCTCGACGGAGCCCCGCTGCGCGGGGCTCCTACTTCTGGGTGGTTTATAAAAAAATAACCACGAAGGGGATGGCGGGGTCTATTCGCTCGCTTCGCTCGCTCACACGACCCCGCCATCCCCTTCTAACCTAACCTGTCCGAGTCGGGGTGCCCCAAGTCCCGAGCTCGCTTCATTCGCTCTTGCACTCAATAAATTACCAAAGTATTAACATATTGACAAACAATGACTGACAGATAAAAAAAAAGACGCTCTAAAACAAAATAGCGTCGCTATACGTTTCGTTCCACCTAATGTAAACACAAAAAATCGTTAATTTGTGTGTAAAAGGTTAATGTAATTGCACAATACAACAATTATTGTGCACACTTATTACACACCAAATTAGTATATCGTGTATAAAATTATATCTAAGTAAAACGTGACATAAATTTAATAAGATACACCTCGAAGTCGTCAACGGAACGTGAATGTCAACTTTGACATCTACCATGACAAAAATGGAGTGCTATTTTCCAATTTGTATGGAAACTTTAAACAAATTAATCTCGTAAACCGTGAACGTCCGAAACTTGAAAATTTGTGAAAAGCTTTCTATTTATGAGTACTATCTACAAAAAAAATATGAACTTCGAAATCAATGGTCCATAATGGAAAGTTTATCCCAAGCAGGACTACGGGCTAATCTGCCAGACTGACTGCGACGTTCCAACACTAGCAATCATTTCACAGACCATAGTTGCGAGATTGGTCTGGCACGACTTCTGCAGACTCCCGAGGTCTTAAAGGGCTATTAAAAGACACCGTGAATTTTGGTCATTACAAGTCTGATAGTCCCTTCCGCCCTGCCTGGGTGGGAGGACTCATTTAATGACTTTACCTTGTAAATAAAAATGTCTGCAGCCTTGCCAGGCTTACTAGACGCGCACCGTGAGTTTGTGTGGGCTCATTACAATTTGAGAGCCTGAATAACAAGTTATTGCAATTTTATCAAAAAACTGTCTTCCATAAAGAGTCGTGTATAAAAAAAAAGTCCACGGTATTCGAATAAACAAAATTGACCATTGTCTTTTTTAGGGGTTGGACGTTGGCCACGTCTCAGGCACTTTGTATTCACGAGGCACTGGGCTACAGCCCTAAAAGAATGGGACCCAGCAGTGGACGAAGTCAAGTTGTGGATGATGATGATAAATCCATAATTTTAAATCAACTCACCATCCCACAGAACAGCTTATCAATCTTCCTAATAATACTATTATACATCTCATTCTTAACATACAACTGATTAAACTGATTGCATTTCAAATCATTTCCCACCAAAATCACATTACTATTTTGTATCGGCGACGAAATATTTTGACTGGCAACACTGACCGCCGCCATCTTTGACAGTTCCAATTTCAAATTGTCGTAGGACTGTTTGATTTTTTCTTCTAATTTCACGATTTTAGTTCCGATACAGTTTTCGTGATCTCTAGTCACTTTGATGTAATGATTTGTTAATATTGTGTTTATAGTTTTGTAGATTTTAATGTCGTTGCGTATTTTGTGTACGACATCAAGTTTTTCGTTGACGGAGTTCGATATGTCGATGATTTTCTCGTATTCGTTTGGTCGTTGGCTCGTGTCTATGGATTCCTTTAACTCTTTTATTGCTAATGTGTTTTTCTTTAGGTTGTTCACGAAGAGTCTTAACAGGCGCTTGTGTGTTGGTACTTTTTTGTTTTTAACCGCCATTTTTTATAAGTGTGTCAACAGAAAATATATATTTTTAAATTTCAGCACTAATTCACTTGAAAGTCATTTATTTATCATTTATTATTAGATGTTCACTGTCATTCAACATTATTTCTATCAATACCACTTTAAATAATAACAATCCACTTGGAAACAAGACAACACTAAAGTTATTAATAAATATCACATGTCAACCTCTCTGTGTACCTCAAAAACTACTAAACCGTGAACATATTGACCAAAACAGTTCGCGACTCAATGAATACTGAAGTCTTAAAATAAATGAAAGGTGAAACAAAATGCTGACATTGATTTTGCATATCACATATCATCAATATTTACTAAACGATCTTAGCTTAACAGACATAAGGTTTTATTTCCTTTGCCAAAGAGGTTAGTTATGGAGGTAAAAATTTATGCATAAAACTTTCTTTTAATGTTTGTTTATGCAATTAGATTTTAGTGTTGACATTAATGAAAGGAAAAGGATACCTAGATAGGTATCTGGTTTTATAGGAAATCGTCTAGATTTGCAAGATTTGATATGTTAATAGCCTATTTTTTTTAGTTGAAAGGAAACGGTGACTTTAAAGGCCTATTCAGACCTAAGCGGTATTCGCTACCGTCTGCGGCAGAGAAAACCCAGTGGGTATGCAGTAGGTATTATAAATGTTCACACCAAAACGGATTTCGCTATTCTTGTGGGTAGAATAACGCGCGGTAGTTTGCTCTAGCCGCGGTACTTGATACTAAATACCTGAGCGAAACCCGCGCGGTATGTACCTCTACCCACAGCGGCAGCGAATTTCGCTCAGGTCGCTCTAGCCGCGGTACTTGATACTAAATACCTGAGCGAAACCCGCGCGGTATGTACCTCTACCCACAGCGGCAGCGAATATCGCTTAGGTCTGAATAGGCCTTTAAAGCAATATTTGTTCAAGTAAAACCAGTTTTTATGCATTAAAATATTAATAAAGTATTTTTTATGACTGCTACCAAGATATTGACCCACTTTGAAATGAATTGAAATGTTTTAACGAATTTTTGCACATAATAATTGTATTCTGCAAGGTCAAGTATCATATCCAATAGCACTTGTTTTGTTTACAAGAAGATTCTGATTTCAGAGTTTCTTCAGTTATTAACGTCTTTTTTAAAATTTTGGTCTATTTCACCCTAGAAAAACTCAATCGAACAACCGGTCTATCAAAATTGACAACGCAGAATTTAAAACTTAGCATCTTCATAATTAGGGCGATGTACAATTTTTTTTTTAGAAAACACATATTTTTTTTTTTTAATTTCCACTATAATGACTTTTAATAAGGCTTTTACACTCTGTAACAAATAAATAACATAATATAGTAACAACTCAGAGGTTACAACTTTGTATCCGTGCATCACTGGGTATAACCTCTTTTTTTTTTCTTAATTTTTGAGAACACAGTTTTTATTTCTCACTATAATAACTTTTACTACGGCCGATACACACTTAAACCACACTTAATTTATTATTTAAGAACACCAACAATTTTTTCCCCATTTTTTTTTTAATTACTAGCCTATTACATATTCTTCGAAGTAAATCATAAATTACACTACATAGAACATTTGTCGCAGTGCGAATCCGCAGTAGTTGGCGTATCAGAATGTTAGTTCTTATCACTGATAAGGCTATTGTTTCTTTTAATTTCAATTATAACGCCTTGAATATCACAGAGATTATGTGATTTTTTTATAATGTTTATTAGTTGTTGAGTTCCGTATATATTACAAAGTATTATTTGAAATTATCCCTTTTCAATTTTAGTACATTGGCTAAGAGAATTAAGATTTAGAACTGAATTAAATAAACAATAATATTTTTAGAATTTTGACCCACACTTGGAATTTATTTAGTTTTTTGGCAACTTTGGTGAACATTGAATGCCCAATCTTGGTCAATGGCTTCATATCAATAATATTCATTAACCGGTTTATATATAATGACTATGTACCCTATCGAGTGTAAAGCAAAATCTGAATTCTTTATTTTAATAACTGTCGAAATATTACATAACTAGCTATTGCTAGCGGCTCCACTCGCTACAACTTCGGTAAGTCTGCGATGGAACTGTACAACTCGATTCCGCCTGGCCCTTTCCTTCATCGGACTACAAGACGTACGGCAATGCGTCATCAATATATCCCTCCGGTACATACAAAACGTTTTGCCAATACTTTTACTGTGCGCACAGCTAAAGTGCGGAATTCCCTGCCGCCATCTGCATTTCCCGACAGCTATAACCTTGGGGTCTTCAAGTCAAGAGTGAACAGGTTACTTCTAGGCAAGCGTGCTTCATCGTCGACCACATCTTCGCTTACCATCAGGTGAGATCAAACGCGAACACATGGTTAGGTAATAAAAAAAAACTCGAAAATTATCCCATGGAACTTAAATCGGGATAAAAACTAAGATCATCATCATCATCAGCCTATATTGTTCCCACTGCTGGGACACAGGCCTCCTCTCTGTGAGAGGGAGGGAGCGGGCCACAATTCACCACGCGGGCCCAGTGCGGATTGGTGGATGTCACATGTCTTCGAATTTTTGGTTCTAGGACATGCCGGTTTCCTCACGATGTTTTCCTTCACCGTTTTGAGAGCAGTGGTGATGAAATAAATGACACAAAGTAATGCGCCTGGCGGGGTTCGAACCCACGACCTACAACTCGTAAGTCGGGACCGATACCACTAGGCCACCACTGCTCTAAAATAAAAACTATCCTGTGTTAATCGAGGTTATGAACTATCCGTGTCGAAGTTGTAATAATCCGATTAGTAGTTTTTTTTTATGTGAAACAGTTACATTCATCCATATAACATCCTCACAAACTTTCACATTTTATAATATTAGTGGGATCTTTGACCTGGGACATTGATTAGAATTGCATAATTTATGATCTACTGAATCAGATTATTCCACTATAGTAGAAAAGCGAATTTAAAACTGGTTTACGTATCCTTAACGTTGATAACTGTTACATAATATTCTGAGAACATAAAGTAAAACAAACTTAAACTGAGACATATTTGTATAAGATCCACGTTTTCAACAAAAATATTGATAAATGGATACCTATTGTCTCTCTTTGTTTGTCTCTTATCTCTTTATATTCGGGGGAAAAAACATAATTATACTTTATTAATAATATTCATTTATTCGTGGTAAATTACAAATTCAAATATCTTTATTGCGAACTAAGTGTAGGTATACAATGTTTGAAGGTGTTAATATTATATACAACCACAACGAACAAGAAATCAGCGAAGCTGAAACTAGCTATACTTCTTTCTGAACACCGATGACACACATCGGTCTAGCTGGAGCAGTGGTGCACCATTGGTATTAGCCCCGACTTAACCACTCTGCACGACAACATTTTGACACATGACACATCAGCTGAGTCGACCGGGTGATTCGAAATTTGAGCTATTACACAAGATTTTTTGTCAGCTTTCAGCATCCAATTTTTGATCAAAAATATGTTACTACAGCTATTTGATGCGATAAGTTTGTGAGCAATATCTCTAAGAACATGTTGAGGTCAATAAAACTGCCTCATTCTGTTGTAAAATGTGTGTAACATACAAAATGCTACACCGTTCCAAAAACTAGGTAATTTAGATGTGCAGAAAAATATGTACATAAACAAGCTTATCACATGATAATAATGGTTACACAGTGAAATAAATAAAATAACTTACTATATACATTATTAGATTTGCTAGTGTTCATACATAATTTCATAAATAATAACGATCAAAGTCTGGATTAAAATTAGCAAAAACTATGTTGCAACATGACTCTTTTTAGTGCTGACCGTAAACCCAATGTTCACAAAACGATTAAAAACGTTCATTCAGCCTAATCGATACTCGCAACATAATCGAACATGGAAAAAAAGTAAAACAAGACATAGAGCATGGACTGATTTATCCGCTTATTTGACTATAGAAAGCTCAGTCCATGCAATAAGTCTATGAAACTAAATCTGAATCATGTTGTAATATTTCAAGTATTGTCGTTTACGCAATAATTTATTTAATTTTATGTTTTATATAGTAATAAATATCGGTGTTTCATTGGAGGCTAAACATGATTGTGTGTCTTCTAAACTTAAATTCAATCATAAGGTTTTACCTATATACCCATTTTGTGTTTTCGTTAATTAATTTAAATTTATCTTTTTACAACGGATCTAAAATACGTGAAAAGACAAACACCGGGTTCGGATCTAATGCTGAGAGATGGGAGTATTTCTAAATGATTCCTTGCAGTAATAAACAATTAGAATTTCCAACGGGGCGTGGAAATTTTGAACTATGAGGAATAGCGAAAAATCCTGAAGGAAGTCTCGAAGTCGATTTGATAAAAATTAAATAACACCATAAAAATTAAAATTTTGAAATATAAATTCAGCAATCAAACTATCAATATTCTGTGAAGTAGTAACATGCGTCAAACTTGAGGTATAAGGATTTTTTTTAATAATTCGATTTTTACGAAGGATAGAATCATTTTCCATTAAATAAAATTTCGCTACATGTTTACAACATACTGTTCTCATTTCAAATTTTTATTATCACTTCGCAGTGCAAATACATTAAATATTTTTTTGAAATTCGAACTTTAAGTGAGTTTGCGCGAATTTTGATTTTGATCTGCTGTACAATGACTAAATTATTGTTTGTATATTAGTTCATATATTACCAAATTATCATTACTTCACCGAATTTGATCCTTAACAGCGACATCGAATAGTGTAAAAATATACCTAGCATTTTCTTTTTTTAATTCAAAAGCTCGATTTCTGACGTGTAATACTTACATGACCAAACTAATCTCACGAAACAATTTTGTACAATAAAATAATTAATTGGGCTATCTTTTATTTGGAGCCGCGAGAGGGAGAGGACAGCGTCCTCCCTCAACCCAACCGCAGTGGTAGACGCCCGCGTCGTCGGAAGTCGGCAGACGACCTCCGGCCACCGTAGGCACGGGCATGCCACCATGCCCGACCATGGACCATGGACCATGCCCGGGTCGACAGCGCGTCGTGTTCCACACGCGCCTCAAAGAGCGTCAGCACAATAATTTAGAGGGCCAAAGCCTGCCGGGGTCGCGGGAGTTATTTCATTACCGTGACCCCGGAACATAAAGGGCTATTGAAGGACACCGTGGATTTGAGTCAGTACAAGTCTGACAGTAAGGGGTGGGAGGACTCATTTGATGATTTTTATTACCACGATTACCACGATATTGTTATAGATTACCACGATAAAAAAAAAACTTTTATTTGGTAAGAAACAAACTCATTTATAAAAAGCCTATCAAGATCCAAGGCATTCTATATTCATTCAACCTTAAAAATTAGCTAATAATTTAAAATGTTATTACATATTTTGAATAGCGAGTACCACAGCGAGCGCATTCCTAATTCAAAATTTTAGAATTAAATAATTGCGCGCATTCAAACATTGATTACTGACATTGTTCCTTTGTCTATTAGGTATTGTTTTTTGGGAATGACAATGTACGTAATTATACTATATAAAGCTCGATTTCTATATATATAAAATTCAAAACTGACTGACTGATCTGACAACGCACAGCCCAAACCGCTGGGCCAAGAAACTTGAAATTTGGCATAAGCCCTCCTTATACCACGTAGGTGAGCACTAAGAACGGATTTTGCGAAATTCGGCCCCTAAGGGGTTGTTTTTGGGGTTGATAGTTTGTATGAAACTTCGTTATTACAGGTACTAGGAATTTCACGTTTTGCATGAGGTTTCTTTTTAGGACGGAGATGGTCACCATAACGGGATTTTGCGAAATTCGACCCCTAAGGGGTTTGTTTTTGGGGTTGATAGTTTGTATGAAACTTTTTTAATACAAGTGCTAGGCGTCTCAAATCTTGCATGCCGGTTCTTTTTAAGACATAAATGCACAACAAGGTAGAAATTTTGTGAAACTCGACCCCTAAGGGGTTGTTTTTGGGGTTGATAGTTTTGGAACTCAAATTTTTACATACGGATTCCTTTTTGAACGTAAGTGATACTAAAGACGGAATTTTGCGAAATTCGACCCCTAAGGTGTTGTTTTTGGGGTTGATAGTTTGTATGAAACTTTGTTACTATAAGTGCTAGGAGCTTTGAATTTTGCACCGGGTTCCTTTTTAGGACGTAGATGCACACTTGGACGGGATTTTGCTAGATTCGGCCCCTAAGGGTTTTTGTTTCTGGGGTTGATAGTTTGTATGAACTTTTTTTTACTAAAAGTGCTAGGCGTCTCAGATTTTGCATGGCTTTTTTTTTTAAAGTAAATGCTCTCATACAAAATTCGACCCCTTAGGGGTTTGTTTTTGGGATTGATAGTTTGTATGATACTTTGTTACTACAAGTGCTAGGCGTCCAAAATTTTGCATGGCGGTTCCTTTTAAGACGTAAATGCTCAAAAAGGAAGAAATTTAGTAAAATTCGACCCCTAGAGGGTTCTTTTTGGGGTTGATATTTTGTATGAAATAAAATTCGCTACTACAAGAGCTAGGAGTCTGAAATATTGCATGGGGGTTCTTTTTAAGACTTAAATGCTCAACAAGGTAGTAACTTGCGCAATTCAACCCCTAACAAATTGTTTTTCGGGTTGACAGTATGGACACTCAAATTTTGCAAGGGGGCTCTTTTAAAAGGTAAAAGCACACCAAGACAGTATTTTGTTACCCTTATGAGGTTGTTTTTGGAGAGTTTGTATTTAACTTAATCGCTACAAATGCTAAGAGTTTCAATTTTTCCACAGGGGTTCTTTTAGGACGTAGGTCTCTATGAAGTAATAATACGAAATTCGACCTCTAAGGGGTTGTCTTTGGTGTTGATAGTTAATGCTCTAAAATTTTGCAGGGTTTCTATTAAGAAAATAGGTTTTCACTAAGAGAGGATGTTACGAAATTCGAGGAGTTGTTTTGGGATTGTTAGTTAGGAATACCAAATGATGCATTGGGGTTATTTTTAGGACGTAGGTAAAAACGATTATTATTGATTTTGATTTTCGAAAAGTATCCCATAAAGAGGGTGGCTGGGAGTAGAAATTCATAAAAGGAAAGTTCGAAAATCACGCGGACGAAGTCGCGGGCGGAGTGCTAGTATTATTATAAAAGCTTTAAACAATATTATAATAGATAATAATTGTATTCTAAGCTTAAAACCAATTTATTTTAATTTTTACCCGACTACGGCAAAGCCAAAAGGAGGGTTATGATTTTGACCGGTATGTATGTATGTATGTATGTTTGTCTGTTCCCTCATATCTTCTAAAATACTTATCATTACATGACAAATGAGGTGTCGTTAGAAGCGTCTCAGTTGTCCGCTGGTTATAGGGTAGGTGACGTGTCACCAAATCCAATATGGCGCCCTCTAGATGATGTAAAGTCGTGACCGAAAAAAAAAATAAAATCGCACAGTATCGTCATGGGTATCAAATTAAAGGGCTTGATATGCACATTTGAAATATATATACATTATATAGCTTTTATATACATTAATAGCTACTTTGCCTGTTTCTAACAGTGTCAACATGGGTATCAAATGAAAAGGCTTAATGAGTACATTTGAAATTTACTCGCTACTCTGCTTTTATTATTATACTTATCAAATAATATACCTAACCCCAAAATAGGTGTAAATAAAAAATAAGTTAAAAATAACTAAAACCCGACTACGACAAAAACGTGCACTGAAAAGTATAAAACAAGAACAATATTAATTTGACCGATATTGTGCTAGCCGTGGTCGTGTGCCACCTACCTTACGAAGATTGTGTGAAACAACCGCAGGTGGCACACGACCACGGCTAGCACAATATCGGTCAAATTAATATTGTTCTTGTTTTATACTTTTCAGTGCACGTTTTTGTCGTAGTCGGGTTTTAGTTATTTTTAACTTATTTTTTATTATTAATCGATTTCCTAGTTTCCTTATTTTTTTCACTCGAGTTGACAAAAAAATCAATTATGGAATCGATTAGAATACTCGCTTTCACACATCATTACGATTAAAAAAAATAAACATGGTTGTCGTTTACGAACACAAATTGAGTAGTGGTAATGAAAAATACGTGTTATTGGCCCTTTATTAGAGAATTACGCCAAGATCTGTACATTTTTACGTTATTTATAACATTTGGCATGATATATATCTTAATAGTTATTGAGTATAAGCGCGCGTATGTGATCAAAGTGAAAAATAAAAATGTAAACAAACAAAAGTGGCGCGAAAGTTCGAGTTCAGATATCAAATTCTTCATTACCACTGCTAATTTATGTTGAATGATGTATGAATTCGTTACAATACTAAATGAGAAGTTATTCATTCCTCCTATAATGATCCGTTGGATGTCCGAAAACCACGTTTTTATGATTTTTAGCCCTATCCAGCACAGCCATCAAAATGGCGAAGATCGTATTTACACTTTTGGATTTTGTTACGGTAAATTAAGAAAATAAGCGCTAAATGTAGAAGTTTTAATTTCGGGAATAAATCAGGTTTTAATTGAACATTCTTAATTAATGCGCACTTATAGGATTTTACGCAGGGAATATTATATTTTTTTAATTTATAATGAGGATGTCGTATGACTACAACGTCTGCCCCTTTTGGACCCACTATTGAGCCAGCGTAGGTTTACTTGTCGCGCCCATTTCGGGGGCGGTACCGAACTATACGGTTAAATATTGTAGGTCGTGGTCGTGGATTAGAACACAGCCAGGCGCATTACTTTGTGTAATTTATTTCATCACCACATCTCTCAAAACGGTGAAGGAAAATATCCTAGAATCACAAATTTTAAGACATGACTGTGACATCTACTAACCCACACTGGGCCTGCGCGGTGAATTATGACCCACTCCCCCTCACAGAAAGGAGGCCTGTGTCCCATCAGCAATGACAATAAAGCATCTTGACTGCTCATACGGGCGACTCAGGTTTACGACACATCAGTGAAATTGCACTTATATTAGATGAAAATATGACTGACCATTTTAGTTTTGACCAGTTATTGGATCTCTCCACACGCGATTATTTTGATAACATTTTTGAATATTTCTGCTTAATATCAAATTAATTATGAGTTCTTGTTCAATTAAATGGTGTGGGAAATCGTCTAGAACATCCAGCTATAAAAAGGATGGCATAACTTTTCATCGGTAAGTAAAATATATTTATAATTTGATAATATTATGAATAATTGCAGGGCTCAAGCTAAACTGGTTGTTAACGTTTAAGGCACACAAAATGTACACCGCGTTGATGTCTTTTTGAAAAGTCCCTTACTCTCACTAGGTATTTTCAATAAGTGTGTCCCTTTCCATCTGAAGGCATAAATAGAAAGAGACGGATGCATTGCTGTAGTGTTGTGACAACTTCGAAACTAAGTCTTTAAAATATTAACAATAAAAATAACGATGTTCCCTAACTGTAAAAAGTAACGTTACTTAATGTTTACATTTTAGATTTCCAAATATTTCAGAAGTGAAAGAAAAGTGGATCAATGCTGTCAACAAGGAAAATTGGTTTCCAAAAAATATAGCGTTGTTTGTTCAAGGCATTTCACGAAGATTGCTTTGAAAGTTTAAAGAAACGACGCCGTTTATTTAGTTCAGCAACACCGACTCTGTTTTTGCCTGTTTTGGTATGTTTTATTTTACATAATATGTATTTCAGTTAAATTTTGTATGTTTAAAAACTTTTGTATGTTTAAAAAAAAGAAGTACCTACATGTAAAATAAAAACTTTATAATTTACAGGCTTTACCAAATAAGACGGCTGATCTATGTATACATGGTTCTAATTTACCCGGGCCTTCCCATCTAAATATCTCACAAGTAAGTTAATTTATTCTAACGACGTGATTCGTGATCCTAGGCCGCATTGTTACAATATTTAATGCCTGATGTATAATTACAGGATTTAGTATCAATAGGACAAACTTACGATCAAATACCCTCCCAGAAATGCAAATTTGATTATCATAACGTACCTGGAACTTCCTATGATATATGAATGTCCCCGTTGTAAGTTAATTTTAAAATAATTGTCTCGTACAGGAGGATCGTCCAACCTAGGCGCAAATTTTATTCTTTTGATTTTTTTTAAGGTTTTTTTAACAAAGATTTAATTTTGGCATTAATTTAAATAAAGTTACGTAAGTGTTTTATTGGCACCCAGTTAACGCCCAATCAGTATAGTTAATAATAAAAAAAAAATAAACAGACATCGTTATGTTCGATTTTATCGATATTAGGTATTGTAGCAAAACTGACTTGTGCATCACTATGTTTGGAACATTCGTCCTGACATTGTTGCACCGGCCAATCACAACCGCTGTTTTTTCTTCGTCCCCCGACCCGCAGTGGTGAGTCGTGTGCCTAGACGAAATCGGTCTATGAGCTCTCAAGTGGTTTAATTCAATTTACCCATCAGTGAGAACATCATAGGCTGATAATGATGAAAGGCTAATATGCAATATTGATCGTAGTTGCCTTTAATTAGGTATAGAGATCCCTAGACATTACTTAGATGATTAGTTTATTAATTTATTAATTCTAATCTCTAACCTAACGTGCGTCGGCGCCTGTTTTTAGTGGCGCTGCGCAGACGCACGTGAATTCAGTGATAAGTGATAATCATTGACATCATAGATGAGATAATATTATGTTAATTTTCATTATCACTTGGTTTATTTATGATTCAAATTTATTTTACATTTTCCGCCTTTTCCGTGATCTTGTATTTTGGCCTACAAATTAAATGAAAATGTCTTTGTTTCCGTTTTGATATCCTTTGTCTGAGCAAAGGATATTGAACGGTTCATCTACAAAAACGTTTCAATAAAACCTTTTTTAAGGACTTTTGAAAGATTCCTGATTTTTTCCCAAAGTATTCTTTAAGTAAGTATTTTTTTTAGATGACATGCATCAAACAATAAGAGAATATTTTGTTCGAGCAAAAAAAAAAACAAATTGATTAGGAATTTCGTCATTTTCAACGCTACAAAGAACTTCCTTTTATAAAGTCAGTTAAAATACTTTACATAGGAAACTATATTATTTGTGTCCGGGAAGGTGGAATCACTTAAAACTTCACGACATAGTATACCACCAAGGATAAGAAGTATATGTAAGGAGTATAAATAGGCTTAAAAACCTCATACTGATTTAAGGACCCCTAGATGGAAAAATACAAAATCAATTCAACGCATTTATTTCAAGTAGGCACTTTTGAATTGTCGTAGACAAATAAAAAGGTAATAAAACACTAAAAAGTTATGGTGCTATACAGTCCCAGTCACAAGACATAAAAACTGTGAAAGTACCGTAAATGCCCATTCCAAGAAGTAGATCTTTATGGAGAAGAACGGGCACGAAACTCCATGGACACTCTTTTTAGATCGCCAGAATTATTACAGAACCTTTGTTACATCATTCATTTTGAGGTGGTACATTATACATAGCTAGTACGTACATTCTAAAATTGTAAGTTATCCTAAATAATTACCACCTACCTCTAATAAAATTAAAATACTTTTAGCCTTGATCAATCATTAGTCATTACCTACCCAATAAAACAAATTGCATGTCATATACTCGTATTATCATTGACATGGTGACATGCTGCCTTGCGAAGGCCGTGTATTGAGACTCTTATCTTAAAGGTCGTTGGTTACTGATAAGAATGAATTTCTTTGTGATTATTTATTTTTGTTCCGGGTTATAATTACCAGTTAATGTAAATAATAACATGTTTTGAAATGACACATAGTTTTGAATTTTATAAACTCTTGAACTCTCAAATTCATTATTTAATATTATACTAGTATCAACAGGAGGAGGTTCTCAATTCGATTATCTTTTTTTGCAAAGACACCTGGACTGATTTAAAATGTTATTATTATTTTATTTTTTTAAATTTCCTAGTTTGTGTCCCACTGCCGGGCAGAGGCCTCCCCTTTTTCCTTTCAAACCTCTCTTCTCTATTATGGGAAATTTGTGGAATAAAAAAAGTAAACAAAAAGATATTTTGTGGGTGGATGATGGCACAGGAAAAAAAATTACTTTGTCCACCTCGCTGCCCCTGTCCCTTAAAAAGGGGTTGATTGTCAAAAATAGTATCATCGCTAGAGTCTTGTAGAAATTGATGTAAGAGAGAGCTAAACGAGCTCGGAACTTAGGGCATCCGTATTCAGACAGGTTAACTTAGAAGGGGATGGCGGGGTCTATAAGACCCTCTATGGTTATTTTTTCTTAAACTAACCAGTAATAGGAGCCGCGCTTGGCAGGGCTCCTATTTCTAGACGAGCGATTGAGCCGAGACAGGGGTAGCGGAGTGGATGGGACCAATGCAATTTATCCACTGCCATCTACTCCGTTATATGCCACGCTCACTAGGAGGTTCGATGATATAATTTTTCCCATCTAGCCCGTTGACGGGACAATGCCAGTGGGCTGGTTGAAACAAAGCCATTATTGACTACAATTATTAAACTTATTCAATATATTCAAAATATTCGGACACACCTTTAACAAGTAGTGACCTTACAAAGGACTGTATTTATCAGTAAGGTCGTTCAAAGTTTCTAACAAAAAAACAAAATTACTGTAAATATGAATATTTCTTATCAATTTGCACAACGATACCGAAGTATTACATCTATTTGTTCGTTAAAGATAGTAATATCATTGTTTCGTGTTTATTCATGAATTTTCAGGTGACAAGATTAGCAGGAAAAGACGAGTCTGAAAACAATTTTAATTGACTGTTTGATATACAGCCAGAGGCGAACCTACCGCCGTATCAATTATGTGGGGCCCCCAAGTGTCAAGGGGCCCCGTTTGGAATAAAAATAAAAACATTAACCGTCTTACTAAAAAAAATAAAACACCCATTGAAGACTTGCCTAAAAAATTTGACAATTTCAAAACGACATTTCTCCTTGATATAAGGGTCGTTTTGCAGTTACACTTTTTTTAGACAAGTGTTCAACGGGTGTTTATCTTTTTGTGATAAGGCGGAAAATGTTGCTCTTAAATGAAAACTTATCGCGGCCATAAATCTCCATTATCGAACTCCTAATATAGCTCAATTTTCAAAAAGGCTGCTTCCACTGCTGCGCAGCGGGTTCGATTCCCGCACTGAACAAATATTTGCTTGACCTACAAGTACTAGTCCCGGGTTGGATATTTGTGTATGCGCGTTCCTATGTTTGTAAACGCACCCACGATACAGGAAAAAAATTCCTAGTATGGGGCAACGAATATTTTTTTTTGGAAAAGCGCCCTCTACCGACACTTTGACGCAATCAATCAGTAAAAGCACACAGATTAAAAAAAGGTAATTAATATTAGGTACATACCCTCAATCTCCTCGTTTCAGCTTCCATACTCCGGTCGTAACTGTTGGCATACACAGGCGAGTACTGAGGATTTCTATCATAAGCAGGCGATGGTAAACTAATCCCCTTCGATAAATTCACGTTCCTCTCAGGAATCTTCCCGTACACTTCATTCCTCTCCATCATATTCGAGGTATACGTATCTAGATTATTTTTACCCGGTTCCAAACCTGTTTTACCCGATTCCAAACTGGTTTTACCCGATTCCAAACCGGTTCTAACGGGTTCGAACCCGTTTTGACACGGTTTTTCGTCCGGTTTTCTGTCCACATTAATTTTCCCGTAGATATTGTCATTTTGTTGGTCGTTGTTCACTTTTTTCGGTAACTTATTGTAGTCTTTTGTAGGTTCGTTGAAATTTTTTACTATGTCGTCGATTTTTGTTTTATGTCTTATTGCTACGTTAGCGTATGAGGAGTTTTTGGGATCAACGGCATTATTCTCACTGATTAAAACATTTTTCTGTACTTTATTCATGTAGTTCGGTAACGTTTTACCTCCTAGCACATCTTTAGCTGGAGTATTGACTGTTAGAGAATTTGAACTGAAGACTTTTGGGGAAATTTCATTTTCATTAGACGTGTAAAACTGACTTCTTCCGATTTTCTGCTGTTTTGCGTAGTACTCGAATTTGGACACCTTAGCCATGATTCCTGACATTTTTGGCCTGGATTCTTGGTCTGAATTTGAGTCAGATTGGTCTAGGTCCCGATATGGTTTCTTAGGTGCAACTGGAGGCTTCTTTCTGGACATTTCTTTGAGGGTCATGTCCAGTTCTTGGTCTAAATGCGAGAGGGAAGTGTCTTTGTATATCTTCTGTATGTTTGTTGTTTGGTAACTCTCGGTGTGGTGGGTGACGTAGGCTGTGGACAAAAATAAATAGTGTTAAAAAGACAGTTTACAAAGTATTTTCTAGGCAATTAGGAATTATTTTGATGTAACAACAATGAATGCCTTCACAAGGAGTCTATTACTCAATATTTTTGAAAGGTACAGAGACATAGCTGGATTATATGATCATTTCAGTATCATGTCTAACGTTTAAAATAAATTAAAATAAAATTCAAAAGTTCGTAAATGATGGATGGATATCTTTTTATTGGTGACTAACTTGCTGGTGGCTAGCTATGTGATGTTGGGAATCTACCTTCTGGCATGTTTGGCACAACTATAGTTTTCGCATAATTTTATTAGCATTACATTACTTTGGCATAATGTAAAGCTTATCATAACTAGCTTATCAAACTAACCCTAAGCAGTTGCTTAAGGCATAACGTCTTAGGGGGCAGCATAAACAGGACAGGACAGGGTTTCGGGATATAAAACACACTGAAATCTTTGACACCCTTATAGAAACCATCCGAGATAGCTTAAGTGCTCAAATTTTAAATTTACCAGTAGCCCATTTTTTTTTTTCTAAAAAAAAAAAAAAAAGGCCTCTGAGCGAGGGTGAGAGCTGACGGTGACACTGATGATGACGGCGAAAAAACTCAATTTTTCACTTCTGATTAATATACGAATTTTATTCGACCCTAGGTTTTTTTTAGCGTGGTAAAATCATTAAATGAGTCCTCCTACCCCGGGCAGGGCGGGAGGGACTGTCAGACTCGTACTGACTAAAATCCACGGTGTCCTTCAATAGCCCTTTATGTTCCAGGGTCACGGTAATGAGATAAGTCCCGCGACCCCGGCAGGCTTTGGCCCTCTGAGAGGGGGGGGCCCGTCATTATGCTGACGCTCTTTGAGGCGCGCGTGGGACACGACGCGCCGTCGACCCGGGCATGGTCCATGGTCGGGCAGCGAATTGCCCTTTACTCGCTGCCCGCATGCCCGCGCCTACGGTGGCCGGAGATCATCTGCTGACGTCCGACGCCGCGGGCGCCTACCACTGCGGTTGGGGCGGAGGGAGGACGCTGTCCTCGCTCTCAAGCGGCCCGCCTCCTCCTTCACGAGCATTACTGCCTCGCAGAAGGAGGAGACCGCTTCCCACTCCGTCTCGCCCCGCAGCATGGCCGCAACCAATGCCGGGCGAAAAGCCCATAGGCATGGATTGTTTGGGGCATCAAGTAGTCTTAAACTGGTAGCTATGTGTTGTAAATAGAAAAGTATGATGTATGGTTTACCTGCGGCACACTGGTCGTTGGGCTGGAACTGCACCGGCGCCATGGACACGTGCGCTGACGGCAGCACCGACTTCATGAGCTTGGCTTCCGCCGGGTGGTTGAAACGGAGGTAGTTCGACCGTCCTATCGTTAGCATGCTCCCTGGAATTGAGAGATAGATCGTGTTGAAATGATGTTTACAAAACAAAAAAGGATTAATAATCTGTGGAAATATTTCATCCCACCAAAAACATTTCATGTAAAATGTTAAAAAATAAGGTTTGCCCTGTGAAAAAGATAAAAGATCTCATGTAGAGCCAAGCTTCTGAGTTTACACGGCCTGACTCTACCGACCCTAACTTCACAAATTCTACAGTAAAAATGTAGGCTTCGCCCGCGCCGTTTCGATACCGTCATGGAGGTGATGGCAATATTTAGTTTCTGAAGTAAGTGACGAAACAGCCAAGTCATATATTTTTACTGATAATATGTAGAATTTGTATTCTATTCCGCTCCACCCAGGGCGGGAGGAGTCATGTGATGATGTTACCACGCAAAAAAAAGTAAAGGTTATATAATTACGTAGGTATGGGACTATTGCTAAAGTATCATATATGTTATTTTAACCAATGGTTTAACTACTGATCAAACAATTCGCTCTAAGTGTCACGAATCACGCACGATGTTCTAGTTCACACGTTGCTACTACTAAACTAGATCAATATTAGCGAGCATGTCTGAATCTGTCATATTTATTTTAATAGCGCATGTAAACCAGTGACGTAATAATTTTCGGTTATAAGCCGGAGCATTGAAGAAAGGATTCTAAAATGGCGGCTTGTACTTGCGTTGACAAGATAGTACAGTCAGCATATAAGATTTCAAATTAAAGTTTTTTTGAAATTGAAAATAAAAAAAAAACCAAGACTGGATCAAAATAATTCTCAAACTTAATCTAACAATAAAACAAAATTCAACAACAATAATCAACAGGTAACAACGGAAAAATAACAGAAAACTATAAAAAATATTCTTAAAAAATATCACTGAGCGCGTCAAGACACATCAAGACTATTTTTTTTCTGCTTACGCTACACGCGGGAGTGAGTATAGACGGCACTAGAGTGCGAGCGAGAAGACACGATAAGCGCCGCCATTTTAGAATCCTTTCTTCATTGACCCACGTTATAGTAGCTTTAGTTTTATTGCTAACGCACAAATAAATAAACGTCTAATCATTTGCGTAGACTTGTTCCAACCGTGTTTAAGTTGGTTTTCAACCGAACCAGATGCAGCTAAATATCAGTATATTACATGGTGCGACTGCCTATCTGACCTCCATTACCTAGTTATTGACTAAAATGATAGGTCTTGCCATTGGTTCATCATCATTACTTCAGTCAAACTGGATGCAGCGGGAAATTTATATTTCACATGGAGAGACTGCCTATTTGGCCTCCATAACCCAGTTACTACGTAATACGATACTCCTAAGTAAGAGTGTTCATTATTTTCAAGTTCCTGACTAATAGTCACGACTGTCAAAGGTCTACAAAAGGCAGGAGCGACCAAACGGAAACTCGCGATGAATCCACAGACCAATCTCGGGAAGGGCGGATACATCTGGAAAATCGGTCTGTAGTTGTCATGAGCTACAACAAAAACAAGAGCTAGCGAAAAAAAAAATCTCTTATAATATAGTAATTGCATTAGTCATTAGTGTCCAACTAAACACTATCCATCATCATCATCATCAGCCTATAATGTTCCCACTGCAGGATCACAGGCCTCCTCTCGGTGAGAGGGAGTGGGCCATAATCCACCACGCGGGCCCAGTGCGGGTTGGTAGATGTCACATGCCTTCGAATTTTTGGTTCTAGGACATGCAGGTTTCCTCACGATGTTTTCCTTCACCGTTTTTGAGAGCAGTGGTGATGAAATAAATTACACAAAGTAATGCGCCTGGCGGGGTTCGAACCCACGACCTACAACTCGTAAGTCGGGACCGATACCACTGAGCCACCACTGCTCTCTATCACACACAATAGTACAAGCCGAAAACCGATCAGTTTCGGATGTCAACTGCGACAAATTGACCAAATTAAAGTCTAGACAGGAATTGTTTGTACTTCCCTATTCATACATTTTGTCCTTGTCTGTCACGTATTTGTAGTTACGGTCTAAAACGACAAAAAACAAAGCTTTCATAAAGAAAATACAAAGCTTAAAAATTTGTTTGGTTGAACGCGCTTATCTTAGAAACTACTGCTCCGAATTGTAAAAATCTTTTTGTGTGGATAGCCTATTAATTGAGGATGGCTATAGGCTATATAATATCACTCTTCAACTAATAAGAGCCGAGCAACGAGTGAAACAGCGGAAAATAGCTATTTTCTAATAGACATCCGCCGCATCAGCCTTAGCATCAGCTCGATGCTAAGGATTTTTATCCGACTAATCTGAGGCGTTTTTTTAACGTAGTAAAATCATTGAATGAATCCTCCCACCCAGGGCAGGACAGGAGGGTCTGTCAGACTTGTACTGACTAAAATCCACGGTGGTTTTCAATAGCCCTTTCCGTTCCGTTACGTTATAAAGTCCCGCGACCGATCTAAGGCGGTTCATCATCTTCCTGCCCCTACCTCATTTTTAGGGTTCCGTAGTCAACAAGGAACCCTTATAGTTTCGCCATGTCCGTCCGTCCGTCCGTCCGTCTGTCCGCAGCTTAGCTCAGAGACGCACAGTACTAGAAAGCTGTAATTTGGTGTAAATATACGGATTTGTTGTGCCAAAAAAGTGGTAAAATAAAATCTCGTAAAATATTTTTTTTAGGGTACCTCTCCTGTACACGTAAAGTGGGGATGTTTTTTTTTTCTCGCGTACCCCTTAGTGTGGGGTATCATTAAATAGGTCTTTAAAAAATATTGATAGTTTCCATTAACAATTTTTTGATAAAAAGATTCGTTTGTGAAATATTAAGCTTAAAAGTGCTAATTTTTGCTCGACTCGAGTGTCCCCCCCCTCTGCCAGCTAAACGGTTATGTTTGAGGGTGTGAAAAAATTCACAATAGTAGTATATATAACGAAGTTTAAAAGAAAATTATCACGACTAAGTAGGCTTTACAAGTTTACGAGTAATAGTCCACCAACTTATAAAACGTACTTGGATACCATATTTTCTTAAACAAAATGTATCGGAGAACATGTATCTTCAACTGCAAATGTAAGTTTGTCAACTTTATTTTTACACCTATAAAGTGGGTATGTTTTGGGGATAGGTAGGTTTTTATTGTCAACTATTTTTAACTAAATTCAAAAAAAGGAGGAGGTTCTCAATTCGTCGTATTCTTTGTTTTTTATGTATTTTTCCCGAATTCTCAAAGACGCCTGGAACGATTTTGAAAATTCTTCTTTTTAAAATTAAATTCACCGAATCAGTTTAGTTAGTTCGCATAAGTATTTTGATGGGCAACTACGGAACCCTACACTGTGCGTGGCCCGACACGTACTTGGCCGGTTTTTTTTTTTTTAAGCTATTGCATAGTTTCTATCGCGGGCCTTGAGCGCGGGGACCGAATCCAGAAATTCCGTAACGAAAAAACCTCACGCTCATTTAATGTAATTAAATTATTAATTTAATTAAATTATTAATTTATTAAATTAATTATTAAAATTAATTAATTATTGATTTATTAATATAATAATAATAACAATAAAATAATAAAACCATAATAATAATAATATATATTTTTTTTTTTTTTTCAAAGAAATATTTAAAAATGTAACTTGAATTAATATCAAAGAAAAAGCAATACTGCATGAATAAAATAAATAAATAAAATTATAATTGCATGAGTTGATACAAAATGCTATGCAATAGCTTTACCGCGGCAGTCCCCGAGTGCCACACGTCTTTTTTTAATAAAGCTGCATACACACCTTGCGACAACCTTGTGGGCTTGTCGACGGGCAGTCCATCTAGCAGCGTGCTACCGCTGAGCGGGTACAACGTGACGACTCCGTGAGAGTTCTCCACGCGACAGTGCACGCTCGACACTCCCGTGCCGACCACGTAGATGTCGCATGTCGGGTCGGAGCCTATTGTGACGCGACCTGGAATTAGAGAAAAAAGGGGTTAATAAAGACGCAAGATGGGTCTTTCAAAGATATCCCAAACCTTCAATACCTAAGATTTGTGTTTTCGGGTCACCATGTCTTCTTACTCCCCGTTTACGACTTGAGGGGATGCGAATTACGATTGTAACGTACGAGAAGTAACTAGCGTGTGTTTCATTCGTTTTGTTTAGTGAGTCTTGTTCTTATAGCATACTTTAGGAAATCCCTGATCACTTGATTATTATTTTCTGACGTCCGAACACGCGTGTCGATTGACTGTCTAACGCTGAAAATGGGTCATCATCTCAGTGGCACCATGAGCCGAGTTTTGTCGGTAACCAATCGACTTCGCGTCTGAGGAACCATGAACCTTGCCGGTTCATCTCTATGGATACGACCAACTAGCATCTGATTTTGACCTTTTCTAAGTGCCCTCATGAGCCTTATGTGAAATGAAAAGATTTACAATCAGAAGCAGCCATCAAAGAAAAGGAATAAGGATTTGCAGGGAGATAGACCAGCGTTTCCCATTTGCCGGGTCATCAAAATACAATACCGGGACACGGGTCTTTTTGCTAATATAATAAATGTGTACTATTTTATCTATTGGCTACTTATATTAATTCTAACCAGCTTTTAAGTTCAGCTTGGGATTAAAAATATTAAGTGGTCCACGAAGAGGCCGTGTGAAAATTACCTACTGGGCCTTGGCAGAACAATGTTTGGGTAACACTGAGATCAACGACGATATAATACTAGACTACTCATTGCACGATCTAACGAACAAAACTATTCTGCCAACTCGCTGAGGTACTACGTAAGCGAGGGAGGCGGGGTACTGCGTTGTGATTGGCTAACTCAAGGTCGGTTCTGTCTCAACGTATGTTTACGGCTCACAGGATTGGTCGAAATGAGACGGATATAAGACTTTTTTGCCTAATGTGTTGGCAGACATCGGTCGCCTGTTATTACGAGTCTAGTATTATATCGTCGTTGACTGAGATAGACCATCAATTCCAGGCGTAAGTCTCGTGGCCAAACGGTAGGTACGGAAAATATCGTCAATTTGTCTCAATCGCAAACGAATCCAGTAACGCGTAATTCAATGAAATAATAAGAAAATATATGAACTTTGACATACCTTGCTTGATAGGATGCAAGGTGACGGCAGTGCTGAGCCGACCCGTCCCCAGGCTCACCAGATGAGGAGTATTCGTCGCCACCCTGAAAGAAGAAACAGCACAAATGAATATGGGTTGTTTCATATCGATACTGAATTTCATGCAGTATTTGCCAAGTGAAGTTTGGCAGTATACGAATATGACGATAGTGTTTGGGTTTACAATGTAGTTAGAAAGAAAAATAGTGACGTCTTGCATTCTAATTTCTGTGAGAAATCACTTTTGCTTTAATTAAAATAAAGCGCTAAAAGTGTTCACCAAGGTACTGAAAAGCTTGTTATTTACTAACAGGTAGGTCACAATAGAGCGCATGAAAGACGTTAACAAACAAAGGGCATGTTTTGAGAAATGGAAACTCTTAAAAAATATGGCGGAATTAGTTTCAGGTTTGGCTTTCCGCAGTTTTGGGCCATGTAGTAAGCTAAGATGGTTTTATCAACTAAGCGAACAGAATCAGAACCTTTAGGTAATCCAGAAGGATGTTCGGTATCATAGATTCAAACCTAAGTACTGCTATACGAAAACACATTTGCCATTAGGGGCACAGTTCCAATATTGAATTTTGTCATACTGACCAATCTCGACCATCAAAACTGGCTCTTACGCACACAAATCTTTTTTCCCTCACCGTGTCAAAGATCAGCAAGGTTCACGTCTTATTTAAATATTTCCTTATGTCTTCAATTAAAATTGTCATTATAGAGCGGGAGCCCGTAACAGATGTCCGTGACCAATTTCCTCTCAAGCGATAATTAGCAGACTACATGAGGGAGTCGTATCATGAACATTCGTGGAAGTCAGCTGCGATTCCGTTGGTGGGATAAGCAGCAATCGCCGTTCAAACACGTAGAAAAAATATTTTTTTTTAGTCATTTCCTCTTAATTGAAACCTGGTTTATATTGAAGATTACCTTGTATCACGAAGAATAAAACCAATCAGCCGAGGGTACCATGGTGGAATACACGTCAGCTGGTCACTCGAACATGTAATTTTTTACTTTATTTTCAGTGATTTCCTCTCAACCCAAATGTTGCCTGATGAAAGTTTACATGAAGATATGGCTAAAAACAGACGTCAGCTGGCTGTATCTCGGTGGAAAGGTCGTCAGCTGATACTTTGAAAATTATTGTACAAGCAGGACTAGGGGCTAGAACAGACTTGCGGAAACCGCGCGTTCATGAATCGCGCGGTTCGAAACCGCAAAATTGTGATGCAATCAGACTCCGGCGGTTATATGTGATTATCGTACAGGGATAACGTCCGTTTGAAAAAGGAGGTCAGCGAAAAATCGATTTACTGTGGTTGTTGCTCCTTAAAAAAACGATAAGAAAAATGCGGTATTCAATGCAAATGGGTGCATCCAATATTAAGTAACCAACTAACCAACCAAGTTTCCAACGTATTTTCACAATTTCCAAATATCTCCTCTAACTCTTGCCAAGCTTGGTTATGATAGTTTTATTTGAGTAATCCTCACACTGAATATCCCATATTGCATTTCTCTTCTCCACTTCATCAATAAACAGTTCAGTGTCGAAACGAACCGTGCCAAACTCACGAGCTGTGATGTGCTAACCGCGCGGTATCCGCCACGCAACTGAACGCAAAGTAAAGACTCCATAGTAATAGAAACGCGCGGGAGCAGCGCGATTCTATTTTCTGGCGGTTGACTAACCGCGCGGTTATGTCTGAACGATTACTTAATAACTCATACATATAAGACTCGCGCGATTTCCAGGCGATTCTGAAATAGCGCGGTTCCGCCGTGTATGGACTAGCCCAAATAGCCTATGTACATCACGTTTATTAAACGCGCCGTTGACGCGCGTTTGTAGTGATACAGATGCAATGCAAACGCCCGTTTGACGCTTTGTGTCGCGACAACAAACTGCTCTTTTACAAAAAGCGCGTCGACGGCGCGTTTAAAAAACGTGGTATACATAAGCCCTACGCCACACGGCGTTCTTTAACAGCGCAGATTACGCGCGTATACGAGATTCAATCACAACCTTGTAACATAAGCACTCAGGGCGTGAATCGCGCCTCTACTGCACGTATACGCGCAGATACAGCGAAAAAGACGCACTGTAGTCGCTCGTAGATTCTGCGTTTTTTAGATCAGAGACTCCTCTTCTTCAGTTGTTTAGGCACGGGCGGTGCAGTAGTGGCGTGAGGGCCCCGCCCCTGCCTCTACTCCGCTTCTTTATACGCGCGCTTGTATCATCAATCCAAACGCAATAACAAATCAGCGTCTACGGCGCCGAAGAGGCGCGTTCCTGAAACGCGCGTCTTCTGCGCGTTTAGAATACGCCGTATGCGATGGGCCTAAGGTTCTCTGCCCATTCTTTGCACGAATATGCAAAACGATCTTAATGAACTCTTGAAAAAACGTATAAATGGGTCTATTGATTTATTTTCTCAATTAGTGAAAAGTATAAGAAATAAAAAGCTTTTCTATAAAAGAAAACCCCCAATCATTGCTTGATTCATTGTTTGATTTCATTATTAGATTTCATTACTTAAAAAACAATTAAAAATACAAAATAAACATGTTGTTATGAAACATATATCAATGGATATCTAGTTCGGACCTCAAAGATAGGAATTTCTTCATAATGCAAGCCGGATCGAGAAGCTCTTCACGTAATCTCCAAGCGAGAGCCTTGTCTCATCATTGAAGATCGTGCGGGAATCCTTCTGATTCTGTTGAACCGGTTAACGGACCTTCTTGATCAGGGTGTCAATTACTTATTCACTCCAGTAAGAACAGTTCCATAACTTGAACAAAATAACGAAATACAACAACAAAATCATTTAATATTGATTTGAAACCTTATGACAGCAGAATGATTTGACAAGATTAGACATTAAGGATGACACAAGTTTTTTTTTTCCAAATAATATTTTTTTATGGCTTCTTCTATGTGTCATTATGACAGACACTCGTTTCCCTTATGTCCGTTTTGATATTGCAAATAAATTACGTTTAGTTATTCAGATTTAATAAAATATTTGTTTCTTCATATTTTATTTTACGATCTTTCCACCGAGATACAGCCAGCTGACGTTTGCTTTTATCCATATCTTCATGTAAACTTTCATCAGGTAAAATTTGAGTCGAGAGGAAATCACTGAAAATAATATAAAAAATTACATGTTCGAGTGACCAGCAGACGTGTATTCCACCATGTTACAGACAGCTGATTGGTTTTATTCTTCGTGATATAAGGTAATCTTCAATATAAACCAGGTTTCAGTTGGGAGGAAATGACAAAAAAATATTATTTTTTCTACGTGTTTGAACGGCTATTGCTGCTTATCCCACCAACGGAACAGCAGCTGACTTCCACAAATCTTTATGATCCGACTCCCTTATGTAGTCTACTAATTATGGCTTGAGAAGAAATCACTAACGATATTTTGGTCTGGCTTCCGGTCTAGATTATGACAGCCTTACAAGTGACCTTTTGCCCTGATATGTTGATACCTACCACAAAGACTTAAAGCTATTTTGAGGACATAATTGTGAAGAATAAATCAAGTCTCATGGCAATGATGTTTTATGTGGCACTTCCTTTACGGATTCTGTACTGATATCAGTAAGGCAAGCGATATTTTCACTGCTTTTACGAAAGGTAATGTAGTTGTTAAGATTATTTACTCTGCTCGCAAATTTCGTTTAGTACGGTCATCAGTAACATTTTGCTTTCCGTCTATAAAAGGGCAGTTGTCGGATTATTATAATTATCTAAAGTTATCAAAGAAAAATTGTAATTGATAGATAAATGTTTAATTTCGCCACCGGTGTCCGTGTATCGTCAATATAATAAAGGTAGAAATCACAGGATCGCGCTGGATACAAGCCACTTCCAACTGGTCTTACTGAAAATGTATGGGGGAGGCCGATGTTCAGTAGTGGAAATCCTACGGTTGATATGATGATGGTAAAACAAAAGGCGTATATAAGTTCAACCCATTCCCATGAGAAAAAAAAACGTTAGTTGATGTGAGTTTTGATGGCTTTGTCTTCCTTATGGCTCTATTTGAAGTATAAACCAACAAAATAAACACATCGATCAACGAACCACTCAAAGCAGCCATATTCATTCACAAACGACCTACCACTGCAATAAAAACTGCGAACCGATATAAAAACTAATTACAGAATAAACGCAGTTATTCTGAACGCGGCTTTTATTGCAAAGTTACGAGTAATGCATTAAACTGCGTTTATTGCTCCACCATCTGGCTAGTTCAAGGGGTTTCCGACTATCGACGAATGATCCCGACGGATTACATCATCTAGATAAACACGTATCTGATTTGATGGAAACCAATACGTATCTCCAAGTTAAATAAACTATTTTTTCAATTGAAATAGTTCGTGGGAATTGGTGGTGTTTATTATTGTTTTAATAAATTGGGGTATAGCCAGAAGGAATATCATAGCGTTAACATTTTTTGTTGAAGACGCTTCCTTTATCGTTAACTCATGAATGAACTCTGGGATTGCCCAATTGAGTTCCTTTACACATGCCGGGGACAAAATAGTCAATGGAATTTTACCTCTTTCAATTAGCCTGTACTGTGCCACTGCTGGGCAAAGGCTTTCCTCCATTTCTTCCAACGTTCACGACTTTGCGCCACCTCTTTCCAATTCTCAAGGAAGGCATCCAGTTCGTCCCGCCATCTCCTTCGAGGTCTTTGTATTGTACCTTCATTTTAATTTTTGTATTGTACCTACCTACATTTTCATATTTTTTTTACAAAATAACGTAATGGACAGTCTCTATTCTGGAAACTGATCACAAATAAAATACTGTGTTAAAAAAACATCTGCATGCGTAATGAATCTAACCTAATGAGTGTAAGTATTTAGGTCTGTTGCCTTATTTGTGTTTGTTAGCTTGTTATACGAGTAATGCCTTGCCTTTTACTGTTTGTTGGTATATTTGCCTCTGCTTTTGGAGTGATATGCAGAAACTAATACTACATTCCTTGAATTATTAAAATGATTATTTTTAATTATCTTTGGTTCTACTTTTCACGTGTCTCATCAAAAATATTTCCCGGTATCTTTTATAGATTGTCTTTAAGAGTTGGTCTGTCAACAGTCCATTTATTTGTTCGATAGTAGTTTAGATGACTTCTAAAGTGGCCATTTAGTCATTTCAGCCACATGAAACACTGGCTTCCATAAATCTTCAGTTTTTATTAAAGCCGACTTCGAAAGGGGGATCATAACTTATAATTATAGGAAGAAAGACGCGAGACATTCTATTTATAGCTGATCTCGATGCGCCCGCGCCGGTCTCCGACGCGTGCACTTTTATAGTGTTCGTTTTGCGGCCAACCCTTTGCTATGTAGTCTTAATTAAAGTCGCGATGTTCAGGTCGCGAAACCTGTGTTTTGGTATGTAATGGGAGGGGCTAATTCTAGCTGTGGATGAAGTCGAGCTGATGATGAGGTTATAGTTACAATAATTGTTTCATCATCTATCTTTCAGTGTTAAATTAATTTGGCCGTCAAACTTTTAAAGCTTGTGGTTATTCGTTTCGTCTTGCTTATGCGAAGACTGAATAATGAACCTGCGTCATTAATTTTTCCACAATAAAACTTTTATATTGTTACCGTCTACTTCTTTCTTCAATAGGTAATAAATATTCGATTCTTTGAAATAGATCTGGAACCATCAGCATTTGAAAACTCTGTTCAGCTTTGTAAGGCCTATTTATTAGGAATGTTCTAGACTGTTTTATTAAAAAGACTAGAACTTTTCTCAAAAATAAGGGGCTTCAATAGGGCAACAATAAAACCCAAGAAGATGAGTAATAAAAAGACAAAGTCAGAAAACAAACACGACAGAGTCGCTAGGTACAGCTTAATAATAACAAAAGTCAAAGTCAAATCAAAGTCAAATCATTTATTTCAATTAGGCCATCAAAGAGGCACTTTTAAACGTCGATTTTTAAAATTAAGGAAATGGGATGGGATGGGATTGAATCTACACCCATTCGCTAAGGTAGTTTGTATGAAGAAGAATGGGCAAGAAACTCCATACTTACTCTTTTTAAAAATGTTTAACAATATTTTTATAACATCATTTAAAACAAAGAATGTGAAATCAATGTACCTTGAAAATCTAGACTAAAAATATAAAAATAAATTAATAGGAAAAATAAAAAAAGCAAAAAGGTACATGGTGTTCACATTTTCACAAAAATATTGCAATTCGTCGTAGTCGTAGAACAACGACGGTTTTGATTTTTTTCAATTTTTGCTTTTTTACGTAAAATGAGCTTAAATGCCGTGCTTTATTAGCCAATAACTCTTTTTTTAAATATTATTTAAAATAACCGAGATACTGACTAGGAATACTGACGGATTTGATTTCTTAACGCAGTAAAATGACGTAATATTCTATACGCCCGTGTACTACGCTGCCCTCTGCCCCCCGCGCCCCGCTTACGCCCGTGTGCGCCTGTCGGATTGTTAGTTCCGCCCATGTTCTGAGTAAGGTTGTGCGTGGCCTTCGCTTTGCACTAATTAATACGTTAACTTATTTTTATTTAACTCTTAGGCTATATTGCATGTCCTTTAATATTATTTTTTTGTGCAGATTTTCCTAGAACAACGACGGAAACCACTTTGCGTCATGTAATTACGAGAAAAATCCGCAAAACAACGACGTATGGATAACATACGACACACAAGTTTTCATAAAACAATGATATTTTATAAAATTTAGCCGTTTTAGGAATTTATCTTGTTGGTCAGATTATAAAAGTTCAGAAACAGAACAACATGTCCAAATTTCAAGCTTAGCGGATCAGCGGTTTCTAAAATATACCCTTAAACTCCATTAGAAAACTGTAAAGCGCCGTACTGTAAAGTTACTGATTTACAGAACCGTCTTTGTTCTACGACTGTGACGAATTACACAATTTATAAATAAGTGTGTGAGCATTCAAGTTTCAACCAGCTTGATTTCGTTTAATCCCTACATTGTACTATGAAGCAGGACCAGCATGTTTCCAAACATTTTTATCTTGGATATAATCTTCTAATTTATAATATGCTTGTTTACTAAGTGTGTTTTTTATATAGCTTTTAAATTTTCTTTCATTTAGAGTTAAAATTTCGTTAGGTATTTTATTGTAACATTTAACACAGTACCCCATAAAAGACTTTTGAACTTTAGACAATCTAAAATAAGGTTGATCAATTTTATCTTTATTTCTAGTATTAAAATTATGTCTATCGCTTATTTTATTAAAAAGGTGAAGATTTTTCCTTACATACATTATATTTTCATAAATAAATTGACAAGGCACTGTCATTATGTTAATATTTTTGAATAGTTCCCTAAGAGATTCGCGACGACGTAGATTGTAAATTGCTTTAAATAGAAACCTCAACAAAAATGGCGGGATCCGCGGTTCGCAATTTTACTTGCCAATAAAACCCCTAGGAACCTGAATCATTGCACAGCGGGGTCATGGGAAGGAAGCGACAATCTATTTTGAGTGGCGCCTGCACACCACACTGCGCCCGCGACTAGTAGGCGGACAGGTTTACAACTTAATGAATGGGTGGCAAGTGTTGACGCTGTAGATGGTGGTTGAGTGGTCACCACAATGTCCTCGGTAAACTGTGTGTATCATAAGCTTCTGTCTTACAATAAAAGTTAATGGCCTAGCTATATTTTCTTTTTCGTTTGACGATTTGGCCACTCTCTGGTATCAGAATGAATTGCCTAGTGGAAAAACGAGAGACTTAAAAAAAATCTCAAGCATTTTGATGAATCGTCGCGTCGCTCAAAACTTGAATCATCTAGATACTCGTAAAAGCAGGACGAAGAAGCATTTTAAATGTAATAATAGGACTCACTTACGAGATTTTTGCGACTTTATACCAGTTCCAAAAAGAGAATAAACCCGTTAATGTTCTTCATCGTCCTTGTTCTAATGGGAGCAAAAAAGGAGACCTTGATCATCAGTCAAAATCAAAATCAAAGCGTTGATTTCAAGTTGACCCAGTTACAGGCACTTTTGAATAAAATTGCCAAAGACAAAAAAAAACATAATTAAATACTACAAAATTATGGTGCTACAGTCCCAGTCACAAGACAATAACTGTGAAAGTACCGTAGATGCCCATTCCAAGGAGTAGATCTCTATGGAGAAGAGAGATCAGTAAGAAGGAACAATCTATTTCGAGTCTTAGTTTCGCCAACATAGCATCAGAATGCAATATTGGTTTATTGAATCCGAGCCAACTAATATCATTGTGGACACGTCGTGACCTGCAATTCCAGTTGAGGAGTTGGCAGTCTTAGCATGTTGTCACTGGCGCCAGGGCAATTAGCACAAAATGATTTAAAAAGCTTTTGATGTCTAAGAAGCTGGATTTTTTGCAATAGTGGAAAGGAGGTCAATCCTTAAACATGAAAATTGTAGATTTTTTTATTGCTACATCAATTTAACATCAGTTTTATCGACAAAGCCGGGAAGAATTTCTACATTATACGATATTAGCTGTTGCCCGTGGATTTAATCCCACTGCTCGGCTACTATTGTTTTATAGTCTATAGCCTTCCCCAATAAATGGACAATCCAACACAAAATTATTTTTCAATTCAAACGTACTCGTTTGAATTGAAAAATAATTTTGTGTTACACTACTGTGTCTGAGAAAAACAAACCTTTCAGCTTTATAATATTAGTATAGATTTGATTAATCCATTAACCTACAGGGATGAAATACTCGTACGTTGGTATTTTTAATTATTTGAGAAAATATATCGGCGTCAAAGAATTCATGCTTTCAGACTGCGTGTTTTGTATCAGTGAAAAATAAAATGTATTTATTTATTTTTATTTATTTATTTAAACACACTTACAACTATCATCACAGGCTTAACCTAATACAATAGTGCAGTTATGAGTCTAGGACTAGGTATAATTATTCTAACATGAAGATAAAACACAAAATGCGGCCCGTGTGAACTCACTCAACGTACAATTAAAACAGTCAATCCGTTGTGACACCATGTTGAGCGCACGCAGCGCTCGCGTCAGCGGCGCGTGCTGTAGCAGGTTGGTGCGGGCGGGCGGCTCCGACAGCAGCGGCGGCCGCCTCCGCCGTCCCACGTACCCATCTGGTACACACAACCATAACGTGTTTAAAACGCCCGGGTTGTGTATTTTACCACGCAAGATTTTAAATAAATAAGTGGCGACAGCTACTTCCCTTCTTACTTCCAGTTTATTATATCCTACCATGCCCAGCACAAATAGTGTAGGATACAGAAGTAGATACCCTGGATACACACCATACTGCTTTAGGTACAAGAATCTCATGAACTTGTTCTGGATACGTTCTAGCATTAGCTTGTACTTGGCTTCATGTGGTGACCAAACGACAGCATTACATTCCAAGTGACTTTTTACAAGCGCTTCGTACAACGATCTCAGAGCCCTGATGTTCGAGAACTGATTTCCTAGCCGTAAGACCAACCCTAAATTACGGTATGCTTTTTTACATACGTCGGTGGTATGCTTACGGAAATTTAAATCAGCTGTAAATCGTACTCCTAAATCCCTTACCTCTGAGACACGTTGTAGTGGGATTCCCTCCATGCTATATTGATAATGACTTGGGTCACGTGAACGAGAAAATGATAATACTGAACATTTGGCCACATTGAAATACATCTTATTGCGATGACTCCACTCTACTACTTTATTAATATCCTGCTGCAGTATGTCATGATCGGATTCCTGCTCAATTTTATGAACCAATTTCAAGTCGTCAGCGAATAGTAATGGTATTGATTTATCTACTACCCTCGGCAGGTCGTTGGTTTTTAGAATGAAGAGTAAAGGCCCTAAATTACTACCCTGACTAACTCCTGATCTCGTGAAATATGGCTCGGAAAGCTGCCCACTGCAATCTACGTACTGACAACGGTCTCGTAAATAGCAGGCGAAAAATGACAAGGTGTGAGGTGTACAGCCTACCCCAGCTAACTTAGCTAACAGAACGTCGTTATCCACTATGTCAAAAGCCTTCCTGAAATCGAAGTAGGCAACATCCACCTGTTGACCCGCGTCCACTGTCGGTACTATTTGTGTCATTAGATCCAGTAAGTTCCCCGTTGTCCCCCGCCCAGGACGGAAACCATGCTGCGCGTCGGACAACAGAGCGCTAATCTGTGGATACAGGCTGCCGTGAATGGTCGACTCAAACACTTTAGCTGGAGTGCATAACACGGCTACAGGTCTATAATCGCTAGGTGCTGAGCCCCTACTACTCTTAGGGACGGGCACAACGCGGGTAAGTTTCCAGCGCTCAGGAAAAGTTGCGGTCCGTATACAGATGTTGAACAAGTGTAGCAACGGCTCAACCAATACTGCACGACAGTCCCTAAAAATGTAGGCTGGTATACCATCCGGCCCGGCAGAGCGTTTAGGTGGCAAACGTGCGAGTGCGCGTTTTACGTCAGCGGGGCCCAGACTCGCCAGGTGCACCCGGGCGCCTGGCCACGCGCTCGCAGCCTCGCTCTCACATGCCGCCGCCACACTCAGAACAGGAGGTTCCGGATTGTACACAGACTGAAAAAACCTTGCGAATTCATTAATAATAATATAATAATAATAATATTCCACAACTATCACACAACGCCATCTAGTCCCAAGCTAAGCAGAGCTTGTGTTATGGGTACTAGACAACTGATAAACATACTTATATATTTCTAAATACATACATATTATAGATAAATTACACCCAGACACAGAACAAATGATCGTGCTCATCACACAAACATTTGTCCTGGGTGGGAATCGAACCCACGACCTCCGGCATAGCAGTCAGGGTCACTAACCACTAGACCAACAGAATTCATTGGCACACTCGTCTTGCGATAGTACCCGTCCATCCTTAATTAACTTCCGCTGATTTGAGTCACCTTTCCTAGACCTAATATACCCCCAAAATGCTCGCGGATCCTTCGCCAGGTGGGCTTGCACTCGGTTGCGGTACTGATTATGCGCGCGAGCAGTCTCGGATTTCACTATCGCCCTGTAACGTGCAAATTCCTTATAAAATCTTTTTTAATTCCTTTTTCATTTTTTTTTAATTCCTTATAAATGAAATGAGTGGATCTAATGATTTTCAGATGACTCGAGATGTTTTAGGTAAATTCTTACAAACATTCGTTTTCAGAAGAATAACAAAACTAGCTTTCAGATTCACGTGAAAATTAATAAGGTGCAGGAGGAAGCGACAATCTATTTCGAGGTGCGCCCGCGCATCGTGCGCATGCACATTTTGTTTTAGTTTCAGTCGGGCCCTTTCGTTGCGCTGTTTACTTTATTTTGCTTTAATTAGTTTTGAAACTGTTCTTAGTTTATTAGCATTGTTTTTCATTGGTAGCGAACGAAGATTAACAAATCGTGTTTGAAGTTATTTCATTTCTTGTTCCATATTGTGCACATAAAACATTACAGAGCGCAGCTGCTGTGTTTCACTTTATGTTTAGATAGCTTTTTAACAGACTTCAAAAAAAAGGAGGAGGTTCTCAATTCGTCGGAATCTTTTTTTTATGTAAGTACGAGTATGTTCCCCGATTTCTCGAAGACTGGCCGACCGATTTGGAAAACTTTTCTTTTGTTTGAAAGGGTATACTTCCCAAGTGGTCCCATGATCATCAGGTCAGGATCTGATGATGGGATCCCAGGGAAATCGAGGGCAACCTTCAAATTTTATTTTATATACCAATGAATACTGAAGAATAAGATCATAGGGATGTTTTCATTATTCGTCATCTCCATTTTTTTTCTTTTTGGGCAGAGATATTCAGAAATATTTGCTTCTATTAAAATTGATACTTAAATGTAAACCCTGAAGAAATAGGTACTCATCATGATGATTTTTTAGGCAGATGCCTAACCCTTTTTCTCAACTGCCGGAATCCGACTCTAAGGACAGCTTCCTGTCTTACCGGATGAACCTAAATACCAATATTTCGCATGACGAGACTATCTGAACTCCACAACCCAGTTAGTACTGGTGGGTAAAATCATCAAATGAGTCCTCCCACCCCGGGCAGGTCGGGAGGGACTGTCAGACTCGTACTGACTAAAATCCACGGTGTCCTTCAATAACCCTTTACGTTCCAGGGCCACGGTAATTGGAAAAGTCCCGCGACCAGTGCAACTCTTTGGCTAGATTGTTTAACAGACTTGTCTTGTAAGTTACTGACTTACTGTTAAAAAATAACCCAAAGAACAATAGAACAACAAACAAAGCTTAAACTAAGCTTAGATCAAAAATCTGACACTCCGATGACGAATCCCAGGTTCGAGTCACTTTCTGTTCATCATCAATCACTAAACTAAACCTAATGTTATCCGTCTGTCGCTTTAACGGGATCCTGGTGTTAAACGACTATATTTAGACACATCTTTAACACTTCCGTTTAAGGTTGAATTTCCTCCAGCAAAGTTTTCACTAAGTAAACATGAGGATGGGTGAGTCAACGTCTTTTGCGGATGATTTGAATTCTATGTTGATAGTTTTAAGGTGTGTTTTTGTTTGTTTAAAGTTTAGGAGGGTAGTTGTAAACAGGAATAGCTGCAGACAAGCTCACGTGTCGTTTTGTAAATATAGTTATTTTTTGTCTTGTGTTGTTGTGGTTTTTTAATAGAAGTTTTATTTTGTCAAAGAAAATAAACAGCATGATGTCATCTCCGGTGTTATTGATTAATTTAAGAAATTAAGGGCCTCAGTTTTTGAAAAATCCTGGTGGATGATATGACAAATTATCGAGGGAGGTTTCATGAGTTTGTACCGCACATTCCTCGAGGTTTTTTTTTATATTTGGCCTTTTTTAATTAAGTCAAAAGACTCTTTAGAAGACCCATCTGCAAACAAGATGTAACTCAGGACACTATTCTTAATAGCCCGCATCAATAACGTTTTAAACACCTATCAATTGGCTACATTATTAACGTTTATGACCAGACAAGTGGGAGGTACAATCTGGCGGTTGCACTCGATCTGGCAGTATTCGATTTAATAATTGTTTTATGAAGACCTTGGCCTATTTGTTTGAATTATTAACGAACTTCCTTGAATACAGACAATAAATCATTCAAGGACAGGAAAGACTCAAGATACTGTGGAACTTTCTGGGCTCTCAGCTAGACGCTAGTAATGAATCAAAACAAATTGCAGTCGACTATTTCGAGGGTCGCGGAACTAAGCAGGATACCGTGGCTCTGGAACTCAAAGGAGAGTAGAAGGAACCGGATGGATTTATAGTCAATAATAGTCTGACAGTGCTTACAGCTCCACCCAAGGCGTTTTTAGTAACTGGTATTTGCAGGCATAGCCATAGTTTTTTTATTTGATATGGGTGTACTTTTGACTTAAGATCAGAGGTTACAAAATCCATGACAGAATGAGCTTACCCAGAAGAAGCCTGTTCACTCTAACTTTGAAGCTAGACATGATGTTCACAAACTTTAAACTAGCTTCCTAAAGGAGACTGGAAAAGACAAAGCTATAGATTACTTTTGGCAGTAATATAGAATATGACAGGAAATTTTTACAGACGGTCAAAAATCTCGAACCAACCCTTCACTTACCGACAACCAATACCATTAACGCAACAGCAACATATCACCAGCATATCAAATATCATAAGGCGCTGTAATCCAACCCTGCGCTACTCCAGTGTCATGTTCCACGCGGTGTCAAATGTAAAGTAATGCTAGAGGTTTTGACGTTTAGGCTTCAGTGGTTGCGGTGAGGGTTAACTTGGTAGATAATAGACTGTTTATTTTTGTTAATAGGGTTTGGTTACTGTGATTTATTGATAAACTAAGAAATACCAGAAGTAGTCAAAAAATTTAGGATATAATTATGTGGATAATATACTTTTTCTTATGGGTCCTATAAACTATGCTATTGAAGAAAGCATATGACAGTAGGGTGACAATAGGACCGCCCATATAGTTTAGAATCGAAATAATTCAAAAATTGACCTAAAATTCAGTTGAATACTGCTTGCATCTTTTAAATCACTCAGTAATAAAAAACTAGCAAGGAAAACCAACAATGGTGTGTTTGACCTGGGAAAGGATGAGACTCAAAGACACCAGAGAAGCATGACAGAAAACGTAAGAATACTATAGTCAGTACTGGAGGATAGAAATCTGCCAATGATGAACATGATGCTGATGGTAAAAATACTACGGGTGATGTATAATTCAATATGAATAATCAATATGGACTTATGGACCCTGTCGGGCACAGCAAATTAGGAGAGAAAAGGACTAGGATAGTTGAACTGACAAAGTTGATAAGAATATTTATGATGGCGCTATAGCAAATAACAAGCTTGACACTAGTCCACGGACAACATTAATGGAATAATTATAAGCTAAACGATTACAAATCTCATAAACAACCATGAATAAAGCAATTACGTAAATCTTTTTTAGCATAATCATAAACATAGAAAACAAGACGTTTTCTTCGTACACAAATTTGAATTTAATGGCTTCTAAGATAATAGCGATTATAATAAAGATGATGGTCTCGTGCTGTAAAACATCTTAACAATCGAAAATTTTAGATTCAAATGTAAACTTAGTCGTAACTATTGTAATTCTATGCTGTTCAGACGACTATTTTTATCTGCATTGAATAAGGAAACTTGTTCGAAACTTATGGGTTAACGAGGGGTCAAATCTTTATAGAGGAACTTGGTTGAGCGTCTTTAAGATTCGTAAAGATCTTGGGAGGACCTTTCATCACTGAGAACTACAATTGCTTTTGTGATACAACAGTGGTGATAATCTTTTTGATACTAACTGCATGATCGTGGACAGGTGGTGCAAAAGCCGAAGAATATAATAAAATCAAGTATTTCAAACTTGCTGACATGAACTAGCTTGAAATAGTGTCAAATATTGTAAACAAGAGAGCAAACGAACTCATGATGGTACAGTGTGAAGAAAGAGTGAGGAAAACTGCAGTGCTATTCTCTATAAATACAGCCTTGTGACAGCGCAGCTCACCCCACGCTGTGAGTAAAGTTTTGCTATTAGTGAATATGAATGCGGTGAGCGCTGCACGAGCGGAAAGAATCGAAGAGCATATCGCAGATTCCAGCAATGTGATTTCTTATAGAGAATAGCATAGCTGGACTAATCAATAAAAATACTCAGACGAAAATAAAAGCAAGAACGACGTGCTAAACTCAAAAATTGATGCTTGTAACTTTAAATGCTACACCATAAATCCCGACAATTTCGCTATAAAAGTCACGATCTTCAACAATCACAAAACAATGGAATGGTTTACTACAAGAAATCTTTGGCAAACATCTTGTGAAGATAAGATATCAGTCGTATTTGACTATTGAGTCATGCAGACATGCGGGTATAGTTTACTGAATATATTACCTCGTTAAGGTCATGTCGGCTTATGTGGGTTTAACCAATGATGTAAATGTCTGTCACAAGGTTAATTTAGGCTAGAAAAATGTACTATTAGGCCTGATTCATATTACGCTAATGTCAGTCGTTAAAATACGTGATGATGACGCGACAGCATGACTTTTTAATGCTGTAATTATAGAAGACAAGGTACATTCATGCGCGCGACTGACGTAGGCTACCGAAACCACAGTACTTAACAGAAATTCAAGCCTTAAGGCGGCGCTAGTCGCGAGCTCTAACTCATTGGCAGGCATGGTCAAAAACCATGATATTTCAGCTGAAATCGACCCATATTGTTCATGTGTCCGCGAATGTCATACCCCCGTGGAGAAAACAGATGAAAACATTATTCAGTGAGATGCACGATCATTCAGAGTAAAAGGCGCGCGTAAAAAAATACGAAACGGCTTTTGGAAGTTGGGGTTTTATGAAGAAACTACTGCATCAATCAATTTCAAATAAAATTCATGGAATTCTTCGATAAATTTGCTGTGTCGGTACGGACTTTCTTTTGGAAATTTGATGCTTCTTTAATTTCTAATTTACGCCCAAAGTTGTGTTAAAATTAGCAATAAAAACGAATCTTTGGAAGCTCGTAACTTTTTAATGGCTTGTTATTTCAAAATTCTGCTTCCGTACAGACAAAATTAATAATGAGCCAAAACGATACCATGTTTAACTTTGGATGTACCTTGTCAAATAGTGGAGTAAAACCCCAACGAAGTTTCTATGGAAAAAATGTTGACTTGTTTCACCTTAATGCGTGAGACTGTTCCTCAAAATTATATTCAAGATAGTCTTCTAAATATACGGAAGCAGACCCATGGTCATCTTCCTTATACGGTTCTGCTTTCCTTTTCTTGGGGTGGGAATCGTAGTCATCAAATAAGTCCTGAGCTCTAGGTGGACCGCAAGGGATTGTCAGTATCGACTGACCGAAAACCACCATGTTCATGCTCTTTGGTTGTTGTATCTTCGATTAAAAAATCGAAGTATTTAAGTATCAACCAAGAGGTCGCTTTCTTAGGCCTATGCATCTATAGACTACAGAGCTGCGTAATATTTAGCTGCTTAATGTGAGGAGAGTGACTTTTTTTTCCCAAAAAAATCCTGATTTTCCAGTAATTCATGACGAACAGACCATTTGTCAAATTACTCGAATTTATCAAAGCTGAGTTGAATATACAAGTGATTAACAACCATATTTATAAGACCCGACCATTAAACATGTCAACAGTCGTAAACAATTTGTTTTCGCCGCTGATAACGCACTACTTATGCAAATCACTTGAAAACCTAATTGTAACTGATATGCTAGCTCTTCAGATTTATAAATATACTGATAATATAATTAAGGTTACTGGACCATGTTATCGGGCATTGCACTCGAATCGATATCTGTATTTCGACGAAATTAAGTGCCGAAGGATCTTCTTGTTGTTCCTCTGGTTTTGCATTTCTATGACAAGCTGTAATCTATGGCCGCGGGACTAACGAATTACCGTGACCCCGGAACGTAAAGGGCTATTGAAGGACACCGTGGATTTTATTCAGTACAAGTCTGACAGTCCCTCCCGACCTGCTCTGGGTAGGAGGACTCATTTGATGATTCTGCCACGATAAAAAAACCTCTGTAACTTCCCACAGGACCGCTAATAGACAGAGGCGACAAAAAAAATGGTTCGGCCATTTTCTTTTAACAATGAAGCTCAACGAAGACCAGAAGAATGAATTTAACAGTCTTGGAGCGAAAAGGACTATCAAACCTGTTCCTCCATGAAAGGACAGGGCCCTTATGGAAGGCACCAGGGTCTTATACGCCACCATACAGAATCACATGTAGTAGGTGCCATAGCCATGACCAATAAATCAAAAACCCACAGCCATAAGCTGTTCCAACGAGTCACAAATTAGCATAGTTCTCCATCGAGATCATGACCCAGAAACGGTGTTTTTGTCATGTCGCTATCTCATTGTTTATGAAGTCTACTGTTATCTTATGAGTCAGGACTCAGGGGCTACTGTCGTGATGATATTCAACCTTGAGAAACTGTGATAGAGTTTGTTTTTGATAGATTTTGTGATATGATGCAGATACTATATTTGGTGGTAATGTTGGTAAAGTCAAATTAAACCATGGGAGTAGGTGTTAGAGTTGGTATTTAAGAGATGGTGGCGGTATTGCTGAAATATTCAAAATAATCTTTGCGAATAGAGTTGATATTGATGGGTAGTATGATATATTTGATGGGATTGTTGATACTTAAATTCTACTTTGGATGAAGGTGATAGAGTTGATAATTGAGGGATCTGGAAATATTTTTGTGAATGAATGCAGAAAGAGACAGATTTGTAGATATCTGTATTTCGTCTTAACGCTATTAAGGCCTAATGTCAGTATTCATTTTAGAAACATGGTCCATGACAAAGTAACTGTTTTGCCTTGGAATTGGCATTAATTTATTATCTTAGACAATATTGTATTATATCCTGAAATAGATATCTATTTCAAATGTTATAATAAAGGCTTAAATGCTGTTTGTCTTACAAATTAGATTGAGAACTTCATTGAGTTACCAGCGATGAGAAGTTGCTTTATTAGAGTTACAGAAATGATTATGGCTTCAATGAAACTTGTCAAGATGGAGATGATGATGGTAGGAAAAGGGGCGGGACAGGGCAGAACTTATGTCATTAAACTCCGCCAAATGTATCGTATGGACTACTAAAGAGAGTTCAAAGTGTAGTTATCTTCAATCAATGTCTCGTAGAGTGTGAATATAGATACTCTTTTCTATTTAAATATGTGTCGTTGTGGGATGCAAGACAGTCGTTTCTCCGGAGCTCATCACTTTGCCTCGGCACTTTTCTGGTAATCCCAGTTGATACTGAATTTCTGAGATCTGAGGGTTTGAGATAGGTCAACCCACTGCACCAGGCTAATAACCTGGGGTGACAGCAGCATAACCCTACTGGCGGTGGTAGGCCTCACCAGAGCCGCATGGCTTTCGACCACCATTTTATCGGAGTCAAACAGCTCTTCCTATTTTTGGCGAAGCGCAGAAGTGGCTTCTGTGTGAGCTCTCTTCATTTTAGGTCTCATCTTTGCTTCTGAGCTAGATTGAAGCCAAGTGTGTTCACATTGTAAATGAACTGTAATTTCCCTATCAACTGCAAACTGAATTTTCTTGTGGAGGTTAAATATTTCAGTCATAAATTAAAGTACAAAGAGCATCAGGATCATTAAACTTTACCTGAGTCTGTACATTGTGATTGCCGATGACCGAACACATTGTGATATGTGATTCATCGGCCGATTTATTATCTGGTTCGTTATGAAAAATCAGTTTTGTGGTGTGTGGGTGAACCTTTTTTGTTTTGCACACGTAAATCTCTGGTAACGGAAGTATGTGGACAAAGAGCGCGGTTGGATATTTTTCTCACTTTATTATTTTTGTTCGTTAGGTATTTTAATTCAATATATTGGTTCTCAGGACTAGAAAACTAGAAAGGAGATGAAAATAAACAGTGATGTTTATTTGGATTTTTTTTTTATTTTCAGTACCTAATATTAACAAATTCGGAAGCCCATTACATGAAATATAGCTACATTATTCGAGTACTCGTATACTATGCTAGGCGAGTATAGTAAGATACATATAAACCTACTTATCATCAAATTGACAGTGGGATTGATGATAAGGTCGTTCCGATAAGGTCGTACCTGTCGACCTGACGTCCAAGTCAGGTGGACGACTGGAATGCTTATGAGAAAAGCCTATTAACCGCGATTTTCAAAAAAAAAAAAACCGGCCAAGTGCGTGTCGGGCCACGCACAGTGTAGGGTTCCGTAGTTGCCCATCAAAATACTTATGCGAACTAATTACCTAAACTGATTCGGTGAATTTAATTTTAAAAAGAAAAATTTTCAAAATCGGTCCAGGCGTCTTTGAGAAATCGGGGAAAATACATAAAAAAAGATTACGACGAATTGAGAACCTCCTCCTTTTCTTTGAAGTTAGTTAAAAATAGTTGACAATAAAAACCTACCTAGCCCCAAAACATACCCACCTATTATAGCTGTAAAAATAAAGTTTACAAACTTACATTTGCAGTTGAAGAACATGTTCTGCGATACATTTTGTTTAGGAAAATATGTTATCCAAGTACGTTTTATAAGTTGGTCGACTATTACTCGTAAACTTGTAAAGCCTACTTAGTCATGATAATTTTCCTTCAAACTTCGTTATATATACTACTATTGTGAATTTTTTCACACCCCCAAACATAACCGTTTAGCTGGTAGAGGGGGGGACACTCGAGTCGAGCAAAAATTAGCACTTTAAAGCTTAATATTTCACAAACGATACTTTTTATCAAAAAATTGTTAATGGAAACTATCAATATTTTTTAAAGACCTATTTAATGATACCCCACACTAAGGGGTACGCGAGAAATAAAAAAAACATCCCCACTTTACGTGTACAGGAGGTACCTACCCTAAAAAAAAATATTTTACTAGATTTTATTTTACCACTTTTTCGGCACAACAAATCCGTATATTTACACCAAATTACAGCTTTCTAGTACTGGGCGTCTCTGAGCTAAACTGCGGACAGACGGACGGACGGACGGACGGACGGACGGACGGACGGACATGGCGAAACTATAAGGGTTCCTTGTTGACTACGGAACCCTAAAAACATAGAACCGTTCATTTGTATGTACTTATGAAGTCCATTTTACACACGATAAAGATGGCATCGATTTATAAAAAGCAACGACGAAAAAGATGGCATTTATTAACTATGGTACAACGGCATCGAGATCTCAATTAAAATCCGGTATACAAAAAAACTTTTGAAAATTCATTCTCCGGGACACGTCGAGCTTCATTGTCTCGGCGCTTTTGTGGTGGTTGCCACTGTTGATTCAGGCTTTCAGAAGTTGCAGTGGTTTGGGAATAGTGTGGTGGGTTTGTCCAAAAAAAAAAAATACAAACAAACTCAGCCTTTATATATCGTAGATATTTCAGAAAAAGGTAAACGCCTCAATAACCAATCCATTCAAATTAATATATTACAAAGAAACCTCTATTCGAATAAGGTAAACGAACCAATTTGCAGTGATTAACTATATTTTATTTATTTTTTAAAGGCTTTGGTGGTTTCCGCTCGGATTAGCATAATACTTTCTCTGTGGCTCAGAAAATGATTAAATTGTGGGGAAAATCTTTTTGAAAGTGAAACCCGAAATTGGATTGAACGTTGAGTAAGAGATCTATAATTATTTTGTAACGTGGTGTAATTTATATCGTGTTATTTTATTTGGAGGTGTTAAGTAACTGAGTTAAAATGCTTTGCCTTTTCTAGAGAGACGGCCGACCACATAGACATTCATCGTAAAATAATGAAACAAACATTTTTTTTTATTGGCCGGTTATGTCCCACTGGTGGGCAAAGGCCACCCCCATATCCTTCCAAGTGCTCTCTTCCAGTGCCACTTCGGACCAGCCATCAAGGCACACGTCTAGATCGTCCTGCCACCTCTTTTTGGGCCAGCCTCGCCTTTCCTTTTTTTTAATTATTAGGAAGAATGTCGAGCCTGCTTTGTGCCTGCATTTAAAAGCCGCATAGCTTAGACTTCGTCTTTGGAAATGTAACAAAAAGTTTAACTTCTAATGATTTAAATGTATGATCTGGACAAACTTGACTCTTTGAAGTTCCAGATCTGGTCATTTTTCGCCACTAACGAAAACTTATCAAACAAAATTAATTCAATAATATTGATTTATCATCAATATCTATTAAACCTCCTTCTGACATAGGTTCAATGGTAACTCAAATCAAACCCGACACGCTCTTGAATTTATCAAAATCATTAAAATATCACATCACACATGGACATCATAAGCGTTTATTGAAATTACAAACACATGTGTACCATAAATTCAGGACAATTGTCTAAAATGGCGGTCTCATTCAATCAGTGGTGCTGCATCCATTTGTAAATAGGCCACAATGGAAATGCATGTGTTGTTTCATTAACATTAGTACAGTATTGTTCGGTGGGGACACAATGTATAGGTTCGCATAGGAAACAATTTTTGAATTCTGATCAAACATGTGAAACGTACATTATGTTTTTCTTAGAGTGGCTTCTCGCAACCACCTCAAGGGGGGATCCCTTGAGGTGGTTGTCTGCTTTACAATCAAGGTACCATGAATGTAAAGCCTCCAGACAGGGGCTTAAAATACAAATGAAAAAAATGCAAGCCTAATACGCTAAGGGCACCGCATGTGGCGTACAAACTTCGGCTTAGGGCATCGCTGGGGCTTGATCAGGCGAAGAATAGGTAAATCAACTAGATACGAGAATCTCCCTGATCATATTATGGTGACGATTGGACGAGGCCAATGGCCAGCATTGAATGATACGGAAGCACTTGTCAACAATAATCACACATAGGAATTACCGACTACTATGTCGACCAAGCTGATTCAAACAGAATTATTTATTATAATCAGTACAATTGAGATTAATTGTTATAGCGGCAATTGTTAACGAGATATATGGAGCGGTGGTTTGGAAAACCCAGTAACTGATTCAGATTTAGATGTGAATTTTATTGTTAAGTCAATTGAAGGAGTAGCCGGAATTTCAATGGGGATAGGGAAGAACCAGTTGGGAAGTGGAATTTGAAACTGATTGAATAGTACCTAAGTTAAGATTTTCAAGAAGGTAACTTGGTTTCCTGAGCCATGACAGAGCGAAAAGGCGTCGTGCAGACTATGTAGAAGATGGCGGGACGTGGTGGTCAAATCGACGACCAGTGGTTCATTTTGACATTGGAAAGGCATTTCCCAGCACAGGGAAGATGCAGGCTAGAAATATCAGGTTCAGGTTACAAGTGTTGACTAATCGGCACAATAACTGCTGTATTCACGTTTTACATGTCGACAACCTCGCAACCTAAAAGCTATTGAAGCTAAAAAATCTCTTTTACTTGTATGGCATTTCTGTCTATTTCTTAACTTTATACGTATAAGGTATCATAGTCAAGCATAAGTACTTATCATATCCCAAAATCTCTCCGAATCCACCGATACACACAAAAACATAAACAAACATCCAGAAATACACCGCCATCATCAAAACACTCCCTCATACAAACAAAATGAATCACTCCTCGAGCCTCGCTAATATAAAATTAGACAGCATTCCGTATAAAATACGAGTAAAACATACAAACATACACCACACTCACATTCTTACTATCATTCCTTCGTCACGCGCCGTGGACTAGGGCAAATATTACGTGGGGAAAGAGATGTGGCAATCGGTATCTGAGTGAAATGAGAGTCGGATTTTAAATATTTTTTCACCTCACCCGCTCGGAAAGATTCTATTTCTCATTCAAAATCTGAGCGCAAAACTCCATTTTGTGCTCTAGAGCACAAAGTGTTGTTTAAAATTCGAACACGTCTTGTATTCAATTGTTTTCTACACTGACAGGCGAGCCGCCCCCAGTATAGGTCAATGACCCCACTTCATTTCCTCGCTGTGTGAGGTGAAAAGTTGTGTGTTGCACTCGGCAGCAAAGTTTTTCTGCGTCTCGTACCTTTGAAAACTTCGCATCGCTCAGGATTCTATATTTGAACCGCTCGTTTCTCTCGCGGTTCAATCTTAGAATCCTTCGCTCGCTCAGTTTTCAATTCAAGTACTCGCGCCAAAAATCAACTTTGCAGCCTTGCATAACAAATAACTATTTCACCTCACCCGCTCGGAAAGATTCTATTTCTCATTCAAAATCTGAGCGCAAAACTCCATTTTGTGCTCTAGAGCACAAAGTGTTGTTTAAAATTCGAACACGTCTTGTATTCAATTGTTTTCTACTTTTCTGCACTGGCAGGCGGTCCGCCCCCACTACATTTCCTCGCTGTGTGAGGTGAAAAGTTGTGTGTTGCACTCGGCAGCAAAGTTTTTCTGCGTCTCGTACCTTTGAAAACTTCGCATCGCTCAGGATTCTATATTTGAACCGCTCGTTTCTCTCGCGGTTCAATCTTAGAATCCTTCGCTCGCTCAGTTTTCAATTGAAGTACTCGCGCCAAAAATCAACTTTGCAGCCTTGCATAACAAATAACTATTTTTACGCATTAAAGTCTGCATCGTGAATCGTAAAGCTGTTGATCGAGTCCTGGTGGCCTATCATAACGTCTGAAAAACGTGAGTAGTAACGCTGCGGGAAAGAGACAGAGCTATACAAGTCGTCTAGCGCCATCTCGTAGTAGGCCACCAGGTCGCAGTCGATTTTTTCTTTCCTCAAAAGAACTGTATGATAAACGGATATTGTATTAGTGATTTTGTATAGGTTATAAAGCCCCGCGTTATGAAAGCCAGACACTCATTTCATGACTGAGAAGTGAGAAGTTTTCATCAAAAACTTGCATTGTAGTTTTATAACCAGGCAGAATTGTCTGGACCTGTCCAGTGTAGTTTAATTCAAAATGTTGGGAGATCAAAGGGCTTGCAGACTACAACCAACAATTCTTGAATTGGATACCACAACATGTGGTTAGGTATGGATACTTTTATATCAGACAGCGAAACAATAGTTTTTCCCCCGGATTAAAACGTAACAGCTGTTTATGAACACGATATTAACTAAATCATAAACCAAAACATCAGTTTTTCAGCGAAAACGCTCAAATGTATCCTCGCAAATATCATAATCAATTTAGATTGCTGCAAAAACGTGTGAGAATTGTATTGTTATCAAAGTAATAAAAAGCTTATGTGTGTCAACACATATTTAACACTAAATTAGGTAATGATTATCTTATCTGGCAATCAGATCTAATTGATTCTATGATTATTTGAAACAGTGTTGGATTTCAAACAAAAAAAAAACGAACTGAATTATGTTTAATTAATTTAATCATTGTCAACTGAATGGTTTGTTAAATCTATTATTACCGCGACTTTAACAAATAATTATAATAATTAAATCTAATGATGATCAACGCATGCTTTGGTCAATATTATACAGTACGTGGTCGTTTTGACCGTACAATAATTTTGTATACGTTTCTATCTGTCAGTCATGCCAAACTGATTTCTAACATACCGTTTAAAATAGTCAAGGAACCACAGTGCAATCATGGGTACCTACATGTCATATATGATCATATCCACTCCTTTGGTCTAAAAGTAAAAGTAAACATGTCAAAAGTCTTCACTGAGTTCGCAACAGCGTAGGCAGAAAACAGACAGCTGATTCTTGGACAGGAACCAGGAATACAACTGACGGGGCGTTGACCTCATAGTTGCATCAATTTAGCTTAATTGTTAGCTAGGGCTGAACGACTCGTTAAAGATGATTTGTTTAAGGACCGATTAAAATTGACGTGGCGGTTAAAGGGACCCGCTTGTTGATGATGTATGTTGGTCTTCAAGTGAGTTTAACTGATGGACGTTGCTATCATCCACTGTTCTTCAGCCTTTGTATGTTGTTTGAAATCGGAGGAGCATTACTTTTTCTTCCTGAGCCTGCCAACTACTCCCAATTGGTAACGGGTATGACTCACTCTCTTATACTCGTAGAAACCCGTGTCCCAGCAGTAAGAATTTTATTAGCTGATTTATCACTTATGTAAGCATTTAAGATCACTACAACACTACATGTTTTTCACCTGTATGGGTTTGAAATCGCCCACACCAACGATTGATCATCAATGCTTATTTATCTGAACACAGTATAAAAACGAAGTCGCTTTGTTTACTGAACGACTGCACTAATTTAGATTTTTTTTTCTATTGTGTTCATTGTTGCCAAGACAAGGTTTGTATGTGAGAAAGTTTTCGAAAATTACACAGAGTTTGAAAATTTAAACACGTGTGATGGGTTGGCTCTTGACTCTACTCCAGGTCAGAAATGACAGACACTATGGAGCGAGCTGACCCAGAAGAAAAAAAGATGAAAAATTATAAAAGGTGCTTTATTTCTGTTATGCCATATGCCAATTTAAATAACCGATGACTTAACTGAAAAAATAAATACCGGATAATATTGTTTGGCCGGAAAGCGGAAACTTAGAATGTTGGCGTTAGTCATGCATGCTTTGCGAAAACGAGAGTTATGCTCTAGGGTTGGTAGTTCCGTTAAACACTTAACCAACTTATTACAGGATGTGCTAAGTTAGTAAGTGCTATTGTGATCGCCATGTGTGTGGTCTAGGAGACTTCAAACATTCATTAATGAGGGATAATGACGGAATGAAATAAAGTGAAACTTTACCGTAATAATGTAGATGAAGTGCAATTTCCTGCAAATTTTCGGTTTGAGGGTCATGAAGTCAGTGCTAACGCACTATTGCCGTCGCAAAGGTCTGGTCGGTGCTTACTTCTTGAGAACAACACGGAAGAAACGGTGAAGAAAAACATCGTGAGAAAATGTTCTGAAACCAATAATTCGACATGACTGTGACATCTACCGACCCGCTTCGTAGATTACAGGCCCATTCCCTCTCACAGAGAGGAGGCCTGTGTCCAGAGGGAATATTATAGGCTCTTTTTGATGATGATAATGATCACAACACTGAACAAAAACGAAGAAATATAACTCAATAAGAACCATTAAACAAACATTCCCAAATGTTTGAAACCTTATTTCCGTAATTTGTAATAATATTCCTTAAATACAAAGCTACGAACCATTTATCACATGTTACTTTAACCATGCTAAATATGACCATTATCAACACAGCAAGTAAAGCATTTGATCCTCAACACACCATTAAATTAACTGACAGCCCTGAATCAGTTTATTTAATTCCCAAACAACTTTGATGTTGATACCGAAATATTACTTCCTGACAAATAAATATAAAGTCAGTTATAGACTCTGTTCTGTAATACTGACGGAGCGTCAAATCCAATCTGTTAGTCCGTTTATGCGGTTGTAGCTGCTGAATAGATGGCCTGGTTTTCGTATAATGAAACTGTCATGTGTTTGGTATTTGTTTTAGAAATTGTGGAAAGGTTGAGAGCTTCCGGCAGATTTAAATGTTTGGATTCTAGGTGAATGAATGATGAATATTATTTTAAAAATAGGGGAATTCTTCAAGTTTAAAAGACTGAAGAATTGCACTGAAAAGAAAAATTATGAAGCTTAATTAAAGAAACTGCTCGACCTTGGTATTATGACAGGGAATGACATAATATCTGTTTCTAATTAAAATGCGGTGACACCAGAATGAATATGAAAATAAATGGCAGTATCAGAATTTGAACTATCGACAATGAAACAGCCTTTTTTTTTAACTCTGCCCTTTTCAATGAATTTCTGCTGTGTCTTGGGTGCGTTTACAAACAAATCACATACAACGACTTGTACGCTACCCAAATATTTGTTCCCTGAGGGAATCGAATCCGCGAAAGGCAGCGCAGGTCAGTGCGCCAACCCTGCCGTAAAGAAATAGTAATATTACTGAAGAATTCATTTCAGTTTCCTGTAGTGTTAAATAAAAAGTGGATACGATAAATAAAATATGAAACAGTTCAAAGAAGACGGCATAATCTTGGTTAATCCTTGAATCACACTCAGAAATTATAACGTACCATCTGCATGAGATCACAGATCATTCACCTATGAGCTAATAGCTGGTACTAGGTACAGTGTAGTCTACAATGTAATAGGTTGAATTGTTAGGAGCTCGTCATTCCAGGACGTAGCATTTAGGCCTAGTTTGTTGATGCAGTTCAAATTGTACAACCTATTAGTAGATGTACTCTAAAAACTACCACAGAAGTACAAATCGTTCTTATTTCTAGAAACGTTGCCCGCACAAGGAATTTCTCTTGTATCGTGTGGAAGAGGAAGGCCAAAGTAAAGATGGATGGAGTGTCTAAGGAATTATGTGAAAGAATATGTAGTAAGTGATACTGTGACTGGAAGATGCATGTGCATCAAACCTGTCATTTTGAGTCGCCAATAGTTACAAAACAAATGAAAGGAAACCGTCTATCTCGGTACAGACATGTGATGAGTAGGGATGACACTCATTTGACTTAAAGAGTGGTGAGTATAAATGTTGATGGATCAAAAGGAAGAGGAAGGCCAAAGGAGAGATGGATGGATTGTCGTAAGGAATTTTATGAAAGAAAAAGGAGTAGACGATACTGTGACGTCTGATAGGGTAGAATGGAAGAAGAAAAGTGTTGCGTTGGCCACAAGTAAAACGAGATAAGGGCAGGATGATGATCGTGGGTGCACCAAACCTGTCGTTTTGGGTAGCCAATAGTCTGGAGTTATTTATTGATAAGCTGTATATGCCAAAGAAACAATGCACGGATTATGTGAAGGATGATAATCGCTAGAAGTGTCTGCTGAAGTGCTGAGACAGCTAATTATATTGTGCGAAAACAGAAATAGAAATACACTTTATTATGCACACCATGGGTGACACAATGGGCGGTCTTATCGCTAAAAGCGATTTTTTCAAGACAACCTTTGGATGGATTTGAAGAGAAGGGAGAAACAATACTGTAGGTAAACAGTAAAAAGCATTGCAATATTTTGAATTAATGCATATTAACAAAGATATATTGCATCAAAATTCGAGAGACGGCTCGTAACGTCTAAAGCAAGTAAAAACTGTACGTACTTGCTTGTGACGTACGGTCAATTTTAAAGCGACGTATCTTTGTCATTTTTGGTTTTCGTACCAACAGAAAAAATACAAGTATTTTTTTAATAATCTAACAGCTAATTAAATTTTTTCAGCTAAAAACCCTATTTGCAGATCTGGAAACATTCAACCTAGATATTACAAAAGTCCTTCACCTAGATCGATGGCAGAACCTAGACCTAGCCTACGAACACTATAATTAATAATCCTAGTTCATGCTCACGGAGAACCTTCATCCAATAAGCGTCATCCCACCAAGGTTAGGAGTTGGAAGCCGTAGAGATGCTGCTAATGTCACGTACACTGATTTGATTGGATCTAAGACAATCAGTGCCATCAGGCGACATAGTGGTGAAACGTGGACCTATCCTTCATCATCATCAGCCTTTAATTTTCTCACTGCTACGACACAGGCCTCCTCTCTGTGGGAGGGAGTGGGCCATAATCCACTACGCGCAGTGCGGGTTGGTAGATGTCACATGTCTTCGAATTTCGATGGTTCTAGGACATGCCGCTTTCCTCACGATGTTTTCTTTCACCGTTTTAAGAGTGGTAATGAAATAAATTACACAAAGTAATTCGCCAGGCTATGTTCGAACCCACGAACTACAACTCGTAAGACGGGGCCGAAACTACTTGGACACCACTGTATTTGCACCTATCCTTAAATAAAATAAAGAGCAAAGGTGAGATAGTCAATAGACACAGCGCAAAGCTTTTCAAGGTGGTAAAATCAGCGAATGAAGCCTCCCGCAACGGGTGGAGCGGTATTCCGGGCGGTCCGGGATTTCCCTGATTAGTCTTAGCTTAGAGAGCATCCGGGGAGCGTCCGGGGGGGCTTCATTTGTGGTCCGGGTTTAAAAATTTAAAGTTTTGGGCCGCCCGCGACACGCACACTTCACCGTCCCCTCACCCCTCCCGATGCAGTTGCCACGGTGCGCACTCCGACGCATGTCCGGGTCCTGGACTCTAAAATTAGGGGTGTTCACGCGTTTTGTTCTGGTTTCCAAATTTTAGAGATGGCAACCCTAAGCTGTTAAGAACTGTTAGACTCGTACTAACTTAAACCTACGGGGTTTCTTCAATAGCCCTTTATGTTGGAGGGCAGTTACCTGATAAGACCGTCCCGCGATTCTAGCAGGCAGATGGCCCGTCAGATTCCTCCGCCTTACTTATAGACTTGAAAAGCTCCACATTAACAAAGATCTTGCCTCATCTGTACTCTGTAAAAAGATACATTATCTGCTAATGCAGTAAAGATTACGTTACACAAAAAAAGTGTAATTACTTCTTGTATTGCGTTTCTTCTAATAGTATTATAACTATGACTGTAGTTAATGTTAATTGTCGTAATGATTGTAATTATAATTAGTGTTCTGAAGGTCTAGTGGTAGAGTGGGCTTTGTGGAGCGTGGGAGCTTTTAGGTTTGACCCCCGGGGGTTGAGCGGTTTGTTGGTGTTATTGGGTTTTTGTTTAAAAGCTTTCACGGGACAGGATTCGCGCTCTACTATAGATTACTAATACTAACGCTCTACTATCGCTAAATAAAAAATACTAATCTTACGGAAGATGTTTTTTTTTTATTTAGCGATAGACCTACGATTGCCCAATATCTCGCGTGATGGTAAGCAATCATGTGGTCGACGGCGAAGCAGGCTCGCCTAGAAGTCACCTATATTCACTCTTGATTTTGGCAAGGAATTCTAGTCCTTACCTGAGATCACAACGAAAGTATTGGCAAAGCGCTGTGTACGTTGAAGGCTCATTACCAAACGTCTTTTAATGACCCATATAGTGCACCCAAATTGCGCCAGTTATGTTCCTATGTAATAGGAGGCAAACCTATTGTCTTCAACTAGCTGCTAATCCAGACTCCGAGGTTGAGAAATACTTGATGGAAAAAACCTTGCTCGATTTGAGATTGGAACCCAGGAGCTCTTGCTCAACAGTCGCACTTTCGATCAATAGACCAGCAAGCTATGAGACATAAGTGTCAAATCCTAAGACATCTGTTTTAATCAGGCATAGGATATTCACTGCTGAACATATGCCTCCCCTATAGACTTCCAATAGGACCGCATCCAGCGCGATCCTGTGGTTTTCATCCGATCATATGTCCTCCTTGTACTTGGTGCGTGGTCTCCATTCATTCAACACATCATACTTTCGGGGAGTAGCAAGCAAGAATTTTACGCAACACCCAGCATCTGCCTCGGACAATCTTCTATGTATTACATACGTCACTTATGTAAGTACATAATGATAATGTGAAGATAGTTTCTATTCTTGTGGCGATATGTAATGTGATTTATTGCGTGACGCACTTGACTGTAATTATGGAATGGTTTCTAATAAAATATTACTCTATTTCAGATAGGAATGTGCGAAAACAATGTTTTTGGGAGATTAAGCTTAGTATTTTGCCACGTTCTTCATAATCAAAATTTTAGGATGCAGAGGAAGAGGAAGGCCAAAGAAAAGATGGATGGATTGTCTAAGGCTGTTTGTCCACCGCCACCGTCACCGGGCCGTCGCCGAGAACGAGATTATTTCGGGCCGAGTTTAATATGACGTGACGGCGATCGTTTGTCCACCGCGACCGATTTCGCTTGTTTAGTTTGTTCCAACTGTCATGCGTGGTAGTCACGTTTTCGAAGAAATAAAGTGATGGCTAGGTTAAACCGGCGACAACTTCTTCTGCTTTTGTACTTTCGAAGGCATTTCTATGCAAAATTTATTTTTATCTTTGGACACTTTCTTATCCCACAAACATTCTTTACTTTCTATAACTTGTATTAATTATTAAATATCGTATTTAAATTTTTTGGCCATTTTTATTAAAATTATATATTATGATAATTGATGACAGACAAAATAATAACTGAGCTCGTGTACGGTGCGACGGCGACGGTAGTGTGTGGACAAGTTCATACGTGTTTTGTATTGCCGGCACATCGGCCCGTCAAAATCTCGGGCTACGTTCTAGCGGTCACGCCGATCTACTCGCAATTTCGGCGGCCGGGATGACGGCGCTCGGGTGACGGATGTGCGGTGGACACGCGGCTAAGTAAATGTATGGGGATGGCAACTCAAAGCTAATCGTAGATGGCGCTGCGATAGTTGGTCCCCACGTCTACCTTGTACAAAAAAACAAACAAGATTATTTGTTATAAAAATTGAGTATAAATACAAAACAAATATGGAAAATTATTCGTCCATGCAAGTACTATATACTAAAAGAAGAATTAAGACGCCGCGGCGCATCTACAAGAGAAAAAAAGTGATTTAATTGAGTGGTTATACATTTGATTTTACCGTAATAAATCCACAATTACTTGTAGTTGAGGTTTCAATTTTTGAGTTTAGGTATGTTTTACCTGTCCTCTCCTTTATCAAGAATATAATGCTGCTTTTGACTTTCTATTTTGATAAAATATCATAATGTTTTAAGTCAGTAATTTTAACCTTTTTTTCTATTTAGATTCGAGAAATATCACAATATATTTAATTTCTTAACACCACAACTATTACAAAACTCGTTCCAGGTGATAATTCTTCGATTTTCGAGCGATGCAATACTGGTACATAACCTCCAAAAGAAAAGTAGATATTATTTTGAAAAGTGTATTCCATCATTTTTACAGCTTATTACACAACATCTAGTCATTTTACATCAATAAATGTTTTTTTTTCTGAAAATTCCTTTGATTTTACAGTTCTTTGGGGACCAAACTGTCATTTTCACTTTGACACTTGCCTTCCCCATTGTACCGCTATACCGCTACTTCGGCGCCGTCATCTCGTTCTCGGTGACGTGACGTTGACGGCGGCGGTGGACAAACGCCCTAAGGAATAAAAGGAGTAAATGATACGGTAACGTCTGATAGAGGAGAATGGAAGGAGAAAACATGTTATGCCGACCACAAGCAAAATGGGAGAAGGACAGGAAGATGATGTGGCAAACATATTGATTTGTAATTCAAAGTTTTGCATGTTGCTGGCATCCACGTTAAATTATTCCCGTTGGATCCCACTTGAATATTTTTCCCGTTGGATCCCATAAAAAATTAAAATGTAAGTATTCCCGTTGAATCCCATAACAAAAGAAAAACGTTTTATTTCTGTTGAATCCCAAAAACTATTCTCGTTGGATCCCACATGCTTTAAAAATCTGAATTCACCTAGCGATCCATCAGTGCCACGGGAAGTTTTTATTTAGGTACTCTTACCAAACCTCGATGTTTTTGTATTAAAATCTCATTGATATATACACACATCAAAAGTGTCTAGGGATCAACATATATTTTTGCAATAACTTTTCTCCTGATTGATATTAATTAAAATGTTCTTTAAGGATTCATCAAATAAAGTGCTATCGTTTGTCACAGTAACGATAAACCAAGTCACCTTTGCATTCATAAAGAAATTTGCCATTTTCCTAATAAAGGGATTTTTGACATTTGAACCACTAACATTCAAGTTCGAAAAAAAGACTGAAATAACAGTTCTTTAAAATTTTATTGGGTAACTTAAACAATTAATAATCCGTGTTTCTACCGCGAACACTAACAACACAAGAACATCGGTTTGGCATACTCAAAATGAGTTCATCCAAATCACGCTGTGGAATGGCCGCCCATGTTCGTTGCAACAACAAAAAAAGGTCTTCTTGCGACTGGATACCCTCCATATTCGGCAGAGCTCTTCTCTGTAGCATATCCCATGCATGCTCAATCGGGTTCAAGTCTGGCGACTGAGCAGGCCAGGGCAGGACATTGATGTTAGCTGCGGCGAGAGTCTGTCTTACAACTCTTGCGGTGTGCGGTCGTGCATTATCATGCATTAACTGAAATAAGGGACCGATTTGCACTTGTAGAGGAACGATGACGTCTGATACAATCGTCTCAGCATAAATTTGAGCGTTGAGGTTGCCTCTGATCCAAATCAACTCAGTTCTTCCGCCGATCCAAATACCCGCCCATACCATGATGGTTCCACCACTATAAGGATGGACTTCCTGGCAGGATTTTAATCGCTGTTGGCGTCCAGGGGTTCTCCAGTGTCGTATACGTCTTGTATCCGGTCTCATACCAAAACGAGACTCATCAGAAAAGCACACGAAACGCCATTGTTCTTCTGCCCAATTTCTGTGTTCAAGAGCCCATTGATATCGAATCCTACGATTGTGCATTGCTATAGGTGGTACCCGTAGCGGTCTTCGGGAATGAAGGTTCACTTCATGCATGCGGTTTCTGACTGTTTGGTCGCTAATTAAGTTCCCTGAAGAGTGATGAAGCCTCACGGCTAACATCATGGCGGTTATTGTTGGAGCTCTTCGAGTTAAGATTTGAATGTATCGGTCTTGTCTCCGTGTGGTGCAGCGATACCGTCCTCCATGGCGCTCAGCCACGATACCAGTGCTTCGGTAACGTGTCCAAAGTCGACTGATAACACTCTGACTTGTATTCAGAGCTAAAGCCACAGTACGTTGCCGGGAACCAGCTTCTATCATTCCCACGGCTCTGAGCATTTCTTCCCTGCTTAAATGACGTCGCCGCTCCATAATAACGTTGGTTTTAATCAGTAGTAGGGAAACAGTAGCACTAATAATGTCTTCAATGCGTTGTATGTTTTTAAAGGGAAAATATTGACAGCTGATTTTCATCTTTTACTCGAATTTGATTTACAGTTCCTGATTCAAATTATGAAATGCACCAAAAAGGATCCATATAAATTTATAAAATCATAAATTTATTACAAAGCCACATCTCAATCTCAAGAAATCCGCATAAAAATGCTTGATCCCTAGACACTTTTGATGTGTGTAGTTAAAGTAACGCCAGATTCAGCACAAAGCACCGTTTTAATGAGTTTGAAAGAATGATCCCTCTAACACCTTTCCCAAGGATTCGTTTATTGTTCTATTCATTTTCAATGTTCTAATGTATTTGTTACAACACTAAATCTAGTCTAAATAGTAAAGTTCAGAAACTAGTTCTGAACTTCACCATCCAGGCGAATAAAGGCATGATTCTTGGCAACTCGCAGCAGTGTTGGCGAAGCATTGCTGTTGCAATTGTGCTGTGCATACAGTGTTGGCTGCCGCGCTGATACTGAGCAAAGCAGTAGGCGGGAGAAGCGACATCGCAATGCAGCTGTGCTGTCGCTCTACAACGTGTAACACCAAATGCGCAAAACCTCTCGTGGGGTAACTCAGCCCATGTTACTGAACTAAAATTTTTGTTCTAAGACTTTTGTAAATTCGCAAAAAAATGGTTTTTCATGCAAAACAAGAAATTGATCGGGCCCATCCGTATGAATAATCTTTTTTTTTGCGAATTTCCAAAAGTCTTATAACAAAAATTGTTCAGTAACATAGGCTGAGTTACCCCACGAGAGGTTTTGCGCATTAGGTGTTACACGTTGTATAGCTATACAACGGAGCTCGAAAAGTTATCTCATATATTTTAAACCATAGAGAATATAATTATGGGGACCAGTAGACCAGCGACAGGACTGCTGCATGCTGCCGAGATCAGAATCAAACCTTAAACCTCATTACTTCATCTTTCAATGCGACATTTGAGCAGCGACCTCCATTCTACTGAACAAATCAATGACACTATGACGAAATTAACGGTTCAAATGTTGTCCACACCATTTTAGTCATTTCAGTGGGTGGTGAAGCCTACATACCTAATTAAATACATACCCACGTCATGAGTAAGAGTGGAAGCTGGAGACCTTGAGTTACCGCTATTTTTTTTTGAGTGGATGGCTTATGTTTGCATTACGAATGAGATTTACTCAAAGAGCTTGAGACAAGACGTATTTAGTAAGTTACATTATAGAATATAGCAGAGCCTTAATCTACAATTAGCTGGAATATATCAGAGGAAGCTGTTACCCAAATGTAAGACCGCTGTCGTATATCTTCCTTTTTTTTTTGTTTAATTCTTCGTCAAAAACGCTTTTCGCCACACGAGGAATGGCTCCTGTTTAGTGTGTGTGTTTAAAACATTTAAACTCACAATAGACAATAAATGACTTTTTTTAGAAATTATAATATACGTCATGGACGACCAAAACGAACAACCAACGAGTAAAACCTAACTAGTAATTTTTGAGGAAATCACTTTTCAACAGCTGATCTGGTGGTAAAGGACAACATTAGAGGAACTGCCTAATACGTAGGGCACTAGATAAGTTTTGAGATATCTTTAAACTATCGAAAGTATATGCGTCAAATTGTCACCGGTAATAGTGCCTCTAATTAGTAGTCAGTATCAAATAAAAAAATATTTTTATCTACCCGCAATTTTATTTTGTGAATTTTTCTTTGCTTTAAGATGTCAGAGTTAACGCGTCGTGATTTTCGTGCAATTATGCTCTATAATTTCAAGCGGGGTTTGAGTGCTGATGACTGTATCAGTGAATTAAAATTTGTGTTTCGTGAGAAAGCTCCATCCCGTAGCTCAGTGTATTGGTGGTATAAACAGTTCCAAAGAGGAGATTTTAATCTGTCAGACGATTCTCGTTCAGGAAGGCCTGTCGAAACAGTGACTTCAGAAAATGTAGCAGCCGTTAAGGAACTAATTGAGCTAGATCGACATGTAACATACAAGCAGATAGAGGAACTCTTGAACATTAGTGCACCATCAGTTCACACTATTTTACATGACCATCTTCAAGTTAGAAAAATTTGCACGTTGTGGGTACCTCACCTTTTGACAGCGACCCAAATGGAATGCCGTAAGAAATGGTGTAAAAAAATGCTTAATTTGTTCGATGGTGGAAAATCTCCTAATGTAAATTCTATAGTAACAGGTGACGAATCATGGCTGTATTACTATGACGTCAAATCTAAATCCAAAAATAAGGTATGGATTTTTGAAGATGAGGAACAGCCCACCGTCGTTAAACAGTCTCGATCCGTGAAAAAGAAAATGGTCGTTGTTTTTTTTGGCAGAAGGGGTATTATTAAAAGAATATGTCTTGATGAACAGAAGACTGTTACGGCGAAATGGTACACAGAAGTTTGTCTACCTCAATTGATCGAGTCTCTCAAAAACCTGCGACCAAACTCACGCCTTGACACTTGGCGGCTCCATCATGACAACGCACCAGCACATCGCGCTCAACTCACTCAAGAATTTTTGAGCCGTACTGGTCTAATTCCGCTTGAGCATCCTCCCTACAGTCCTGATCTCGCACCCTGCGACTTCGGACTCTTCCCAATGATAAAGGATAAACTGAAAGGTCAACGGTTTGCCAGTGATAACCAACTAATTCAAGCTTGGGACTTCGCGTGTGAGGAAGTCTCTGAAGAAGTGTGGAAGAAAATTTTTGATGACTGGTTTCGACGCATGGAAAAGTGCATTGCAGCCGACGGAAATTATTTTGAAAAACTCTAACATTTAGATATGAAATCTCAAAACTTATCTAGTACCCTACGTATAACTGGGAATGTAGGTAACTTCAATCATCGTATCTTAGCAAAACTGGTAGAAACTAATTTGTTTGAAGTGGTAAAATCTAATGAATCTTCCCGCTCTATATGGAGCGGAAAGGACTGTCAGGTTCGTACTGACTAAAACCTTCGTATTCCTTCCATAACTCTTGTTACGGTAGCTTATTTAGGCATTTTAGTCAGTACAAGTCTGAGAGATCCTGCCCTGCCCTGGGCAGGAGGCTGGGCTTGATGATTTGACCAAGTTAAAACAAAAAAGCCTATAAAGATAGTCTTGCGACCTCGGCAGAAATAAGCCAAGTCGCCAGATAAGTACTTCTTAGAAGTGCTCAAATCTGCAATAACCAATTAGACAATCAAAAATCACTTCTAAGAGCTCTTTAAAATTAACTAGATGTATTTATAAGCTGGTTACAGACAAGAAAAATATAATAATGTCATTGACCTGAATGATATAACGGCGTGGGATATAGATAGTCCGATCTATATCTGAAACAGCCGTTCAACTATAAACAGTGTTCGCGATAATTGTTTATTATGTGTTTCTTATCTATGTAATAGTTGAATCGATTGATTTGTTACGAGTTTTAATTTTTTTTAATACCTGCCCCAGTTTTTTTTCAGTGTTACCATGGGGTATCGTATTGCCCAGTTACTGGGTTGTGTAGGTCCGATAGGCAGTAGCTCCATGTAAAATACTGACATTCAGCTGCATCTAGTTCGACTGAAGGCCGACCCCAATTTAGTTGGGAAAAAGGGTAGCCAGATGATGAAGTACCCGCCCCAATTTTGCAAATATTATTATGAAGCTGAAGAATTTGTTTGGTTGAACGTGCTAATATCAGGAACAACTGGTGCAAATTGAAAAAGATATTTTTTTGTTTAGTGTAGGTAGCCCATTTATCGAGGAAGTCTTTATTTAAGCGGGTGAACCCGCAGATATCAGCAAGTGCATTATACCTACATAATTATAAAAATTACTAAAACAGCCTATCTATTTATAAAAACCGCATTAATATCCGTTCAGTTTCGTTCCGTCAAAGGGGAACAAACAAATTCGCTTTCACCTAAACTAATGTACCTAATTTAGGTTTCTTATGTTTTGAAAACTTATATAAATGTTACTAATGTTACTATTGATTATTTTTTTAATTGGTTTTCATATATTGTTACTGAATGTCGACAAGGAATTCAAATCACTTTTTTTTAATCAATTGATAAAGCTGCAAATGTCATTACCCTTAATAAGTTATCGAGTGTTATCAATGCAGATACTGATAAACAGGTAAAAACTAAATACGACCTGTCCCTTCAGTTGTCCATTGCGTTCCAGAGCCGAGGTTACTTGGTTATATAGTTCTTCACTAATATAGGTAGCCTTATCTTAAAAGATTTTCTTTGAATAACAGCGCTATGCAAATATGACAGTTATCAGTATTACGATGACGTCGAATTTTCTTTGAAAAACATTGATTATCTTGAGATTATCATGAATCATGATATTATTTTCGTTCGTGACAATTTCACTTGAAACAAGCTGAAAAACGAGCGGGATACAAACGCTAGCACATCAACGTGTATAGCAGCACATAGCCAAATCTGTCATTTGTTTCCAATCGAACTTGAACTTTCCGCTTTTGTGCTTACAGTTGAAAATCTAATAAACTTTGACTTTGGGGCCTACCTCGGTTTCCACTGCAAGCGGAGCGGAGTCAGCGGGTGAAAAAAGTAAAAATGAGCTCGCTCTGGGAACGTAAAAACTATTTGTTGGTGGAAATACAAGTATGAAGTTTGCGCTTGCGAGTTTAACGGAGTCATTAATGGGTCCGTTCCGCTCGCGGTGAAAACCGGACTTTAAAGCGAGAGTAGCCACTGTGAGAAAGTGATAGAGCTATACAAGTCGTCTAGCGCCATTTCATTTCCACAGTGGAACCACTAACGCTTTATGGTCTCTTCATGGTAAGCCACCTGTACATTTTCGGTGTGAATCTGGCAAAGTTCAGACACATTGAAGTGAATCAATCTTTTCCCGGTAATGCGTGGGATTACTGAATAAATTGAATGTTGTCATAATTTCATTTTTAGATTTCTTGAGAATTATCCTAAATATCATGATGCATCAAAAAGAGGGTCTGATGAAAGCGGCACGGAAGACAAACAACCAAAGACTCTAAGCGCGGGGGACTAAGATCAAATGTTTGAAACACTCCATGAGACGCCGGCAGTGGCGAAGGCGAGTAATAAATGTCATACGTGCCGCCAGTCACATCGGTCACAGCTTAGACCAAAGTCGTATGCTATCATCCTTTGCTGGTTGGTTTATATTTTCATGTACATGAAACATTCGGCCAAGAGAAGACTGATGCGGTTGCTGTGCCCTACATCACCCTTCTGTTACAGATAGTCACCGCCAATCACACACTATTATAATCGATAGATATTTCATCGAATTCTACTTTCGGTGCAAACCATTACGCACGGCTTCCACCGAAATGAGAATTCGATGAGTTTATCATCTATTCACTGGATTTCTACCAAAGCGGAGAAGAGCGGAGACTAGAAATGTGATGCGAAGCTGTGCAGGTTATTTCCACCGAAGCGGAGAGATGTGCAGCGGAGATGAAAAGCGCTGTGTGTGATGGAGATGTGAGCTGTCATACAGGCGGGGAAAGGGGCGCGCGAGCGACTGTCAAGCTATTGTCAAACAGACAGGAGGTGAAGCGAATGCGATCCGAAGCGTTTTTATTTCTAATGTATGGAATTGTCTGAATCCAGTCACATAAAAAAGCGAAAGCGATCCGATAGTCTATGGTACGGGCTTCAAAAAATTGCATAGATTACAAACAAAAACGCCTCGCTTCGCGTTCGCCACGACTGTCTGTTTGACAATAGCTTTACAATTTATCAGCTAGCGCACAGTATTTCGTCTAGTACAAGCTAGCGGGACAAAATTCATGACGTCATTTCCAGGAATTCGTGATAACAACTTGTAAACAACCCTTCCCAGGTAAGGAATTCAAAGAAATCATTTGTTTGTTACTTCAACAAGTAATTTTGTAGAGGGGTTAATGTTCATCATAAAGGAAGCGCAATTTTCATTTGTATTAAGTTGCATTTTTAGCACACTTGTGACACCATCTCAAATAATTGATATTAAAGTGAAACGATTTTTTTGTGATGGATTGTACTATTGAGGGTATGTACTTACTATTTTGACTTGATTAAAAAAAATACATGTACTTATTTGCCCAAATTAGAGTTTATAAGTATGTTGAAATAATCCCACATATTTTTTCTTAACTTCAAACTTTAAAGGGTTGCAACTTTTTGTATCCCAATGTATCCGGCTAGATTTTTCTATATGTTATAAATGAAACATTCGGGCGTAGGTTTCTTTAGTTTTTGGCTCCCGAAACCGCCCGCAGATAAAGTAATTTACTTTCTTTCAGAACGAGCCATAGCTATGATAAATGTATGTATGTACATCGATTACTCCGAGGTTTCTAGTCCGATTAGAGTGATTCTTTTTTTGTTCGATGCAGCATACTTGTCATTTGGTCTCATAAAAATTTCATCCAATTTGGTTCAGTACTTTTTATTTTGTGAGCATTTTTATTAATTTAGGCTACTTGGATGACATGATGATCTTTACTTTTGCGTGTTTGTTACGCGATTACTCCGTCAATTGTGGACCGATTTTCAAAATTCTTTTTTTGTTGTACTAGGTATCGTTCACCTTAGGGTATACTGCAAGTTTCATCAAAATCGGTTCAGCAGTTTTTGAGATAGGGAATTTAAATAGCTTATTGTGTACATGAGCGATGTTAATACCGGTGCTACGGATCACAAAATTCTTGTGCACATGTAAGAAAATTATGTATTCGACAAGAATTTGGGTTGAATATTTAAACTAAAAAGAGTAAAATAAAAATCTTAAAAAAAAATACCTCCTTCAAAAACAACCACAAAAAAGGGTAAAATAACCTACAAACCTTTACCATTTTACACATATTTATAATTTTAATGATTAAATACCGCTAGACATTTTTGTTTTTATATATTTATACCATGTGTGTATAGTGCCTTGCGCAGCGAATTATAACAATCATGGATATTAGTAAACAAAAGTAGGAAATTTGGTGACCATCTTGCATGCACACCTTTGGACTTAGAGAACACAGAACTACGTAAGACACCTTATATATACGTAAACAATTAAAATAAGTAAAAAAATAATTTTGTCTCGCTAGCTTGTACTAGACGAAACACTGTGTAGCGGCTCAAAATTCTATACAAAAATGAGACATCTCTTCTTCTCTCCTCTTGATCCATTTCCACCGAAGCTAAACGGAGATATGTGGAAATTACAGAATCTGATTGGTAATTTCAAATCACATCTCTTGTCTCCGCTCCTCTCGGCTTTCATGGAAATCTTCCTTCTAGGCTTACTCCCATCAAAGACACCTAGTTCGTCAATTTTGGGTCTTCATTCGTCTGTCTACCATGTACTAATGTCTATCATTACATTAACCGGCTTCATTGTCCTTAAACTGGCACATATTCACGGCCTATCGACTCCATACCAATTTATTACAATGAATAGATTATACAATATAAATTATAGGATATTGCAAAACCAGCCGTCTATTCAATGACTTACTATTCAAAATTAAACATAGTCTGGTTAGCTATTCATTCTATTCATGAAGCTATTGTCATCAAACAGTTCGCCTATGTCTGATGTTGTGTAGAAACTAATTTGGTGAATAATTTCAGGCCGTTCCACGTCTCGTCTATTGTGGCATAGTTAATTTATGATATAATATTTGCCTCATTTGATTGATACTCAATGCTCAATTCTCTATTACCAACTTAACTAAAACATTGCGTGTACAAAAACGATAAAAACACAGGTAGAGCTAGATACAACATGGGCGGTCTTCAAACCTAAGTTGTTTCATGTTTTGATTTTAAAATTGTAAGGCTCAATTTAATATTTCCAAAATTGTACCAAGACAAGCAGAAACCAAAATAATTGTTAAAATGATTCATGAATATTCGTCACTTTCATTGTACGATCCCCAAGAAGATGTAAAAAAAAGAGACAGACAGATACTATAGTTTCCTCTCTTCTTCCAAACCGCATTTAACACTTGCTAAACCAATTCAAAAAACCACGTAAATAAAATAAAGTCAAACGCATAAAATTACACTTAAGTTCCGTTACATCACTTTATCCTACAATCACTGATACACAAATGTACTCCAAACCACAATAATAAATATTCGTGTGGGTAGTTAGCAATTTTTCGCTCTACTGACTACCCTCATACGGCGCGAGTTTAATCTGCCATGCTAAACTGATACTTATGTTAATGTGATAGGGTTTGGAGTAGAGTGATTGTGTTGTAATCGAATTATCTAATCTAGATGATAGAAATAAAATGTTTTCCTACAAACTATTGCGGTTTGTATAAATCGTGTTTGTTTTTTATTGCAGGAAGGAAGGTAGATGCGATAATGCAGTTTTAGTTTGGTAATTTTAGCGGTACTCAACGCATTGTTTTCTTTTAAGTTATAATTATAACATGTTTCAGCGATAAATATTGCACATTGGCTTTCGGAAAGAGATAATCTGCTAGTTTCGGCTTCGTAGCGCGTTATCTTTGTCACATGCTACCTATGTGTCATTTGTCTCAGAGCCGTCGTTGGTTGTGGTTGGTTAGGGCTTAGTGCGAGAGATTTAAGAAGCTAAAACAAGCCGATTATCTCTTTTGCCAGGTGTCGATGTGCCTTTTTATGGCATGTTAAGACTATTGTCTACCTAGCGCTCGTCCATACTAAAAGAGAAAACGTTTTCCTACCCCTAAATGTTATCCTATCTCAATGATTTTTTAGAATGCTTCTGACACTGTAAAAAACTAGGTTTATAGGTTTATTTTTTTTTCAAAATTTATAATAGTTTGAAAGTAACAGGCGCCTAAAAGTTACTATTTTTATGACAAAATCTTCATTGAAGTAAAACCTTTGTATTTTAAAAACAGAGAAGTTTTAGAAAAAAAGCAAAACCTACAAACCTAGAATATAATATGCTGAAACGATTGACACCAGAATCTAAGAGATTGGACGTGATTTAGTATGTGAAAAACGTTTTCTCCCGAGAGACAAATTTCATATAAAAAATACTCACAGTCAGTCGCGAACTGCAACGCTCTCTATCGCACGATCGGGGGTTTTTCAACGCGCGAGAGGGACAGCACGAGTTTTTCCAAATACCTATTTTTTGAAAAGGCAGCCGCTATACAATCCTCTTAAGCGTATCCTCCACCTTACTTTCCTACCACTGGGACTCATTGCCCCTCTCTTTTGGTTTGGAGCTGGCTCCGTTGACCTTAATATTTGAAAGCGCTGGTTGATTTTGGTTATAAATCATCTTTAATATACCATTGTTCTTTTTCCCCAGATGGTTTTAAACCAATAAATTCAGCCCAACTTAAAATTTATTGACTTTAAAGCCTCGCGTGAATTAAATCCATAATTTATTCCTTCCTGAACGGTTAACTACCGTTAATTTCAAAACGAAAGTAAAAACTGACCTCAAAGCGCTGCCCTGTTCCCTCACATCCACTCCATTGATCGGGTCCTCAGTTCTCGCTTGCAATCCGGACATTTTCCAATCAGAGGCCAGCAAGCACACGCTCCGCCAATCACAGCGAAGCTCGCGTCATCACGGTGACGTATCCGCCAATAGCATCGCTGGGACCACCAATCGGATCATCTGTAAAGGGATATTTGAATTGAAATTCGGCGCGTGCGTCGGCTTATCGTATAAGGAGGCAGGAAGTTTTGTTCGCAATATAAGACAGTTACGTAACTGTAAAATGGACTAGTTGGAAAGAGGATATTATGGTTATAAATTATGTTAATTAGCTGCAGGTGCTTCTGTTGCGTTGCTCTTTCGTTATGGAAAGTGGAGCTGCATGTCTCAGAAATTCAGTATTGCCTTGCAGAACGCAAGCATAAACACCCTTTTTCCATGGATGAAAGTAGACACTAGAATAATAACTGCTACGATCATTGTATTCTCCATGCTTAATATAATATTATTCTGTTTTAGCGATTCCTTTCATACGAATTCTCCAAGATTTGTCATCGTCATCATCTCTTGAAGGTTCAAGGAAATCTTCACTTTGAACAGTTTCAACTTGGGGCACAAAAAATTTCAATGACACAGGAAGGTTATCTGTATCAAAACATTTGTTAAATTATCATGATCCTCATCTGAACTGATCAAAATGTCAAGACTAAAAGAGACTGCAGTTTTTATTTCGGTGTTTTCTGTCCGATAAGATAAACCAACTTCATCTAGTTTTGATAAGAGAAACATTTACGTATTAGTTTGTAAATACCTGCACTCCTTTTAACAAAATCTACGACAGACGTTTCACTACAACGACCAACGACCTAAAACGTCGAATAGCTAAGCAACAGATCATCTAGGACAAGAGCTAGCATATGACATCATAATCCTAACAGGTCTGCGAGTCATACAAACGTATTTAGTATACAAAGGCGTCAGGTCGATGCACCATCAATTAGGTCTTGAGACTAGTAGACAGGTACATACAACGAAATAGGTAAGTATGTTTGTAGACATGGATGTAAAAAGGTCACTTTGCGGAATTATCTTACTACTATTATAAAAGCGTAAGTTTGTGGGGATGGATGGATAGATATTTGTAGTTCAAAACAACCATCAGACGGATTTTGATGGATAGTTTAACACCTGGATTAAGACAAGACATCTTTTATTACGTCGATCGTTCCCGTGGGATCACTAATAACAATACCTACTGCTTTGTGCTGTTTTCGACCATCATGTGTTAAGAAGAAGACAATATAGCCAGGATAGTGCAGCTTCATTCACGTTGGATTATGATGAAAATGTAGGTAGGTAGCTAAAGATGGGAAAGAGAAATCTGGACAACCGACTAGACAATCAGACGATCTGACACTAATCTGCCAAGTGGACGAATTTGGAAGAGGTCTAAATTCAGCATTGGATGGATAAATGTTGAAGGAGAGAGAAAGAAAGAGAAAGAGAGAGAGAGTAAATAACAAGCTCAAAGTTGAATGTTGTTTAAATCTGACTGCACACAATACAGTTTCGCTATCAGTACACACGCTGATTCAATAAAGTATCATGTTTTATGATCGTCCCGTTTATCGCTGGGTGTCCTGAATTGCATGTTTACGGCGAGGCATAGAAATAGGAGGAGCGACTTTGGATGCAGGTGACCTACTCTAGATATAACGGCTTGTTTAGGGCCTCAATGAAACGATATGCAACCGGTGTCAGGCAGTTTCGAAGATCTGAATTGCATTGATGGAATTCCCATTTTGATTTTGAAGACACAATGTCCACGTAGATGTATAGGCGCTGATAAGTTAAGCTTGAATTCTTTGGTCTATAGAGAGAGAATCCAAGAAAAGTGTAGTAATGTTTTAAATTAACCTTATTCCTCTGAAGTTAATGTTCATATTCAGCTAAGCCAATTACTTCCAATTAGCAATATTTTGCCAGTTTTGATCTAATGACAACGTTATGCTTTCGTTATGTTGATCTTTTTGTAGAGTCTAGCTAGAAGAAATATACTTTATATCTTACAAATTAATATTATAAATGCAAAAAGTTTGTGTAAATAGATTAATTTATTACTCTTTCACGCAAAAAAACTAAAGAACAGATTTGGACGAAATCTGGTATACGGATAATTTATAACCTGTATTAATTAAAACATGGGATATTTTTTATACCGGTAGTGCAATCTCGTCGAACAATGACCGAACTCCACGGGCTTTAGCTAGTCTAGAACTATCTAAATCTTGATAAATGAGTTCATTAAACGATGACTATAAACAAAATCGTCTATTGAGAACAAGTTTGTGCACAATTTTAATAATAAATCAATATGAAAACATTAATGAATTTCCGGAAAAAAATATGCCTAGAGTGGCTGGGAGATTTATTTTCCCATGAGTGGAACAATATAATACTGAAACACTTTCCTATACTTTCCTATGAAACGTCGATGGTATACTCTCCTGCCCACAATGTACGAGGATCCTCACAAAGAAGATTGGTTCCATAAGCCACATGCAAGCACAGGAACGACAACTGCGCTGAAGCAACTGCGACAGCGGAGCTGAAGCAATCGCTTTGGTCCAAAAATCAGTGGAAACACATCGTCATCATCACCATTATGAGACAATCCTTAACATGCTATTTCATGTCGTTCTCTAAAAGTTTGAAGTTTCTCGCGACTATGAAAGACAGGAAATAATTCATTAGACGTAGGAGTTTGGTTATCAACCTGTTACTACTGATCTACTACACTGACCTTTAGACCTAATTCTTTTCCGTCATTACGTACATTACTCATAGCTTCCTGTTTTGTGATGCCATTGTCCATAATCCTTAGTCTTCATGTGATCTGTATCAGTTGATTGTCAAGTATTATCTAGTTCTAGTGCATTTAGAGATCAATAAGGCTTTTGATTAGATAATGCAGCCAAGTGTCGTTCGAATAGTTCTCAGGGTATCATCTCTAGCTTGCTACTGGTTTAAAAACAATTCAGTTTCTGTCTCTTCATTTAATTGAGGTTACCGAAGACCAAGACAAAGTGACATTTCACCAGCAATGATGGAAAAGTCAAAAATGTTTATAATAAAAAGCCGTATATCTCTGTTGATACTTGCTTAGCCTTGGCCTCCGTTACGTTGCTGTAGAAAAAAAAATCAACTTCTGTTTGTTTGAGTCCAAAGGTCACCTTCAGCTTTGTCTCACTGCTGGTCAAGTACCTCGCCCATAATTTTCGCATTCTATAATTCACATTGGCTCATGGTTTATCTATATTTTCCCACTACTACGTAAAGGCTTCCCCTAAGACCACCGCGATCAAATTCTCCCCACCCTTGCTTGGTGTAACCAATTCAAACAAACCATTACATCAGATCTGTTAAAAGCACACAACAATATAATTTACCAAAACGTTTAACACTTATAAATCCGGAAATCATGCCCTACATTGCAAATGCACTCCCAAAACAACAATTTAAGAATCCCTTTTAAGAAATCACCACGTATTTCCTTGTTCCCAAGATTTCATCACAGGATAAACTGACACAGCTTCTGATGCCAACTTCCTGCATTTCATCAGTGTTGGTTAAAATTAGCTCCGCGATAGAAAGTCCAGATGTGTGGGCTCTTAATTAGAAAGATGCTTGCTCGCGTTATCATATAACTTGTGAAGGTAGTTTGTTATTATGTATTTTGTAAGTTGATAGTATATTAACACTTTGTTAATTAATGAGGAGATTAGATAAATTCACATTAGGCAAGTTAACGGTTGAGAGCAGTGATGGCCCAGTGGTATGTAATAAGAGTTGTAGTTCGTGGGTTTCACACCCAGCCAGATACTCGTAGATGTATTACTTTCTGTCATTTATTATCATAACCACTGCTCTCAAAACGGTGAGAGAAAATATGATGAGGAACTGGTGTATCCTAGAATGAAAAAGCCACATGCGAGCACATGAACGGCAACTACAGCTGAGCTGAAGCAATCTCCGGGGCTGAAATCGGTCGAATAACATCATCATAGATTTACACTCATTTCTAAAACTTTCCTCATTATTTTGTATCGCATCCGATTTCGCCAGATCTTTTCAAGCACCAGTATAGTACCTGTTTCGGCTGCGCCTTACAATTTTTTACATGCAATTAATTGCTGTTACTTTGACTTGCTATTATAATTCGTCAGGCGTTACTTATTGTCGGTGGTTGTAAAAATTAGAAAAAATATTGTCATTCCATTCTCTTGGACACTTACGATCGGTCGAGAACTTTGTAGCCACGATATTAATTCGCAATATATTTGTAATTCGAGTATTTCGTCGTTTTACTGAAGAAAAGAAACCTCATCCTTGTGTCTGAGTAGACATAAAATTGGCGCCCCCGGGTGGGCACGGTACGAAATACAATAAGAAAATTATTCGCCGAGCCTGCTCATCACTGCGTAGTCATCGAGACCACATAAGGCCGAGCAACGCTGTGAAGAAAAAAGCATTCATAAACCATCTGGAGCATTGATGCAGCTAAAGTATCGACCCAGAAGACCAGAACCATTGGAGGACAGCTACAAAGGACTAGATTCTCGCGGTGCGGACAGCGGACCAACCGAAGTTAAGTGCCCTTCCTTACCTAATTCTACTATCCTCGCCTATTCCCTTCCATTATATCAAGTCCCGTCTATCCTTATTGTTGAAAGGCTGAAAAAACTGCTTTTCACTTGTGCAAAATTTCAATTCAAATTTTTGGCCGGTTGGTCGCACCAACGGCGGGGCTCAATTCGAATTATAACGACTTTTTACGTTTCAACTCATTAACTAGTTCATAATTTCAGATCTTGTGTTTAGTTGTATATAGCATAATTTAAACCAATATAATTAAATTCATCTAATTAAGCTATTTTTTTGGATTTTGTGGGTGTAATTTTTTCACTGAAATATCAGTCTACCGCCATTAGGATTTCTTACACCGTTTCTAGGAAAAGGTCATTAGACTCGTTCATTGTTTGACATATTTCGCCGAAATTTCCAGATCATTCGTGAAACATCACGCCAGCACCGCTCGAGGGCACGAGCAGAGACTTATCTTCCGTGCTTCGCGGCGTAGATCCGGTTTCCTGGTCGGCAGGTGTCGTCGGATTGAGGGGCGTGAGATTCTTTTACATTTATTTAATTACAAAACAACTATTTTAGAAAGTGTTAGCACTGATAACGGATTGAGCTATTCTGTTGGTACAATAATTATAATCGTTACTGTTACTTCCGAAATTTAACTTAATTAGATATAGATAATGATGCAAGAAATTGATTCTAAAACTTTACGTGATTTATCTATTCGGCGTAGCTCAATCAAGGGCCAAATTACCAAGTTTAAAAATTATATAGATAAAATATCACCTTCAGTGACCTTGTCAAATGTTGAAATTGCCGAGTTAACTATTAAGCTTGGTAAATTTGAGCAATTATCAGCCAAGTTTGATGAGTTGCAAAGTCAGATTGAGGTCGTAAATAGTGGGAACCTGTCATCAGAGCTTGAGGAGCGCGATAAAATTGAATATGAGATGGTAAGCGCACTTGCCATTGCAAAAAGCTTATTAGATAGTTGCAAGTCAAGCAGTTATGTTTCTAGAAGTGAACCTCATGATTCTGGTGTTAGGTTGCCGCGTATACAAATTTCAAAATTTGATGGTGCGTATTTTAAATGGCTCGAATTCAGAGATACATTTTTGAGTTTGGTAGATGGTAATACACAAATAAGCTCCATACATAAATTCCATTATTTAATTTCATACCTAGAAGGGGATGCGGCGCGTATAATTTCCAATCTTGAAGTATCTTCTGAAAATTATAAGGAAGCTTGGAAGTTATTGTGTAACCGATACAACAATAAAAGACTCCTCGTGGATCATCATTTAAATTCATTGTTTAATATCCGACAATTTACCAAAGAATCGGAAAAATCCCTCAGGTTTTTGGTTGACCATGTTACCAAAAACTTAAGAGCATTATCTAGTTTAGGACTGGCAACTGAGCAATGGGATGCAGTCATAATATTTAATTTAACAGCAAAATTAGACAATCGCTCACTAATAAAATGGGAGGAGTTTAGAAACATTAATTGTGATGATATTCCAACTTTAGAAAACTTTAAAAAATTCTTAGTAGATCGCGCCGATGTGCTTGAAGCCTTAAATAGGAATAAAAATGATAGCAACAACCAAAGGGGCTCTCTAAACCAAACGCGTCATAATCCAAGCACACGTGTAGATCATGACAGAAAAGGTGAAAAACACCATAGCGTAAAAACGTTTGCAAGTGCAAACAAAGAAGCTTCGAACCACAACGAGTTCATGTGTGTGATTTGCGATAAAAATCATAGAATTTACGACTGCCCAACCTTTAAAAACAAATCTTTACAGGAAAAATGGGCAGAAGTATCCAAATATAAGCTGTGCTCTAATTGCCTTAAACAAGGACACCGTGCTAGTTCGTGTGGTATTGGGCCATGCCCTGAATGCAAACAAAAACACAATCGTCTCTTGCATAAACCTAATCCATCAGCTTCTAATAATCATGCTCATGTAGAAACAGAATCAGAATCAGTTAACGTAAATTCGTCAGCACATCAATCATCATGCAATCAAGTTATTTTATCCACTGCTTTGATTGAAGTGCACAATACTATAAATAACAAAAGTGAAACTGTAAGGGCTTTATTGGATTCTGGAAGTCAAGCTAGTTTCATAACGAAATCTTTGATGGATAGATTGTCGCTTAAGTCAATTCCAATAACTAGCATTGATGTTATAGGTATAGGCAACCATGCCTCCGATAGGGTACAGGAAAGCTGCATAGCTAAATTACATGCTGTACATCATAATTTTGATGTCACTCTTAATTTGCTTGTTCTGAAAGAACTAACTGGTAAGTTACCAAAAACTGCCATCGAAATTCCATTCAAAATTCCTAAACACATAAAATTAGCAGATCCAAACTTTTACAAACCTACTGAGGTTGATGTATTGATTGGATCTGATCTTTTCTGGGATATCATAGGGAGTGAACAATCTTCCCTAGCTCCCAGCAACCTAAAGTTACAAAATTCCAAATTCGGCTGGCTAATAGCCGGACCCTTAAACATAAATAGCTTAAATAGAATATGTTGCAACAATAGTCTCATAAAAATGACTAAAGAAGGTCATAATGAGTCTCATATTGAAAATTTACTTACTAAATTCTGGGAAATCGAAGAAATCCCAAACAAAATAATTCTAAGCGATAAGGATAAGGCTTGTGAAGCGCATTTTTTGCAACACACTGTCCGCTTGGAAAATGGTAGATTTAGTGTCAAACTACCACTTAATTGCTCCCCAAATAACTTAGGTGAATCCTATAATATTGCAAAAAAAAAGGTTTCTAAATTTAGAGACACGTTTCCGAAAAAATCCTAAACTAAAATCTCAATACGTTGAGTTTATAAAAGAATATGAGGAGTTAGGACATATGTCTGAAGCTCCCGAGGAAAAACCATCCCCCTCATATTTCCTGTGCCACCATGCTGTTTTCAAGGACAACAGCGAATCTACCAAATTACGTGTCGTTTTCGATGGATCCGTCCCCACATCTTCAGGTCTATCTGTCAACGACATCCTGATTGCGGGCCCTAATATACAAGATTCTCTTTTCTCCATATTGATAAGAGCAAGACAATATAAATATTTGTTAACAGGAGACATTGAAAAAATGTACAGACAAACATTAGTAGATGAAACTTCTAGAAATTTACAGCTAATCTTATGGAGAGAAGATGAGTCTTTGCCCCTCAGAACAATGCAGTTAAATACTCTTACTTATGGAACCACAAGTGCGAGCTATTTGAGCACGCGTTGTCTTTGGCAGGTGGGTGAGGAGTGTGGGGACGAAACTATCAAAACAATAATACAGCACGACTTCTATGTCGACGATCTCATCACGGGGTGTGATGATGAACACCAATTACTTAATGTCCAAAAGTCCATATCTAAAGCCTTAAATACAGCATGTTGCAATTTACGTAAATTCAAAACTAATTCTAAAAATCTTTTTCAAAATTCATCTTTAAATGTACAAGATAATTTAACCATAAGTGAGGCCTCAAGCACACTGGGCCTAGGTTGGGATCCAAAATCCGATAATTTAAATTTCCCGGTTCAAATTAAATGTAATGATGACAAAATCACAAAAAGAAATATACTTTCAAATGCATTTAAAATATTTGATCCGTTAGGACTTTTAAGTCCTTGCATTATTCAAGCTAAAATGTTATTACAAGTTTTATGGTTGCAAAAAATAGATTGGGATCAAGACATTCCTCAAGAAATAAAAGAAAGATGGTTCGAGTTCACAAATAATGTACGTTCTTTATTAAATTGTCAAATTCCAAGAAGAGTTATATGTGACTCACCTAAAACAATAGAAATTCATTCATTCAGCGACGCTTCAGAGCGCGCCTATGGTGCATGCGTGTACGTGAGAAGCACGGATAACAACCGTGACTATATGGTAAGATTGTTATGTGCGAAATCCAAGGTTGCTCGCATAAATCCCATGACCATACCTCGGTTGGAACTTTGCGCAGCGCTGTTAGCTGCTAAATTATGTAAAAGTGTCGTTGAGTCAATTCGTTACAAACCATCACGGATCGTACACTGGTGTGACTCCAGCGTAGTACTTGCTTGGCTTAAAAGTGATCCCACTAAACTAAAAACTTTCGTCGCCAACAGGGTGGTTGAAATAAATGAACTCACAAATTCATCGTCTTGGCGGTATGTTCCCACTGACATGAATCCTGCTGACCTTATATCTCGCGGCATAAACGCGACGCAGCTTGTGAAAAATAATCTGTGGTGGTCAGGTCCAAATTATCTAAATTATTCTGAAAAAAATTGGCCTGCATTAAATTCAATTGAACATAATAACTTACCTGAAATTAAAAATACCTCTAAATCTAAATACTTACCCCATTCAAATCAACCAACCATAAAAAGAAAAACACCGTCGAAGAATTAAGCTCCCTCTGCAATCTGCGTCTGAAACAAAAACATCTAAATTAAAAAATTCATTAGTTTCACAAAATATATCAATAAATAATACAATATGTCAAAATGAAATAAATACTTACCTTAATACCAATTCGCTACAACCTATAATAGAAATTGAAAACTATTCCAATCTAAACAAATTAATAAAAATAGTTGCCTTTGTTCGGAGATTTTGTCATAACATGCGCAATCCCGATAACAAACAGGTTTTACCTCTTACCATTAGCGAGTTGGATGACTCATTTTATTATCTTTGTCGCGTAGCTCAATTGAAATGTTTCCCAAACGAATACAATGCGTTAGCTAAAAACATTCCTTTGAGTAGTAAATGTAAAATTTTAAACTTGTCTCCTATTTTAGATGAAAATAAATTAATGAGAGTTGGTGGTCGATTAAATTCTTCTACTTATAGTTTCGAAAAGAAACATCCAATAATACTTGACTCGTCTCACCACCTGACTAAACTATTGTTTGAACGTGAACATTTACGTCATATGCATGCCGGCAGTCCTGGATTTATAAATAGGCCGCATAGGCCGCGGCCTAGGGGCGGCAGCGTCCTAGGGGCGGCAGATTTCAGAGGACGGTCACTCGATTTAAGAGGATAAAAGTCAAACACGTCCACTGATTTTCTCATGGTTTTTATGGTGTATTCCCGTTCGTCCACTTGACTTCGTCCCACTAGTGGGACGAACGGGAATTTACAAAAATAATATTTAATTTGTTCCCGATCGTCCCACTCCTAATTCAAGAGGGGACGAACGGGAATATGTTTTTCGATTAGTGCCATTCGTCCCACTAAAAAGATTTGTGCAGAAATATGTTTATTCATTGTTTCGTAGTTTTCTTGTCCTTTACTCCACTTCGTTCTCGACAAGCGCTATATTATTCTTTTCCTTATATCTCATATTCCACAGACTAACAGAATTTCATCACTAGAACAAAACATGGAATACTATTATTTATCTTTATGCAAAATATAGCTGTTGATTTATTTTACTATTATGAAAAAACCATTAATAGCACATACTAAGTATCAATCACATTTTTTTTTTTTACTTTTAAACAACCGCTTTTGAATAGGAAACCTTATTTAGTTTTAAGGAGAATTTTATTCTTAATTAAAAAAATATTGCGAGTTATCGCAAAGTTGATTCTGTGATTTTTACTGTGATTTTTATTCCTTAATAAATGACGGATTTTTATTCCAAATTTGTTTTTTTTTACCAATTAAAACCACCAGTCTTATATTATTTAGTGGGACCAATAGAACTTCAAAAAAAAATTAATAAATTATTCCCGTTCGTCCACTCAAAAAATTTAGTGGGACGATCGGGAAAATATTTAGCGAATTCCCGTTCGTCCCACTAGTGGGACGAAGTCAAGTGGACGAACGGGAATACACGGTTTTTATAAGTACTTTAAATAAATCCCTTTAGAAACTCATTCCTATCGAAACCTATATTATCGCGTGATGAGTGATAGATGAGAGCAGCGCAGCGGGTGAACGCGAACGGCGCGGCAGTGTCTCAACGTAACAACCCCAGAGAACCCCAGAGAAGGCATAATGCTTACTTAAACTTTAAAGACAAAGGAGGTGTTTTTTTTTCCCTACAATCATGGCCAAACCGTGTACCTCAAGGAGAAAAGTACGAAATTATAGGAAAAAAATCGTAGATTTTGAATAAAAATATGTTGGATTTATTTGCGCATTTGTGCCACCAGAAATTGTCGATCAAAGATGTTAAAACTTGCAACCCAAGAATTGATTTTCAATCTAGCAATGTCATACGTTTCCGACATGATGCGTTTCGTTACTTCATTTATAAACGTGTGAGAACCCAAAAATGTACTTTATAGACTTTATTTATGTACCTATTTCAAATAAGTTTTAATTACTAGTACACATTTTTTGTGAATAATCATGGGAAAAAGAATTAAAAAAAATACATTTATTTCACCTTTCGTATTATTTTTTGCGTTTGGTTATCTGCCGACCAAAAGCCAGGGTTCCCGACCTAGGCCGATAGTTTTTTTCTATTGTTGTTGATATTCATTACTGTCAAAAAGCTGTCAAATAATGAAACACCGATGTCATATTTTGACGTGATTTTGACAGATGAAACAGATTGACAGCCGTAAATGCTGTCATAAACGTTTCTTTGAACGCAGTTTCGTTGCAAAGTAGTGTTCTTTCATATACTTTTATTTCTTTTTCTATCTAGTATGAAGGATTTTAAATACTGCTAAAAATACTAATTATTGGAAGGGATTTTAATAGTAATTTGTACCTCGGTACATGTTTGGGCCGAAAAAAAGACACCTTTCATTTTTAACAAAAATGACTGAACTTTCAACACAAACAGTTACAGAAAAAGCTCAGTCTCTCGTAAAATATTATACCAATGATTTAGAGGACGATTTGATTCAAGAATGTGTGCATTTTCAAAGTCACCTTTCCTCTGATAAAACTGCAGAGTGTGCAGTGAAGCCTGAATCAAACTCACTACTCAGTCTCTCAACTTTTTTGAGGAATCAAAGTCTGTCTAATGTATACCCTAACTTGGATATAGCTCTCCGCATTGCACTTTCCACTCCGTCTCCTGCTACAAATTGTTCTGGGGAAAGGAGTTTTTCCTGTTTAAAACGCGTAAAGAATTATCAAAGGTCTTCATTGTCTCAAGAAAAAATGAATTCTCTAGCTCTTCTCTACATAGAAGCCGAGATAATGAACACCATAAACTATGATGATATTATTAATGATTTTGCTATTAAAAAGGCCCCTAAAAAAATGTATATCTTGATTTTTATTTCATTACGGTCCTTCTTAATGACTAATTCTAATTTTATTTAACTGTATAAGGCCTTCTTTATTAAAAATGGAAAATAATTATTTTAGAAAGGTATGTAAGTACATGGGGCGGCGGAAATAAAGTAGCCTACACTCATAAAAAACATAAATCCGGCACTGCATGCCGGTCCGCAGCTATTACTATCTATGATAAGGGAGTCAGTATGGCCAATAAATGGCAGAAGGTTAGCTCGGCGCACGGTGCATAATTGTGTGAGATGTTGTCGTGTTCGAGGCAAAACACTAAGTCCTAAAATGGGCGACCTGCCTACCCAACGGGTCACACCGGGTTTTCCGTTTATTTCAGTCGGAATCGATTTTGCAGGGCCATTTTACATAATTAATCGTAAAGGCAAAGGTGCCAGATTACTTAAATGTTATCTCTGCATATTCGTGTGTTTACGTTATATGTGCGTTCATTTGGAAGCGGTCAGTGACCTCACAAAGGACGCATTTGTAATGACGTTGCGCAGATTTATTTCACGGCGTGGCAAGCCTATTGAAATATTTAGCGATAACGGAACTAATTTTGTAGCTGCCGCTAAAGACATAGGAGCCTTTTTAAAATCAAATAATATGTCCTTAACTGAATTTGCAACTCATGAAAATATTAAGTTTATTTTCTCACCTGCTCACGCTCCTCACTTCGGCGGCATCTGGGAAGCCGGAGTCAAATCCGCTAAATACCACATAAAAATAGTTATGGGAAACTCCCATCTCACTTTTGAAGAGATTACAACCCTCTTTGCACAAGTGGAGGCAGTATTAAATAGCCGTCCTTTGTGCCCTCTCTCCTCATCTCCTGATGACTACCTTCCTTTGTCCCCAGGGCACTTTCTAATTGGAAGGCCGCTGAAGGCATTACCGGAACCTAATTTGGGGAATTTGAGAGAAAATCACCTACAACGATATGAGCGACTACAACAAATCAGCCAGCACTTCTGGTCCCGCTGGCAGCATGAATACATACACGAGCTCCAGCAAAGAATGAAATGGAAAACAAACAACAAAACGCTAAGTATCGGAGATCTCGTGCTAATACATGAAGATCATGTTCCACCATTATGTTGGCGGCTGGGTCGTGTCACGCGCCTGTTTCCTGGCTCTGATGGCGTTTCAAGGGTAGCTGATGTGAAGACCATAAGAGGCGTGATTCGTCGACCACTGGTCAAGCTGTGTTCCCTGCCTTCCGCGGAAGATTTGCAGCGTTGAAAGACAAGCCTTTCAAAGGGGGGGAAGATGTTTCGGCTGCGCCTTACAATTTTTTACATGCAATTAATTGCTGTTACTTTGACTTGCTATTATAATTCGTCAGGCGTTACTTATTGTCGGTGGTTGTAAAAATTAGAAAAAATATTGTCATTCCATTCTCTTGGACACTTACGATCGGTCGAGAACTTTGTAGCCACGATATTAATTCGCAATATATTTGTAATTCGAGTATTTCGTCGTTTTACTGAAGAAAAGAAACCTCATCCTTGTGTCTGAGTAGACAGTACCGGTGGCTTAAAAGTCGATTGTTATTATATACTGATGCATAACCAAAAATTGGTTACAGACAAATCCAGTCGTTATTACAAGATGATAATGCCATTTTGACAGATATAATAGATAGATAATGCGCTTCGGTCCGTTCGTAAAGCACTTTCTAGGCAATTAGGTAAAACTTGCATAAGTTTAGAGAAGTTATTATCGGGTAAATGTTACCGCATGACTAGATAATCCAAGCAGAGCCGGGAAACGTCTTACTGTATTATTATAATCACTTAAAAATACCTAGTACATTAAGCAGAATGGTATAATTATGTCATCAAATCGTGATACTCATCTGCTTATCCGGATTTATATTTGCGTGCGGACGTTGTAGCATGGATGTTTTCTCTTTCCATACACTCTCCCTTATATTATACGAGGAGAATGTCCGGATTTCTAGTAAGCGAAAAAAATTGAAGCCAAAAAATAAAAAATAAAATTTACCCTTTGTGTGAGCGATCCCGAGGAATTGAAAACACAAGTTTGCGGTACGGCTGTACAGAATTTGATTCTTATTAGCGGGGTATTCCCGTTAGCGCAACGATTTTTCATCACCTATGTTTAGGGCAACTATTGTAGTCCCATTTGAACACCTACGGTTCTGTAGCTTGTAGTGATGGGGAGCGACACTATGAAATGATGACGTGTAGAATAGTGTTTTTTTTGCTCAAAAGCAATTACTGGCTTGGATTTTTCAGCAAATAATTCTCTTGTAGTTTTATTTGAATGGGCCTAAGTCACTCCTGTGAATGTTGTTTGCATTTTCTCCATAGTTCAGGATCAAGGTTTCTTTAAAAAAAAACCTAGTTTTGGTTTTGACTTGTGGATTCAAAACCACAGGTATTTTTTATCTGGAAGACCTCGCATTTGGAAGCCGTACTTAATAACTCGTTCTGGGGTTAAATTTCAAAAATAATACAGTGATATGATCGAACATTCTACCAGGTGTTCAGAAAAGGCAGGTGTATTCATAATAAGGCTTCCATGGTAACCAAAGGCGTAACAATAAATTACGAGACCCTTTTTGGTATATTTTACGATCAGTGCAAGGTCAAACATTAATGTTTTATTTATAATCGAACAGAAATTAATTGACTGGATGGAAGATGGGGCAGGAAAGTGCTGGAGTGGAGACCACGAATGGGAAAGAGGAATTTAGGGAGACAACCGACTAGGTTGACAGACGGCTCTTAAAAGTGGCCGGAAGAAACTGGATAGCCATAACACAAAGCCGCCAGAAGTGGAAAGATTTGGAAGAGACCTACACTCAGCATTGGGTGATCAAAGGTTGAAGAAGAAAATTGAGTGGGATTTTACATTACTTTAGTTGTTAAGTCAAAAAAACTACAAATTAAGTGTTTATTTGTAGGTATTAATAAGTTAGTATTTAGTGTGATGTTAGATAATAATTCAACTTATTTAGTTAAAATTGTTTTTTAAAATAAAATTTTACAAAGTAAAAAAAAAAACTGTATTACTTATTATCAACTTCATTAATTTATGGCGGTTACTTCATAAACTCATTTTATGGCTTATTACATTGTAACTTTACGACTGAGTAACTTAATAAAGCACTTATAAAAAAATGTTATTAATTTAAAACTCGCCATCAAATCAAAGTTTTGCAAAATAAAGGCAACTGTATACGCTGGTCGTAAATTGTGTGAAAACATTCAGAAAAACGATGCCAACATTACCTGGTTTTGCACAGATTTATGTGGTAGCCGTGTGTACAGTCAACTGTATATAGAGTTACAACTGACAACACTGTCTATACAAAAATCGATTTTATGACTACGACATAAACTTTGGTTTTCTGTTTTTCGGACTTTCTAACTATTAGTAACATCTACACCCATTAGAGTTTACACCAAAACATCTCTATGCAAAAAAAAATCGGACGTACACAACGTTTAAAATAAATCGCATCGTCGCGTGCGCATGCGACGTCCGTTCCTTACATTACAAGATTACGTCACAGCGATCTAAAATACTCGCAATGTTTACACGTTCGATAGCGCGACCTCGCTCGGGGTCACGACGTATGATTTTAATTGAAATAACCACGATTGATTGGGTGTTACGATTTTTATAGCTGTTTTTGAGATTTTGATTGGATGAATGAATGGATGGATGATATTGTCGGTTACGTGAAACGTAATTTTGAAATTTGTGTGTATTACAACCTTTGGTCAACGAATTTTTCTGGCGTCTTCATCTAAGTCAGCAGTTAATGCAATTAAGATTACAGAAGAATCAACATCATCATCAGCCGGAAGACGTCAAAGCCTGGATTAAGGCCTGCCATGCCATTTCACAATCCTCAACATGCATCCATCGGTGCGATCGCGACTGTCAGGATGTCGTAAGAAGAATAACATGTAGAAGGAGTTCTGTCTATGTCGAACAGTCAGAAAAGCCGGTGGTCTCGGCTGTCATTTATAGGTCTTTGATAATCGTTACGGGTATCCAGATACTCCAAAAAAATTCAATCGTCGAACTTCACGCGAGCAATGCCGCGGGCACAACCTATCACACGTTTAAACATGACAGAGGGATAATAACAGTACTCTAAGCACAGCTATTAAATTGATTAACTCAAAGCTTCAACAGTCAAACATAACGGATGATTGGCTAACAAAACTATTAGAGACGGTAACGACAATATTTTTGCTGCGTGAGCCAACGGGTCAGATGTCAAGTTTCGAGATGGTGAAGGGAAAGTTCGAGTATTATCTACTGGCTTCGTAACTGCGGTTATTGACAAATTGCAATGGATTAAAGAGATGACGGATGTTTCCGTAGACTGGGCAATAAAAGAGATTTCTTATTTATTGATTTTTGTACACAAAGAAAATAAATAGAGGAAATAATATACAGATACAAGAGAAGCTACTGTTTATTTGAATCAGTCATTTTTTCCAGCAGATCTGAGAATGCCTTAGATAGAAAACGAATAGAAAATGAAAGTAGGCGTAGTGTGTTAAAACGAATAAAATAATAACATTGACAAAAGATTCTTGATAATTGTTGAGCGAAAACCTGCAAGAGATAGCTGACAGAAACTGGATGAGGAGAGCTCGGAAACGGGCTCAGTGGCGCACCTTGTGAAAGTCCTCTACTGTCCTGGATGGATATAGGCTGATGATGATGATTTTTGGTGGTGATATGTGAATTCAGTAGCATGAAGATTCCAGCTTACAGTCAAATGTATAAATGTAATTTATATGGTTCTAGTAAACCAAGGCCTCTGGTAAAATATAATGAGCACTAAGTAGTAGGATACTGAGAAACCCTAAAACCTAAGACTTCTTTTAAGAGTTTGAACTTTTTAGAAAAAAGAAGTTTGAAGTTGAATAGCTTAGTAAACCAAAGAAGTAAATATTTTCAAAGGAAAGCTTTCGTACTTACTCTTTGAAGATAAAGAAGTCGAAGACAAAAAGATTTTCTAAGGAAAATGAATAAAAAACTCGTTTATCAAACTGTCAATCGCAGCCACAAGCATAAGGCCGAGACTCCACCAAAGCTGTGCGAGTCGAGACGTGTTTTGAACAACCAATAGAATTGCGTTGCGGCACGGGTTGCGGAGTGGAGCTGTGTCAATAACGCAATTCTATTGGTTGTTCAAAACACGTCTCAACTCGCACAGCTTTGGTGGAGTCTCGGCCTAAATCCTGTAGTTACAATTAAGAATACCAAGAAATAAAGAACGACGATAAATAACTTACAAGAAACGTCATAACGACTTAATAATAAAAGATTTACTTTTAAACTTAATAAGCTAGGATAGGCACGCGAAGGTCAGTAGCTTAATGTTGTTTAAATAAGTTATTGGTACCAGTTTCGACAAATTCCTACGTAATTACAAGATTTGGACCACACAAGGTAGTCTCGTCAACATTAATAGTTTTTAAGCCTAATTTTAATGAGAATGATGAATTTGATTATGAATTAAATAAAGGAGACGTAGTAGTAGACATTCCTAAAGTTGATGATGATGTTTCGAAGAAGAGATCTGATTGTATGCAAACCAAAATTAGCTGAAAATCGTCAAACAATATTATGTTTGTTATGGAGAATGTTGTTTTTGAAGTGATACTGAACTAATAAATATTGATATCTAGCCAAATCTAGCAGATTTCACTCCTACGTGATCGCAAATGGCAATAGATCCTGTATTTCTTCACCGATTTTCGACTTATTTAAAACTGACATTTTCTGCAGTACCATTATCATTCGCATTTTGGTCATCTTTATTGCTTTCGGTTTCCAGATCTTAGCCCACTTCGATATTAGGTAACGGTTTTTCAATCTTAATTTTCGCTTTACTATTAGACGCATTATCTTCATTACTCTCTCTATCACTATTAGTATCTTCCTCACAATTTATCAAAGTAGGACAATTAACACTTCATGCGGGATACTTACTCACTAAGATACCAACATCCACTTAGATACCACAGCTGATTGGGCTCATAAAATATAATTGCCGTCTACAGTACGATTGAAGAAAGTTGCGAGTATACAACTGTTTATGGCCAATTATAGAAGCCATGTTGTTTCTGAGAAGGGTTTACAAATTTAATCGATTCGTAGCGGTTAACGTGAAGGACGACTAGATTATGCCGTCATCGCAAAACATTAGGAATGAATTGTTCAATTCGATCTTTGTGAGCAAGACCGTACTGACCCAACTTGTAAGAGCAACTGATTTACTAAAATCGGAAGGTCGCAAGTTTAAATCTTGCCTGAAGTCGTATTCTTCTTTGCGTAGACAATGGACATGCCATAGAAGGTATAATGATTTTAATAAGATGTAAATCAATACTTCCTTAGTTTAACGAGTACTTACATCAGGTAATTTAACTTTCATAAAGAACTGTGTTATGCACACAGACTCTTTGGAAGATAGTTCTTTGAAGTATCAAGTAATGAAGTATACCTACTTCTACGTAAGACAATTAGTATACCTCAAAATCTGATCATATTATTTCCAACAGATTTATTCACACTTGGACTTAACATGACCTTAAAAATATCTGAACTGTTACCAATCTAAGTGATACAGGACAAGCTTCATTTGAAAATGGCCAAACTAAAGTAAAAGAGGAAAATGAAAGTCTTACAGTTGATCTTGCAGAGAAAAAACAACAAGAACAATACAATAGAATCATAGAAGATCCTTTAGACTAGACGCCTAATATTGAGCTAACAACTCAAAACACACTCTTGCGCAATCGCTAACTAATTTCACAACCCGTACACAGTCCGACCTATTTTATGAGCACTTTATACTTCATTGTACTCACAGTTTTATAGAAGAGCTTATGAAACACCAATTATGAAGCTGATAGCTGTTAATTAACTTATTGCTTGTGATACCATAGAATTCAGAAGTTTCAGAAAGTGCACATAGCCCATTAGAAGCTGCATATGAACTGGGATATTAACAACGGGTCTAAAACCGCCATTTTAGCAATGTTGTTCTTTTGTAATGTTGCAAATTATTTTTCTTGTATTTCAGTTTACTTTTTTTCGTAAATATGCGAGACGGGTTGTCTCGCAAATGCTGTAACATATAAAGTTGCCACTATTGCCAAAAATAAAAGAAAAGATTATGTAATTATTTAATTCCGGTTAATGGCAAATAATATCATTTCCAGTTTGAAAGGAATGTACAGCTATAAGTTCTCTTCGAAAGAATTTTCATTCCTATTCTTCTCTCATCTTAGTCTTGATATTTTAATTTGCCTATTTCATTCTCTTTATCCTATTGTGCCTTCTGCATTTCTCTACTCTATGGTATCCAGTTCAATTTCCATTCAAAGAGCCTTTATAATCACATGTTGTGAAAGGGAAATCGATAAGTGGTAATTGTTGATTATTATCAGTATGGGCGATAAGATTTTCATTCAAGTTTCTTGCTTTAAGGGACTCGAATATTCTCCTTGACAATGCCAGACAATCCCTAACTATTATTTTCATTGATATTATCAACAGTCATAGAGGTTTTTTCTAGAGGTATCTAGTGATAGAGGATGTGTGACATCCATTAACTCTCTTTGGATCCTAATGCTAGGTAAGGAAGTGACCATGGTAGTTCTCTATGCGCGGGATTAGAGGCGAACATCACATTTCTGCACTTTGATGGAGTGATGTTGACCTCACCAAAGCAAAGTGAATGACATGTTTTTTGCTTTGTATGGATATGAAAAGCTTTCTAACTTCTTCTTCTCATGATAAAATCGATTATCCAGTTGCTCCCAAAAACTCAACTCCTCACAGAAAGACTACATTGCTAGCTGATTATGCTATTCTGGTTACTATCAGAAATGGCATACCTATAGTACCATATGTAATTGTTATCAAAACAAACAACAGAGGTCCAACCAAAGGTCTACCAACAATTACATCATACAATACTTTAAGAATTCCAAAGTGACGTAATTCATTGCCTAGACATAATACAGCGGTTATGCTCACAGAATCAGCAAGTACCAAAAACGTGCTATGTTTAACATTGCAAGGACTAGCGAAAACATCCATTTTAGGTCATAATGCTCTGACAACTGACGAGGTTCATAGTACCATGGAAGATTGACAGGCTGATCACGTAGTTTTGGAGGATGCAAGTGTAGAACAGTAAGCGAGTAGAAACGACTTTCCTTCGAAACACTCCATGCGAGAAGCGGGTACAAAAGGACTTTCATTTAAAATGTTTTATCCGTCCAGGCGGTTTTTCAGGTAAGGGAGGCACTATCAGGGTCGCGGGGATCGTCTAAGCAGTATACTACGGTCCTTCTATGCAAAGGGTTTATGAAGAAACAGGATGGTTTTTAGTCAGAAAGAGTGCAGTACTTTTTACAGCACCCTCGGTTCTTGGAATGATTGTTTTAAAGCTACAAGAATCTTCAGAAGTCATCTAAAATTAAACTTACATTACAATAAGTTTATAAATAATAATCCTGTTAGTTCTTCACCTGTCACTTTCTTTTATGGATATCCAGACTCAACCTCCATTAACGAACGCTGTGACCCAAAAATTATACCAGGTGAAACTTCACCCGCTACATCCGATGCCTCGCCCCACACCACAAAAGGCCACACCACAGTGACAAGCACATGACACGAGGACAATACTATGTTTGCACATAAAACAACGCATTTAAATTGCTAAGTGCCTACATGGAAATATGGAGAAACGAGACAAATATTGGCTTCAACGTTATTGCGATGTTTTTGTAAATGGTGGAAACTGGCTTCCGACTTACTAAGGTCAAGATATGGAGGCAGGTAACAAATTGGGCCAGCGTAACTGGCAGGATAAGAGTATTTGGAACGAACTGGGTGAGATCTTTACCCAACAGTGGGATATCAATGGCAATTTTAAGTACTAAAGGGCCAAATGTTTGCTAGAGTTACGGGCAGAGTTACTACGGTTTTGGAAATGCAGAGGGCAATTAAAGGAACAAGGTAATTTTTTTCGGTAGGAGTCGGAGATCCTTTCCGCTCTACCCAGTGCGAGATAAGGCATTGGATGATTTCCCACAAAATAAATGATAGGCTGATGAGAAACAGCCTAACTGTTTCTTTTTGTTGCACATTTTTTAACAGTAAATGATGTTTCTCACTTCTTACTACAGACTTAGCTGAGGATAAACATATGGCGGAACAAACTTTCCAGAAAGGCAAGTTTCAAAGGCCGGAAACCCAGAAGACTGGTCAAGACGTTAAAATTGGCGTAATTTCTTGACTGAAATATACTTTAAGAATACTTATGAAAAGCCTCAAGCAAAATGACTCAATTAATTCATTCCGCAATCTCTTTTTCCAATTCAAGGATGGGTTTTAAATGGAATATAACGATGAATACATTATCCATTTATTAATCATTATGGAAGTAACTTCCGTCGTTGATTGATGGCTTCTAAGTTCATTGATAGCAAAGGCGGAAGTTATCATCGGCTTCAATCGTTTTAAATTCCTATTTAGCGATGGCTTATGACCAAATGCAGACGCCTTATGAAGTGTTAATTACCATGAATGAATTGTCTTACAGACAAAGAAGATGAAGTCATAAAACTTGTGAACAAAGATGATGGACTAAAGACGTTGTGAACTGAACCCAAGTAACAGACAGAAGCATTTGATAATATCGAAAATAATAAAGATGACGACAATAGTAAAACAGATCGGAAAGTGAATTTAGTACAGTTAAATATCTCCATAACCTCTGTACTATTCAATGCACCCATCAGCACAATGTTTCGAATGGACTACATTTTAACCCTACCGAAAACAATAAAAATCCCAGCAATATTATTTGTGCAGTGTCATTTAGTTTGATGTACATGATGGTTGTTGGACGGCATCGTGGAGCGTTCGTATAAAACTTTTTGTTTCCACTGCAGTAACTCAGGGTAGAGCAGATGAGCCTGTCAGATTCGTACTGCACTCGTACCTTCTATTGCCTTTAGAGTTCTAGTGTCACTTTGTTAACAAGTTAACCAGGATCATATAAACCTTGACATCAGATAAATCCTCCATTCAAAATCACACCAAGCCTTCAAGTAGCCTGTTAAATTTTCGCAACATTCGACAGCATCCGTTTATCTTATAGAGTAAATCACGTAATGAATGTAGTTCATCTGTCTGTTCTTGATAATCTCAAGTATTGAGGAGCTCGTGGCTAAACAATAACAGCTACACGGCTTGATATTGAAAGTAAAACAGCGATTACCGAAGTCAGTTTATCGATGGGTGACCATAGGTGTTCATTCAGACACGTAGATCTAGATTATCATTTGCAAATCTTTGACATTCGCTACAGTAAATCACTAGCCCAAATCTCTGACAACCGGACTTTCCAAGGGATTCGTATGACCCAGATACTGGGTAGTGGAGATTAAATAGTTAGAGCAGTTGGTACATGCAAAATACCGAGACTCCGCTGTGTTTTTAACACTGGATGCTGACCCCAACAAAAGTTGGCAAAGGCTAAGCAGATGATGTATGATTCACTAGTTGACCTTGAACAGTCAATCACAAGATAAATGGAGTTCGTACGTCTGGTCGCGTATATCTCAGGTATTGTGTTAATGTTCTATTTAGTATTGAACTGTCTGGTTAGCTTTCAAAGCTGTTGAATTAGTTGCTATTGTTGGCTAAAGGTTAATTTTGTTTTCGTTTGGTGCAAGGTCGTTTCTCTATTAGGGTTAAATTGGCACCTACCTACAAAAGCCAGCACATCAATCCTACCCCAATTTGTCAAAGGAGATGTTAACTCATCTTGCACAATTTAGTAGTGGCTTCAAAAAAGTAACAATTTACGTTACTATCAGGTGGAAATTCGTTTGCAATAACATGTACAGAAATCAAAATAGTAATTAAATTTATAATTATTTAATTACTATTTTGATTTCTTTACATATTATTGCAAACGAATTTCCCTGAAGGAATGATTTTACAGATTTGGTGGCATAGTAATACTCGGATTGACTTCCACAATTGTAACACCTTTTTTTATTGACCGACTGACTTTGACTTTTGGGTCCAGACTTATAAAACTGGAATGGTCTTCTTTCTTAAATCGATTTTCAACGTTATTACAAAAGAAGAAGATTCATGTTTGTTTGGGAAAATTTTCAAGTTTTAGATAGGTTTGCGTGGCGTCTCTACCTACATGAATCTGGTTTCTTAGCAATTTTAGTCGTCTTTCTGTCTGGTCCGAAATTAGTTTTTATTCTTTTGTATGCTTTTGCAAATAAATAGAATCAATTGGATACAGGTTTGGGCAGCATCACTAGTGCAAGTTGTTTTTAGTATTGTTTTTACAACTGACTTCTTAGACTAGTGGGTAGTTTTATGGGTTTTGCAGTGTAGATTCAACTGGTTTGATACTGGTTTCGGCACAATCAGTGCAAGTTATTTTTAATACAGAGCATGTGATCAGACTGGATTTTTATATTGCAGAACAGCCTGATCCTCGCAAAAAAAATCAACTCTTCATCTAGTCGAGAAGAAAGTTTCTCACATTTTGAGTAAGACAACAAGTTTGGTTATAATGACTCTACCATGTCTTTAAAAGATTTTACAACAGCTCTGACAAATTCTCTACCCAAGAACTGAAACAACTGTCTCATTGGAAAACATGATACCTACATTGCACCGCAAAAAAATCAAGGCGCAAATCAGAACACAATCTTACCAACACCAAGCGCAGACGCATTCAATAACTCTCAAGCAACATATTCAAATTAAGGTCAATTCTCGATGATCTATCGCTAAATTAATTACCATGGTGATGACGTCACGGCGGTTTGTAGGTCAATGTTGTGTAACAGACGTAAGTAACGTAATGTTTATGTGAATGTTTTGCGAAGGCACTGAGATCAGGGTTGCCAGACCATTCTTAAATTAAGATAAGATGCTAACTTTTTATAAAAGAGAACAAAAAAGAATTTGATTTGGAAGATTTCCACATTCGTGAACTGACCATCCTTTTTATGATTATACCTAACATAGGATGAAAGAAGTGAAAGTTAAAACGCTACAACAGTAGTCTTTACTATGGCTAGATTTATCATGGACGATTTGACATGTCTCCTCCACCAAATCCAGCGAGAGACATTGAAAGATCAGAAATTGATGAAGTAATTAAAGAGGACTTTGATCGGGGCTGGACGTAATTTGCTACGTTAGTGGTGAAGATGTAAGCAGTATCATTTGAAAAATGTTAGACTCCAGTACAGAAAATAAATAACTAAATGGTATAGCCGTGGAAGACAAGCGATTTAAAGCTTTTTACAAAACCAAAAGTGAGAGTTGATACAGGTGAATTTGTAAGTGACAACAGTATCGATGCTTTGAAAATAGAGAGAGAAGACAGTAATGACGTAGAAAGAAAAGTCGCCTTTGAAGTTACTGTTCTTTTAATTAAAATCAAAAATTCTACTAATAGGGCTTCTCGTACCAACCCTAAAAACATATCATAATGGAGTACAGCTGATGGTGAAGTTGATGTAGACAAACAAGCTTACGAAACTCACGCGCATACAATGATCCACGTCATTATAAAGTGGGTAGTCGTCGTGTATTGAGGATTGTGATCTTAACTGTACTTATGGTGCTGTTCGGAGATCCGGGTATTAAATATGGCATTATGATTGCTTCCTAGCTTATGATCGTGGATTTGACTACGTGTTATTTCGAAATTGTAAAATGATGGTAACTTTAGTTAATCCTTTATAATATCAGTTGCTGTGAAAGCTCCGTCAAAATTACCTGAAACAAAAAGACAGAAAAACATTAGATTTTGTTGTTAGTACCGACATTTATGTGTCATCATCATCAGCCTATAATGTTCTCACTGCTGGGACACAGGCCTCCTCTCAGTGAGAGGGCCATAATCCACCACGCGGGCCCAGTGCGGGTTGGTAGATGTCACATGTCTTCGAATTTTTGGTTCTAGGACATGCCGGTTTCCTCACGATGTTTTCCTTCACCGTTTTGAGAGCAGTGGTGATGAAATAAATTACACAAAGTAATGCGCCTGGCGGGGTTCGAACCTACGACCTACAATTCGTAAGTCGGGCCGATACCACTGGGCCACCACTGCTCTCATTTAAGTGTGCATCTAGTAAAAAGCTGTTAAAATTTTACAAACAGACAAATCAGTATTATTTATGTATGTAGATACTTTAGACGACGACGGTTAATTTCCTGAGCCATTAGCAAGAGTAGAAAGCGATTAAGATTCATAGGTTCCATTTGTCAGACTTCTAGTTCTAGACCTATATTCAAACGAAAGCATTCATTTTCTTGACAAATGAAAGAAAGTAGAGCTTTTACTCAGAACCAGCTTTGAAAACACAAAACAAAAACGTAGTAGTTTTTGACCACCAAACCGCTCAAATCACTTTACAACTTTCAAAATTTCAACACTTTCAAAAATGTATACAGATGTCTAAGAAAAACCACATACCACAGAAATCTATACCCTAAACAAAATTACCACGAAACAGATCAAAAATCCAACCACCTACGGAGACTCAGAAGATATTAAGAAAAAACCACAAGATACGTCGTGAGGTGTATATGCTGCACGAATTGAACCCACATCCAACGGTCCATATCGAGAGAGCCGGTCTGAAGTTACGAAAGGAAAATAAAAACGATAAACAAATGTGTAATATACTTTTATAATTATGCGCAAGTTTCAAGTCGATGTAGGTGGTGTATAAGAAAATGTTTGCCTTTTTGAGGTTACTTACAATAAGGCTCCTTATGTAGGTGGAAGATATTCTGATAGCGGGAATGTCTTGAAGGTTTACCGAGGTCCTGGACCGCAAAGAGCAATTGAAGAAACAGGGTAGTTTATGGTCAGTCAAGAATGACAGCCCCATCCGCTCCACCCAAAACGGGAGGACTCCAATGATGATATTGTAACTTAAAAAATAGATACAAAAAACAAGAGTTGTATAAAAGTAGACTACGAAACAGTGGATATGAGAATGATAAGGAAAGTAATGAAGATGAAGGTAAATCATGAACAAGAATATTTTTTTTACGCGAAAAAAGAAAGGCATGCGCAATGGCCAACCTTGCTGCTCATGGCGATGTCAGAACAAAATCAACAATCAAAACAGAGATCGTTAAAGTTTCTTCTTAGAACCTTACAAAAACGTCTGTGACGCAAATTTTCCTCAACAAGATCTTAAAGCCAAGACCAGATAAAATAATTCCAAGATCAAGACAAGAAACACTAAAACTGTTTTTGCAATAGATTCCAAAGAAAGATTCATAAAATGTATTCAAGCGTAACTTTTAAATAAAACAAAAGCGGCATTACATAACTAAGTTTTGAAATAAAATGGTGTTATGTTTTTAAGTATTGTATTGACATTTCGTCACCATTTGCAAATTAGAGAGGTTGTACTACTGTGCAATATTTTCGCAATCAATACTGAATGGTTCGTTTAAATATTGAATGGACTTAAATCTGCTCCTTGTGGTACTTCAGAAAGGTCATGTGCGTAGTAATAGATAGCGGCGTGGGTGTAAGTAAAAAAAATGTGGACGAGCTGATTGGAATATGTAAGGGTAGTAGCTGACGGCCTTATGTAATTTCTGAGACTGTATGGTCGATGATTTTCTGTATGCTTTCATTGAGTACTCAAAAGTCTGCTCAGAGGACTAAACCCAGAGACTATTTTATGAAAAAACAGGTCTACAAGGTCTCTTAATGAGAGTCCTGCGTGGACCACAGTCTGTTTTGAAAATCATTTCACCTGATTTTGAAAAAAATGAGAAAGAAGTGCAAATTGGGATAACCAAACAAAATTGTATCTAATCTAATTTATCACTTTGCAAATAGGTGAGTCAGAAGTCTAACGAAGCAGGCTTCTCAAATCACAACTAATCCCGGTTATCCAAACACCAGGTCATAGGCCTCGTAAATCCCATTTAGCGCTCGTAAAACCACTGTTAAGAAAGTAATTAAGCGGTACAGAGATAGTAAGTCAGTTTATGAGGAGCTTCGTGGTAGTTGGAGTATGGTTAATGCGGCTGCTGGCCTAAATTGGTGTGGTTCGAGGCTGGTGGATGAGTTCATGATTTTGCAAATTTAAGAAGCTAAAAAGGCATTTCTGGATGTGTTTGCTTCATGAGACGACAATTTTTAGCTTTTGTGGTGTGTACAGTCGGAAGTTGAAACGCACAAAATGCAGGATTCATAAGTTAAACGCTTAGTTTAACAGCAGAAGCCTAATGCTATCGATCCTTTTATCAATGATTCTAGAAAGATACAGGCAGATGTAACAATGACATCCTACAATGACATAAATTACATTACTGAAGACAACGCTAAGTTGCTAACTCATTTTTCTAGTAATTATTTCAAATAAATTCTACATATCGATGGCTTATTCTACAGGATTAAGTACCGTCTAAAGATTAACAAGAACGAAGTTTCCTCAAAACACACGACGTATTAACTAGTTTCATTGGCACATCTGCGTCATGAGGGTATTAATTTTATTGGGAGACTGCAGCTAATGAGGAACATCCTGTTGCTTTTGTGGCAACTAACTGGTTAAGTATGAGAGTTTGCTGGGATCAGCTGGAACATGAGGTCAAGGTAATTCCAATTTAAGGTGGACGGAAAGAGAGATCTCTAGAAGGAAATTCGCTACGCATGCGTTAATGCGTTTAATATTTAAAAATATCTCTAGAAGGAATTCATGAATTATGAAATCTTACATATTTAAAACATTTTTTATATTCAATCATTTCAAAATATAAGAAATCGTAGCCCATCGGTATCGGTAAGAACAGGATCAAAGCTATCAGTGGTCAGGGCTCCAGAGAGAGGAACCTCCTAACAATGCACGCTGTGTCTATAAGAATTGCTACAGAAACCAGCTCCTAACTCTACTAATATTTACTGTTGCAAGTGCGTATCCTATTCCGCGTGTCCTGTTGATGACCCATAAGAACTTATGGACGAGGAGGGGCCAAAGACGTATTCAGGGTCTCGCCAGACTCCACTAAGGTTGGCATCGACAGGCTATCAAAAATAACACAGCTTACAATATTTAAGATACTTTCGTAGACGAAAGACAAATAGCAACAGATCGAAACGCTTCATCAAATACCAAAAGAAAGACATTAGTTAAAGTTCACTAGATAGACAAAAAAGAAAGACAAAAAACCGGATATTAAGACCAACGTACAAACGGGTAACGCCCAACTATTAATCTCGACATGCTAATTTAATTTGAACAAACACTGCTTTGATTTCTAAAATTCTGTGACAAGACAGACCACCCAGTAGTACACTCTAATCTGACAACAAATCCTTCATTTTCGGCTACTATATAGGGATGTACGACATCGATTGTATGCGTATCGAATAGCTACGATTCGAATATCGGATTCTAACGTATCGTGTTTCCTCTGGGAAGTGCTAACAAGGTTTGAAGAATGGCATTGTACTTAGTATACCTCCACCATTTTTTATGGACAACTCACACTTAGCCAAAAAACGTACACATTTCGAAAAATACAACGTACCTACGACGTTGTATTTTTCGAAATCATTTTGGCAAACTAGATTCTTTGGCTACATGGCGTGTGCTAAGAAAGTTTTCTCATAAGTGTCTCTTATGGATTCGGATTTCTCCGTTTACCAGATTATTTTTGAACGAAAACAGTAAATTATTCAGTTTAGATCATTTTGGCTGGTTTGAACATAACATCGGATTGCAAACCCTAATAGTTCTTTCGTTTAAACCATGGAAGGTGTAGTTAGTATCGATAAGTAAAGCAAGCGTTTAGTTAGTGCATCACTACTACAATATTTACCTTCCCAGTAGGTCATTGAATCTGTAAACATTACGGAACACGAATCTAGGTAAAATACATAGTATGTCAACTTTATCAGACGTTCAAATGATCTTATCCGTTTAACTGTAATCCTACGTCAAAGTGAAGAGATAAGAAATTAATGACGGAAGATTCATGAAGTTACTACATTGCTAAGATAAAAATTGACAGCAAGAAATTATGCAGGCAAGACAGTGCATAATAGGAAAGATTCATCAAGGAAACTTATAGAAGTAGCAAAGGAACAAGATGATAGACGGTTGAGAGAAGATAAATCTAGGTTAATGAAGTTATTTGCAAGCATATCGAATAAATACATAAGCTAGTCTGGTTAAATTAATCAATAACGAGATCAAACCGACAAATCAACATAGGAATCAGAGCAAATGATATGAAATTTAATAAAAAGGGCTTTCAACAGAAAATTCAACTTCGCAGATTCAAAATTACATTTCTTGCAAATAAAAAAGATTCGTTATTATTATATTAGAAAAATTGGGATCCTATATTATGTCTGATAAACCAAAGAATGAAGACGCCAGAATCAAGACGACATTAAGTCAAGATTCAGTGGAGGTGTCATATACTACGTCTCCGACAAATAGTCCAAACAACGTTGAAAACCATGAATGAAAGAGTCACTGCAGACGCTCTACAAACATAATAACATGTCATTGTTATACGACCTTGAGAGGTACCTCAACGGACAATGTCGCTTAACACTTTTCAACCTTATCACTCAGAGAATAAAGGTGAAATGTCCGTGGTAGTTCAGTAGCGGTGGTAACTCTGCTAACTCTTCATGCAAATCGTATAAGTAGATAGGTTTGATATTTATGAACTCCTCCTTATCAATCTAGATAGTTTAGTGACAGGTTTTCTGGCAGTGAATTTGGTACTAAATATTTGTTTTGCTATCAAATTCATCAGGAATTTCTTGTAGATCGAAGTTTGTATTTGTGTCCAGTTGAGGCCTATACAAATTCGTTTATCTCTCATGGACTTGAAAGGTACTGGTATTTAGGTGGATTGTAGGACCACCTACATTGTGATAAAGCTTTTTGAAGACTACTATTGTGATCACTCATCATATATTATCATATTTTGGTTAGTTAAAACCAGTGAGATATTTAGATCTGAGATTTAATCAGGTACAGTTGAACACCAAATACTTGATTCGACAGATTTTTCCACAAATATCACTACCGTTATTAATATCGCGAAAGCAGTAACTTATTCGTATAGTACTTTTAGTTAAAGGAAAATAAAGAAACAGCCGGTGATATAATTTGACGAAGGTAGATCGAGTTCGTCAGTTGAACAATGGTCTAAATGTCGCTGAGTCACCGCATTCAATGATGGCGGGTGGTGTAAGTGATGAGGTTATCACGACGTTATCTGGACGTTATTAAAGCAAGATTTTAAGGGATATAACAAAGTTGTTTAAAACGACGCATGATTTGCAAGAGTTCAGAAAAATCCTCCTTGTAGTTCTGTAAATCTAATAGTTTTTTTGAGAAGAGGAAGTAGTGGAGGGAGGTCTTTGCCCAGGAGTAGGACAGAGCAGGCTAGGGCCAGGTCTGGGTGGAGAACAAGGAACTGTCAGACTCTTGCTGACTAAAAATCCACCCAGTTTCTTCAGTATCCCTTTGCGTTTCAAATTCACGGTTACCTTTAAATACAATCCCGAGAATTTTACACCAACTAATTCTGAATGTACGAGTAGGTATTTTCCAAATATCAGTTCTGTGTTCCAGTTTCTTCATGACACTAATAAGATTGCGTAAGCATCACTTCAAACTTGAGCGTCCTAGTCGGTTAATAAGACAATATCACCCATAGGCCACAGCCAATTTTGAGACAAAGGGGTCAACCGTCTCCTCACTTAACCCACATACCTTCGTCACGTACATTAGAAAGTATTGACGATCACAATATGGTCAATTTAGTCAATTTATACATTATACATGCGTTGCGTTGTAATATTGATACAATAGAGCCGCTAACGTGTGTGATGGGGTACTTAGAATTGTACATGTACTTGTGGTTTTTATTGTTTTCTTTTTCGTGTGGCTTGGCGAATATAAATAATGGTCAGTTTAGTCATAGAGTATTTTGTGGTAGGTGGCAGTTTTTCCTCTTAGAGTAAGACGCATTGTATTTATTTATAATTAGCCTAGCTGTCACACAGCACCTCCTTTATAGTTATGTCCAATGATGACCACTCCTTCTTAGTATCTGCAAAAGGGGCTTTCATAATTCACCATTGCTCAGGGTGGGTGGGTTGTCATCGACTTTCTGTTCCCCGCATATGCCAGTTTATTCAACTTTATACCTATAGGTAGGTACTGCTTTAAATGGAAAACTACCATCCATTTCTCTATGAGTATTAATCTCATAAACGACGTACTAGCGAGAATCACAGTTTTCATTAGGAGACCCTTGTTTGCTGAGTGCAGTGAGTGCAATCCTAAAACGAATATTCGTGTAAAAACAACTCATCACCACTCCTAAGAAACTTAGTAAGTTAACTTGTCTTGTCACCAATACTCTATACCATAAAAACTATTCACCGATAAATAGCCACCTGAAGACATCCAAATCTCCACACTCAAAGTCCAAACATATCAGGTATCGATTAAAACTCGATTACACTGCAACTCGATTCTCTGAATCGACTCCTGCTTGTAACGAGCGATTGTTTATGTCAGCATTCCAGTCGAGATGTTCTAAGAAACAGCTAGGGTACTCGTTTAATTTTTATCACCCTGACTGCATGATTTAGATTTTTAACTTATCTTGTAATTTTTTATGGATTTCTGTGTCGGTGCTGGCGAAAATAGAGGGCAGTGTTACAGCATTTCCTTTCCAAATTGCTCAGGCTGGAATACTATAAAAATAACTGTTTATTCCAATATACATAATCCCTTTTTCCTATGAGCTTGGTAAAAAAATGGAACCTCATTAATACAGTCATAGTAAGTCCATCCTTTATCGATATCTTTAGTGCTCACATCTGCCTTGAATATCTTTATTTATAAGACGGCAAGAAATCCGCGAGATCTACGCCCAATGTCCGAGATTACGATGGTGATGCATATCAAAAACTAACCTCAATTTTAAAGAAGTATGTAGGTATTTCAAAACCTTGAGGAAATTATGAGTTACTAAGATTCCACCAGAACAGACAGACCTTTCTATGAAAAATGTAGAAAAAATCCCATTACTAATTATTCATACGACTTGTCAAAATATGATGCTTTGAAAGACAAAGCCTCAACGCAAAGTGATCCTGACTCATACCAAGAAGTCTGAAAAGCAATCATCCTTGTCAACCATTCTGCGTATCTTCAGGGACAAAGAAATAGCGATGACACACCACACACATCTAGCCAAACTGTCTCAGGGGAATTCTGAACTAAATCAACTTCCTCTAAGCATATATGCTAAATTATATCACGATCCACATTTATCAGTATAAACAGATGACTAAGAAAATACGCACTTGTATGAGACTAGAATATTAATTAAGATAACCCAGTGTGTCTGTTTAGATTATGCGTGACCTTACATGGTGATCAGAGGAAGCCGACTTGTTTTCTATTAAGTAAATACGAAAGAGTTATCAGATTCTCATAGGGAGAACATTTCAATTAAAATTTATAATCAGACTGGCATTACAGCTAGCTTTTAAAGCATTTCTACAACAGGCAACGGATTGCTACGAGTAGGTGTTTTTCTGATATATCACATTTTATATCAGGCGCAGATTCTCTTTGCGTAAGCCCTAAGAACCAGGGCCTATGCGCCGGTATGTTTGGGTAGGTTTTTCGAGTAGAATGCAAAAATCGTGCCGATCAGCAATTTTTATCATGATTGTAGTATCAAATGTTGTGTGCCTTTCATTGAGTTGGAATTTCGGCTCGAATAATTTCACTAAACACAAACTAATACCGAAGAAGCAGTCTGTATCGACTACTTCAAGCTGCATAGAAAACTACAGACTACAGTAGACAAGTCGAACTGCTTCAGGGGGCGGAATACTTGCCGCAGTAGCCAGGTATATGACCGATAAACAGTCATTGTATGTTCATCACTGGCTTACTGCTCGAGCAGTCCGTGTATGGGCGGCCTAAAACATTACATTGGCAGAACGACACAAAACTATATCAAGAAATCTAAATGATAAAAGACAAGGATGCCTTGAGCAAGACCAACCTGACAAGAAGTAGTTGAATCATACCGCCAAATCCAAACTAGGACATAACATTCTGTCACAAACAGTAACTTAGTCAAGAAATCTAAATTATTATAACGATTTCCAAGGAATTATTGATAGACAATCACGCTTCGCATGGAATGACGCTATAAATAACTCTGATAAACAAGCAATATACATAAAATGGTTAGGAATTTAGATTTAACACTAATCTGTAGGAATTTAGTTCGGCTTAGGAATTTATAGTTTGGATTATGATAACGTTAGCAGGACCGCTTTTGTAGTAGTATTGGTTAGGATAATTATCTAGGTTTTAAACCGAGTTTTCAACGGCAGAATCCAGTTTCTGTTCAATCATCTCGCAAATTCTCTTTACAATTGTTTTGGGGTCTCAATCTGTCACAGTATTTTTATCAGAAATATGTTGAAGGGCAATCTGAACTTCTAAAGTATCTCTGTGGATCATACTCTTGTGGTGGAGCTTAAAAAAGGCCGATTTCGAGTACACGTTGAAATATATAGAGTCGATTTTTGGTTGCTCGAATCTCATTTTAGAGTAAGAACAGCTTCGAGGATACTATCAGTCCTGAGATTGTACTTGCAGACTTAAATACATCTCATAGCGAAGCTGAAGTTTCTGCAAATTTACAGAGCTCCGAACAATACGGAAATCATCAACATAAACATAAGCCAAAAGTAGACCTACCAGTTTTTTTATGAAGGCACATTAAACCAAATACATATTTAGTTTAACAAATCGCTACAATATATTCGTACTTGAATACAGAAACCGGTTTTTTCCACTCAACAAAATACAGAGAACTATCGTTATCTAAGAAGGCACAACCAAGTCATTATCTGTGAAATTCTAGCCAATCCTGCTGATGGAATTTCAACTCTAACTTTATGTGCATTTGGTTTGGTTTGTGACTGATTTGTCTCTCGTCAGTAAGTGTACTGTTTGAGAGACTGACAGCTACGCAGATAAGTTAAAGTAGTCTTAATTGAAACAAAGTGTTTATTTGTTTATTACCACTGTTACTGGTTGTCTGTTTTGTCACTTAATGACGTTTAAAAGCAACCGTTTTTGTCCAATTTGAAATGATTACCGTCATAGAACTTTTGGAGATAAATTCAAATCTAGAACGTTCATTTCATTCAACGCAAAAAAAATGTTTTTTGCGTGTGCATCGAAGCGAACATTTTTATTTGGTCCACAATTTACAAAGACTCGTGGAACTTTGGGGATCATCCAATTATTTGATAGTCCTTCAGTTTTTCTCTGACCTGCAATCATAATTTACAGTCTCTGCAACAGCAAGATCACCTGACTGACACATCATGTTCAAAACCAGCACTGGTAAGTGGTACGGTTCCAAAAATTTAAGTTAATGTCTCGGGTCCCTGTAGCGGATTTGACACCCTCAAACATAGAGAGGAAGCCTGTATCCCAACAATGGGAACACTGTAATAATACTTCTGCAATATCACTGTACATTTCAATCTAAGTATTAGCATTATAAAAAGTGCGAGACATAACGAAAGTGAATTCAGTATCAAGAACAAGGAAAGTGTCTCAGTAAGATGATATGATCTGTGTGCATTGTTCTGATTCTGTCTAGTGGTCCAGCGAGGCGTTGACCCAGTTTGTTTAATTAATAGTGATTTAAAATGGCTATTCTGGCTTGATTGGTCATCAGCGATGGTGACTGTTACGAATATTTGAAGACGCCTTTCTTTTTCATTAAAGGCCACTTTCTTAAGAGCTTTATTGCGAATTTTCTGGTATGCTACCCTATTCTTATCGGTATCTTTCGGCTACAATCCAGTCTTGAGTAGTTCTTTAGGTTCTTTGTTTACGTATCCCGGAAAAGCAACGATTCTATTGAGCATTTTGTTGTGCAGGGGAAGGTGAAATGACCATCTAGATTAAGTTTGCAATATGTGGTCCGTTGCATGAATGAACACAAGTCACAGATTCTATTCGTACATAAGGGTTTGAGATTGTCAGTCTGAAACAGATCCTCTTGTAGCTAAGGCAGGGCGATCAGGCAAGAAGGACTGTCTACAGATGCCGTGTTGCTCTCTTTCACGGCAACCTCAGCTGTCAACAACTCAAGAAGTCAATTTTCTACTACTTGGTGTCCAGAGACATTTTGGGAATCTATAAGGTCAATATGTTACATATGTTTATTCGATTCGATTCCTCATTGTAGTTACATTGTAAAAGAAATCTTCTAACACCCGTTTCTATGTAAATTCAATGCTAATCTAAGTACTTAGATTATACTTGGAAGTTCATTAAATTGTAAATACAACAACAACGACGTCATGTACTTGAAGGAGCTGTAACGTGGGTTAGTACCTATATTTTGCAGGGTTTGATTAAGAAATTACCTTAGCCTATTTTTTCAATCATCGTTATTCAACTGTTTCATGTTTTTGGGGTCGAAAGAGCATGTATTTTTTTCTGTATCGCTATGGAGCTACAATAGCACAATTTAGGGACACCTAGTTTCAACAAAATCGGTAATTTGTGGCTTTTAATGCTATCCATTGACAAGAATAATCTGCGCGTACGCATATGTCCAAACACGGCAATGAACTGTCAAAGAGGACATTGACATTTTGATTACTTTTCATTTTTGGATGATGAAGAAGTGATTGCTGTTCATTTGACTGTATGTATATCATAATATGCCTATGCTAGGAGAAGCGGAGCTGGGCACCTGGGCACCACCGAAATGGTATCTAGACAGAATGTGTGTAATTTGGCTCCAAGCCATGCGACGACAGTTAGGTATGCATTCTTATGGACTTGCAATCACACTGCACTGCTTGGATATGTTCCTTGCTGGTGGAATGTGTTAAGTACTTGCAATTGTATCATCATTCTCATGTCCTAATTCCAATTTTTTATTTGGGGTTAGCACCTTTTCGAAGCAACCAACGCTGACAATGTGGCAGAGTTTTGGGCGATGCTACCTTAGATGTAATTAATATAAAGAATCGTCGACACGACGATGGAAAAAAAGACTGCTTATCTTTTTTTCCATACTTTTCCATTACTCATCATTTCAGCAATCTTTAGTACTTTAAAAACTCTGATGAAAATGAAACAATTCGTAATTTAAGAACAAGGTGCGTCAAAGTCAATTCCTTGCAAAGTAGTTTTCAACAGATACAATGCGAATTTACAGTAAAACAACCCCGTTTCTTGCATCCTTAATTAGTTTATTCAATGCTGTTATTTTCCCAACATGAAAAAACGTGCACTTTGTTACATGCTTGTAAATTATACAAAAATAATGTAAACTTCCCGCCATAGTCCGCCATTGTCATCATTTTCGAAATCACGAACGTTCGAATTACGAAAAAAAAAGAATTGACCGTGGAACTCCCTTTATTCAGCCTGGGAAAACGTGCGATTCGATCCGCCATGCAAATAGACAAAATGGTTTCAGAAAGGTCGTGCTATGCAATTATTATAAAAAATAATCAGTCGAGGCTTTCAGTTGCGTGGTCTTCTGACGTCATTTATTTGTTCACTTTCCCGACAAAAAATTTTCTTTATGACACAAATCGGTCTTCTATTGCTGACTGCACGTAAGTAATTGAGATTTCTAACGAATGAGCCGCTATAAATACTTTTTCATCATCATAGTAATATCAGACATCTTATTCATCTTTCCGTTTTTTGTGTATTGGCATACTTGGCATCGGGAAATCACGATTTTTCTACCGACCTAGGGTAGATTTGTAGAAAAATCGTCATTCATATGATTCTAGACACTTCCATCTATCTTTTCTTTGATGATGCTGTCGCTCTCCATATTTATTCAAATCAAGGGTAAATGATAACAAACAAAATGCATCTAATTGCAAAATTGGACATTATTAAAATTAACAATCGCACAACACAAGTGTGTCAGATGGCAGATTAGTCAGGTATTGTTTCATTTTATCTCTTCTTTGCTAAATATTCACTTTAGAAATAGTTTTTTAATTAGCATTGAGATAAAATCTGATGTTCTAACACTGAGGAAATACACTACAAAGCTTAACAGCAAATTTAGTCTTAAAATCAGCATTTCGTCTACCACCTATAGTCATAAACGCTGAATGGGTCTAGATCTAGGTTTTCCCAAATCTTTCCACTTTCTGGCGGTTTTGTCAAATACAGCACCAAATATTTAAAATTGACTCATTGGATAATCTCATCATCTTCACCACCACCATTTTTATATTCCTGACCTGCTTCATATTGGAGTGTCGCAACATGTTCTTTGTCTTTCATTATCTCCTAGTTATCGTTATTGCGTTTTCATTTACCATGTTGCACCCCTTTCTCAGTTCTTGGAGTATACCTCTGCCTCACTATTCGTCAATGTAACTTGAGTTTCACTCCTCTTCTTATCAAATGCCCATACTTATTTATTTTCTTTAGCTCCATAGTCGTCTTTCTCTGTATCATCTCTGACTTTGGCTAGAAGTCAAGAGGAAACCCATAACGAAAAAACAAAACAAGCCCGGTTGCATTTTTACTGAAACCGAAACAAACTTCCTGTTACTACTAATTTCTTACTTCATCCTTCCTCAAATTCCCACAGGAACTACAAAACACCACAAATGCGTCTACATCCCGGATTCCCCAAAAAAAAAAGCATTTCAATTTACAAAAAGCGTCCTATTTCTTCCAGCATGTTTATAATACCCCGGTTATCTAATAAGACGTTGCATTTGGCAAGCGTCGTTGTTCCATTACAGTTTAGCGTTACCTACACGCCGATTGAAAGATGTTTTTCAGTGCTGAAAATAGATCTGAAGTAAAGAAATAACTATTGTTTATATGCATAGAAACATTCCAATGTCTGGGTGATTGATTGCGCCAGGTTTCTAGTGTATTAAAAGCTAGATTATTAGGCAGGTAGAAAATAATTCTAGCTAGACTCGAGCATACAATGTTCACTTCTTTGATCTTTCTCACCCCTTTTATTTTAATCTCAGCTGGATCACGTCCACGGCTAAAGATAAGCCTTTCTCAATCTTCACCATGTCAACTGGTTCTAAGCTGTTCACAATCATCAGAAGTCAGCGGTCTTCACCATGTCTCCGCTCCTAATTGTCCCCCACAAGTAGGAGCTGCGACTGGTGCTCCAGCGCTCTATGATTTCTACTCCATAACTTTTAGCTACATTCTCTTTTAAAGCGCACTTTTATGGCTGCAATCTTATTTTTCTCAATAAGATCGCTGAAGAAAATTGTTATAGCCTTCTGGCTATGACAATTTTCTTCATAGCATTTACCCCTAGCTTCCCAATAATTAAGGTTTTAACACAACAAGCATTGCTTCATGAAGGCACCTAGAACGTGTACCATATTTAGCGGCACCAGAAGTCATATAAAACATCATCCATATCAACGCATCTCTCGTTCTCGAGAACTAATCACTTGACCTTTTTAATGCTCTCGTAATTTCTATCATTAATCTACCCACTTACCAGTCGATATTATCTTAACTTGAAGACCGATCGTCGGCATTTAATTATCAAGTCACTGACTTTCGAAAAGCCAAAGTAAATCACTTAGTTTCACTTGAAAACAATAGCGCCCGGGTGTCAAGAATTTGGGGCACCCATCTTTAAATACAATGACGATTTATTTCAAGTTAAACACCTACTTATGAAGCAGTTATTTTCTTTGTTTACTCTCTTGTGAATAAGTCAGAGATGGATCGGCGACCTAAAGAGCTAGCGGATGTTTTGCAATGCAAAATTTGGAGCAGTGTCAGGTAAGGACAGACTTGCAAAATGCCTGCAAAAGAGCTTTTTCGTCTATAGTTTAAATGTGTTCTTAATATTGTTGACGAAACGTCAGAGTTCTTTAACTATTCACATCCAATACTACTTGATGACATTACGCCTGTAATTCCCGTTTATTGCCCGTGGTACTACCCGTTGTACTACCAGTAGTAACCGTAGTACTACCAAGCGATCTAGTAGTAGTACTGTTAGGCAGTACAACGGGTAATTCCCAGGGCCAATCTGATACTACATCCTCTTGTACTGATGACATCAACTTTTTTAAAGCAGCACAAATTGGACTACTTCCGTTGGTGCCCTGAGTACACGTCTCGTGGTAAATCCCCTCGATTCCCGATAGCGCTACAACAGACCGTGTCGAATTTAAAAAAAGATGACGAATTTTTGATATCTCGTAATTACGTATAACGTATGGAGTTAAATATAATGTTGACGTAAAGATATTTTGGCGTTAACGGCTTTTGCAGGGCCGGGTTATCAGTTACCTACCAAATGAACTTGTTTTTTATTATAATGCGAAAACAAGTCTTGATTACTTGAGCTGTTTTATAATAATGATTGTGTTTCGTCGTAAATGCTTGTTAAAAAGTGCCTTTAGGTCCACACATTATTTCAGTTATTATTAGTTGCGATTCTTTTGGCGATAAAGTCTCGGACTTGTTCTAGGAAATAAGATTATATTTAACATTCAATAACATTATTTTAAGCTAGTTTATGTAATCAGCAAATCTGTCCTCCCGTTCAAGGTGGACTGGAAGGGACTGTGAGACTCGTACTGACTAAAACACGTCCTGTTCCTTCAATTGCCCTTTGCATATCAGGATCGCTGTATGGAAACATTCCAAGATAGGTTGACTATAATCTGACGTATACGTCTAACAGCTTGATGAGAGTGGATGAGAATGGCGTGAGATTGAAGAGGCCACTATTCAGCAGTGGACCAGCCTATAGAGGCTGGTGACGATGTTGTTCATAGTCTAAAAACCTCCAGTAATCAGTTATAACTGCCATAATCCGTTTCCAGGATATTTTGTATTCACAAATAACACCCAAGGAGAAGATTGATACAATAACACCCAACAAGTGCTTATAATCGCCTCTGGAATTCAATTTTGCACAATAATACCTCTGCCAGGTGTAACAATCTATTGCTGAAGTGTTTATTAACTATTGTAAGGTCTTTAAACCTGCCACGGTCTTGGCATACGCGTAATAGAATCGACTAACTAAAACAATTGGTTTCTAATGGCATTGCTTGTTATTCCTTGTAGCTAAAAAGAAAATAGATATTTTCAATTAAATCGTGAGCACCATTAATAACATTTCAAAAGACCTTGTTTAGAATATTTCCTTAAAAGTAGATCGTTAAGAACATCCTGACATACATGTTTCATCGACTAAGCCGGCCAAAAACATCCTGGTCTATTTAAAGACCAAAACTGTTTCTTCAATTAGGCTCTGATCTCTTTAAAGTCCAAAACCAGGTTTCAAGTATTTTCTGGTGTGAGGTTATAAGAAATATTGTGCAGTAAATCAGAAGTCTAATAAATCATCAGTTGAACCGAAGATATACGCACGTTAAGAATTTTTTTGTAAGAACATGCTGACAAAAAAAGTATGGTAAACTTAGCTGTTTTTCATCATCAGTGTTCTACACTCAGTTTTCAAGAACCTAATAATGCACTAGATTAGACTCAAAATACGCCTTCAGGCAAAACAACCGCTCGCACTAATCATAAGGAGCCTCTCAACTGATCCATCATTACGTCAAGATAATGCCCCTGATTTTCTTCAGAAACCATCTTCATCCACTTTCTAACGCCTACTGGAGTCCTTACAGACAATATTAGCCGTTACGACTGTTGTTTTAAGTGCGAGTGTGGCTTGTGTGGGTGGGATAAGACTGCAGGGTCTCGATTTATCTGCGTGCACGCAGTTATTCGATGACATCATGTCTTGTCTAGACTGTACGGTTTGCAAGTTTTAACATGTCTGCTAATAGGGTTGCGGAATTCAGATGAAAGGGTCTAAAATGGACACTTTAAGCAATATTCCCAATGATTCACTTCGTGCATTTGCAGCAACGTCATTAGCTATTCATTCAAGAAGGCAAACATTTGGGATATTGTTGACTGGCCGTTTTAGACCTGATGAAGATCTTTGGGAGTTTTTATGGGCAAAGTTCTAAGTATCCAACTTTTTTACGAGCCTATGTTGTCCCAATGCAAGAAAAAGGCCTCAATTGCCTCCTCCCATCTTTCGGGACGTAATGATTTGTAGACCAAGCATCCAACTTAGATGTAAAAAAGGAAAACTTTTAGGATTACAGCTGACGCTACTCTACGCAAAAGAAATGGAATTCGGATGATGTCAGATTGCTACAACTTCGAAGCTCCAGTCTCAGAGTTAAGAAGCTTATAGGATTAAGGTGCTCTACATATTGTGATCGAGTGCTAATAAATGAAGTGTGGTCTTGGTTTTGAGACTGCCAAAACTGAACATGGAAACTATAAAACTGCAATTTTGAACTTTTTCGTTCATTTTATAAAAACATGTTCAACTTAGCAGATATAATTGTCATTTACTGCACAGTTAAATACTAATAAAAAAGAAACATAATGTCATTGAAATAAGAATAAAAATTAAATTAAACATACAAATAACAATAGAACAAACAGCAAAAGAACTCCTTTCGTCCATTTTCTCACAATAGCTAAAACATCTATTATACGAGATGTTCTAATTTAACTTAACCTTCAAAAGACTAATTTAAGCAACGGTTTATGGACATAATTAGCTAACAACACAGTTATTTTAACACAGGAGAGCAATTTCTAAACGAAAACCGATAGAAACATGAAGGAAACTGTTAAAACAATTTGTTTTAAACGCCATACCGTCTGGAAACGTGACTGGCTTTAAATTCAAATGAATGCTAAACGACGCAAAATCTATATTGGTTGAATTCATTAATGCCTTTGCTTATAATTTACATGTTTCTATGGCTTTTTCTAATGATACGTTTTTACATGTGTGGCGAAATTGTAAAGATTTTAAAGCAGATAGAGTAAATATTGCTATCTGCAGCTCTACTCTCCCAATTTTATTATTATTTGGTAGATTTATGATAAGGAAGACTCATGTTGAAAAAGCTTACTGTTTTTTAAAGTCACAAGCCAGGCAAATGATCATTATTGGCCTATGATACTGGATGGCGGGACCGTGGGCCGCGGGCATGTCTTAAGAAGGTACTTGAGGCCCTAGACCGCAAAGAGCAATTGAAAATTGAAGGAACAGGGTCATTTTTAGTCAGTACGAGTCTGACAGTGCCTTCTGCTCCATCCTTAGCTTTTTAAATATTTAGAAAGGATTTGCTCTTGACTCTAGTGCAGGTCAAAGGTGACAGAGACATAGCCTACGATGGAGCGAGATTACCCAGAAGAAGCCTGTTCACTCTAACTTTGAGGATGTTCACCAACGACAACAACGCAGGAAGCGAATATTGAAAGAATATCCGCCAAATTGAATATTGGAAGCTACAGATCTTCATCAATGCCGATGGGACCACAATAAAAACAAAACATCCAATAAAATCTCCAGTCCCAAGTCCAATGCGTTTGTCTCACAACAACACTTATGGAACAGAGTTCAATTGAGACCGATTTGATATCTTAAACATGTGTGAAACTAGGACGCGACTGCAGGATGCGTTGGAGCGTTTGAACCCAATTCTGTTAATTATAGACGCGTGGCGGAGTAGGAATATGAAGTGTTTCTGATCTTAGACAAGGAAGTAGACGAGAATAAGCAGAAAATTTAAGTCTTGGGGCCATTTTGTGATATTTTTGACGTGATAACGTCTTATAATTCGATGGCCGGCTGCACGCACGAAAAAAGATGACGTCATGCGGCGTTACCTCGCTCTGTAGCGTTCCATAGCAACGGCGTGTCAATTGTTTGTTTGTAGCAACGTAAAGTGCAGTATTTTCTTATGACGTTGTCACGTTCAACTAACGTCAGTAAACCGACTTTACAGACAAGACAACCGATTTTTTTTCTAATATATTTGACCAAATGGCACTTTTTATCAATGATTTTCAATTCGCTCTCTGATGTTGAAATGATTGATTTACTTTAGAATCAAGAAATCGCTTTGCAAATGTTTCCTGAGATTGTGAAGTTTAAAGGGGGTGGGGGGGGGGGGTTATTCCAAAAACAATAATTAAAATAATGACTTTGGAATTCGAAAAAATCCCTGTTGAATCAAAGGAGGTTGCAAGGAGTCTTCCATGATTTCATTGGCTCGTCAATAGACTTGGGCAATCACTTTTAAAGCGTTTCATCCCACACCGGCTTTTAACAGTTAAGCCACAATTCATAATCGGCCTATAATCTATCTGTGCCTCTAGTGAAAAAGGGTTTAAGTCCGATTTTGTCGAAAATGAGTTAAGTACACTAAAATGTTCAGAAAAAAATGATCTATCCATTCGTGAAAACAGATCTTGCCTATCTTTAAAAATAAGGAAGTTAGCAATGTGCAAAGGGGGTTAACTAACACTAAAAATATTACAAAAGCGGGGTATAAGTGCACTTTAATTTCTTTACACAAAACTATGTTTATTTTTATTTTGTGTCTTTTGATCTAAATAAACATGTATTGTCAGAGCTTCAATTTGTTTAGTGAATACCGGCACAAGTACATTAATTCCTTAAAAATTGTTATGTGAGTAACGATATCACTTGACATAAATCCGTTTTCACCAAAATAAAAGACAAAAATCCAGAATAAGTTTTTTGGTATCAGTTTTCACGTATGAAATATTTATATTAAAAATGCAATTTGACATAACTAAAATAATACCAATATTTCGCTGCTATTTTTCGTGAGAAAAGATACAACTGGCCGATACGGGTTATGGTGCTGGTGGGTGGAAAGTGCGTAGCGCTCGCACTCTTTCGGTGGTCCAAGCACTCTATTGAAGGGAACTTGTGTCGACGCACTGCAAAAAATCAGTAATTGCACTGGTAAGTTGTACCCTTTTTCACATATTTTAGCAAATTATTTTTGAGTGTACGTATTGTTATTTAGATTTTTGTCCAAATGTACCCAATTACACCGAGTTTTTATTTTAAACTCCATTGCGTAACTTATTATGAAGAGGAGACATTGTTTTTTTTTTGTTTTTGTACGTATGTTAGTTAATTCTTCACACAAAAACACTACAATAACAGTGGTTATAATAAACAACCACCAGATATCAACCTCACATATATATTTAACTACACTTTATAGTATAATTATATAGATACGTAAAATTGTCAAATTAGCACATTTTATACTTCTATTTCGACTTACCTACTTAACTTTCATATCGCGATTCCCTGATGTAATGTTTTAATAAATAATATAATACATAATAATAATATTCCACAACTATCACACAACGCCATCTAGTCCCAAGCTAAGCAGAGCTTGTGTTATGGGTACTAGACAACTGATAAACATACTTATATATTTCTAAATACATACATATTATGGATAAATTACACCCAGACACAGAAAAAATGATCGTGCTCATCACACAAACATTTGTCCTGAGTGGGAATCCAATTCACGACCTCCGCAAAGCAGTCGGGGTCACTTACCACTAGACCAACAGGCCAGTCAAATATATCTATTGTTTTAGAATGGCTGGTCGTGGTCGCATTAATTGTTTGATGGGTCTTGTTTCCAAAGATATGGCAATGATGGATGAAGTAGATTGGATTGATGGCGAATCTATACCTGTGCTTATATCTTCCGAAACTATTCTCCAAAGGCTACACATTCTAGGGATCATTCTCCAAGATCAGGATGTTCAAACAGTTATCATCCAAGGCTTGAATGTTTAAAAAATAACTCACCAAAGCAGGGAAACTCTTAAATATTTTCTCCAATACCTGGAAGTTTCAAAAACCTTTTCGCAGAGCCTGATAATGATGTCGATACATTCACTGATTCTGATGAAACTTTTGTCTTATATCTTGATATTATTTCTATGTTCACTGATACGCTATCATAACCCAATTTGCATTATCCCACAGAAAGAAGTGACGATTTCATTCCAAATAATCTGACACAAGTAACTCAGATTGTTCACTTTTACAAAAACGTAAAAGGCGATGTCATTATTCCACAGTCAGATTTAGATACGAGCAATAATAAGTCATTTTGGGATATAAAAAGGTACTTAACAAGACCGGAAACGTAATCCTAGGAAAAGTAACAAGGAAAGAAGAGATACAGAAACTATAAAAAAGAAGAGAAATTTAAAGTTAAAAGACTAGGACCTTGTAGAATTATTTTAAATTATTACTGGAGCTTAGAAGTCTACGACAGACGAGTTAAAGACAAAAGAAATATAAAAAAGGAGAATTTCATTGTAAGTTGTGTGATGAGGAAGAATGGAACATTGTTAATTTGCAGAGGGAAAGAGGAAAATCACCACTCCCTCTGTTTGAAACGGTAATGTATTCCTAGGTCATACGATGGGCCTAGCTAATTCAAATGAGAAAAAGAGAGATTTGATTTCTCTTCTTCCGCTAATAAACCCCAGTGTTCGATCTTTTTATAACAACCTTTTCATTGACGATGATAATATAAAAGATCAACATCCTCTTCTAAACGACAGCAACGACGACATCGAATAAGGTTTTCTGGATCATTTTTAAGGTTTCTGTTAGACTTGATTTATTTGATTATTTTTTTATTTTTGAATTGTTTTCCTGATTAAAAAAACTGCGTCATAATACTTAATTAACTTCTTCAATACTTTTTTACTAACTGCATATTTATTTTAAAACTGGAGTTTATTATCGGTAGAAGTGAAATTAAAATAAGGTTTTCTGGATCACTTTCCCAGGTTTCAACTGCAGTTGATTTGTCCTGACTTATAAAAAAACTGTGCTATAGACATTTCTTGATATCGAACAAGATTTGAATCACTTTCAAGGTTCTGTGGGACTCGATTTGTACTTTTCATTTGTTTTTTAATTGTTTTTATGATTTAAAAATAACTGTCATAGGTACTTCTTAAAATACTTTTCTTCACTTTAATAAAAAAATAAACACCACAAAACTACATATTTTTTGGTTTTATTTTGGTTTAAAGATAGATATAACTTACACAAATGGTTCACGTAAGTCAACATGCGCCTTATGTTACGTCTAATAACTATGTGAAAAAAGATACAAGTTATTTATTTTTGCTATTTTTCAAAATTTTATCATGTCGATAAAAAGTACACATTCAGTTCATTTATTTTGGCTATTCCAACACTAATTATCTGATTTAATTTCTTAGTTATCATACAAATAACTCCAAATGCGTATCCTTTTTCACTTTTGTGAATTAACTTTTTGTGTATGAGAAAAGGGATCTAACTTCTTTTATACCCTTGTGTAGTTCATTTTGTGTTAAGTATAAGTCGCTATTTTGAAAACTATTCAGTTTATGTAAAAAATAATACTAGAATAAGAAAGAACATACATTTTTTACCTATATAACATATCACATATATTTAATTTGACAGCTGTTTAAATGCCACACGTACTTAAACATGTAATTTGGTGCGCGCGGGGCGTTTTTTGCGTCTCCTGTAAAGTTGCATTTTTAGACTTAGACCCTTTTTCACTAGAGCCACAGCTATATCCCTCTACTGAGACAAATACCTCGCTCTGTGAGAGAAAGGAGTCTGTAATCCACCACAATGCACCCAGATGTCACATGTGTTCGAATTTTTGGTTGATTGGTTGGAATGCTGGTTTCCTAAAGCTGTTTTCCTTCATCATTTAGGTCTGAGCAACATGCAAATAACAAATACTATAATACAAAATGCTGGCATTATTTGCTTATTTACTCCGATCTCTATTAACATTAACTGCGTGGGATGATAAAGTAAAGATAATTATATTGATTTCATCCACTATGGAAAGTAAACTATTAATAAACAAATCTTTTACATACGTTTAATATTCAATCATTTAGCTTATCGTACCTCGTATAATTATACTGAGTAATTAAAATATTATACAGATTGTATTTAAACGGCGATTTACGGAGTTAATTCAATGCAAATTGCCTTATTTTTGTTTAAATAAATTATTGAGGACATTAACATTACTAGAAAAGGTTAGGCTTTAATTTCGAAAACCTAGTTAGAATGTGGAAGGACTTCTTAAGTTCCTTTTTTTTAATTTGAATCTTTTTGAAATTAGACTGTATTTTTATTGCACGGGTCAAAGTCGTAGGATGTGTTGCCAATATAGAAAAGAAAAAAGACTGGAGGTTAGTTTTTTTAATACTCTTAGAAACATTTTATTTCTTCATGAGAAATCGTGAACGAAAGATCAAGAAAAGAGCTAGATTACATTTCTTCTTGTGGCTTCAGTATTTCGCTGCAAGAATCTTTAGAAAAAGTTCTCATATTTCCAACAAGATTTTTAACAAAGAAAAGTTACATACGTTGTATTTTTCTTTAACAAACAAACAATTAGCAATGCTAAACAGTGTCACGAACATACTGAGTCGGATACTAAAGAAAGTGACAGGTCGCATGTTTTAAATTTATAATTGTTTAGGAAGGTAGGTAACTAGGAACTAAACGTCCGGGGAGACGGTAATTTTAATAACTTTATAATACTTCTTGGCCAAAATGGTGACTAAAGTCATGATGGCCCAAAGGTTTCGGGAAGTGAAATTGGTGAGTGCCAATTTTATACCACTCGCGGCGATAATTTTTTTGAGGAGTGGCTGGAGAGACGCCACGGTGTCCTCACCGGACTCCCCACCAAATTCGGCAGCAAGATACTCTCGATTGTCGCCACTGTGAGAACCGTTCAGTGGACACAGGGCAGCATACAATGGTTGTCTGGCACACTTGGGCGTAGCACCGCCGCCGCCGCCGTGTCATCGTGGAGGCGGTAGTTCGGCGTCCTCAAGTCTGAGTCTCAAGGATAGTACGGAGCAAAGGGGCATAGTGGAAAGCGTACACCTCCTTTGAGCTCCTTGTTTCCGGCCACGAACTTGCAGACGTTTCAAACTGTTAGCGGTTTTGAGTCAGCGCTGCGTCCTTTAGCTAGAGCGTCCTGCACTACAGACCCGACTCGACGCTGCAAGCAAAATCCACTAGCGGAATCGAAATGAGTGGTTGTATAATTTTAGTGCCACAGCATTTATGTACAAAGCGGTATAAGTTTGTGCCCTAAGGATAAATGTATAATGTCGTGTTTTCATGACATGAGTGGTGTATTTAATGGAATATTATAATTGCTTACATTTGTGTAAATCTAGTAAAGAATGACTGTTTTTATCTTTTTGCTTTGTTGGTCCAGAAGCCGCAAGCGCGACTGTTCACGGGATTCCGGGTTTATCGGGTTGGGCAGTTTTTCTATTAGGAATTTTATCTACTATGGATGGAATTTGCCATTCAACCGATTAAGACTAGTACACTCTATGTTATAATTTTTCTCATCTAGTCCGTTGACAGGGCATGGCCTGATGATGATGATGCAAAAGGTAAGTAAATAAAATAATTTATAATAGAAACTGTTTATTTACTCTTAACCAAAGAGTAAATAAACAGTTTTGAATTCGTTCATTCATTGTTACAGTTTATTTTACTTTGTGGTTACTAAGTTAAGTATGAATTCTGCTGTATCAAAATAAATGTATTTAAAATTACATAAATGTGCAGAAAAACATTTATCTGTATGATTCATAACAACAGCATAAATAAAATATTTAAAACTTACAGGCTTTATTTTATTTGAAATTATAATTAATATAATGTTATCATTTAAGTATCTATTTTAATATTTTACTGCAGGTTATTCGGACATTCACGGACACAGTTTTCTTCTCGGACTGGGAGCCGACCCCAACATAGGAATTAGGAAAAGACTTAGTAGACGAGACAATGACAGTTGAAAGCACAAATAAAAATAATAATAATAATAATAATATTCCACAACTATCACACAACGCCATCTAGTCCCAAGCTAAGCAGAGCTTGTGTTATGGGTACTAGACAACTGATAAACATACTTATATATTTCTAAATACATACATATTATAGATAAATTACACCCAGACACAGAACAAATGATCGTGCTCATCACACAAACATTTGTCCTGGGTGGGAATCGAACCCACGACCTCCGGCATAGCAGTCAGGGTCACTAACCACTAGACCAACAGGCCAGTCACATAGTATAGTCACAAATATAGTAACATAGTATTCCACATTTAAAAAATGCGTGCATAAAATAAAAACTATCAAACCAAACATGATGAAATATAATGGGACAAAGAAACAAGTATACAACAAAAAAAAAAACTTACAAACATCGGAGTAATCGGTGTACATACACAAAAAACTCCTTGAAATTGAGAACCTCCTATTTTTCGTCATAAAAAAAAAATAAGAAAGCTACTGCACACATCCTTTTCAAAATAAGAATACATTCCCATGACAATACAATAAACGTAGATCTAAAAAGCGACAATAAAAACAGTCATTTTATAAATGTAACTGTTTATTTGACAGATGGCAGCAAGGATGCAGTGTGGGACATAATTATACACCCACTACAGTCTCCCCATATATGGGAAGACTTGAGCAATCAATTCCAAATGTGTTCCACATGCTAAAATACGATTGCAATATTTTGAGTAACAAATAAGGATTTTTATGTTTTTGGATGATAAATTCACACTGGTTTTTCTAATTTAACTTGGAAATTGGATGTCAGAAGTGGGTCAATTTATTTGTACTGTAATTTATGATTTTATGTTTTTTTTTTACACATTTGTGATGTAGAGAGAAAAGTACTCTCTTTACCTTGCTGGCTTTATCTTGCTTACCGCTTGCAAACAACTAACTCAAGTTGGTCACAAGCTTGACTGTGGAGCGTGATGTTACAGCTTTGAATCCCAGGTGGGGCAATGCTATTGGCTTTTTCCACCAGGAATTACTCAGTAACAGCCTCGGATTCATGCCCAGTTGATGGAAATAGGTTTGCCTCTAATTATGTGGGATTATACAAGATTATTGGTGAAATGTGGCTGTTCTTAATTGGTACAACTCTGCCTAACTTTTGGGGTAGGCGATGTGAGATGTTATAATAACAAAATAAAATAACTTTTGGCCTGTGAGTTAAGATAGGGGCGGACACCAATCAGACATCTTTAAATTATATATACTTACCTATTTATAAAAGTACAGATAATTCCGTTGTATTTAAATTATTTTGTCACAAATGTCTACAGAAGAGTGCGAATAAGGTGTAGTTTAAGAGTGATAACAATATAATACCATATAGATTTGTGTTGAGTTTGATTACACTTAGTGAAAACTTTCTAAAAGTACAGCAATTGTGGATCAAAGCGTACATTAGTGTAATTCAAAGTTTTCAAAGTGTTTTATTTTCAAAAAACCATACCAAAGTATGTAAAACAGTAAACATAAAGATTAACTAACACTTTTTCATGTAACAAGTTTCAAAACAATTTCAGGTCTTTCAAAATGCAACATGTAACGCAATATTGCCAAAAAGAATAACAAACAGGTTCAGATTATTTATGATCGTAATCAACATAACAGAAAAAGTTAACTTTTATAAAGACAATCGAGGTCACCCGCGCCGTTGAAAAAAAAAACGCAATGACAAAACAAAAAAGGCGAAAACAAGATACTTGATGTCACACGTTTTATCAACTACAGATACCAGAAGATCAATAAAAAATAACACTAACCTCCAATCGCCACTGGATCAATGCGGAATTCGCATTTTATAATGCTAAATACACGAAAATTTTCACAAAAACAGAAAACTAGAACTTAAAAATTCACGAACGATGACTAAACTCATGCAAATTATTGCAATACATTTACTTATGATATCACAGTTACGCACAACACTTGAACGTTTCTCGTGTTAATTATTGTACTAATGTAAACAAAGGACGGCGGCGTTAGAAAAGTTTTTAATTGAAAATAAAACGTAAACAAAACAAACCAAGCGAGTTAGCGAGACGCACCGATTAGTACCTACCGAACTTCGAACTGATTGGAACGAACGAATGATTTTTTTTTTTTTTTTTTTAATGTTGTGGCTATGCCGCTGGCTTGGTTACGAGACCTTTAAGCCAAGTCTTTAATTGAAAAGTCTTCATTTAATTAAAGTTTTGAGAGTTAACACTTGATTTGTGCACTAAACACTTCCACAACTGTTTTTAATAAATTTAAAAATCGGCATATAACACTTTTCAATTTTTAGAATATCGTTCAGGCGGCGGGAGGAATTATTTTGTAGGATATCACTCAATTCACTGGCAAGTATCAGTCTTTCTATTGAAAAATTTTGGCAGTTAAAAATCAGGTGTTCAGCGTCAGCTTGCGGTGTGTTGCAGAATTTACAAGAATCACTTGAAATTATGCCCAAACGGGATAAGTGGGCAGGTGTGGTGGTATGGCCAAAGCGAAGCCTGTTAATCGTGGTAATAAAGTGCCGGCTAGCTGACTCCAGGTCGTTGTACCAGGGCTTTGTTGGTAAGTCTATTTGGATACTTCCGTACCACTTTCCTTTCTGTTCTTGGTCTTTCTTCCAAATGTCAACCCAAAGATTTTTCACATCTTCATATACGGATCTATAATAATCCGTGTGCGGTACATCAATTACATATTGAACATCTAATGAATTTATCCCCTTTGTCGCAGTTCTGTCTGCTACTTCATTTCCAGATATACCTTTATGCGAAGGGATCCAAATAAAGGATATCTCAATGCCCTTACAATTTAACTTATATACAAAATCTTTAATACTATACAAAATATAATTAGTTTTAAAATTACATTTCAAATTTTTTAATGCTTCCAAAACACTCATTGAATCAGTCAAAATTAAGAAGAATTTATAAGACTGGTAAATATAATTTATTAGCTTTAATGCTTCTAGGATTGCATAGGCTTCTGCAGTAAATATTGAGCATTCATTGTCCAGAACAAAGCTTTGAGTGAACCTTGTTTGAGGATCATATAAAGCAGATCTCACATGGTCATCTCCCTTACTGCCATCAGTGTATATAGTATAAAACTTATTATTTTCTGACAAAAATTCTAGCATCTCATTATTATTTACAATTTTGTGTTCTATTACATGAATTGGATGAGTTATAACATCATAGTTGTGGGCATAGCACGGCCATTGTGACTGTTTTTTAATCCTTGTGCATTTATTCTTTATTTCCAGGTATATCCGGCATACCTGTGGAGCTCTGCCCCTCAACAGTTCATCTGCTGAGGACAATGGGCCAGAGACATTTACCAGGTGAGGAACTATTCTGTTGACAACATCATTATTAGCTAGTGACAAAATTTTGAGGCAATATCTTTCACAGAGTAATATTCTCCTCAAGATAAGGGGCATGATTTTGGTTTCAACTTCCATGGCTCTTATGGGAGTTGAACACATTGCCCCAGAGATTATTCTCAGAGCCTTGTTCTGAATTATATCTAATCTATGTACATATATACAATTAATGTAAGCTAAAGTGCTATAGTCAAAGTGGCTTCTTACAATTGCTTTGTACAGTATCGACAATATTTTTGGGTCAGCTCCCCAAGATATTCCAGCAAGACATCTTAGAACATTTAGCCCTTTGTAAGAGTTTTTTGAAATGTATTTAATGTGCTCTTCAAATTTGAGTTTTTGGTCAATGACAATACCTAAGAACTTATGCTGGTTAACTCTCTGGATGCTTTCTGTAGCATATATAACATCATTAGTAGGGTTGTCATCTCCAAATATCATAACACTGCTTTTGGAAGCATTAATTTTAAGATGCAGCCTATTACTATAATAATCATAAAGTTTTCCTAGTGCTATATTTACAGTATCAATAGCTGTGGATAAATTAGAATTAGAAGTATACAGAACTAAATCATCAGCAAACTGCAATATATTTACATTCTGAGTATCAACATATTTACATATTTCACAAGTATATAAGTTATAGATCGAGGGTGACAGAGTTGCACCTTGCATTGTGCCTTTACTGGCCCGCTCTGGTCCATATAGAATGTTATTATGTTTAACAAAGAGTTTTCTGTCACTCAAAAAGTTATAAATCCATTTGGACACAAGTCCAGGTAAACCTATACTACCAGTCAATATTTTGACAAGTATGCCAGGGTCAACATTGTCAAAAGCACCTTGTACGTCCAAAAATACGCAAACGGTATGTAATTTGGTATTTTGTGCTCTTTTCAGGTCTGCTATTAGAGAAATGAAACTGTCAGCACAGCTACGACCGCGCCTAAATCCATATTGCACTGATGGAATAATATTATTGGATTCGGAGTACCAGTCCAAACGATTCTTCAACATATTCTCAAAGATTTTTCCAAGACATGAAGACAACGAAATTGGACGATAACTGCTAGCTAAATCTGGTGGTTTGTCAGGTTTTAATATCGGAATAACGCACTGTGTTTTCCATGATTCTGGTATTATTTGCTTACACCAAAGACTGTTGAGAATTTTTAAAAATAAATGTTTTGCATCATCATCAAGATTTTTAATCAATATATAAGGGAAGTCATCTAAACCTGGGGTAGTATTTTTTCTAGATTGTAAACTCATTAAGAATTCAGTCCATGTAAAAGGATCCAATAAAAATTTGGAGTTTGGGTTGTCATTATTGATATCAAAGTAATGGTTATATTCACTACTATCTATAAGGTTACTATTATCAGATATTTTTGCCAAAAAAGGTTGAATAAATTCATCCCTGTATGATTTGTTACCAGATCTGATGCCTTTAAATCTTTTAATAAGGTTCCAAATTTTACTAAGTGGAGTGGTTCTATTAAAAGTGTTACAAAGGTTGTTCCAACCAATCTTTTTCTGTTCTGAAATTGTACGTTTTTTAATCGCATCTATTCTCTTATAATTAATGTAATTATCTATAGTTGGGTCACTTCTGTACAGTTTCAGAGCATTATAAGATGCAATTACACTTTGCTCACAAATATAATTCCACCAAGGAACTGGAATTCTAGATTTAAAATCACTAGTTTTAACTAATTTAGGAATCACCATTTCCTTTAAGGCATCAAGGCGAGTACAAAATTCGAGGTAAGTAGACATTGGATCCTCTTCATCAATCGTCATGCCATGGAAAACATTTTTGGATTTTTCAAGAAACTTACTCCAATCAGTTTTATTATATAAAAATCTGTCAACAGGTGGATTAACCTGGTATTTGTCAGCACGAATTGCAAGTTTTGTAATAGTCGGGTAATGATAACTTCCCATTGTATCATCATAAGCAGACCACTCACAAAGTGGTGCAAGATTTGGACTAACAAAAGTGACATCAATTGCTGATGGATTGCAATGAGGGCGATTGATTGTAGTAAAGTCACCATTATTAATTACGCATAAGTCATTATCATCAATTAAATTATATAAATTTTGCCCCCTGCTTTTTGTGGACACGCATCCAAAGGCAATATGATGGGCATTAAAATCACCACTTACGAATATAGGTTTAGGGAGGTCCCTGATAATATTATGCAATCGATGCATTCTTATATGCCCAGATTTAGGTGGACAATATACACATAAAACTGTTATGTCGCCTATTTCTGTAGATACAGAAATCGCAATATTCTGAATATCTTCATAGAAATGGGTGTCTAAAACCCTATACTTTAAATAAGGCTTTACTAAGATAGCTACTCCATTATGACTGTTAGCTGAATTTTTATGGTGGAAATTATAGCCTGGCATTTTAAAACTCTGTTGGTCTTTTAGCCAAGTTTCATTTAGTAGACAAATATCTATATTTTCTTTTTCTACAAAATTAATTAATAAAGGTTTTTTATTATTTAAACTTTGAGCATTATACTGTGCAATATTTAAGGAAGTTAAAATGTTGGAGTTCAAATCCATTATGTTGACAGATTTCTAATGAGCATTTCTTTGATAGACGACGTGGTAATGGGCACATCGCCCGATTTGTTTCCTATTTGCACTAAAGTATTGACTAAAGCCATTAATACATCGTTATTGGCAATGATTTGGGCTTTAATAGTTGGTTTGGGAGTTTTAATATCGGGCATGGTTTCTAAATTTGCAGGTGTGTTATGTACATTATCCATATTGTACAATTTCATTTTGTTCTTATTTACAACAAGTTCTTTATTTACATTTTCCTTTTTATTTAAAGCTGCCTTAGAGAGGTCCGGCAAAGGAGAAAAGTCAGTTTTCTTAGTCTTTGTATTAGCAATGCTAGCATAAGTAACTTTTTCTTTTTTTTCTATAATTTTCCTCATTTTAACCGGACAGGTCCTTGATATAGCCAAATGAGGTCCACTGCAGTTGATGCAGCAGAGCTCATCGGACTTGACACACTCTTTGTAGGAGTGTTCTCCAGCACAGCAGCTGCAACGCTGTTTACCATTACATATTTTGGCAGAATGATTGAATTTAAAGCAGCGATAGCACTGCAACAGGGGTTGGATGTACTCAAAAACTCTATATGAAAACAGGTCATATTGTATAGAATCTGGTAATGAATTCGATAAGAATGTAATGCTGACTGTCTGAAGAGGTATCCTGTTCGGTCCCACTTTCTTTGTAAATCTTCTCACAGCTACAATTTCGTAGACAGAAGAAAGCTTTGTGTACAGTTCTTTAGTTGAAATATTTGTTGGCACGAATCTGATGATGCCAACTCGTTCTATTTGAGCTGCGGGGATATATGCCCTCATCTTATACTTATCAAGGAAGCTCACATTGTTGATGAAATTGTTGGCCGTGTTGTATTGCTTGAATACGACTACAATTTTATTCGCATTGACACGGCGTATCGCAGGGTTGGAAAAAAAACAGTTTTTTTTAAATTATATAAAACAAACAGTTCAAAATGTTTTAAACAAGTGTTTTTTTTGTTTTTATTAGTTTAGGGCATTTTTCAAATTAATTCGACTGTTTCTTTTCTAGGCTAGATCTTTATAAACTCGCCCTAATAAATTAAATATTTACAAAAAAACGATCAATAGATAACATTTATTTGTATGTTGCGTAATCAAACGCTTCACATTCACCCGATAGGTATGTTCTAATGTTGATTTTATATTGGGCGACACGTAGGGACTTTCGTAGCGGGACAGGCGGCGCGCCTCCTATTCGTTCGTAGAATAGTTCATTGTTCATAAGGTATATCCCCGCGCAACGGTGCGGGGCTTTACCTTATGAACAATGGACTGAGAAACACCGATCTACTTAAATGTCTAAAAAATAGGGGAATTACCAAATTTCTTTCGACAGCCGACATTATGGATCGAAGTTTACGTTTTTTAATTATGACTAATGTTGTTTATTATTTAAAATTGTTACAGTTTTAATCGTTTTGAAATTATTATGATAATGTTTCAAAAATAGGTGCTATCTTGTCCCAAACAAATCCTGGTACTTAGATATTTGTTTGATTGAATGAAATACCTACATAACATAAAAATAATGTTGGCGGCATGTTTTTGTTTGTAAACGCACCCACGACACAGTAGAAATTCCTAGTGTGGGGCAAAGTTTTATAAAAAAAAAATGATTAAGTCAATTACAATGCCATTGAAAGTTCAAAAATATAACAGCAATAGAGACTCGATTGGTTTTATGTTGAACTATTCAGACTCAAATATCTACTTATTTACCTAATTTTCATTTTATATTCAGATATTGCGACATGAAAAGTAGTTTTAAAACATGTTTTTTTTCGTACTGTTTTATACAATGTTTTAAACTTGTTTTAATCTTTGTTTTTAAACATGTAATAAAAAACACTGTTTAATTTCAAACTGTTTTAAACACTGTTTTAAACATGTGTTTTAAAACAACTTGTTTTAATCATGCCAACCCTGGCGTATCGCCACCACACCTTTAACGTCCGTTGCGAAAATATGATTTAAATATATGGGGCTTTTATTTCCCAATCGTTCATTGTCCTGACTTTCTACAAAAACGTTAAACTCCGTGTTACCCGAATTCTCTGGATACAGTCTTTTATAATTAGGTTTAAAGTAGGGAGCGTAATTAATAGAGTCACTTTCCTCACCGCCGCCGCCGCCGACGTGGTCCTCGGCATCAGCGCCAAGAGTCCGCTTCCGATTCTTGGGATTCGGGGGTTCAGCCCCGCTCACCTCATTCCCGTCCATTTTCAGGATGAGAACAAACTATTTACAGCAAAAATACACAATGTACAGTATTTAAATTCTTGAAAAAACTTCGGACGAAAATTAAAAAGCGCGCCTTGGTTTAAATTCCCGCCAGAAACCCCCACGAACGAATGACGTGAGTTTGCTGGGTTGCCATAATTATGTATTTAAAATCTACCAAATTCTGAAATCTGTATCTCGATACCCCGGAACTTTAAATTGACTTTTTTTTATTATTAATTCGTTATTCAGTGAAAGCAGTAAATAATTATATTAAGTACAAAAGTTACATTACTTTCATTTACACCATGTCATTAACGATAATTTTTCATGCCAATTTTAAATCAAAATATTGTCATATTGATACAATGTTCCTGACTATGAGAATACATTTTATAGGGCGTGCGTGACACGTTTTTTCAAATCCTCTACTTGGAATAACCAAACTCTCAGTTCTCCCTCGATTTAGTCAGTACCCTTAGCACGAGTTTTCAGTATTTGAGACGTAAAGTAAACTGGAACTTTGACATTTCAAATTGACAATTTTCAAGGAAAAAATTAGTTCCTTCTTCGCACACCAGAGGCGCTGTTCCATTTTTTCATACAAGAAACGCTGTAAATACTGTAAAGTAAAAGAGTGAAAATTCGTGCTAAGGGTACTGTATTTATTTATCAGCAACACTGACATGACAGTCCGTGCAGCCAACTTTACGGCAAAATATTTTGTAAACGAGTCCAAGGAATTTTTCTATTCTGCCAAAAATATTACAGCTTGGCCAGAACGGATTGAAACGGAACTAAAATTTTTATTTCTGACAGCGTTTTAAAATCTTTGATATTTGATGTAAACAAAGACCGCAGGTTTGTTAGATTTATTATTGTGCCATAAAACTAACGTATTAAGTGAAATGAAATAAAATAAAATCATTCAAAGTGCTGGTAGCGCAAAGACAATGGCGACTTCCGGTTTTCTACATTTTTATGTCAAGCTGTATGTCAGATATCTACAGCTTGGCCAGAACGGATTGAAACGGAACTAAAATTTTTATTTCTGACAGCGTTTCAAAATCTTTGATATTTGATGTAAACAAAGACCGCAGGTTTGTTAGATTTATTATTGTGCCATAAAAATAACGAAATAAGTGAAAAAAAATAAAAATAAAATCATTCAAAGTGCTGGTAGCGCGAAGAGAGTGGCGACTTCCGGTTTTCTACATTTTTATGTCAACCTGTAAAAATAAAATATCTTAATAATTTAACACCAATGCACTATTCTTTAACACTTTATGTATCATTCCCAAAGTTAATAATGTGTTCTACTTTCCACTCTTTATTTCATAAAAGTACTCTACGATACAGGGGAAGCCCCGTTAATTGTCATTTTTTAACGTATTGAAAATTCATTTGTTTTATTTTCAATCTAGTTGGATTCTTCACAAGCCAGTTCAGTTGTACAATTTACGGATTATTTCATTCCGATATATAATTACCTATATTATATTCTATATAATTTTATGTGTGATATACAAGCGTACCTAGTAGAAGCCTCCAACCTATGTACCTACACTATCGTTTTGGTCCTGTGCTTTTCTTACAAGTTTTTTTATTACCATGATATTTCGAATTTTTATCCAAATCAGCAAGGTTTGTTTACGATTTTGTCACTTGCTTAGTTACGCAAGCGACATCTGTCATCGCAAGCGGTACTAACATTGACACTGAACGTTTCTGATCTCACGTAATAGATGGCGCTGTTCAAAATACTACACAACACCTAAATTTTTTCAGCTACAGCTGTTGAGATGGAAAAACCGTTGATGACGAAAGAAATTAGGAGTCTTATAAATGGAGATGAGTGTTAACTACATAATGATAAAGTTACGAGGCATTCGTCTGGCTCGAACGTGTTTATTGTGTTAAACTAGAACCATTGATTAAAAACAGAGTAATTACGACTTTATGAGCACTTAGTTCTCTAATTACAGTAGATCTGACTACTGATTTTCAGTATTTTAAACAAGCACTTAACACTACGTAATTAAGTTCATATTCTATTGGCTCAGTGTTACTTTCCTGAGAGATTGTACCAAATTGTACCGTCAATAAAGATGACCTATGACATGACAGTGTTGATAAGTCAACAACCTGAATTAAATTGACGGGGAAATTAGAAAAGTGATTACGGCAAGATTATTACAATATAAAATTTCGTGACTGCTATCTTATGAATACAAATGACCTTAGATAATTCTCAATAAATAATAATTGTATGATTATCTTATCTTTGAATTTTCATATTGAATTCATTTGTCGCTTGTTGGTCGCCGTATAAAAACTAAGGACTAGATCAAGCGAGCTACATTTTGTGAAAAGCTATTGGTTCGGTAGCACTAATGCCAAAAAGTGTAGTGATAATAAAACTATGGATAACTTCAGTGTGATTGCCAGCTTCGTGCTTTTCGGATTATTTTTAATGTAAGTATTAATTAAAATAGTTTATATTTTTTTGATGTAGCAGCACCTTTTGTTCAATTTAAAAAAATGCCAGTTATCTTTAACTTCTTGATGTAATTACGTAGTTTTTACATCGTATTAATAAATCGTCGTACTAGCCGAATAAGCTCAAACTCACGGAGGTTATAACTATTGACAGTTGAAGAGTTCTTTATTCTACCGGTTCCATCATCAGACTTGTCAAAAACAATTAAGATGTCAAATTTTGTGGATGGGTGCATGGGATCCACCTCCAGGCGGTACTCCGCAACTACACCACCTATAGGCAGCCGGGGTTGTTGTACATTTGCCACAAAGTCAATTTGCCACAGTTTTTTAAACCTCATACATTGAAAGTTAATTCGTCACAGCATTTCACTTAATTTTTACTGAAGACGGCGGCACCAACACCTCCAAGATCCTGTTCTCCTAGCACTTTCTGTTCAGATTCCACAATGTGTCCTCGTTATCTGTAGTTTTTTGCTAGATTAAGGCCGTAAGCAAACTCATACAAAATGGGGTTTAAAATCCCAGGTTTAAATATCGTAAAACTACGGTTTACAGAAACGTGATTACATAAACCATGGTCTAACAGTCGTAGACCATGGTTCTGCATTGTCTTGTAATACGTAGTAAACCATGGTTCTACATAATAAGCTTGGATTGCAGTAGCTTTTACCGCAGGCTCTGAGCGCGGCGACCGAATTAAGAAATTCTATAACGAAAATAAACCTAACGAAAAGGACCTGACGAAAATAAACCTAACACCCCACATCGTCCAACGTCGTTTCAGTGTGGCAGACTTCGGCACTGTGTTTGTTTTTCTTGACGTTTCACTTGATTGACATAGCTGACCACAGCGTAAAAAAAATGCATATTAAAAAATGCTTTGCAATAGCTTTACCGCGGCAGCCCCCGAGTGCCACACGTATTTTTTTATTTTATTTTTGCAATAAGAGTGATTTTGAATAGATAATTAATAATTACTAGTCGGTACCGGTTGAATAGTTCCGCTATCCACCTCTAGATCATGAATTCCTGTTGAATCTACCATCAGGTTGTATTGTCACAAGTTACGTGACATGTGTGCGCAAAGTCTTAACGATTCGTTCAGTAACCTGTCGGGGTCGCGGAACTGCCCAAACGGGAAACAGTGACCCTGGAACGTTAAGGGCTATTCAAAAATCACGGTGGATTTTAGTGTGTAAGTACAAGGTTGATAGTCCCTTCCGCTCTACGCAGGGTGGGATGACAGTCAATGATTTTCACACCAAAAGGGGTCCGTTTTTTTACACGGAAATTAAATAAACATCCGGATTTTCACTTTCATAAAAATAGCATGAAGTAAGACTCAATTATTACTTATGTGTTATCGTAACTTGTTTAATTAAATGATGATATAAAATCATCATTAATGAAACAAGTTACCACAATTTAACAAGTTAGTTCACAATTGATGTTTCCGAGAATAATAGACAATTATTTATCTATAAAGATGAATATTACCTATACCTACCTATAGATTCACTTTTATCAGAACTAATATCAACTATTCATTGCTAAGCAGGCAAGTACTGCGTATAGGTAAAGCAGAAAATTTTTGGGGTAGAGGTAAGGGATTACAAAAGCGAGCGATGCGAGCTCGACTGTTTCTTGCACCTTTCTATAAGTAAGCCTTTTACTTACTTTAAACAATTTAACTTTTTAGTTATCGATAACCTTCATATTATGTTGTAATAGATGGCGCTACTTGTACGATCCGAATTGACTATCAAATTCTCAAATACTAAACTAACGAAAGGGAAGCCGTGGGAAATGGCTAGTCATGGTAGATTGAAGATCATGTAGCAGTACATTAAGCTTAAATGAATATACGGCTGTGTTATCACAATATGGTTTCTTGATAAAAAATGACGGAGGATATGATTCATCCAATCCAATCCACCGGAACAAATCCTTCCGACAGAGAATTAAGTAACTCATTCATGAAAAATTTTGCAACCTAAACGTTTTCTAATATAATTATGTTACGACCTTACGTCACATTATTATTCCTTAAGGGCCTACCACACGCACGCACAAACTTCACCACAGTTTTACCTGCGCAAGCCCGGTCTGCACGTACAACTTGCCTGTGTGGTTGGGCGTTCAGTGTCCAGTGCCGACACAGATATAATAGATATACCTAGATAACGCAAGAGCAACTACAACGTGCCAAAAATCCGTGCTAGTTTACGACCAAAAATCGTGGTAGGCCATTTTCGTGCTCGTCGAAATCGCTCTATCGTTAGTTGGACGTCAGTTTTAATATTAACATGGTTAATAATTGTGCTGTGGGACGAGGGGGGCACCGTAAGCGGGGGCGATTTTCAATCTATTTGATTTTTCCATGAATGTAGTTTTTGTGACGTCATAACAGGTAGTCAAAAAATGATACGCTTGGTTTTCATACAGATCGTGATACTTCCGTTATCTAGGTATATCTATGTATAACTGTGGTTGCCGACCGTGTATTGTTTTTTCATGCGAGAAGCTTGCGCCGGCCGAACTGTGGTGAAGCTTGTGCGTGTGGTAGGCCCATTATGCAAAAAGGTTACACGCTGTGTTCGCGATGACAGCCAGCGCCTACTAGTAGCGCCATATCATCTGCCAATTCTTCCGATTCTTCCTTCCGGCTTAGATGATAAAATATCCAGATACCGTGTTCGAAACAGAACGTAATGTTTTTACTGAAGCCGTGAAGCTACGTTTTTGTAAATGTGTGAGTGGAATGGACACATATAAATAAATATGTTTTCCTTGGAGATGTTCACTTGTTTCACGTAGGAATCAACAATAAACGACGGGAGTAATTTTTCTACCGTGTTTATTAGCTTCAGTTCTCAGTAGCCTACAAGGAATTTGGACATTATAGAATGTCCAAATTCTATAAGATTTTCGGATTGTTTTTCATTAGGTAAACACTTTCTCTTTTCTTCTTTTAGAGACAGTCTGACGACCTCGAAATCTTATGATTGAGAATCATTTTTATACGCTAGGGCTCATTTAATAAGCTTACTGTAAATAACATTTATTTTTAAAAGTAGTGAGTTCATTCTTCGAACTTCGATATCTCTACAATGGGAACGAGAACGTTCCTAGCACTAGCAAACACTGTAGAATCAGCTTTTATCAACGGAAGAATAGGCAAAACAAGACTATTAAAAAACTGTCTTATTTCTAGAAAACAAACTTTTATTGATTAATAATTACTTAGGACAGACAAAGTACTCGTCAAGACGAATCAAAGGATTCTAAACTCGATGGGTTTGCGGCATTTCATCTGCCTAGCCTTTTCCCAACCATACTGAGGTCACTTCCAGTCCAGTCGAACCAGAAACCAGAATAGATGCAGTAGAAAATCAGTATTTTACATGGAGCGACTGTCTATCGGGCCTCCACAACCCAGTAACTGGGTAATACCTATATTATGATACCCAATGGTAAGACTGGTTGTCAGACTTATGAGCTTCTGACTAACAGTACTTAACGCCTGTCAAAGATCTACAAATGACAGCAGGTACCAAAGGCTTTACGTACTTTCCGAGGCACGGAGGAAACTCGCTATGACAGATGGTCACCCGTCCACAGACCAACCTCGGCAAGCGCGGCTTAACCTGGAAGTTCGGCCTGTGCGGCTGTAATTATTTAGCCACGAGCTCCTCACAAGCTGACAACATATGGACTCATAAATAAATATTAGTATAGGTAGGTAGGTATTAGAGTATTGTCACCTAAGTTACCGCATGACTTTCTAACCTCGGTGTGTCACTTTAAACTTCTTGGTACCGTTAATTTTTGTGGTATCGTCACCACAAACAATGACACCGAATTTGGACCCCCCAGGAAAAAGATCGCAATCGGGAGACATTGTATTGTAGAATTCCCGATTAAATCGCTGCATAGTATCGTGAATCATTGATGACGATATGTAAAGAAGTATTGTTTCAATTCTCATAATTGCACTTGCATAATACAAAACGTAAATGCATATCGTACATCTCGTAATAACACACGCGCCTCATAGAACTATCAGCAATCTGTCGGGGCTTCCCCTTAGAAGGCCAAAGCTTGCCGGGGTCGCGGGACTATCATAACAGGTATCCGTGACCCTGGAACGTAAAGGGCTATTGAAGGACACAGTGGATTTTAGTCAGTACAAGTCTGACAGTCCCTCCTGCCCTGTGTGGGAGGACTTATTTGATGATTTTATTTTACAACTCAACTGACCATGCTTAGAGCAGTGGTGGCCCAGTGGTATCAGCCCCGACTTACAAGTTGTAGGTCGTTGGTTCGAAGTTTCGAACCAAGCCAGGCGATTTACTTTGTGTGATTTCATCACCTCTGCTCTCAAAACGGTGAAGGAAAATATCGTGGGGAAATCGACATGTCCTAGAACCAAAAATTTTTATGACATGTGACATCCACCAAACACGTACTGGTACCGCGTGGTGTATTATGGCCCACTCCCGCTCATTGAGACGTCTGTGTCCCAGCAGTGGGAAGGGAACATATTTTATAGACTGACGATGGATGACTGCTAAAAAAACTTTACCAAATTATTGGTTAGCGCAGATTAGCGTATGTTTTTCTAGGGAATCCCCTGCTAACATTTGCAACTCCATAATAATACTCATCACATATGTAATATTATTGCCATGTGCTCCGTCGCATTTATTTATTTATTCATGTACAATTCAGACACGTTAACCATAATTTGTTAGGAGGTATTACATAAAAAAAACAAGCCAAGTGCGTGTTATACTCGTACGCGCAGAGTTTCGTACCATTAATTATGAAATGATTTTATAAGATCATGTTATGTTGTATCTATATGAAAATAATCTGCTTTTCATTGTGTCTTTTCAATTTAAATTATAATGTTTGCATGCTAAGAGGTAGATTGCATAGGGATCATATTTTTGAACTGTAACATCTTATGTACTGTACCTGCAATCTATGCACATAAACGCTTACTTTACTTTATGCTTCCAAACCGCTCAGGTTTGTATAGGCCTTAAAGCTATTTTCAAACTGACAGACGAACCGAATGCGTGGCGTAGCGTTTTTGTTTGTAATGTATGGAATTGTTTGAAGCCTGTCACATAGAGTATCGGATCGCTTTCGCATTTTTATATGACATGATTCGGTTCGGTTCGCTATCGCCTGTCTGTTTGACAAAGCCCTAAAAGTTTCACGCCTTTACGCCTTCTTCCCATATGGTGGCAGGCAGAAAATATAGAGCGCCACCTGTTACGGTCCTAAAGGCGCTCCCTGACTGCGAGAATTACCTGTAATGTAACGTTACAGATTCGAACATTTCATCAGTGAGTGAAGACAATTATCGAGCATCACAATGCACACCTAGTATCAAATCTATTCCTACAGGTATGCGAATGCTCGTCAGTCAGGCAGGTAGTATTGTAATGTAATGCTCAAAGTCGAATCATAATGTTATATTACACGCGAAAGCTTCCGGTGAGGGAGCGCCTTTACATACTCGGTTTTAATGAGCATTTTTACGAATTAATACAGAAAAACAAACGAGAGCGTTTTAGCGGCCTTATAAGGAAAGTTCTGGCGAGTTTTTTGCCATACCGACTGTCAAGTCTGACATCTTCATGAAGAAAGAAAGACGACCATTGACTAGAGAACGTTCGCCAGAAAGATCGTGAAAATGGGACCCCTAAGCGTCAGTTCACATCCATATTGGCTCACCTAAAGTTGTTTACCCGAAATTGTTCTTCCTAACGATTTGTAATCCGAATGATCACTCTTCCTAAAGTTTTTCATCCTAAAGTTTTTATTCATACTTTTTGTAGTGCTACCGGCGATGTTCATAACACTCATTTTTCCGAAAATTGTTATCAATAATATCGTTATTGTAAATATATTGAAACTCCTACTGTTTTTTATCATAACGTTTTTATCCCTAAACATTATTACGGTGATATTTTTATTTAGTCATTTTACTGGATTTAGTCAAACTAAATCCAGTAAAATGTCGACAATTTAGTCAAACTAAATAAAGTAAAAATAATGTCGAGAAAATTCGACGGAGCACCGCGAAGCGGTGCTCCGTCGAATTTTCTTCTCTTCTGGGTGGTTTAAAAAAAAATAACCACGAAGGGGATGGCGGGGTCTTTCAGACCCCGCCATCCCCTTCTAACCTAACCTGTCCGAGTCGGGGTGCCCCCAGTCGTTTTTGGTCAGAGTGACGTGTTGGGGTCACTATGAAAAAATACTGGCGACAAATTTCCAGGTTGCGCTCGCGCGCCTCTGCCGCGGCACCGCTCGCTTTGCTCGCTCGACTCGCGAATAGCTGGTCACAGTTCTAACCTAACCTAACGTATGGATATCTTTTCAGGTACACATAAAATTAAAGAAGACGTTTTAACTAATAAAAAAAAAACCAATTCATATAATTAGTGAGTGCGAAGCAAGCACTTCCTCAAGTATACGTGCTAATATGCCAACAAAATAAAAATAAATCTAAACAAAAAAGATATGACTTTGAATAATAGTGTAAAAGAAGGTTATGTTGAGAAAATATAGGAAAACAAATAATAGTATAATAGATGTTTATTGCTACCGACATTATGAAGTCGAATGATTCGGAATTACGAACATTAGTGACAGTGCAATTAGGAGTTGTGATCATTAGGATTAAAAATGTTAGGAATACAATTTTCGGGTTTCCGATGATCGGAGTTTAAATTTTAGGTGAACTTTGGCGCGCCCTCAGTTCACACCGAGACGCGACGCGAAGCGACGTGACGCAACGATACTTCAAATTTGTATCTTTTCTTGTAGTAAACAAAGTCAGATTTTGAACGACGTGCGCGGCGCCGCGCTGCGCAGCGCGGCGTCGAGCTGCGTTGCGAAAGGTGTATCTTTTGTTTTTTAAAATAGAGTTACATTTTGAATAACTCTATTGAAAAGTGCGCGCAGCGTCACGTCTCGGTCTGAGCTGACCGTAAAATATTTATTTCATTCTGTCTTTAATGCCTTTGTCAAACTGACAGACGAACCGAATGCGTGGCGTAGCGTTTTTGTTTGTAACGTATGGAATTGTTTGAAGCCTGTCACATAGAGTATCGGATCGCTTTCGCATTTTTATATGACATGATTCGGTTCGGTTTGCTATCGCCTGTCTGTTTGACAAAGGCCTTATAGTTGTTGTAGTGGCAAAAGAAATACATCATCTATGAAAATTTCAACTGTCTAAATATCAGGGTTCATTAGATACATCCTGATGAAAGAAAGACGGGCAGCGAAGTCTTAATAATTGGGTCCCTTTGGGTACCTACAGAACCCTAAAGACTGTTAGTTTATCTAACTATAACGCAAATATAAACAACTAGATGTTGCCAGTGGATTCACCCGCTAGAACTCGAAAATTATCCCACGGGAACATAAAATCGAGATAAAAATTATGCTATGTGTTAATTCCAGGTTCCATCTTAATTCGTTCAGTAGTTTTTGTGTGAAAGAGTAACACACACACACTTGCGATGTCTTTTTTTTTTAGGTAGTAAAACTATAAAATGAGTCCTCTTGCCCTGACTATAGCGAAAGGGATTTTCAGACTCGTACTGACTAAAATCCACGGTGTACCTTCAATAACCCTTTACTATCCATAGGGTCACGGTTACCTTACAGTCCCCCAACCCAACTTACGATACCTACCTCTGCAAATGTTACACCAAAGACTACCTACAGTACTGTTTCTCCCTTCTCTTCAAATCCATCCAAAGGTTGTCTTGAAAAGATCGCTTTTAGTGATAAGACCGCCCATTGTGTCACCCTATGTGTAAGATATTCTTTATATTTTTGTAATTTGTTTGGTGTGCATTATAAAGTGTATTCTATCTATCTATCTACCTCTGATATAGTAGAAGACAGGCGAGTGACTTATAATCAATAATCATGGCGTATTCGTTGTCGTTCCAAGAAACAAACGACCTGTCTGTCCCATGGTAGCTACGTCACTGACGATTACATTGAATTTTCGCGTATCATCGTATGCCATCGTAATATTAATGAAACGAAACTCAAATCCAGTCAATTGATGTAGTATAGTATAGTATGATTCTAAGAACGATGGCTTCCTTTACAATGGAATTACATTGTATCGTAATGGTATGGATTTTTCTTGTTTTTCCTGACGTAGACACAATGATCCGTCTTATTACAAAATGGGGTTTAACTAAAAACCCAGGTTTAAATCATAATCATCATCATAATTGTTATTTCACATGGAATTTAAACCCTGGTTCTGCAGATAAGCCTGGAGTTGATAGTCTAGGTTTAAACCAAGGTTTACCTATTTAGTTTTTGTAATAAGACTGAGATGTCAATTATTTGTTCCGGATAATTATAACCGTGCCAGGAAGCATCATTTGTCGCCTCATTTTGTCGCACCGTAGCCCGATCCACCTCCCCTGTACCGCGTATGCTGACGATGCTCAACGCGCTCGTGGAGACCAACCCTGGATTGGACTTAAGTTTGCTGACGAATGGAAGACGATAATGTTGGAATGTTTGCTGTTCAGTGAGACGATAGAGTGACAGGATATTTTAATTTAGTTGTAATGGCTATCTGCTGTACTAAATATTGATAATAAATACACTTCTCATCAAAAAAATCGAAACACCTCGCAGTTTATGATTTGATAAGGATTATCAGAAAAATGTGTATATTTAGGAATAAATGTAAAATGTCATTTAATAGTGAGTAGTATGAGGTTTTTAAATCCTAATGTTAATGTTCTAAATTCAAATTAAGTCTTCATAGGTTTCGTATTTTGTATAATGAGTAATTTTTACCCTGTATGGAATATGAAGGAAATGGGTAAAACAACACGCGTAAATGAAAAAAAAATGTAAGAAACGTTTATTTAATAACTTGTATTCCCTCCGCGAGCTCTTATTACTGCTTCCATACGGTTCTTCATCGATCGGATGAGAGTCACGATCACATGTTGTGGTATATTATCCCATTCCTCTTGGATTGCATTTTGCAGCTGGCTAAGTGTTTCTGGGGCTGGATCTCTTGCTCGAATTCGTCTCTTTAATTCATCCCATAGATGTTCAATGGGATTCATGTCCGGGCTTCTTGCTGGCCATACCATAATGGAGATACCGACTTCGGTAAGATAATCTCGTACGACGCCCGCGGTGTGAGCTCTAGCATTGTCGTGCATGAATATGAAGTCGTTGCCAATAAAATGTGCATAGGGCATCACATGAGGTTCAAGACACTGTTCGATGTACCGATGAGAGTTTAGTGCAGGCAGCCGTGGCCCAGACACAAAGGCAAGTTCTGTCTTACCGTCGGCGCTGATTCCTCCCCAAACCGTCCACGAACCGCCACCATAGCTGACCTTTTCTTCAATGCAGCATTGTGCAAAGCGTTCTCCATCTCTTCTGTAGACCTTGTTCCTTCCGTCGTTACCATACAGCATAATTTTACACTCATCAGAAAACAGTACTTTGCTCCACTGAAGGTATGACCAAGTTAGGTGCTCGCGTGCAAAGTTAAGGCGCGCTCTTCGATGGTCTGCAGTTAATTTCGGCCCATTCGCTGGCTTATGCGGTGCCAATCCGCGTTCCTTCAACCTTCTTCTTATTGTAGAGTCACTTACAGCTACTCTTCGTACAACGCGAAGCTGCTGCTGCAGTTGAAAAGCGTTAAGGCGTCGATTTCGTAAAGAAGTTGTTACAATAAATCGATCATCTCGCTCAGAAGTGACCCGATTCCTGCCAGATCCTGAACGGCGCGTGAACGAACCAGTCTCCCGATAGCGTTTGTAGACTCTATGAACAGATGATAAGCTTAGATGCAATCTTGCAGCCACAACACGCTGACTAAGTCCAGAATCCAGCAATGCCACCACTTGGGCGGCTTCTGCGGGCGAAGTATCCATATGTTTTAGAAAAAAAAGTTTTTTCAGACGTCCCAAAGTCACAGTAAATGAAATAAGAAACAGAAAGTTTAAAGACAAGCGCTAATTTTTAGTTTTTAAACGAGAAACGTACTCCAACCCTAAATACACATTTGTCTCAAAACAGTGATTAATTTCATTTATAGGATAAACAAATGAAATTATTTCGAATTTTGATTTTTTTCTTCTTACTGTAATGACCAAACTGCCAGCTACACAGTAATGTTTTTTTTCATGGAATTAATTCTCTTTTGTAAAAAATTAGGACAAAAACAATAAAAACGAAAGTGTTTCGATTTTTTTGATGAGAAGTGTAAATAAAAATAAACTACAGGCCCATGTCCAAAATGTATGGGTCATAAATGAACCACCAGGTGACGTATATAGGACGATAAAAGAGCGTAAAATAATAAGATTTAGAACTATGCCGTCATTTGTAAGCTGTCCAATTCCCTCTTTTTCCGTGATCCGGGGGTTGCAAGCGCAACCCTCGATTTTTTCCCCTTGTCGCATGATTTTTGTACGGCGTTGCGGAATAATGGATTAGAAGCTGTTTTGAAACAGTATGAAACTGATGCCGTACCTACAGAATTAAACAACGACGATATGAATGAAATGATCCAATTTACCCTGGAAATTGTCAGAAAATCAAAAAAATTACCGACTTTGTGTCGCACAATTTTTTTACGGCACTGCGCGCTTTCTTATTATTTTTCATGGATCTATCGATGGTAAAAATGCCGTACAAAAATATAATGCTTTGGTAATGTTGAGTACATGACCAAATCATTATATTTTCTCTACCTGCACTTTTGAATTCTCACCAGCACTCAGTTGGATAGCTTACAAGTGACGGCATAGTGCTGAATCTTATTATTTTATGTCCTTATATCATCCTATACACGTCACCTGGTGGTTCATATAACCCATTCATTTTGGACATGGGCCTGTAGTCAAGACTCTAGCGCCGCGTCAAAAGGACTTCAGTTAAGACGCAGACTATCAAGTCTAAACAAATCATGACAGTAGAAGAAATAGTCTTTGAAAATAATTATGTACTTTCAATTAATTACTGTGGCAACCTTGACAATATTAATTAAACGTTCCATTATGTTTCAGAATTATGTTATACCTAATTGAGTCAACGTCGATTATTTTTAATCACGGTCTTTCAATTTCTAAACATAAAATAAGGATGGCTACAGACTGGGCTGTTAGATGTTCTTACTGACCTCGCGTTTTTGTACACAGACTTAATTAGAACATTTAATACATAGCAATATGTACTTTTTTTAAAAACTTTAGCTCTTTCTTGATGTTAACAATTTTGCATACTTTTTTGCTCAAGTGCGAGTTATTCATACAAACAATAAATTTTATCAAACAATTCGATTATGTTTCATGTAAGGATAATTTTTATAGTATGGAAAGAAAACTATCATAAGGTCGAACGTTTCAAATTATTCCGTAAAATGAAAGAATTGTAAATAAGTAGAGCACACATCTACACCTCTACACCATAAGTTTTGGTGAATTGAATTTGAAGTGTTTTTGGCGTTTTCTGATTTTATTTTAAAAGGCATTGTCTTACAATTCATAGCGTGTGTGCGTGCACAAACATTAAAAAAAACTAACTGTTGGCCGCCCCTATAATTTTTCGTTCCGCGTTGGGATTCGCGACTTGCAGCCAATTGCCAGCTACTATGCCAACTTTGCTGATCTAAAGAAACTTAAAATCACTCAATTTTGATCTGATAAAATTGTTTGATAAGCTGGTTATAAAACCTGCCTTTCAAAACTTTAACAAAAGAAACGCGAAAAACTTGTTAGGTACTTAGTATAAAAACGCAGCGGTTTAAAACAGCTCAGTCAGAGGTCAACCTTAGATAAAGTATTACTCATTTGCGTGCGATCTATTTTTAGTTTTGGTATTGTTTATAGTTAAAATGTTATTTATAGCCATATTTGAATACGTAATAATAATAACACATTCTGTGTTAACATGGAGTACAGATAAGAGTTTATTAAAACGGTACAGTCAACAATATCTTGATAAGCTGTTGTCAGAGTAATTGTGCAAAATATCGTGCTAAAATCATCATATCAGTCCACTCACCTAAGGTTGAAAGGGACTGTCAGACTGTTATTGAATAAAAGTCACGGTGTCCTTCAATAGGCCTTTACGTTCCAGGGTCACGATAACCTGATGAGACAGCCCGCGGCCCATGCCTCATTCCCATGTGATGTGGTTTCCACATATCGGGAAAAACATATTACAGTGGGGACTTCCACTCGTAAATGCATTTTAAAGATAACCAACAGGCCATTGCAACCCACACCTGCAAGCTGATTGCAGGTGTGGGTTGCAATGGCCTAGTTGGTTAAGGCGTCTGGAGTACCTATCCAGAAGACGTGGGTTCGAATCCCACTTGCAATCTAGAAAATTTTTCTTTCCTCAAAAAATCATCTTTACGATGCGCGTCGCATGCGTTAATGCGTTTAAAAATAATTAATAAGTATGGTAGTTGCTATCTCATTATACAACATTGATTTGGCTGTAATGCCAACGTGTTGGGTGGAAGTTAGTTAAACACTAATCCAAGAGATGGCGCTACGCTACCGAAAAGCGTTCAAACGAGGAATAGAGAATTTCAGCTTGCAGGTGTGGGTTGCAATGGCCTAGTTGGTTAAGGCGTCTGGACTTCTGGAGTACCTATCCAGAAGACGCGGGTTCGAATCCCACTTGCAATCTAAAATTTTTCTTTCCTCAAAAAATCATCTTTACGATGCGCGTCGCATGCGTTAATGCGTTTAAAAATAATTAATAATGACAAATGACTCGTGCAACCAGTGCCGTATTATCCCGTAGGGTCCCACTATAACCAAGGGCCCAGCAATCCCAATAAAGAAATGAAAAATAGGGGATTGTGTGGTTTAAAAGTGATTTTTTTTCAGATTATAAGGTAAAAGCCCCCATTATTGACACTATAAGAGTGACGGTGAATGTCTGAATTATTTAATTGTATTGAAATTAATCTGACTTTTTTTTGTATTAGACACTTTTATTAATTTATTTAATTTTTATACTTGGATAAATATATTTCGCTTAATAAATGACAAATATATTAATTTGAAATCAGCAACTCAAGTGTGGGTATTATTGACAGGGCAAAATGGTATCAGGGTCTATTATTGATAAATTGCGTTGTTGTGGTATGAAAAAGGGAGGGCCCGTAACGAGCTGTGCCTAGGGGCCCCGAGATGGTTAATCCGGCCCTGCGTGTAACTAATGCTATTACTGAAGTCATTAGGGGAATTCTGAAGGGAGCTAGAAAATTGAGAATGCTGATCGATTTATCGTAGCTCATTTATGACAAGTACATTCCCTAGACTTTTTGAAAATTGAGCTATGGTGATTTCGATAATTGAAGCTTTACGGCCGCTATAAGTTTTAATTTAAGGGCATTTTATGTTTTTATATTTATTCCAATCGTCGGGGGGCATTGATACTTGGGGTCCCCGATACGGCTGATAGCTACGCCTCTGCACAGTAGTAACCGCAAGTCAAATAGGTAAAGCTCCTTCAATAATATAGACTGCAGTAACTAACTTCTATATCGCACCTCCGATAAAATAGGGTTACAACTCGAAAAACCTGGATTTTCAGAAAAGCGAAAACAAACTCACAGATTTGTTATTCAGTCCTAATTCTTGCAGCATTATTATTATGTGATACAAATTATATATATCTAGAAAGCTTACAAAAAATACGTTTTAATGGCATACGCAGTTTTTCAATTTTCCTGAAAAAAACCCTGAAAATTCCCAATTGTAACAGTATTTTAGATAGCTATTCGAATTTTTACTTACAAAAATACAACATGACAAATGTAACAACTCTTATTATAGTAAAAATCAGGCAGTTCTTTAAACCTTTGTTAACTGAATAAGTATTCATATTGCTGTAGACTTCGAAACAAAATTAACTTTAACACAAACATTCAAAATTCTAACAAAAAAAAAACATTTTCAAGAAACTACTTAACAGAACAATTTTAGGTAGTGTTTAATTTATGCTAAGCTTAAATAATATTTGTTCTCCTTAATGAAATATTGTTTAAATACAACGTAGGAACTATAATCATCACAATAAAAATCAAAATCACAGATTAAGTTAAGTTTCAGTTGTCTTTTAATAGCTATATAAAAAAATGCTGGTATTTCAATATTCAATAATAAATTGATTATAAAAAGGCGCATAGAACCGTCGTATATGATTACTATTAATCAAACTCATCAAGTCAGCTTTCTTCCTCACTTTTATTGAAATCTGTCTGATGTAAGTAGGCTTTATTAAATAAATATTTAACTAGTTTAATTCAATCCTTAAACAATAAACTGTAATAATTCGACTTGTAACTGTTCATTAGACAAATTGATGTAAGCAACACGATTTGACCTGTCTGAAACACTGTCATATTTTATTTTGTAACACTAATCGAGATCATTCTAGAGTCAAAATGCTTTAGTCATGTAGCGTTACAACTCCATCAAGCGGCGAATTTTAGAGTTACAGATGTAACCTTATTGGAGAAGATAGTTTATTAAATTTTAAGTATTTCTGTATTGATAACTCAAAAATCGACTTTTTCGAGTTGTAACCCTATTTTATCGGAGGTGCGATATAGTCTTATTGCTATAAAAATAGTAACAGGCGCAACGCGGAGCGTGAAGAATAAAGTTAAAGAGCTTCTTAGGAATTCCCATAGAACTCATTCCCATATCGTTATATGGGAATGAGTCCTATGGGTCTCATTCCCATAGGACTCATTCCCATATAACGATATGGGAATGAGTTTTATGGGAATTCCTAAGAAGCTCTTTAACTTTATTACACTGGTGGCGCAATGGTTGAGCGATCGAATACCGCTCTGCTTCTCTCGGGTCAAATTATCGGACGGACTAAATATTCTATGATGTCGATGGATGCAAGTGGCGAATTGTCGTTCGGCGTGGCGGTCTAAGGGGGAGGCCTATGTTCAGCAGTGGACGTCTTCCGCCTGATGATGATGATGATGATGTGCAATTAGTAGTTTCTTTCGGAAGTCGGCGGCATTGTTCGACTTTTGCCATCGACTTCCTAACGAAAAGATATGGCTCTTTTTCTGATCGTTTATAAATTCGGTTCCTTAACAACTGTGCGACGTTGTGTGTCAGGGGCCAAAACTTTACGATGACGAATTAAGTACATGTGCAGCGGCTAGAAGTATTAAAACTTAATGGCTAACTTCCGTTTTAACAGATGTCGGACAACCCATATGGCATCATTGTATCCATTAATCATATTTGCACTATATTTCATCTCACTTGTGAATTCCCATTCATCAAAGAATCGATGCATCATTTTCGAAGAACACTGAGGGCACTGTTTTAGGAAACAGTAATTAGTATCTAATTGGAATTGAACTCTCTGATAGCAAATTTAAGAAGTTATTCAAACCTAAGCGGTATTCACTACCGCCTTTTCTGAACCGATTAAGATATAACTTTTTGTAAAAAAAGGAACCGACTTCAAAAAACAAACCCAAAACCGGCCAAGTGCGTGTCGGGACACGCACAGTGTAGGGTTCCGTAGTTGCCCATCAAAATACTTATGCAAACTAATTAAACTGATTCGCTGAATTTGATTTTAAAAATAAAGAATTTTCAAAATCGGTCCAGGCGTCTTTGAGAAATCGGGGAAAATACATAAAAAAAAGATTACGACGAATTGAGAACCTCCTCCTTTTTTTGAAGTTAGTTAAAAATAGTTGACAATAAAAACCTACCTATCCCCAAAACATACCCACCTATTATAGCTGTAAAAATAAAGTTTACAAACTTACATTTGCAGTTAAAGAACATGTTCTGCGATACATTTTGTTTAGGAAAATATGCTATCCAAGTACGTTTTATAAGTTGGTCGACTATTACTTGTAAACTTGTAAAGCCTACTTAGTCATGATAATTTTCCTTCAAACTTCGTTATATATACTACTATTGTGAATTTTTTCCAAACATAACCGTTTAGCTGGTAGAGGGGGGGGACACTCGAGTCGAGCAAAAATTAGCACTTTAAAGCTTAATATTTCACAAACGAATCTTTTTATCAAAAAATTGTTTTTGGAAACTATCAATATTTTTTAAAGACCTATTTAATGATACCCCACACCAAGGGGTACGCGAGAAATAAAAAAAACATCCCCACTTTACCTGTACAGGAGGTACCCTAAAAAAATATTTTACGAGATTTTGTTTACCACTTTTTCGGCACAACAAATCCGTATATTTACACCAAATTACAGCTTTCTAGTACTGGGCGTCTCTGAGCTAAACTGCGGACAGACGGACGGACGGACGGACGGACATGGCGAAACTATAAGGGTTCCTTGTTGACTACGGAACCCTAAAAAGGGTCTAATAACTTTTTTTCGGAAGTCGGTGGCTTTATTTTTATTTTATCGACTTTTGCCACCGACTCGATCGATCGATGGCATGATGCATGAATAGTTAATGGCGTGAGTGCTGCGCATGCGCTGTCACAGCCGCGGAACCAAAGGGGCAAGACAAGTAAATCTACGCTGCGCTGGCTCAGTGGGTCCTAAAGGGCCAGACGTTGTAGTCCAACGACGATTAGTCATGCGACATCCTCATTATAAATTTAAAAAATATTATATTCTGTGTATTAAATCCTATGAGCGTGCATTAATTAAGAATGTTAAATGAAAATCTGATTTGTTCACGCCATTAAAACTTCTACATTTAGCACGTATTTTCTTAATTTACCATAACAAAATTCAAAAGTGTAAATACTATATCATCGCCATTTTGATGGCAGTGCTGGGTTGGGCTAAAAATCATAAAAATGTGGTTTTCGGACAACCAAGGGATCATTATACGAGGGTATCAATCCCAACTCGTCATTTAGTACCTATTGTAACGAATTCAAGTATAAGTCAACATAAATTAGCAGTGTAAATGAAGAATTTGATATCTGATGACGAAGTTTCGCTTAATACCTGAGCGAAACCAGCGCGGTAATAGTTATTGAATACCGCTTAGGTATGAATAGGCCTTAAAAAGGGTGTAAAAACTCATAAAGTAGCGGTACGAATTCGTAGCCGACTGCAAACAGAAGCCGTGCAATTACGGCTGATTGGTAGCACTGGTTCGATGTAAATCACTCTTTATTATTGCAGCTGCACTTTATTTGTATAAGGTGTATGAGCATATTTTATACCCTTGCCGAGGTTGGTCTGTGGATGGGTGACCATCTATCATAGCGAGTTTCCTCCGTGCCTCGGAAAGCACGTAAAGCCGTTGGTCCCGGCTGTCATTTGTAGATCTTTGACAGTCGCTACTGTTAGTCAGAAGCTCTAAAGTCTGACAACCAGTCTTACCATGGGGTATCGTATTACCCAGTTACTGGGTTGTGGAGTCGCTCCATGTAAAATACTGATATCCAGCTGAATCTGGTTTGACTGGAAGCCGACCCCAATATAGTTGGGAAAAGGCTAGGCAGATGATGATGTTTGCGCATATTATAAGAATACCTAGAAGACATAATATATTATTATGTAAAAAATGCTGCTGTTTCACAAGATTTTCATGAATTTCAAGATCAAATAGTCTGAATCTAACTTCTTACTGATTTTATAAGGCTATGAAAGTTTGTGTGTGTTTCCAACTCTTTTGTTTGATACATTTTGTGGATTAGCGTTAATTAAGAAGAAGTGAATCTACTAACATCCAATTTAATTTTTTTGTTCCTTAAAAGAATTTACAAGTTTAAACGTATTATTTAAAATGTTTATATGAGTCCCGAAAATCGCGAAAATCCCGGTTTTCTGACGGAATTGCGGGGTCTTTTCATATGCAGAAAGAAACGGGTAATGCCGGGATTTTTGGACCGGGATTTCCCGGTTTTATACCCTAACCTTAAACAAAAAATCGAGGCGGTGCCAAACAAACAAATATTTCAATTAATTACCTGAACAATTTGTTATTGTAGGTACATAGGTTCGTTCGTTCCGGGTTCGTTTTTTGTTTGGAGCCGCAAATTCAAATTTTTTTTTCCTAGCTTTTGGGCCCAATTTTAAATTTGAAAATAGGGACAACATAAAAATAAGTACCTATACTCTTTGAATTTTTTGAAATCGGACCATGCTAGGAAAAGTTAAACGTAAACCTACCTACCTCGTTCTACAATAAACGTGACAAATTGAATCCTTTTTTTTCGCAGCAAAAAAGCCACCACTAGGCTTGTGGTTGTGTACCAAACAAACTAATTAGACAGTAATTTAAAAAAATATTTGATTTGGAGTTTGATTGCCATCGATCGAGTCAAAATTGATGAACATAGGACGCACTTAAAAATTTCCCGAATCTTGAATTACAAGCTCCCAGTCTCAAAAGATGAGTTTTACCTTTTTAAAAATATGCACGGATATATGAAAAAAAATACGTGTCCATTACTTAGATTTGCAAATTAGTATTGATGCTTGAATGAAACAAGCCTAGGTACTAGTACGTCACATTTTTACTATACTTACACGTTTCGTTACATGATGGTGACTCACAGGAACCACAATAACCTACTCATAACAAATTAATATTCAATTAGCAAACAAATTCATTGAACATCGTCATATCCATTCAAGGAAAGCGTCGAATCGGCTACGACACGTGTTTCACACATTTTGAATGGTTCATTCATACATTCATCATACATCGTAACATTAATCAAATGACTGACGGGTGTGATGTGTTATGAGAACGTTCATCATGGTTCAATTCCCAGTTCTGGCAAGTGTTCTCGGGTTTTTCCAACTAGATTCATTGTGAAATTTGTGAAATTAAGTAGGTCATTCATTTTTTTTTCCAGTTTATTTATATTTATATTGATTGACTGATAGTTTGAGTAACTTATGCGGCCTACCTTTTACACTTCGGAAAGATTCTATATTTTAATTGTCATTGGAAATCTGAGCGCAAAACTCCATATTCCGCGCAAGCACGGAAAGTGTTCTCAAAATTCGAACACATTTTACGTCTTCTATTCAATTATATTCTACACTGACAGGCCACACTGCATTTCCTCGCTGTTATGAGGTGAAAAATTGTGTGTTGCACTCGGCAGCAAAGTTATTCTGCGTCTCGTACCTTTGACAACTTCGCTACGCTCAGGATTCTAAGTATATTTGAAATTCTAGAATCCTTCTGTTGCTCAGTTTTCAATTCAAGTACTCGCGCCAAAAAACAACTTTGCAGCCTTGCATTACAAATAACTATTTTAGTATTGTTCGTCGTGTCGTTGCCGTTGAGCTCCTTTTTTGTTATCATGGTAAAATCATCAAATGAGTCCTCCCACCCAGGGCAGGACGGGAGGGACTGTCAGACTCGTACTGACTAAAATCCACGATGTCCTTCAATAGACTTTTACGTTTCTGGGTTACGATTTCCCGATAAGACAGCCGGTGACCGGTGGATATTCTGGCGTCTGTTTATACCTACCTAATAATTGTATTCTCATGAAATCATCGTTCAGCAAGCAGCCGAATGTAATGTAAACGAAGCTGATTGGTTGGCAAGGTCGCTCATGTAGCTGCAACTAGGGTTTCCATTAATATGTTTTACGCGCAACTTATTAACATTTGTAGATTTCGGAAAAAACTTCTTTGACAATTATCATTTTTAACCGACTTCCAAAATCCTCCTTTTCTCAATTCGGATGTTTGTATTTTTTTTTTTTTGTTTGTTCGGGCATAACTCCGTCGTTTAACAACCGATTTGAAAAATTCTTTTTGTTGGAAAGGGTATACTTCCGGAATGGTCCCATTAAAATTTTATCGAAATCGGACTAGCACTTTTTGAAAAATCAACAAAAATCAACAAAAACCTAAGAAGTTTTCAACTTTGTCTACACCGATTACTCCGAGGTTCTGGTCCGATTTCGATGATTCTTTTTTTGTTCGATCAGTATATCTGCCATTTGGTCCCATAAAATTTTCATTTAGTTTGGTACAGTAGTTTTTATTTTTAGTAGTTCTCATTGTGTACATACATACATGGGCGTCGTTATTACCGGTGCTACGGATTACAAAATTTTAGTTCACATGTAAGAAAATTATGTATGTATTTGACAATAATTTGGGTTGAATAGTGAAACTAAAAAGGACAAAATAAAACACTTTTTCAAAACAACCACAAAAAAAGTTCAAAATAACCTACAAAAAAACTTTTCTTTCGAAAGTCGGTGACAAAAAGTCAATGAAATAAAAAATAAAGTCACCGAATTTCGCAACAAAAGTTTTTTTGTAGGTTAATTTGAACTTTTTTTCTGGTTGTTTTGAAGTCGGTTACATTTTTTTTGATTAAGTTTTTTATAGTTTGTTGTTTTCTTATAGCATGATACAAAGGAAAAAATTAATAGCTCGATGCGAAAATTTGGATGAATTATGGATGTTTGTTATTCTTTTACACAAAAACTGCTAAACGGATTTTGATGAAATTCGGTACACAGTTAGCTTATAATCTGGATTAACACATAAGCTAACTGTTAATATTTTATGAATGAACTGTTTATATGAATGAATTTTACACGAGCAACGCCGGCGCCGCCGCCGCCACAGGCATATCGTACAAAAAAAACTAACAAAGACTATTTTAAATTACAAATTTTCCGGACGTTTTAGAGTTTCACAGTCAGTCACAGTGATCCGGACATTAGGCTAATATTTAGATTTTTCCGGAAAATTCCGGATGTTTGACAACCCTGAGTGTGTTACAAATATCTGTACATTTTAACGTTCGGACACAGTTCATTTCATTCATTCGACGAGATTAAACAGCTGTTGCTTGTATTGATATTGTTGTTGTAAAATTATAAATAAGTTGTCATAATAATAAATAGGTACAACTTCATCTTTAATCAGTGATAAGTTTTCAATAATATTGTGTTGTGCAAAGAAGCTAGACTTCGTTTCTAAATTGGTGTGTTGGATTTATGTATGTTTTTATTTGTGTTTTTTTTTTCAACCTTGTGGTAACTTTTGCGTAAACAATGAAATTATGTACCATAATTTTATGCACAGAAATAGCTTGTAAAATTAATTATGGTAGAGAAGAAATTAAATTAGGAAAGAAACCTCTGTGAAATAGATTGACATGTATGAATCAGGTGAATACAAAGTCCAGTACCTAGTACCTACATGTATTGACATTGTAAATGATGATTGAAAAACAATCATTGACGAGTACGCGTAGTATTACACCATAGAAACGGGTTTTGTCTAAGGAGGAAGAGACAAAATACAATAGACATGAAAATGTAAAAATAAATATTCATCAGAGTGTATGGCTCGTGTCAAACTGTCAAAAAGAAAATCAAGTTATGTTGAAAATGGTTGAAAAATAACTTTGTCTATTCTTGGTGGAGATTTAATTGATCTTGCTATGCGTGCTGAGTGACTTATGATAATATCATCAAGCTGGTGTTTCTCGTAGGGATAGGCAGAAGAGTATTAATGAGGCTAAGTCGTATTTCGTATTCATATTACCACGAACACGTTGTTGGCGTCTTTCAGATCCCGCCATCTTCTTCTAACCCAACATGTCCGAGTTGGGGCGCCCCAAGTTCGGAGGTCGCTTCTCTTGATCTTTAATCCATCAACTAAGATTATACGACGAATAGTTTAGTCGAAGCGTTTGCCGATAAAAGGTTATTTCGCAATAAATACCATTCGGAAAATCGTTCAGTCGACTTTTCATTCAACGAAAATATGACTCTTGAAGTAATAGCGGGCCATAGTCGCGTCCGCGCCCCGTCTCTTCTGTGTGTTTTACGTCGCGACGCTTCTATACATTTTGTATTAAAGAGACGCCGAAGAGACATAATTATGTCTCCGCCCCATCTAGTCCAGTCATTAAAGCCCAAACCCGAAAATAATTAGTAACTTGCTGAAATTTTAGGGGGTTCTTAAGGAAGGTAAAATAACATACCGGGTGATTTTGCAGCGTTCTGGGGTGTACGGAAAGGGTTGAAAAGGGGTGAAAAGGTGTTTTTTGCTAATAACATTGCCAAAAAAATTAGTAACACGCTGCAAATTTGGAATAAGGTTGTTCTTACGGTTTTGTAACGTGTATTAAATTTGCAGCGTTTTGCAACATACGGAACATTGTTTTTTTTTTAAAAACAGTGCAATTAGTTAAAAACAGGGGTAAGAAAATTAGTAACACGCTGCAAATTTGGAATTAGGTTGTTCTTACCGGTTTGTAACGTGTATCAAATTTGCAGCGTTTTGCAACATACGGAACATTGTCTATTATTGAAAAAACAATGAAATTGTTTAATCACACGGGTGAAAAAAATTTGTAACTCGCTGTAAATTTGTAATTAAGTTGTTTTTACCGTTTTGTAACGTATATTGCACTGTTTTTTTAATAATAAACAATGTTCAATTTGCTGTAAAACGCTGCAAATTTGATATACCTTACGAAACGGTAAAAACAACTTAATTACAAATTTACAGCGAGTTACAATTTTTTTTCACCCGTGTGATTAAATAATTTCATTGTTTTTTTAATAATAGACAATGTTCCGTATGTTGCAAAACGCTGCAAATTTCATACACGTTACAAAACGGTAAGAACAACCTAATTCCAAATTTGCAGCGTGTTACTAATTTTCTTACCCCTGTTTTTAACTAATTGCACTGTTTTGAAAAAAAAACAATGTTCCGTATGTTGCAAAACGCTGCAAATTTAATACACGTTACAAAACCGTAAGAACAACCTTATTCCAAATTTGCAGCGTGTTACTAATTTTTTTGGCAATGTTATTAGCAAAAAACACCTTTTCACCCCTTTTCAACCCTTTCCGTACACCCCAGAACGCTGCAAAATCACCCGGTATCTTATTTTACCTTCCTTAAGAACCCCTTAAAATTTCAGCAAGTTACTAATTATTTTCGGGTTTAGGCTTTAATGACTGGACTAATCTGCGTCTTACGTCTTTTCTATGTGGCCCGCGCTTTACGAAGATCGAATGAAATAGTATGATTCATTGTGCGTGCGTACTATATAACCAACTATTTGGTATATTTTTAGTGACTCTGCTTATTCTGTTGTAATGAAGTCATATAATGTGGTCATTACCTATTTATAAGCAAAACGAAGTACGCCTAATTTTTGCGAAATGTCACACTTCCGGAGTCAATGAACTTTCTACCAGAATGCAAATGTAACCAAACCAAACCTAACCGTTTTGGTGTGGACATGCTCAGCAAAATTCTTATTGTACCTTTTTTTAACTTTATTTTTTATTATTTCTGTGTGTGTGTCCTATATCAAATAAATATTTTTCTATTCTATTCTATTCAAAGAAACAGGGTAGAGCTTTAGTTAGAAAAGGGTCTGACAGTCTCTTCCGCTCCTCTCTTGGATGGGAGGACTCATTTGATAACTTTGCACCCAAAAAGGCGTCAATGTGCTATTAACTACGGCACTACGCTAAACGTCCACTTCATAAAATCATCAAATCATAATTTTGTAAGTTTTACATTGCTTGACCAGTGACATTGGTGACGAAATGAGATAGTTGTGTCGAAGCAATGTATTTACTGAGACTGAGCAGTGGTGGCCCATTGGTATTGGTCCCGACTTACGAGTTGTAGGTCGTGGGTTCGAACCCCGCCAGGCGCATTACTTTGTGTAATTTATTTCATCACCACTGCTCTCAAAACGGTGAAGGAAAACATCGTGAGGAGACCGGCATGTCCTAGAACCAAAAATTCGAAGACATGTGACATTTACCAACCCGCACTGGGCCCGTGTGGTGGATTATGGCCCACTCCCTCTCACAGAGAGGAGGCTGTGTCCCAGCAGCGGGAACATTATAGGCTGATGATGATGATGATGAATGTATTTACTACAAAAACAATACAGTCGCTGTTCTAACGAAAACTAAAATAATATAGGTAAAGGCGATACATATTTTAAGCTCAATTATTTTTTTATTGATTGACAAAGACTCTTGCAGTCGTTTTCGCCCCACCTAGAGCGGGACGAACACCAATTAAAAAAACAACTGCTGTTCGTTATATGTATAGTCTCGCTAAAACTCGAAAACGGCTGGACCGATTTGGCTAATTTTGGTTTTGAATTATTTTTGGAAGTCCAGGGAAGGTCTAAAAGGTGATTTTGAGGCGGTACGAAGTTAGCCCGGTCAGCTAGTTGTGTCATAAAAATAATGCGAAAAGGCTGATACTAGCGATAAGCGAGCAAAGAATCAAAGCGAAAGGAATACGAAGAAAAATCAAGTGCAGGTAAATGTTTAATCTGTAATGAACGAATAAACAACTCGACTCATTGCTATCACTGTACCACAACAGCAGTTCTCGAACTTTTTTTTTTTTTTTACTTTTTTTTTTTATCGGGGTAAAATCATCAAATGAGTCCTCCCACCCCGGGCAGGGCGCGATCAGGGACTGTCAGACTTGTACTGACTAAAATCCACGGTGTCCTTCAGTAGTCCTTTATGTGCCGGAAGCCGCGGTATACGAGTGTCCCGCGACCACCGCGTCCTATTAACATTTTTAACTGGTGCGAGGACTAAAAATGACGCCCCTGTTAATAAAAAAAAAGTTTAAGCAGTTGGTTTATTTTCCACCAGAAAAAGCAGTGGCTTCAGAAGTTCAGATTATTCTGCTGTCAAAAGTTCATTTAACCAGTTTGTGCGAATAGGAACCTATAATGTGAAGTGGTGGACCATTGAAAAATAATTTACGAGTACCTAAATGATTGTCAACTTTTATTTATTCAAATCTTATGATTAGAAACAATGATATTTTATTAAACAGATATGTTATGAGCGCGCAAAACGTGAAGACTAGAAAATGTCCTACGTGGGACAATTTGCTAGTTTATAATGCCGACGTGCGGGGGGATTGATTACGCGTGGCGCTGTTTGTTAATCTAGCTGTCACTTTTTTTCTTATTGCGTTTATCAAGCTATCCTTTTTACTTGTAGTGAAATGTAATGTGTGAACAAAAAAGTGTGTATGTGTGCTGCCGCTCGGCGCGGAACAGTTTTTTCTGTTGTTTTGTAAGTGTATAACATATCTGTATATTAGAATATCATTGATTAGATAACAAAAATATAAAAATCCGTGTGACGCCCTGTGTATAGGGCTACAGGGCGTCTCACGGCTATGATACATGGAGGGAAAGTACCATGAATATTGTAGAGTAGATGGAACATTTTACTGAAGGAAGGTCATTATTTTAATTTAAACAACAATTTAAACTGCATTCATAGATTTTTAAATAACTACTTGGTTGAACCGGGAGTCGAACCCGCTATACGAGAAAAAAAAACTTTTATCTCTATCATACCGATCGAAAGGCTTCATCATATTATGGATTTTTTTTCTACCCGCACTGGGGCACGCTTGGTGGATTATGGGCTATGGCCCACTCCCTCTCACAACGGAGGAGGCTTATGTCCCAGCAGTAGGAACATTATAGGCTCTTGATGATGATAATGACAAGTGTTTCAAATTACATCCTACTAATATTATAAATGCGAAAGTTTGTGAGGATGTATGTATGTGTATGTGTATGTAGGTATGTTTGTTACTCTTTCACGCAAAAACCACTGAAGGGATTTGGCTAAAATTTGGTACACAGATAGTTTATAACCTGGATTAACACATAGGATAGCATTTTATCGCGATTTTATGTTCCCGTGGGATAATTTTCGAGTTGTAGCGGGTGAAGCCGCTGGCAACAGCTGTACTTATATAATTATGTCAGTTTATATTTCTAATTTATTTAAGCTACGGACAGACAGACAGAACACACGGACGGACATGGCGTAACTATAAGAACTCCTTACTAGAAATCCCTAAAAACCCACAGGTAAATCTATTAACATCACGTACAGGATAAACACACAATTAATATTTATTTTGGTACACTGCAATGGCTGTTTCAATTGATAAGATGCAATACTGTTTACCTTACTCCTTTACTACGTACTTCTCAATAAGATTTGCTGTTGAGGAAAACCGTAATAAATATAAATTCATACAATGATATAAAGCTGATACTTTGCCGAGTACAACTCAGTTCAGTACACGACGCCGTCGCTGACGCGTACGAGCGATTTATCTCGGGAGCTGTGTTACCCCATTTTAATTCACCTAATTGTGTTTTACGTTTTGATCATCTTAGGCATACTTATAAGGTAATTTCAAATCCTTTTTTGAGAGTTCGCCGTTAGTGTGTAAATTTTTGTGCGGGCGGTAAAAATAATCGGGTTTTCGGTTTTCAAAATCGGGATAGTTGCTGTGGCTACCAAAAATTACGTAGGTACGCTGCTTAAAATTTTTACGGACTATTTAGTTCAGGTTTTGATAATCATTTTGAAAGTGAAACAATTTTTATGGTGTAAAAGATTAAAAAAAAAAAACATTTTTCTTGGCAAAACCAGCTCAAATCAGACAAAATTCAGAAAAAATTTAAAAAGCGAACTTTTTTGTTTACGAACGTAAGAATAAGGTTGTATGAGACGTATATGTATTTCACTAAAAACTTAATTACGTGGGTAATTAAGTACTACTCATTTTTTCATTTATGAGAATTTTTGTGTCTGTGGGCTTCTGTGACTTTCATTTGGGGCCTACTTTGCTGGGATAAAATACCTGTCATCGAGGGTCTCAGAATGGAGACGAAAGGCAGTTGCAAGAGGTTTTCAAAAGTTATAGCTACAATGGTTGATTTGACAGTCACAAAAGTGAAGACGGTTTCTCGATCAAACACTGAATACTGTGAATGGGAGAAAAAACTAAAAAGCTAAACATAAAACAGTATAAAATAAATTGAATGTCGAAAAAAAAAGTAAAAAGTTTCTGAGGCAGCGCGGGCGCCAAATCAATCAACGAAGATCAACCTGGCTAGTGGCTACGATCATTCTTATAATTTCTTCAATTACCTAATTAATTTATAAGTTTTTTTGCTTGGAATCACCATATATAATTTATTTGCTTTTTAACCGACTTCCAAAAGGAGGAGGTGTTTTGTTGGATACTTCCGGAATGGTCCCATTAAAATTTTATCGAAATCGGACGAGCACTTTTTGAAAAATCAACAAAAACCTTAACCTCTAGGACCCCAAAGCACCCCAATGGCACAATTTTGTGCCACCAAACTAGTCCAGTCATTAAAGCCCAAACCCGAAAATAATTAGTAACTTGCTGAAATTTTAGGGGGTTCTTAAGGAAGGTAAAATAACATACCGGGTGATTTTGCAGCGTTCTGGGGTGTACGGAAAGGGTTGAAAAGGGGTGAAAAGGTGTTTTTTGCTAATAACATTGCCAAAAAAATTAGTAACACGCTGCAAATTTGGAATAAGGTTGTTCTTACGGTTTTGTAACGTGTATTAAATTATATTTTTTTATTTAATAATATCGCACTGTTTTTTTAATAATAAACAATGTTCAATTTGTTGTAAAACGCTGCAAATGTGATATACCTTACGAAACGGTAAAAACAACTTAATTACAAAATTTACAGTGAGTTACAATTTTTTTTTAACCCGTGTGATTAAATAGTTTCATTGTTTTTTTAATAATAGACAATGTTCCGTATGTTGCAAAACGCTGCAAATTTCATACACGTTACAAAACGGTAAAAACAACCTAATTCCAAATTTGCAGCGTGTTACTAATTTTCTAACTCCTGTTTTTAACTAATTGCACTGTTTTGAAAAAAAACAATGTTCCGTATGTTGCAAAACGCTGCAAATTTAATACACGTTACAAAACCGTAAGAACAACCTTATTCCAAATTTGCAGCGTGTTACTAATTTTTTTGGCAATGTTATTAGCAAAAAACCCCTTTTCACCCCTTTTCAACCCTTTCCGTACACCCCAGAACGCTGCAAAATCACCCGGTATCTTATTTTACCTTCCTTAAGAACCCCTTAAAATTTCAGCAAGTTACTAATTATTTTCGGGTTTAGGCTTTAATGACTGGACTAAACCCCGAACGATTTTTAACTGTATTTTTGGAAAAATAAGTCTTAAAATCGGTCAGGGTTTGGTGGCACAAAGTTGTGCCCCGGGGCTCTAGAGGAAGTTTTCAACTTTGTCTACACCGATTACTTCGAGGTTTCTGGTCCGATTTCGATGATTCTTTTTTGTTCGATATAGTATATCTGCCATTTAGCCCCATAAAATTTTCATTTAGTTTGGTGCAGTCGTTTTTATTTTTAGCTCATTGTGTACATACTCGTACATACATTATGGGCGTTGTTATTACCGGTGCTATGGATTACAAAATTTTAGTGCACATGTAAGATAAAAAACTTTTTTCGGTCGGTTAAATTTTTTTTGAAAAAAGTTTTTTATTTTACTCTTTTTAGTTTAAATATTCAACCCAAATTCTTGTCAAATACATCATTTTCTTACAAGTGCACTAGAATTTGTAATCCGTGGCACCGGTATTAACATCGCTCATGTACACATGCTAATAAAATTCCCTATCTCAAAAAATGCTGAACTGATTTTGATGAAACTTGCAGTATTCCCTAAGGTGAACGATCCCTAGTACAACAAAAAAAGAATTTTGAAAATCGGTCCACAATTGGCGGAGTAATCGCGTAACAAACACGCAAAAAGTAATGTCATCCAAGTAGGCGAAATCAATAAAAATGCTCACAAAATAAAAAGTACTGAACCAAATTGGATGATATTTTTATGGGACCACACTGCAAGTATACTGCATCGAACAAAAAAAGAATGACACTAATCGGACTAGAAACCTCGGAGTAATCGATGTACATACATAAAAAAAAAAAAAACAAACATACCGACCGAATTGAGAACCTCCTCCTTTTTTTGAAGTCGGTTAAAAATTATGTATTTGACAATAATTTGGGTTGAATAGTGAAACTAAAAAGGATAAAATAAAAAACTTTTTCAGAAAAAAAATGTAACCGACTTCAAAAAAACCACAAAAAAGTTCAAAATAACCTACAAAAAAACTTTTCTTTCGAAAGTCGGTGACAAAAAGTCAATGAAATAAAAAATTAAGTCACCGACCTTCGAAAGAAAAGTTTTTTTGTAGGTTATTTTGAACTTTTATTTGTGTTTTTTTTTGAAGTCAGTTTGTCAGTTAGATTTTTTTTTAGTTCGATGTTTCGTCGGTTATTTTTTATTAAAAATCTTTTATCGCATTTCCATCACTGAGTTCGTTAAATCATTTTTAAACAAATCATAAAGTGTTCGTAACAAGACGTACGAATTTCACAGAAAAACTAACAGACGAAAAATAAATAAAGGTCTTTTTATACATGCAAGTATTTGCATGTAAGTTAATGCATGTTTAAATAGGCCAGAAAGAGGGCAATTTTTTGTTTTGTCATGTCTTATCAACGTATTAATAAACATAGGGCATGAGAGGGTCAAACGGCAGTCGGTCTATAACAATAATTAACTACTTATTATCTTTAAATATTATCCTCTTGACTTCGAGGGAAACCCCAAGAATACTGGGGTCTTATCAGCAGGAAAGGTGGAGTCTTATCAGCAGGAAAGGTCCCGACCTGGCCAGGGTACAGGCATGATAGCAAGCAGTTGTTTTAGGTCTCGTTGTTTTTGTATGTGAGTTTAAATGTTTGTAGAGATGCATCTTTTGATAGCTGTAGGAATGCCACCAATAAACCAGGTAGCTATACCACCAATTCGCACTAAGCGTTTCCAAACGTCTTTCATAATGCGGACAGCGAAAGAGTGGAACTTTCTGCCTGCGTCTGTGTTTCCGAACGCATACAACCCAAATCTCTTCAAAGTTAGAGTGAACAGGCTTCTTCTGGGTAAGCTCGCTCCATCGTCGACCTTGTCTTAGTAGTCATTCCTGACCTAGACTAAGGTCAAGAGCGAACACATCTCACATAAAAAAAACTGCTTCTTTATTGCCAAGAGCCTTGACCAACATCTAAGGAGGTTCTCGTTAGGCAGCTGGATCAAGGGCTTGATTCAGAAAGCAGTTCTTCTGGACACGGCGCGCATTGTTAGGAGATTCCTTTCTCTGGAGCCCTGACCGCCGGTAGCTTGGACCCTGTTTCCGTTGGGCCACTATTGTTCATATTTTTAAATGTTTTTTTTTTGTTTTTGAAAATATTTTGAAAATTGAAAAGATTAAGGACAATGAATGTAGGAATTAGGCCGAGCAGCGGGTATTAGCTAGTATTTTATAAAACTATACGTTCATAATTATGTTTTATGTATAGCACAACATTGTTGGAGAGTGCACTCACTTTGCACACTACAGCAATGTGAAAACAAAGTTTATTTATGTTTAGTCTACGCACATCTTTATTCTAAGTCTGTGCTGTCTATGCAGCTGGATAGCCTCAACAATCACGAGTGGGTGTACTCTGACGGTCATCATTTTTTATGCACCAGGCTGTATTCACATCACCTCTGAGTACCTACTTCATTTTTCGATCATTTTGAAAGCACTTCAAGTCAATAATTACAGCCGCATAGATCGACCGCGCTTGCCGAGGTTGGTCTGTGGATAGATGACCATCTGTCATAGCGAGTTTCCTTCGTGCCTCGGAAAGCACGTAAAGCCGTTGGTCCTGGCTGTCATTTGTAGATCTTTGACAGTCGTTACTATAAAAAAGTATGAGAACCTGTCTTACCATAGGGTATCGTATTACCCAGTTACTGTGTTGTGGAGGTTCGATAGGCAGTCGCTCCATGTAAATTTCCCATAATTATATTTCTCCATATAAATACGAGTCCCTAATTTTAAGTAAGTTAGTTCTATTTCGACGTTTTATTATATACCTACTTATATCCGATATCTAATAAAATAATATTTTATACCGATTTGAAGTCGTTTTTACCGCTTCCACATAACAGCAAAAGATTTACTAATGCTTACCGAGGTTTTTGGACTATCTTAAAAACACATCGCGTTCCTGAAAAGAAATTTCAACTGAAAAAAAAAACAGGTTGTTTAATGAGCTGATCAAATATTTTTTACTGCATCTGATGCAGAAGGACATAATTATTACGACTTATTATGACAAAAAAAAAAAAAACCAAAACTATATGAAATGGTTTTCTATGGAAATGTTTAAATTAATGATTACTAAAATAAAACTACAGGAAAAAAACCGCATTACACAAAAAAAAACCCTGTACAATAATTCAAGTTCGGATATTATCTGACCTCAAACCTCTAAAAAACCCTGAACTAATCATTATTTTACTTTTGTTTCAGAGCGAGGCCTGCTGAAGGATTCGTTGTCGGTTACCTAGACTTAGCAGATCAAAAACTACAGTCCTCATTATACAAGAGACAGGACGAACCCAGAATGACTGACGTGGGCGAAAGGAAATACAAGATTGACGACTCTCCAGGCTTAGGATTCTTCGGAGTTTTTTCTTCAGATGATAACCCGTAAGATTCTACAATTCTATTTTATTTATTCAACGTTACCCACACAGGAATCCGGTCACCGTAGGTGCGGGCATGCCGGCTAGTAATGGGTCATGGTCGTCATGGACCATGCCCAGGGCCTCAAGTCTGCTAATTTTATTTAACTCACATGCTATTGATATTCAATTGAGACTCAATCACGACTCCATTACGATTAGAACAAATTTGGTATTCTGCAAAAACTTGTATAAGCTCAATAGAGTCGTAATGGAATCGTAGTGTAACTGTAATTGACTCTCAGTTGAACAGTTATAAGTATTGCCATTAGAGAGTAGAATACCGATAAAGTCCACAATCGATTTACAATTATTGTAACACGATTGAAGGGCAGACTAGCAAATATTCTGATAGCAGTTCAATGGAATGTCACTGGAAAACCATTGGTCTTAAATTAGTAGCAGAATACCAAATGTAGTTAAACTGCTACTGAGATCTAATTGATATTCAATTGAGTCATTACTAAATTAGCAGAAGTGGGGCCCAGGTCGAGAGCGCGTCGTGTTCCACGCGCGACTAAATTAGCTCTCAGCAATCTGACGGGCTTAGAGGGCCAAAGCCTGCCGGGGTAGCGAGACATTCTCATCAGATAACCGTAACCCTGGAACATAAAGGGCTATTGAAGGATCACCGTGGATTTTAGTCAGTACGAGACTGACAGTCCCTCTCGCTCAGACTCATTTGATGATTTTACTACGATAAAAAAAAACACTAGGATTTTCTCCTGTATCGTGGGTGCGTTTACAAACATATGTAGAAACTCACATGCACAAACACCCAGGACCCGGAACAACTACTTGAAGATCTTACAAATATTTGTTCCGTGCGGGAATCGAACTCGTAACATTGCTGCGCAGCACTCGACCGCTCGTAGCCACTGCTCAAGCTGATTTCAGACTACGCTTTACTATTGTGCTATAAAGTATAGCAAAGAAGGACCTAATGTTAGCAAGCCAATAATATACACCGTGACTTTTTATGGTAGCCATACACCATCCTGTATCGAACGATCGATTTGACGCTTGCAATTGTTTCAAATTGGCAGTTCGTCCATATACACCATACACCATACTGCCTATCGTACGATCGATTAACGAAACGACTATTAGTCGTCTTACAAAAGTGGTTCACTTAATGTATCCGACCTAAAATACCTCTAGGCGAGTTTTTTTTAATAGTAATAATAATTTTTATTTTTAATCAATAGGTAGGTTAGAAATGTGAAACACCCTGTTAAAATGTTTACGTATCAAGCTGTAGAGTACCTACCCAGCGCAATAGTCGGGCAGATCATTCCATTCCAATTTTCTATGAGACAAGGGTGTTTCTAACTACGCCTTGCGTCATAATAACGAATTAAAATTTTATTATTAAATTTTTCAAATCTCTTAAATACCTATTGTTTTATTATAAACGTGTTCTAGTCATTGGATACATGAACTGGGCTGCTTTTGTAAGACGACTAAAAAGTCACAGTGTATAGTACAGTACAATGTGAACGTGTCCATAACAATGTATGGAGCGCGATATTGTTGTGCTATGAGCTAAGTATAAATATACTATATGACTATACATATATTATAGCGTAGTCTGAAATCAGCTTCAAGCGTGCCGTCAAACTTTAACTTAGTTCCACTTGTCCTGTTATCTGCCTGTGATCAAATCTTGTAAGGATACATTTCCCGTTTTCTGAATGAGCTGAAATTTTGTATAATATCTAAGTGAAAATTCAACATTATGATGACATGGATCTTATCTGCTAATTGAGCTGGAAGGTGGCTACAGGAACTTTGTCATGAAACGATGCAACCAAATCTTGTTTAAACTTATTTGATTCATCTTGACGATTACTTTAGACTTTGTCTTTAATTAAAAAGTTAATTATGTGTAAAATACAATGACAAATTTTCAAGTCAACATTTATAAAAATTAAAAATAACTGTTTCGATTACAGACCCTACTCTGGGAAAGAAATGATCTTCAAACAACCAGATAAAGATGAGGGACACAATGAGTTGACAGAGGAAAAGAATGGAGAAACAAGTAAAGCAGAAGAAGAGAAAAGAGATGGTGAGAACATATTTCCAACTAACGAGAAACAGGCCACACATACTAACACACAACCTGTAAGTTGGGCAAGCGACTGTGATTACGAAAACTATCGGAACTACAAAATCACCAATTTTTGTTTTAAGGTATTATAGGGTGGGCAAAAAGTCGTGGATCAAACAAAACAGACAATTAAGGCCATTTTTAGTAAAAAATATTTCAGCGGCGGGGCTCTTACATGATGTTCATAAAAATTATGACCGTTTAAGTGTTTTTTCACGAAAATTTTTTTTTTTAATTAAATAGGCAATTAGAGTAAAATTGGTACTTACCTATTTAATAACACAAAACAATAAACGGTGTTTGGTTAATTCTAGTTAGTGCATGATTGCTTTCATGGCATTAAGTACAATAATTTATGAGTATTGGCATTTTTTCCAGTAACTTTTAAGTTTTACGAAACATGATTTGTAACTTTAGAACCTTACTGTAAAAAAAATGTACTACCGAAAATGGCCCAATGTCAAAAAAATGCCTTTTAATGATGATTAAAACGAGATATAACACACAGCTGTTTATTCTACGTGAGAGAATAATAACGAGTCCATGCGAGTCCGTGATTTGCAGTTTCGATACTGTTGGTAGTCACAGTCTAAAGTCGCTATTAGGGTAGTTAACAGTTTCAATAAAGTGTAAAGCTATTTAGTCCGACTGTTAGAGCAGTGAAAAATTATTAACACATTTTTTTTTACTTACCCACTTCCGAAAGTCGGTGACAAGAAGCCAATGAAATAAAAAATAAAGTCACCATATTTCGAAAGGAAAGTGTTTTTGTAGGTTATTTTGAACTTTTTTGTGGTTGTTTTTGAAGTCGGTTACTTTTTTTTTAGAAAAAGTTTTTATAGGTTAAGGGCGTACATAACGTACGCCGAACGGCGTTTCACACAAACTTACAAGTATTTACAAGTCCTTCCTTCATCTTTTTTCGAAATAAGACATTTTTAAATTGTTATCTAATAATGTTTGGTATCCTGCTTATTAAGTTAAATAATTAAAATAGGGTTAGTCATTTCGAAAACTAAGGACTTACGAAATTCCGTGCGGTGTAAACGCTCTAGATTATCTATCTTCTATCTATCTATCTATCTATACTTATAATAAATCTGTAGAGAGGTCAATTCTGTACATGAAATATATTTCCAAAATAACTATCAGGGGGGGATTAGGGATCGATACTGATGCCAAAAATGCAATTAATAAAATTATTGTCTGTCTGTCTGTCTGTCTGTCTGTATAACCGTTATAGAAACAAAAACTACTCGACGGATTTTGACGAAACTTGGTACAATTATTTTTCATACTCCTGCGGTGGTTATAGTATACTTTTCATCACGCTACAATGAATAGGAGCAGAGCAGTGAAGGGAAATGTTAGGAAAACGGGAGAAGTTACTCCATACACGCTAATCTTCGGAACTACTGGACGGATTTGATTGTTTTTTTTTTTTGTATAGCTATTAAGTCTGGGCAACATCTATCTATACATATAATAAAACTGTAGAAAAAAAAATTTTTGTACATTAAAAAAAAACTCAAAAAATGTAGCCAGCGTGTTTAAGGACAACCAATAGAACTCATTTCTAGCATTTTTAGAATTTTTGTCTGTTTGTCTGTATGTCTGTTTGTATGTTTATTTGTTCGGGCATCACGTAAAATGTACGAAAGCTATGTAGATAACTTTAATACATAACGACTGACCGTAACTTGAAGTAACATTTAGTTTTTGTTTCATTGAAATCGGATCAGTCTATCAAAAGATATTTGAATTTGAAGTGTTCCAGAAGTAAAATTACGGTCAGTTTACACCGAGACACGCAGCTCGCAGTTCAGTAGCGCGATCTAGCTTGGAATAGAAAAACAACATACCTATTCAAATATGGTGTGGACTGGAGTGGAGTGGTTTGGAGTGGAGTGGAGTGGAGTAGAGTAGAGTGGAATGGAATAGAATGGGATGGAATGGAAAGAAAGAAAAGGTTTTTATTTGACTCACACTAGAAAGGGATGGAATGGGATGGAGTGGGATAGAGTGGGATGGAGTGGGATGGAGTGGGTTGGAGTGGGATGGAGTGGGATGGAGTAGGATGGAGTAGGATGGAGTGGAATGGAGTGGGATGGAGTAGGATGGAGTGGGATGGAGTGGGATGGAGTGGGATGGAGTGGGATGGAGTGGGATGGAGTGGTATGGAGTAGGATGGAGAGGGATGGAGTAGGATGGAGTGGGATGGAGTGGGGTGGAGTGGGATGGAGTGTGTTGGAGTGAGATGGAGTGGGATGGAGTGGGATGGAGTGGAATGAAGTGGGATGGAGTAGGATGGAGTGGGATGGAGTGGTATGGAATGGGATGGAGAGGGATGGAGTGGAATAGAGCGGGATGGAGTGGGATGGAGTGAGATGGAGTGGGATGGGGTGGGATGGAGTGGGATGGAGTGGGATGTAGTGGGATGGAGTGGGATGGAGTGGGATGGAGTGGGATGGAGTGGGATGGAATGGGATGGAGTGGGATGGAGCGGTATGGAGTCGGATGGAGTGGGGTGGACAGGGATGGAATGGGATGGAGTGGGATGGAGTGGGATGGAATGGGATGGAGTGGGATGGGATGGGATAGAGTGGGATGGAATGGGATCGAGTGGGATGGAGTGGGATGGAGTGGGATGGAGTGGGATGGAGTGGGATGGAGTGGGATAGAGTGGTATGGAGTGGGATGGAGTGGTATGGAGTCGGATGGAGTGGGATGGAGTGGGATGGAGTGGGATGGAATGGGATGGAATGGGTGCTCTAATCCAGTAGCAATTGAATAGTACTGCTTTTGAACTACAGATGGCGTTTATTACAAACACGTCAAATATTCTTGAAAAATCTAAATAAATTCTAAATATAGGGTTTATATGAAAACGATATGATTTATAAAAAAACTGGCGAGAATTAAACGCTTCGCACAAAAAAATACATTGTTAAATTCCGACATCCACGCGAACGAAGTCGCGGGCACAGCTAGTCATAAAATAAGACAAAATTAATCTCTCTACTTGTTTCAATTTTTCTTATGACAGGAATACTTATGTGCAATTATTATTTTCATTAATTTTCTTTTACATTTGTTTCAGCAGACTGAAAATAACAACCAAATGACTGAACAGGGTACAGTCACTCTCGTCGTAGTACAGTTGCCAACATTAAGAAATGAAGACTCTAAAAAAATGGGATTTTTTTGAAAATTATCCAGAAAATCAAGGACCAAAAATAAAAAAATATATATATTTAAGGAAACAAGGCAAAATTGTATTAAGTACTTAGCTTGAAACGTATAATTATTTATTTTATTATTATTATTATTGCATAATGAATTATGCATTGTTTTATATTTTTATCTTGATTATTAGGACATAAATGTAGAATCAGTCAGGATGTAGCGTATTTCGATTATTTTTTGTTTTTCTAGTGTTGTATTTTACGTAAGTAGGTGTCCATGTCCATTGTAACAGAATGACGGCTGTTTTATGCTTTTTTGTTTTGTCAAAAAATGACGACGATGGATGACATGAAACTACTCGTCCGCACGGATCAGCGGTGGAGTGAGCATCGCCTTAATTTAAGGTGAATTAATTGAACTAGCGATACTAATATGCATAATGAGTATCGTTATGAAATCGGTATAAAAATATCGACATGACATTTTTAATTATCATATTTTTGTAAAGTTAGGCCAGTTAGATCCCTGAATTTATTTTATTGTACTGCTTTGCATAATTATTATGTGTTAGGTTGTCTAAATAATACCATACCGTTTCTCGTTTTAAATTTTATTTATATTTCGCAGAAATCATGAAGGATTATCTTTATACCAAATATGTTTATGAGTACCTACGCTACTTTTTCAGTATTCCCAACACGTTTAAGGTAAAATAATATAATTACATAAAATACATCATGTGACAGGAAAAACTAATAGTATATTCGGATTTTCGATTACATAACTGAAATATCTTTTGAAAAAAATAATAATAGGTAAGTATTCTTAATTACCGATGCACACCAATTATTTTGGGAATGGGACCAACCATAAATAAGTTTGTTCTACTAACTCGACTGAATGTATGAAATTGTTTTCTTTTTAAAATAGCAGAAAAAAAAACTTAATTTCATTAGTCATTAAAAAATACCATAAAATCTGTGAAGTTATATATAATTATGTGTTATTTAAGGTTCGAATCCCGAATTTGAAATCGGTTTTTTTTACTTTATTTATGATTATACAAAATAATATTTCGTAATAAAATTGCAACACACTTATACATATAATATTATAAAAAATCCTAAATGAATCGAATAGGTTGAGTGATTGAGATTCAATAGTTTTCAATAATATCTATGTATTATAATTTTTGCTTAATTTTCCTGTAAGTATTAAATAATGACAGGAGCAAAAAAACTTGACAAGTGTTATTAAATTAATGTAGTCATAATAAAAAGTTAGTCACAGCAAACAGTCTAGGAAAGTAGCCTTAAAAGGATTTATGATCTCACTCGATTTGAAGATTATGGACTGGAATTACGATTTTTGCACGATTTCTATATTTGCAGACCTTACTAGTCAATTTCGTTTTTATTATTATTCTTCGTGTTTATTTAGGTTAGATATTTAATAATTTTGTAACCTAAAGCCCTATTTTGACAAGATATTGTATGCAAGTTTGATTATATTATTGCGGTCTATTAATAGGCAATAAAAGAAAGAATATAAGAAATATTTACTTGTCGGAAAGGGACCACGATAGACAAACACATTTGAAATAAAATAAATACAAAAAAGAGAAAAAAAATTAGTGTCCTCACGGCTGCGCCAAATAGGCCCAGTTCAGCAAAATGAATTCAGTTAATTAAACAAATACCTACTGCAATGTAGTCAAACTTGCATGTAAGTTCTTGCATGTATAAATGGGGCTTAAGGCCAGGCTAACTGAACGGAAATAAGCTAGCAGAAATAGGTTTTTTTTTTGTCAATATGAAGTTGGGTTTTTATCTATTTATTTAAGAGAAAAATGTAATTATATTTAAGAGGACACATGGATGGTTTATTTCAACCATTTCTTTGACTAATTAGGTATTTATTTTCTGATATAAAATTATGCTGCACAAACAACATCAAATGTGTTTTAGACTTAGATTATTGAACTTTGGCAAAACTGTTTAAAACTGTTAGATGCCTGGGTATTTCCGAAGAACCTACTTTTTAAATTATTTTTCCGTGCTCTATAAATAATTAAAGTTTCATTTGAGGAATTGACGTAATTTTGCAGGCGAAATGCGTCATGTTACTTAAATTTATGTAATAGGAGTGAACGAATTTATAAATTATTTTTTTTTATAATTTAAGGAAAATGTGTTAGGTACCAATTAACTTACTCGTGCAAAAACCACACTTAACCTGCTTAGGTTAATTTTTTTATATATTAATTTTATACATTTATAGTAATGTGATAAAATAAGTACCTAGTACTCGTATCCACCAGGGAAAAATTAAGTTTTTTTACACATCATGACTGTAACCCGTGGAATTATTTACCTATAATATGTACCTATTTGTATTTGCAGGTCAAACTATGAATATGTAATATGTAATTTTCTTCAGTTAAATATTTAACTAAAAAGTGTTTAAGTTCATGTTATATTTTTGCTACTAAAAAGCGTAATAAGTATTTTATTCATATTACAATATCGTATTAAATACACACTTTCGTCTTATTTTTGCTGATAAAGTAAAATTATACGAGTATCTTTGACACATACTAAAAAGAATGTGTTTAAAAGTTGCTTGTTTTTTTTTTTTTAAATAAATTATAGGACAATATCTAAGAATAAAATCTTACTTACCGTATTTTCTACAGGAACTGATATTTTACTTGTGAACTGAGTTGTGTCGTAAATCCTTTTTTTTAGAAGAAACTGGTATATGTTTTCGGATAGTTAGCACTGATATAATTATTTTTAATCGATTAGTAGAAATTGTGGTTTGGTTCAGATCGGCAGAACTAAGAACCTCTAATCCCATTTTTTTTTTGTTTGTTCAATATTTTATGCGCTTAAATAAAACAGACATTTTTAACATTATAAAAATCAACAAAAACTTCTTTGAATTGTTAAATGTCTATAATTTTTTTTTTTGAATGGCTGTTAAATTGATTTAAAAAGTGAATATTTAAAAAAAAAAATATCTGCAACTATGTTAATCTAAAATATCATTGATCTGCAATGCGTAAGTGGCGTAAGTATACATTTAAAAGCTTAGAAAAAAATGCTTTGAATTATAAATAAAGTGCTGACAGTATTATAGTTATAAAAAAATGTTGTGTACGAGTATATTGTGTTGTCCTCGAAATTATAAATGTAATAGGTACTTTATTTGGAAAGAATAAAGATGTTGTAATAATGTTGAATATATGTACAGAAGAAATATATCCTTGAAGATGAATTTTATTTTGCTCTTAATCCGACTAAAATATAATATTTTAATCTTATCCCCCTTATTATTAAAACGAGAAGTAAAGTTACGCCCGTAACCCGTTAACCCGAAGATTATTCTGGTTGTACCTTCTACTACGTTTATTAATAAGAGGGCTAAAGATTAATGGATGAAGTTATACATAAGAATAAAAGAATCGACGTATTTTTTTATCATCAGAGGCCTTATATGAGTTTTCAGTTATTCTGATGTAAACTGGAACTATGGCATTTCCAAATTGACAAATCGACGGTCCCTACGTACAATCCCGCATGTGCCAGTTACGTGATTATCAGTTTTTGTTTGCATAACCTTCAGATCACTCAACAGTTATGGTTTAATTAAAAAAAGAGAACAATACTAGCCGAATTGAACCTTATATCCACACACACAAAATCCCGCAAGTGCAGAATTAAGAACGGTTTCCGCAGTAAAGTTGCATTAGTGGGAGTTAAGAAATTTTACGTCGGAAAGTATGCTTTACACTGCGCGCCCCGCCTCGCAACTGCCACTTGCGTTCGCGCTGCTCGAGTTGACGGTCATGTTGGATTTTGCTGCGATAAACGTTATAAATTGCGTGAAAATATGCCGATAAAGAGGAATAAAACAAAATTTAGAAATGCACTAACACGAAATTTTAAAGAAAATAAGAACGTAATGGTAAAACAAACACGAAAACGAGCCAAGAAACCACCAGGTATTTTAAGTTTCAAGTATTTTACTATTTATGGTATTGAAACAGATTTTACATGATTTTAGTAAGTCTAATTTATAAAGATATTAGGAATTATTTTAATTTCTGATTGAATTTATCTCACTCAACGCTATTCCAACGTAACTATCTGTATATGGTTGTTGCATTGTTTTACTTGGGAAAAATAAACTTACCATTATTAGTAAGTGACATTTACGTATTTTTACGTCGGAAAATTTCAGTACCTTTTATCGATAACTGCCACTATAGATGTTTTACTCTGTGAATTCTTGTTTTTTGTATATAAGTTAGTGTCAGTAACGGTATTTTACGTTGAAAATTGTGTTTCTAGCACCGTCTGGAGGAGATACAAGTGAAGATGAAACATTACAAAATATTATAAACAAAAGGACTGAAATATCTGGGGAAACATTAAACTCAACGCAAACAAAATCTACTACGCTACCTAATATAACACCTACGCCTACCGTATTTTCGCTTCCAAATTCACTCGAAAAAGTTAACGATATAATTATTAACACAAAGCCAAATGATAACATCAAAGAAACTCCAAAGTCATCCCTTTCCCCATCCAAAATTGTTCAAGAGATCGTTGCTACAACTTCATACGATCTACATTGTGGCAATTGTGATCAAAACAAAACAGATATTCATAATACGATTGAAGTTGGTGCTCAAATTCACGCAAGTAATATTGATGGACTCGATGCAAAATCTGTAAAACAGACATTTTTAACAACTTCCAAAATTTCTAATGCAATTTCTTGCAAACCGGACACTAGAAATTCTAAGCATGCAATCGGAATCTTTCTCTACCCAGCCGCTACCCAATATGTCAACTTCTGAATTACTCTCACTTCCAGTTATTGTGACAGAAGAAAAAATAATAATCGAAGGTAATAATAAACCTTTAGATGCAAAATCATTCGCTAATAAAGACGCACCAACGACACTGATTCTTGCTCCATCCACAAATACTCAAGAAATTGTGATTCGATCTTCACACGATCTAGAGGATAACATTATTGTGGAAGAGGTAGACGTAGATCCCATGAACATTGAACAATCTTTAGATACCAGTACTCCTTTGGGCTCCCCTTCTACATCAACAATAATACGTATTGATGCAGAAAATTTAAGTTTCTCTAACATTAACACGCCTACTTCATCTGTGTGCAAACTCACCCGTTAATGGTGAGAATTATGAACCATCTGACTGTGGTAGTGATACAACAGAAGATATTAACACAGAAAGAAAACAGACTAAGAAAAAGAGGAAAGTTAAGAAAAAAACTGATTTGGGAGGAATAAGAAAAGTAAAAAGGGATGAATGGATAGACAGTCAGAGAAAGAATTTAGAAAATCAGGGCTCGGGTTACATCAGCCGAGGAGGAACAGAGAGACCTGCAAAATCTTTATTAACTGGTTGTGATGATAAATGCCGATTAAAGTGCAGACAAAATATAACAGACAATATTAGAAAACTTTTGTTCAAACAATTTTGGTCCCTTGGCAATCGTGTGCGACAGTGAGAATTATTATCTCGATGGTGTGAAAGGATTTTTTTTTTTTTTTTTTTTAGCGTGGTAAAATCATCAAATGAGTCCTCCAACCCCGGGCAGGGCGGGAGGGACTGTCAGACTTTTACTGACTAAAATCCACGGTGTCCTTCAATAGCCCTTTCTGTTCCAGGGTCACGGTAAGGAAATAATCCCGCGACCCCGGCAGGCTTTGGCCCTCTGAGAGGGGGGCCCCGTCATTATGCTGACGCTCTTTGAGGCGCGCGTGGGACACAACGCGCCGTCGACCCGGGCATGGTCCTTGGTCGGGCAGCGAGTTGCCCTTTACTCGCTGCCCGCATGCCCGCGCCTACGGTGGCCGGAGATCATCTAGCGACGTCCGTCGCCGTGGGCGTCTACTACCGCGGATGGGGCGGAGGGAGGACTCTGTCCTCTCTCGCTCGCGGCCCGCCTCCTCCTTCGCGAGCATTACTGCTTCGCAGAAGGAGGCGACCGCTTCCCACTCCGTCTCGCCCCGCAGCATGGCCGCGATCAATGCTGGGCGCGAGAGGTCTCCGCCTATCGCAGCCGTGAGGACACGTCGGTGCTCCGCCCAAGCTGGGCAGTCTTGCACCGTATGCTCCACCGTGTCCTCCGGGCGATCTTCGCAGTGGTGACACCCAGGCGTCTCCTCCTTTCGCATCAGACACAGGTACCTCCCGAAACTTCCGTGTCCGGTGAGGACCTGCGTCAAGCGGTAGGTCAGGACGCCATGACTTCTCTCCAGCCACTCCTCAAAGAGGGGTCTTACCGCCGCAATTGCGGCGTGCCCGATGGTGTGAAAGGATTGGGAAAAAACGTATGACAACTGAGGGCCCATCGAAAAGAAAATTTTCAGTTAGATACTATCTTCCAAGAATATTAGGTAATGATAATGGTAAACAGGAACGTGTTTTAGTCTGCAAAAAGATGTTTTTGGACACCTTTGCTATAGGTGAAGTTTTTTTTTTTGTTTCTGATTGTGTCAGGATTAAGTTTTTTGAGAAACTTTTACATATTTCTCGATAAAGTTTATAATAATGTTTCAATAGTTACTAAGTATTATCTTTTTGAAATCCTTAATTTTTGAGAATTATATTTATCTGCTTAGTGTATAGTACCTACATTCAACAATTGTTGTGTGATTTTAGTTTGAGTTATTTTATTCAAAATTTACTGAAGTTGTATTATTATCCATACATTACCAATAAAAACACCTTTTGTGTTTTTAATAGTAAATTATGTGGATGTTCTTGCATCAATACTAAAGCAAGAATAAAAACTATTACATTACAACATTACACTAAAGATCAAGTTTACTTGATATTGATTTTATAATGTCAGTTTATAACAAATTAATTATGAATGATTAATTATATCATTAGTGCTACTCACCCACAGAGGTACGCAATTTTGTTTCTGCATATTATTAAAATAGTTACTTACCTTTTAAAAGAAATTTCTGCAAATAGTTAATAATATACACATAAGATTGTGCAACTTTCAATTTATAGTTTAATTACATCTTTTATTAACTAAAATTAATGATTGTTGACAAGTTGCGGGCAGCAGTAACCCAACATTGTTCCCGTGTACAATTTTCTATGTGGCAGTTAAAAATTTGGACAAACATAATACTCCCACGTAATAGTCAATAAGTACCAGTTATGTTAATTTTAAATGAAAAGTTTCCGTTGTATAAGTGAGTAAATGACAAATTATACACTTATAGTGATCTTTTTTCATTAAACCTTCGTGTTTTTTGAAATATACCACATAAAAAACTATATCACCAAATTTCATCCATCTATGATAAATAGAACACGAGCTACACCTGTTTAAAACTTCGTAGCGCTCTCTCTTAAAATTTGACTTATTCAGTTACGATACTATACGTAGGGACCGTCGAAATATCAAAGAAAAAATTAAGGTCAATGTGGGCAAATCCGTTATACTTTTTTGAAAGTTGAATTTGGTTAATTGTAACTGGTACACTTACTACTTTAATATAAATTGGATGGTTGTAAGCGATACAAAACTTTGTTGTCTTGTATACACATCCATTTTAAACAACAAAACAGCCCTCCACATGTAACTAACATGGTTTTTTTAAAAGTCGGTCGTTAGACGGATTTTCCCGACGATTTGGGGCAAAACCGTCTAGTAGCAAATTTGCCTCGAGTTACGCCGTTTTATCAAGTTATGCAATTTGTAAACAAGTAAATGCAGATGATGAAGAAAAATGTATTGTAAAATCATAAAAATAAGGTTTAATTTACGTTATACTCCCTAAAATCTTTTTTGGGGGCTAATCCGGCCTATTTTTATAATCAGGGACTTTAAAACTTTCTAAAAAGTTTGAAAACTAAATATTTTCAGTTTAATTTTTCGGGTACCTACATTGAAACAATCATAGCTTATTATGACAATAGTATTTATGGTATTAACTTAAATAAACAGGGTTATTTTTAATAAATTCGATTAGGTTAGGTAAGGTTAGTTGATAGATTGTTCTGCTTTACATCTGGGAAACTTCTGCCTTACTTAGGCCAAAACCATATTTTTCCATTGTACAGAGACAGGAAGCGAGATTTTGTGCAATCAACAAAGTCAGAGTGGTTTTCCTCCCTAGTCTTTGTTGTTTTTCTTTTATAATTTCTCACCATGATAGCTATTATTTTAGTAATTATGGGGAAACTGAAAACAAACAAAATAATAATATTAATTAACATTTTATCTGACATAGTAGGTATTAGTTGTAACTAAAGCAAGAACATAACTATCATATTCTGAGTTTAAGACATTTCGGCAACTAGCATCAATTGGGTATTTGAAATAAGAAAAAAAGCGCCTGCCAGAGTCGCGAGACTGTCTAAACAGGTAAGCGCGACCCGGGAACGCAAAGGTCAACTGTCAGAACGCTTTGAATTGTAGTCAGTACGAGTCTGACAGTCACTGGCTCGGGTGAATATATGAGTATCATATATGAGTATCATATACTCACCCGAGCAGGCCTCTGTAGTATTGACTAAGTTCTGTCTGAGCTTGTCTATACTACAGAAGTTTGCTGCGATTAGTAAAAATTGCCAAAGTGACGTCACACCCGATCGGATTTTGTTCGGGAACTGTTGGCGTGTTTTTGGTTCGAGGTACAAACAATGATTTTGAATTTAACATGTTTAAATTCTTAGACCGTAAAAAAACTAAGAACAGTTTGTTATTAAATAAATACTTAATCTTTCAATTAAACACAAAAAAAAATATAGTTCAATAAGACCCGATTGTTAGTTACCTACCAGTGGACTTTCAAAGTATAAACTGGAACTTTGACAATTTCAAATTGTCAATTTTCAAGGAAAAAATTAGTTCCTTCTTCGCACACCAGAGGCGCTGTTCCATTTTTCCAAAAGAAACGCTGCTGCAAATACAGTACCCTTAGCACGAATTTTCAGTATTTGAGACGTAAACTGGAACTTGACAATTTCAAATTGACAATTTTCAAGGAAAAAATTAGTTCCTTCTTCGCACACCAGAGGCGCTGTTCCATTTTTCCAAAAGAAACGCTGCTGCAAATACAGTACCCTTAGCACGAATTTTCAGTATTTGAGACGTAAACTGGAACTTTGACAATTTCAAATTGTCAATTTTCAAGGAAAAAATTAGTTCCTTCTTCGCACACCAGAGGCGCTGTTCCATTTTTTCATACAAGAAACGCTGTAAATACTGAAAAGACGCTGTAAAGTAAAAGAGTGAAAACTCGTGCTAAGGGTACTGGAAAGACGTATAACAAAAATAACCTTTTAATATTTTAGATTCGTTTAGGGTTATAACTCTACGGCTGTGGGGTCCGACTGTTCACATTAGCTTCTTCAAAGAGTTATGTAAACGACTTTTTGACGCTGCCCATTTGGCTGGCTTGCCTGGCTTTTAACTTGGTCAGAAGAAGAAGAAAGGTCTGGGTGTTTGTGTCATGTGAGTTTCTATGTTTGTAAACGCACCCATGATACGAAAGATCCCTCGTGCGGCAAGGATTAATATTTTTTATACAAATAGATAACACCGCCAGACTCTTGGGCACATTACTAGTTGACAGCGTTGAGGATACTTTTCGATGTTTTGTAATAGTTTAGTTTTGTGATATTTCAGTAAATAAAAAACACTTTGAGAAAAGGTAGGTAGTGCCCTTGCGCTTCGCTTGGCTCGTCTTGGCGGAGGCACTGCCGTGCCCCCAGATACCTATCGATAATTATGTTTGCAAAGGAATGTCATATAAATTATTAGCTTTTGTCTCTCTAGTCTGCATCTGCATCTGCCTGCCTTTTCCCAACTATATTGGGGTCGGCTTCCACTCAAACCAGATTCAGCTGGATATCAGTATTTTACATGGAGCGACTGCCTATCGGACCTCCACAACCCAGTAACTGGGTAATACGATACCCCATGGTAAGACTGGTTGTTAAACTTTAGAGCTTCTGACTAATAGTAACGACTGTCAAAGATCTACAAATGACAGCCGGGACTAACGGCTTTACGTGCTTTCCGTGGCACGGAGTGTTGGATAGTATATTTATCGAGGAAGGTTATTGGCTATATAATATTTCGCTATGACCAAAAAGAACCTGTTCAGCAGTGGACGTCTTCCGGCTGATGATGATGATGATGAATATGATGAATAGGAGCCAGTGGATAGGAGAGCAGTGGTAGCCTAGCGGTATCGGCCTGGACTTACAAGTAGTAGGTCGTGGGTTCAAACCCAGCCAGGCGCATTACTTTTTTTAATTTATTTAATCACAACTGCTCTCAAAACGGTGAAGGAAAACATCGTGAAGAAACCGGCATGTCTTAGAACCAAAAATTCGAAGACGTGTGACATCCACCATCCCGCACTGTGCCCGCGTGGTGGATTATGGCCCACTCCCTCTCACAGAGAGGAGGCTTGTGTCCCAGCAGTGGGAACATTATAGGCTGTTGATGATGATGATGAATAGGAGCCAAGCAGCGGGAGTGAAATCACGGGGAGCAGTTAAACTATATCTAAATTCTATATTAAATAAAATAACTAAATTAATACAAATTTAATAGAAACGCTGGCGTGACGACCTAGACACCTTCATGACAGATTGGCCAGAGAAAGCCGCACACAGGACAGATTGGAAGGTTATGGGGGAGACCTTTGCCCAGCAGTGGGAAAAGGCAGGTTAAAAAATAATAATAATAAATATACAACGTGTAACGTTAATAGCGCAAAACCTCTCGTGGGGTAACTCAGCCCATGTTACTGAACAATGTTTGTTCCAAGACTTTTGGAAATTCGCAAAAAAAAATTTTTCATACTGATGGGCCCGATCAATGTCTCATTTTGTATGAAAAATCATTTTTTTTTTTTGCGAATTTCCAAAATTCTGACTGACTTATTAGTGATCTATCACGCACAGCCAAGACCACTGGAAGGATCGGGCTGAAATTTGGCATGCAGGTTGATGCTATGACGTAGGCATCTGCTAAGAAAGGATTTTGATCAATTCTACCCCCAAGGGGATAAAATAGGGGATTAAAGTTTGTATGAAACTGTCAATTTTATAAAAAATACATTGTTAAGTTCCGACATCCACGCGAACGAAGTCGCGGGTACAGCTAGTTTTGTTATATTTAATATTATTTCCCATTTAGCATTAAATCACGTTAAAAATTACGTAACTCGATCTCAATCAAATCAGATTCCGTTCAGCCAATATTTGCATTTCGTTTTGATCAAGGCCTATAAATTATTGTTTGATTTACTTTAGTATATAAACTGGATCCTTTTGAAGATCAGGTATCATTCGAAGAATCAGTTCTTTAGATCTCACACAACATGAAGGTAAATAACCCTTTGTTTTATTTATATAAATAATCATTTTTTTCCTTTTCAATCAAATAGTTCAGTTAAATTGATTTGCCAATAGCCTACTGCTTTTATTATTTGTTGTATGTTTAGTAATCATAAATTTAACAAGGCTTAATTAAGCTGCAACTCAACAATTATCCAAAAGGAAAAATCGGGATAAAAACTATCCTATGTGTGTGGCCTTCTTTTCCAAATCCGTTCAATAGCTTTTGTGTGAAAGAATAACAAACATCCGTACTTCCATCATCAGAAACTTAACTATATTTTTTTCGTTCAAACAATTTGTATGAAAAAATGTTTTGTTTTTGACCAACTTCCGCCGTCCCGATTTTTGCTTCCGATACAATGAAATGAAACAGAGTCGAAAAGCATTTAAAAAAATTTGGGCAATTTCACTAATTTGTAGGTGTGGACAACTCACACTTGACCAAAAAAAAAATTAAAACGAAAAATTGTCAACATCAAAAAATTGCTAAAAGTTCCTAAAAAAGTTTTCCCGTATCTCTAATGGATGCGGATTTCTCCCTTTTGGCTAATTTTAAGAAAGACCTTGTATACTAACATCACACACGACCAAAAATAGCCGAGCAGGGGTGAAACCATAGGGAATAACTAGTTTATAATAACGATAAGAAGAAGAAAGAAGTAAGTTAAGATTTATCTGCTGTTAGAATCGAAATCTTCTTTGCGGGATAAAATCCGAAACCGAAGAACCAGGGTCACCGACATAGCTCGTAAAATTTGCGAGTTGAAGTGGCAATGGGCAGGCCACATCGCTCGTAGAACTGATAACCGATGGGGATGAAAAGTTCTCTCATGACGACCACGGACCGGGCCGAAGACGCAGCGTAGGCTGCAGGCCTCCCACTAGGTGGACCGACGACATCGTGAGGGTCGCGGGCAACCGATGGATGCAAGTGGCGAATTGTAGTACGACGTGGCGGTGTAAGGGGGAGGCCTATGTTCAGCAGTGGACGTCTTCCGGCTGATGATGATGATGATGAGAATCGAAATCATCTATCATCATCACTAATCTTATCAACTATTGTATCCAGGTCCTCATCGCTGTAGTCCTCGCCATCAGCTCCGTGTCTGCTCTGGGTTCAGGTCCCTACCTGCCAAGTGGATGGAGGCCCCAGGGTCCCAGCTTCTTCCTGCCTTCTGAAGTTTCCGTAAGTTATATTTCATTGCCGGGGTCGCGCGACCGTAAAGGGCTATTGAAGGACGCCGTCGATTTTAGTCAGTACACGTCTGACAGTCCCTCCTGCCCTGCCCTGGGTTGAGGACTCACTTGATAATTTTACCATGCTAAAAAAAGTTATATTTCATTGATAATTATTATGTAGGTATATTTAGGACCTAGAGCTCCTTGGGAGGCTATCATGACTTCTTAAATCGAGAGTACTTTCACTGTGGGAAAGAGACAGCTATATAAGTCGTCTAGCACCATCTCGTTTCCACAATGGAACTTCTCTCCCTTTAAGACGTTATGGTAGGCCACCAGAAGTTAGTTTGCACTTCCCGTCACTGCCAGCCTGGTTTTTACATTGACTAGTTCCAAATGAGATCATTCAATCTTAGTTTGTTGAATGATTTCATTTCGAACAATTCCGGTAGGTGGAAATTGCCCAGCAATGTCCAACAACCTGGACGTCTCCCGCGGAACCTAGGCCGTGAGGTGGAGGAGGTCCTCTGCCTCACGCATTTGGATGCGCATTTGGACGCATTTGGACGCATTTGGATGCGTGAGGCAGAGGACCTCCTCCACCTCACGCATCCAAATCGCATCCAAAAAAATGCAGTAATGCTAGCAACGGAGGAAGTTGGCCTCCTCCGTTGCTAGCATTACTGCATTTTTTTAAAAGAAACATTGCCCCACACTAGGAATTGCAGAAAGACAAATGCTTCCTACAATCCCTCGCTCCGAAACATGGCCTAAACGAGTCAGACGCGAGAGATTATAGTCGCCCTTTGGAGTTAAGCATTTATCAATAATTTCGTATATTATTTCCACAGAAACCATCAGACAGTCCTCTCAAAGAGAGCCTCCTGCAAGAGACGGCGGAGGCCTCAGGCTCTAATGCACTCAGAGAGTACGGGCCTCCAAAGGTAGAGGAAGTCGTCAGCGTCAGCCAGGGTCTGCCTGACGTGTCTACTGAACAGGCTTTCTTCATACAGTCCCTGGCTACCCAGGAGTTGCAGGCTGGGGCTGGGGAATCTGTTGCTGTTGAAGGTATATTATTTCTTATTAGATATGACTAACGGTTTCGTCCGCTCGAAATTTATTCCACGGGAATACAAAATATGACGGGATAAAAACTATCTTATGTGTTAATTCGGGTTATAAAATCTCTATTCTATTTCTTCCACAACAAAAAAAATATTGAAATACCATTTAATTTTCCTTCTTTTGCTACTCTCTTGCGAGAGTGGTCGTGGTCGTCACTTCAGGGGTGGTGGCTCGCTTCACGATGCCGCTATTCCTCTCGCACCGCTGCCGTTCTGGTACATTTAATAAACCAAACTGTAATAACGCCTAATTTATTCTTACAGCAAGCACAGACGAAGCTGCCCTTCTTGCTGAAGAAGTAGCATCCACAACGGAAGCTCAACTGGCTCAAGTAGCCGTCGAAGAACAAGCCACTGAATCTCTTGTTGAAGCCCAGCCCACCTTCGAAGTAGTAGCAGACATCGTTGAAGAGACTTCCGAAGCCGGTCAGGTTGAGGAAGCCACAGTAGTAACAGTACAGGAGGAAAACGATGCTGCTGACGCTGAAGAAGAGATCTTAGCTCCTACAGTTGTGGCACAAGAAGAGGGTGTTGTAGTGGAAGAGGCTGTGGTTCCCACTGCTGCTGTTGAAGAAGTGGTTGTTGAAAGAGTGACAGAGGGATTCAACAATATTGAGGAGGCTTTGGTCAAGTTGGAGAATGAGGTTAAGGCTGCTGAGGTGAGGAATCCTAAATTCTATTACAAATGTGAAAGTAAGTTTGGTACCTATTATGCTATCACGGTTGAGCCTGAATTTTGGTGCAGAGATGGATAGGGTGCGATCGGTTGCTAAAGTTATTTATAATAAATTGGATAAGTAACTATAATTCAATTAGCATGCTAACATTTATAAATGATTTAATCAGTAGAGTGTAATTGCATAAGAACCATATGATATTCCCACTGCTGGAAAACAGGCTTCCTATCTGTGAGCGCGGTCTAGTGCGGGCTGATAGATATCATTAGTCTTAGATTTTTTGGTTCTAGAACATGCTAGTTTCCCCACGATGTTTTCCTTCACAGTTTTGAATGCAGTGGTGATGAAATGAAATGCACAAAGTAATGCACATGTAAACTCTTAAATTGGGGCTGTTACAACTGGGCCGTCACTGCAGTTCATAAAAACCTGAAGAAAATCCATGATTACCCACTTTATGACTGAATTCTTTTATTTTTCAGGAAACTGCTGTCGAAATCAAGGCTGAACTTTCAGGGTAAGTTTTTCAAAGTCCTCTAAGTACTATAGAACGACCAGCTTTTCGAACCACCAAGCACTTTGAACTCTAAAAGTAAGGCTATAGAATTTACATCTCATTGTGTTCACAGATCAGTACCGCAGGCTCCTGAAAGTTTTCTCGAATACGGACCCCCAGGCTTCAGGGAGTACGGACCCCCCAAAGCTGAGGACATCGCCAGGTCAACTGCAGATCAGGTACATTTATTATCCTTTAACATCATTTTACTGCATCATTTAACACGAGTTCGATGCCGACATGAAACAAATATTTGTATGGTCTGCAGGTAGTGTTAGGTTTGTGTGAGTTTAAATTTTTGTTAATGCACACACAAGATACGCTAGACAAATAAGCTTTTCCCAGTTATAATGTCCCTTTGTGCCTATTGGCCTTGTTTTGTTCTGTCTCCTGCTTGACATGGAGGGAACTGGAAACGCATTTTTCCTACTCCTCCACTATTCTTTTCTGATTAATTTCGTTGTAGGATCCAAGACAGGTGAATTCATTTTCCGGGACACGTCGAGCTTCATTGTCTCGGCGCTTTTCGGGTGGTTGCAAATAAAACGTTAATCTCTAATTATTTTCTTTGGGATACATTGTAATGTTTTGTGGGATCCAATGGGAAAAATATTAAAGTGGTAGGTACCTATTCAAAAGTGGCATACAACGGGAATAAATCTTTATTAATTTTTAGTTGGGTTATGGTTTAGTTTTCAATATTGTCATCCACAGTATATTTTTTGGAAAACTTCTTGCATAAAATCTTTGGCCTTCTAATAACAACCTAAGTCCTAATACAACAAAAAATAATTATCTAATTTGATGCATTTTACTCCCTAACGACTATTCGGAAGATAATTATGGGCTTATAAGGGGTCGCGGGACTATTTTATCAGGTAACCGTGATCTGGAACGTAAAGAACTATTGAGGGACACCGTGGATTTTAGTCAGTTTTAGTCTGCCAGTACCTGCCGCTCTGCCCTGGGTAGGAGGACTCAATTGATGATTTATAAAAAGGGCCTGTGAAAACGACGACATTGATTTTCTTATTATATTTATTTCAGGTTGCTTCCACCAGTGTCTCTGAGAACAACGAAGTCAGAAGGAGGCGCTTTTCTCCCAAATTGAAGTAAGTAATCAGCCAAGTTTTGCTCAAAATTATTAACGTCATCATACTTAATAATTAGCCTAGGAAAATTAAGGAAATCAGACCAAATAATATGTATGTGTAGTTTTAAAAGTTGGTACATTTATTCCTTAAGGTGTCCAGATGAATATACTAAAAGCCCCCGAGGGTGGGCCACAAGCCAGAGGGGGACGGGGGAATGTCTCTTTTTCAAGTTTTTTGCTTGTGACTCGAAAACTATTTGGAGTAACTATCTCTTTAGTGACTTTTGGTCTGATCTTCAAAAGCTTTCTTCTGCTATAATACCTACTGAAAAGTGGAATGATATTTTTAAATATCAAGTTAGATTATGTGCATTATTATTATGTGTATGATTATGTTATGATTAGGTGCAGTTGATTATAGTAGAAAGAGTTCTCTTTTTCATAAGAATCGGCCTATAATGCTCACAAAACGCGAGCTTATTGGTCAAGTAAAATAATATTTTGATTTAACCAATCCTTGTACCTTTTCCATTTATAAACTTCCGTCACATTTCACAAAATCGTTCCTGCAAAAGCAATAGGAAAGATTCACTTCAAATAGAAACTAGCAAGATAGTTTTTTTTATATCTAGAATAGAATATACTTTATTGTTCACCAAAATAAATAAATACAAACTTACAATATTGTAGATGGTATGATTTTTACCTACCTAAATATAATTCTACTACTAATAATCTAAATATAATTTAACTTTCAGGTCAGTACACAAGAAACACTAAGGTTTTGAATATACGAACAACCACTGAGGACTTAGTAAACAGCTCTTTATTTGAAAAACCAAAAAAAAAGTAAATTAAATAGGTATTACATTCGTGTAAAAACTATTTGTAAAGGTAACAAGTCATGTTGTTATCAGTAGAGGAAATGATGTAATGTGATAAATAAATTAATTTGTAGATTAATGTGATCATTTTATTTGAATATTCTTCCTTTTGCTTACTAAAGACGAATTGCATGGGACGAACTGCGAAAGGACTGGAGTGCTGCAGTGCTATTCTCTATAAACACAGCCTTCTGACAGCGCGGCTGCAGCGCTTACGCCACACTGGGACTACAGTTTGTTATTCACTAAGCTACAGACTTGAGACTGACAGCGACACACTATCCAATCGTGCAGCGCAAGCGATCTCTTTCTCATCGAAGAGCACGTCGTTGAGTCCAGCGATGAGATTTCTTTTAGTAGTGAATAACGTAACGTAGCTGATGTGATATACAGCGATCATGAGGCGAAGTGCGTACCTGACCCCTATAGACCATTTAAGCATTAAGTTTTGTGAAAATAGAGGACTGCTCAGATAATGAGTAATAGAAAAATATGGAAGAAGAAGACATGATATTTAGAAAAAATATAAATTTAAAAAAGACACACTACGTATTTTCTTTATTGTTTTCTAAAAAGTTGTATTAGACACTTATTTTTCGTAATGTGCCGTACACAAACTGATTAGTGATGTCTGCCAACTGTTAGAACGCATGGTCGCGGGACTTATCTCATTACGGTGACCCCGGAACATAAAGGACTATAGAAGGACACCGTGGATTTTAGCCAATACGAGTCTGACACTCTCTCCTGCCCTGGCCTGGGTGGGAGGACTCATTTGATGATTTTACCACGATAAAAAAAAGAGCTGTTAGAACGCAAGGCAACTGAAAATCAGTTTAGTTTTTAGTCAATGAAGTCCCTTGTTCTCTAGGACACAAAAAAAAAAACAAAATTAAGTTAGGCAAGTCTTACATGCAAGTATGACGCATCGTTGCTTGAAATGAATAGCTTAAAAAAACACAACAAAATCTACAGTTTAAACTACCTACTTGTAACTTGTATACAAGTAAATTGTATAATGGAATCGCGGCCTTAACTTTGTATTTTAGCTCCTTATCTTTCAAATTGAGCTACATGTTCACTAACTAATGATTGCTCTGACTGGCTCCACTCAAAACAGTGTGCCCTATGAAGAAGTACGTTCTTCAAAACGCCATCACAGACGAGAATCGACATCGTCCTCCTCACCAAGATTTCACCAAAAAATGTCTGGAATTTGAGACGGTGACCTCTGAGTTTGTTTTAGCTGTTTCGTCTCAGAGTACTCAGATATAAAACATCGACCTCATTTAAATGTGAAATGTACAACTTACAAAAATAAAACAATATCATTTCATGCTACTCATTCATCGACACACAACAACGACCTCATCACCAGGCTCAACGGATGCCACTTCTACACAATAGGATACGCAGATGACCTCGCCATCCTCATCTCGGGGAAGGTCACGGGGACTATTTGTAACCTAACGCAACAAGCGCTAAGAATAGTAGAACGATGGTGCAGGGACTTCGATCTTTCAGTAAATCCCTCGAAAACAGAGTTGGTAATGTTCACCCAAAAACGATCACTTGGACCGTTTCGTCTACCAAAACTATTTGAAACAGAGCTCCACAGTTAGCCAACGAGGTCAAGTATCTATGGAGTCATCCTAGACAATAAGCTAAACTGGAGTAGCCATCTTGAAAACAAGCTAAACAGGGCCTGCATCACCTTCTGGCAATGCAGGAGAATGATAGGTAAGAGATGGGGCCTATCTCCCAAAATCATACTAAGGATCTATCGTACAGTCATTAGACCCATGATAGCCTACGGAGCCGTGGTTTGGTGGCCTCGCACCAGGTTAGTCACCGCCTCAAACAAGTTACAACGAATACAAAGACTGGCCTGCATGGCGACTACAGGCTGTATGAGGACTACGCCTACGGCTGCTCTGGAAGCCATGCTGGACCTTCCTCCGCTGCACCTGTTCATACAGCAAGAAGCGACGCTGGCGGCGGCTCGTCTCGATACAATACAACTCTGGGGTAAGAGGGAATCACAACACACCTCGGTATTACAAGGACTTTATGAGGAATTTCCAATGGCAAAGGCCATTAAAGACCGGGTACCCAAACAATTTATATTCGATAAGAAATACAAAATCCAACTCCATGAGGACCACCGCTGCGAGGGGCTGACCCCGGCGGAGCTACGGATCTTCACGGACGGATCTAAAACAGGTAGCGGTACCGGTGCTGGAGTCTTCTCTGAAGACCTCAACATCCGCATAACCAAATCACTGGGGGTCCACAACACAGTTTTCCAAGCAGAATGTATGGGCATCATTCTGGCAGCGGCAGCGGTCGCAGCCAGAGAGGTAAAGGACCACTCAATTCGCATACTATCAGACAGCATGGCCGTGCTGCTGGCGCTTGACAGCCACACGGTCAACTCTGGACTAATATACGAGTGCCACCAGAGCCTAAACCAGGTTGGTGAGCATAACAATATAACCATTCAGTGGATCAAAGGACACAGTGACTCTCGAGGCAACGACGCAGCGGATGAACTCGCTCGAAGGGGATCTAGTTTGACGGCGGTGGGACCCGAGCCTATACTGCCACTCCCCTTCGGTTACATACGTACTCTGATCAGGGAACGCACAGGTAATTTACACCGTTGCTCCTGCCCTGAGATTGCTTCATACAGGGCAAAGTACTTCGGTAACCCAGGTACTCTCCGCGAGATCGTCGGCAACACGAAGGCGCTGCTGGCGTTCCTCGGCGAGCTGGGGTGGATCGAATAATTTCTTTCCCACCCGCACGCAAAATACGCGCATATGACGTGGAGTTGCGGATACCAGCCCGTTATACAATACAATACAATACAAATGCTACTCATTCGCATATTAGTAATTTTTTACCCGACTACGGCGAAGCCAAAAGGAGCGTTAAGATTTTGATCGTTATGTATGTATGTTTATATGTATGTATGTTTGTTTTTTTTCCCTAATAACTTCTAAACTAATTATCATTACAAAGGCAAATGAGGTGTCGTTAGAAGCGTCTCAGTTGTCCGCTGGTTATTTTGTATTATACTTATAATAATATACTTTATTTTCTGTGTCACAGAATTTTTTAAGTAATAGCCGTGATCGTACGCCACCTAGCGAATAAAGATTGTGTGAAACAAACGCAGCTGGCACACGACCACGACTATATTTTTGGTAAAAAGTACCAATGTACAGACACTCTGAGTTCAACTGTTATATTATAAGCATAGATATCATTTATCGGCAAGATAATAACAACTAAAAGAGGGATGAATTGAGCTGAAGATAGTCAGCACTTCTCCACGCCACTCATACCAAGCTATGTCCTTGTTTTTAGAGTTCCGTACCTCAAAAGAAAAACCTGAACCCTTATAGGATCACTATGTTGTCCGTCTTTTCTGAAGAACACGTGGAGTTATCAAGCTTAGATTAATATTAAATATTCAAATCCCTTGGGGAGCACAAAAAATATTAAGGCCGTCCGCATACGAGTAGGTACATCAGTTTTCCTGATCAGGAATCCTGATCCGTTTTCTATCCGAACACAGTGAATTCATACAAATGTGTGTGCATGTTTTGTGTGTGTTGTTCAAATTTCATTCATCATTTCGAATTCTGAACGGAAAATAAACTGATGTATGTGGCCGCCCTAAACGTCTAAGTCCACGCAACCTAATTTTGACGCTATGTTGACTACAGAACCCTTCATAGTGCGTGGCCAATTTTTTTCACTTGTGCGTGTTTATAAGTTTCTTTATTTACACACCTATTAGGTACTAGTATAACATAAGTTTTTGAAACTTAAAGGAATAGGTATTAAATCAGACCAATATTTAACATCAAATTCATTTATTTATCACATTACATTCATTTTCCACCATTGATAACATTAATGAGTATACATTTTGATGACATCACTTTAACAATATTTTATCACTTTTGGCAAAAAGTTCATTGTAATTTCTAATTAGGGAGAAGATGGCGACTTGCTGTTGGCACTTTCAATGGTGAAAATTTTTTTTTTATTCTTTTTATAAATAAGTTTTTACAAAGTCCGTTATTATATCGCTGTGTCCTGGGTTTGTCATGTTATTCATTTATTTGAGACCTTAGTGTTTTTTGTGTGCTGACCTGAAAGAAAAATAATATTTAATCAGTACCGTAGATATAGTATTTAGTAGGTTGTCATTTGGAGATCTTTGACAATCGTTAAGTGAGAAGCTCTAAAGTCTACAACCAGTCTTACCATGGGGTGTCTTATTACCCAGTTACTGGGTTGTGGAGGTCCGACAGACATTCGCTCCATGTAAAATAGTGATATAACTGATATTCAGCTGCATCTGGTTCGACTGGAAGCCGACCTCAATATAGTTGGGAAAAGGAAGGCAGATGATGTACCTAAGTAAGTAGTAATAGTAGGTCGAGGGTTCGAATCCCACCTCACGCACAACCATATGTCTTTGTGTAATTTATTTCATCACCAATGCTCAAAATGTTGAAGGAAAACATCGTGAGGAAACCTAGGTAGCTAAACCAAAATTATAAAGCCGAACAGTTTGTTTGAACACGCTAATCTCAGGAACTACTGGTTTGAATTAAAAAAACATTTATTTTGGATAGTCGATTTATCGAGGAAGGCTTTAAGCTATATAACATTAGCGGGGCTGAAACGTGGAACAGGTATAGTCAATATAAGTCTATGACAGAACCAAGGCTCCATCACCGTGACCCCGGAACATAAAGGGCTATTGAAGGACACCATGGATTTTAGTCAGTACAAGTCTGACAGTACCTCCCGCCCTGCCCGGGGTGGGAGGTCTCATTTGATGATTTTACCACGTTAAAAAAAAAAATATAAAAAAAATGACAGAACCAAGGCTGCGTTTCCACTGAGGCGGAGCGGAGAGCGATTCACCAATCACATGGCTTGAAATCCACATCTCTTCTCCACTCAAGCTGTGTGATTGGTGAATCGCTCTCCGCTCCGTTCCGCTCCGCCTCAGTGGAAACGCAGCCTAACCTTTGACACCAGAGGATGTTTCAAGGATGGGGTCTATACCTAACTGTTCGAAAATAAAAATTTTTATAGGCGTCAAAATATGAGAAATATTTACCTGAATTTTGGAGAGAAGCGCCTCCTCCTGACTTCGTTGTTCTCAAAGGAACTGGTAGGAGCAACCTGGAACAAATAGAAGGATGAAATCAATTTCGTCATTCAGGTCAATCTTCCCCAATCTGTCTTTACCAAAGGAACATTAACCTTCCGATGCTGAGTTATGGTTGAAAATCTATTAAAGAAAGGCAGATTGAGTTAGATTGATGAGCTGGCGTCTGTACAATTATACATGGATGATTAGATGATTAAATGACATTTTGGTATCATCATTGAAGAATTGCACATGGATGTTAATATATAATAATATAATATAATATAATAAATTCCACAACTATCACACAACGCCATCTAGTCCCAAGTTAAGCAGAGCTTGTGTTATGGGTACTAGACAACTGATAAACGTACTTATATATTTCTAAATACATACATAATTATAGATAAATTACACCCAAACACAGAACAAATGATCGTGCTCATCACACAAACATTTCAAATGAGGCAACAAAAGAAAATAACTGAATTACTAGGAATTTGTATTGTATGAAATTACAGGATATAAAATCGCTAATAGCTGAAAATTTTGACCTAAATTCCTCTTACGCTGATGCTGATCGCGTCAGCGTCGCAGTATGATGATAAGGTGGCCTACCATCGGGTCTTAAAGCGTGTGTGGTTAGGTAGTGAGAAAGAGACAGAGCTATACAAGTCGTCTAGCGCCATCTCGTTCCCTGAGCGGGACCACTTACGCTTTGAAACATCATGGTAGACCACCAGAACACTGAATGATGTACAGAATGAAAATAGTTAAATTCGTATTCGATGTTAGCATAAAGTTTGAAGAAGAAGCTTTTTAATATTTTTTTACGTCGATATGTAAGTAAGAGCAGTGGTGGCCGAGTGGTATTGGCTCTGACTTACGAGTTGTAGGTCGTGGGTTCGAACCCAGCCAGGCGCATTACTTTGTGTAATTTATTTCATCACCACTGCTCTGAAAACGGTGAAGGAAAACATCGTGAGGAAACCGGCATGTCCTAGAACCAAAAATTCGAAGACATGTGACATCCACCAACCCGCACTGGGCCGGCGTGGTGGATTATGGCCTGTCCTGTCACAGAGAGGAGGCCTGTGTCCCAGCAGTGGGAACATTTATTGGCTGATGATGATGATGATGAGACATTATTCAGCTGAACGATGACTGTAATGTATTAGTTGATACATTTCACATTGCTAATACTTATAATTTGGGTATACCATACCTGCACTGCAGCAGACCTAGCGATGTCCTCAGCCTTGGGTGGTCCGTACTCCCTGAAGCCGGGGGGTCCGTATTCGAGGAAACCTTCAGGAGCCTGTTGCAGGGATCTGTAAACACAATGCATTATACATTCTGAAGACTACCAGTTAAGGTTTAAATTTGAAGTAGCTGAATAAACACATTTGGATTTATGAGTAGAAGGGATTCTAATTTTACTTACCCAGAAATTTCAGCTTTGACTTCTACGGCAGCAAGAGCCTAAAAACAAATAAAAATAAATGAATGATGGAAATCAGAAGTTTCCTCAAAGTATTTATGTTCCACTGTAAATCTTCAAATCTTTTGTAGAATTAAGACATTATCTAGATTTGTAGCTCTCCCCATTTTCCCTTTTCCAGTTTTTTTCTAATTTTTATTATAGCTACAACTACCACGTCCACAGTCCCAACTATCTCTGTACCAAAATACATTAAAATCACTTTTCTTATTCTTTAACTCCTGGTTCACCTACCGAGGTGAATCAGGAGTTAAAGAGTATCAAACAAATAAGCTCACTGTCACATTTATAATTTTATTAATTAGGATGCAGTTTCTCACCTCAGCAGCCTTAATATCATTCTCCAACTTGACCAAAGCATCAGCAATGTTGTTGACTCCTGCCACTCTTTCAACAACCACTTCTTCAACAGCAGCAGTGGGAACCACACTCTCTTCCACTACAACAGCCTCTTCTTGTGCTACAACTGTAGGAGCTACGATCTCTTCTTCAGAGTCAGCAGGTGCAACGTTTTCCTCCTGTACTGTTACCACTGTGGCTTCCTCAACCTGACCGGCTTCGGAAGTTTGTTCAACGATGTCTGCTACTACTTCAAAGGTGGGCTGGGCTTCAGCAAGAGATTCAGTGGCTTGTTCTTCAACGGCTACTTGAGCCAGTTGAGCGTCTGTGGTGGCTACCTCTTCAATGAAGAGAGCAGCTTTTTCCGTATTTGCTGTTAATTAAGATTTGGGTTTGTTAGATTCAGAATTATGATTATTTGGATGGATGGTATGATGTTTGAGCTAGAACAGAGAGTCTGCAGAAGTCATCATAGTCATTAAGGTGGTACTGTAGTATTGATTGTAATTAGAAATATTCTTAGTGAAATTAATATAAATACTAATTTTATTTCATTTTCAAGGGTTTGTCTTAGGATATTCTAACTCGACTCGTCCTCAACCAAGAAAACTAATAAAATAACCATACCTTCAAAAGCAAAAGATTCCTCAGCTCCGGCCTGCAACTCCTGGTTAGCCAGGGACTGTACTACGAAGGTCTGTTCAGTAGACACTTCAGGCAAGCCCTGGTTCACGCCGAACTGGATGACGTCCACCTTCGGAGGTCCATACTCCCTGAGGGCGTCAGAGCCAGAGGCTTCGGTCTCTTGGATAAGGTTCGCTTTTTGAGGACCGTTTGATGGTTTCTGCCCAAAGATTTATGCATTATAAGTAAGTTATAAGATGTTATTAACTTAGTCTATTGTCCTGACACTTCAACTAATCTTAATATGCGCAGGGTATGATTTTTTTAGATTATTCTTGATATTTTTAGAATCGAGGAAGTTATTCCACTACATATATTTACTTCTTCTTAAAATGACGAAGGTAATCTAGATTGTGTTGAACCAGAACCGAGGTACGAGTTTAGCAAACTCACAAGCGTCCATTATCTACTGATTTGTTAAATTGTTCAATAGGAATTATACCTGTTTGTTTTTATGAAACGTCTAAATTATTAGATTTGATAGTAAAACCTTTGATTAATAAATTGCAAGCTGTCTCGATCAACATTGGTCTGATAACTTACGGAAACTTCCGAAGGCAAGTAGAAGCTGGGACCCTGGGGTCTCCATCCACTTGGCAGGTATGGACCTGATCCCAGAGCAGACACGGAGCCGATGGCGAGGACTACAGCGATGAGGACCTGGATACAAAGGATGAAATGATAAAAGAAGGTGAAGATGATGGACTAAAGGTTGATAATTTGTAGTGTATAGAGGCACAGACATTAGATGAAACATATTTTGATGAAATAAAAGCTCCTAATGAGATCATGGTTGAAATTATATCAGTAGATAATATACAGATAAAAAGTGATTTTGTATTTAATAAAATAGCGCATATTCTGACCAACTTTTAAGACAGAAGTTTTAAAGTGGAGCTGTTAAGTAAAGAAAGTAAATGTAATAAAATTGCTGATACGAAAGTTTAGAGTTATAAATCGAATGATTTGATAATGTACAGTAATTAGAGTAGACAGCTTTTCATTACATCAATTTAAAAATGGATGACAAGATAAACCAATAAATATAAATTAAACCGAGGATGATTTTACCTTCATGTTGTATGAGATCTAAAGAACTACTTCTTCGAATGATGCTAATCCCTCTGAACATCCCAATTTTATACCAAAAGAAGTCAAACAATGGCCAAGACCTTGATCAATATTTAGTACAAATATTGACTGATTTGATTGAGATCGCGTTGTGCAATAACTAATGAGAATTAATTGTTAAGTAGATTTTTAAGGTCGTATGTTATCTTGATAAGTTTATGGTGTTAGCAGAATATGGAGTTGAGGAGATTTGCTTCCTTTTCGACGTATTCAGTAAGGGTGGTGTTTCATACGGTGCGACAAATGTCAAACATAGGTGCAAATAGCTACTTGTACACGTTTGAGAGCTCATAACTCGGAAACGCGACGTTTTACGAGGTTTTGCCTCGTACATTTTATGTTTGTATTGATATGATCTATCGATCTATGAATGTTTCAGACGTGACTGCCAAAAAAGATGGCACCTGGTACAAAAGGCACAAAGCCGGTTGTGCGTCATTTCTTTGCTTTCGAGTATAAGTGAATGTGTTCTTCCGTATCGATTATTATTTTTTACGGCCCCGGAAAAATATTTTTCGAGACATTAATGAAGAAAAATGGATACCTAAATAGCCACCTGGATGTGTAGTATTCAGTTATTTGACCTAGGATGCAAGAGCGAGCTCGGGACGTGCGAGCACCCCGATAAGGACAGGTTAGATTTTTTTTTTGATTCGGCTGGGTTGGCGGGGTCTGGGCGTTGCCTTTACATGAGAGTGGTGTCAGGACACAGGGGGCACCTTCCTCCTTATGCTAAACGATACCAAGGTTTTGGAATACGCCTATTTTGTGTTTTTTATTTTTTCTAAGGAAACCAAGTATTTCCGGCGGGTGAAAATGGTGAGAGGGGGATCCGACCCCTACCTCCCTCCCACCAACTACTCACAACCACTTAAAATGGCGACGTATTTAGAAATTTTTACCGATTTACATATTAAATTTTACGTTCCCGTGGGATAATTTAACTCTTACAAATGAGCAAAGATGAAAACAAAAGTTAACTAAAAAATCTGCAAAAAGTAGGTTAAACGGCGTAATGTTTAGTCACCAAACACACCATTATTTACATTAAAATCCCTGCAAAAAAAGCCATGTCGTCTAATAGTCTAGTACGGAAACTAATGAGTACACACTGCCACACTCTAGCTATGTAAATCCAGTATAAGCTGACTTGTTCATTGTGCCGATAAATCATACAAAATGAGGCCAAGATACACTGGTAATGTGGCTTAATGTGTAGCATGTACAAAAAAAACCACTAGGTTCTGCCCGTGACTTCATTTACCCGAAGTTTTGGACCTCGCATCGCATTCCGTCGTCCGTCAGCGCTTTTTCTTTTTTCGATTTGCTAGACAAAAATTGATAGATCTACCTAATAATATGATCATAAACATCAGCCTATTGCAGTCCACTGCTGGACATAGATAGGTTTTTCTTACCAAATGCACGGAATTTCACTCGATCACTGACTTATATTTTATTTTTGCCCCGTTTTATAATTTTTTCTTACATCGTGGGTGCTTTTACAAACAGAAACTCACATACACAAACACCGACCCGGAACAAATACTTGTAGTCATACAATATTTATACCGTATGAGGATCGAACCAGTGGCACTCTGGCAACCAACGACGATATATTACTAGACTCCGCATGCACGATCTAAGGAACGAAAACTATTCTGTCAACTCGCTGAGGTACTACGTAAGCGAGGGGGACGGGGTACTGCGTTGTGATTGGCTAACTCAAAGTCTGTTCTGTCTCAACGTATGTTTACGGCTCACAGGAGTGGTCGAAATGAGACGAATATAAGACTTTTTTGTCTAATGTGTTGACAGACATCGGTCGCCTGTTATTACGAGTCTAGTATTAGGGCTACACCACATCTGGCAGCACGGAATCGCCTTTTTCCGTCGCCCTTTCTCTTTCTGTCGCTTAGAACTGCCATTTGCTAGACCGAGACAGAATGCATAATGCGATAGCACGCGGCGGAATCGGTGAGGCGGCCGGCTGCTGTCGCATTGTCTCGGTCTAGCAAATGGCAGTTCTAAGCGACAGAAAGAGAAAGGGCAACGGAAAAAGGCGATTCCGTGCTGCCAAATATGGTTCAACCCTTATATCGTCGTTGCTGGCAACAGTCAATAGCTATGGATCATTAGTAGTGAAGATTACTTCATACAGACAAAATTCTACCTCTTTATAATATGAATATAGAAGTACAGACGTCTCAAGGCCAATGGCAAGGATTCGATCTATATTCCGATAATATTAGTTAAATATTTGAACGTTTTCCGCTCTGCTAATAATTATTTATTTTAGAAGTATTTACTTATGATTCGTTCGTTAATATTTGTGACGTAATTTTTACGTACTTATAAAAAAATGTCTCGGTAGTACGAGTATAATGATTGGTAGTGCGACTGTAGACTGTGTTGTGTCAGGTTTGGCCTCCTCCTTTTGCAAAGCAGTTAAGCTATCAAAGGAGGAAGCGGAATGCGTGAGGAGAGGACAGCCTTCACCTTACGCACGACTCAGCCGCCGTGGAAGACGTCATCGCACATCGCGAAACATGCGGACGGCGAGTAATTAGGAGACTTGCCGTCTGATCATGGAACATGCCTAAGTCGACGAGGGCCTCTAAGAGCTGTCAGCAATCTGACTCAATAAATAACAACAAGAATAAGATTTCACAATCTTTATTTGATAAAGAAAAATAAAAGCCCATTTAAACTAAATGAAGTCAAGCAAACCATACTTTTTGGTACAAAAAAGAAAAAACGCATTACGTGCCAATATCACAAAACAAAAAATAAACACAATTCAAAATTAGAACGAAATCCACGAGGCAGCCATATTTTAGTCAGTAACCGTTGGAACGCGAGTTTCCATTACCGTAACCATTGTCACTATACCCATTTCTTGAGTAACTGTTGCCATGGTTACTAGAATAACCGCTGTCTGTTACTAGGGTAACCGCTGTCTGTGTTCCCGTTGTATCCGTAACCATTGTCACTGTTACCGTGGCGGGCGTGGTTACTGTAACCGCTGCGAACATTGTTGGCGTTACTGTCATATCCAGAATGGGCCAGGTCTTCCGAGTCTTCGTAAGAGATCTGAGGCTTGAAGCCGCGTTCATCAGCCTCATAGCTTACGGTCTGCAACAAGTAATAGAATATCTTAATGCAGTCAATCATATAGTTACTGAAAGATGTATTAACAAAATGCAAATGTATTAAGCATATTGACAGCATCAATAAATTACAAAAATTATTCATACAGTAAGAGTTAAAAAAAATAATGGATGGATACGTATTTTTTCTTTTGCTGAATTATGCATATACTTACAAAGATATAACCACATAAAACGCATCAAAATTCCAGAGTATCGGCTCAATCCGTCAGAAACAAGTGAAAACTGTACCTACTTGTATATGACGATTTGCAATTTAATAAAATTGGGCTGAGCTGAGAAAGGTTAAAAATTCTGAGCTTACCCAGAAGAAGCCTGTTCGCTCTCACTTTGAAGAGATTCGGGTTGTATGCGTTCAGGCACACAGACGCAGGTAGTGAATTCCAATTTTTTGCCATCTTCATCATATCAGCAGTAGAACGTCCACTGCTGAACATAGGCCTCCCCCCAAAATTCCCAACAGGGCCAGTTGGAAGCGGCTTAAATCCAGCACGATCATGTGGTCTTCTTCAGATCGTGTCCACCTTGTCTACCTTGTCTTAAGTCCACCGTGTAGGTGGACGTCATACGCTGCTCTTGCCGGATCGTGGTCTCCATTCGAGAACCTTCTCTGCTCCAACTGCCATCAGTTCTGAAGTTTATGTGGCCTGCCCACTTGAACTTGCTAATTCGCTGGGCTTCGTAGGCAACTTTAGTTCGTCTAAAAATCTCTTCATTTCTAATTCGATCACGCAAAGAGACTCCAAACATAGCCCTCTCCATAGCTCGTTCGGATATCTTGAGCTTACTAATGTGGTATTCTGGTCTCCATTCGAGAACTTTACAATCCCATCGGCCATCAGTTCTGCGTGCTATGTCCATTCAATGCTAGTGTTATCAGTGTACTGACCTGTTTCCTGCCGTCTGGCAACACGACGTGGTACTCCCCTTGTGCATGCTCCTCCTGCCTCTCCTCATGGTGACCGAAGTCCGTGCCCCCCTGGTCATCATTTACCATGTAGCCGAAGTTATAGTTCGCTGGTTCCTGTCGAGGTTTAGCAGTAGGTAAGTCAGTGTTTGCAGGACTGTACAAACTGGTAACTGTGACCCCGGGCTATTGAAGGTAGTGGCAAAAATAGGGGTGTGCCACCAGTGCCCGGGCACAGGGCGCAAACGCTGGAGAGGCTCAGAAATGGCCACACTAGCCCATCTATATTGGGGTCGGCTTCCAGTCAAACCGGATGCAGCTGAATATCAGTATTTTGTACGGAGCGACTGCCTATCAGACCTCCACAACCCAGTAACTGGGTATTACGATACCCAATGGTAAGAGTGGTTGTCAGAATTTAGAGCTGATCTGAATAACAGTAACTATTTTCAAAATTCTACAGATGACAGCAAAAAAACCCTCGGGTAGCCCCAAGTAACACTTTCTTGGGAACATCGTATCTTTTTTACGGCTTATACAGCAGTACATTCCTCTACTGAAGTCTTGGGATTACAGGTGTAATGTTCTGTTACTTTTACTCACAGAATTAATGTCTTCAAGAGCGTTCCTGGCGGAGGCAGCAGAATTGGGGCCGTAACCAGCCGGTTCCTCTCCCCCAAAATGGGCGTGAGCGCCGGAGCCGTGTCCTTGAGAACCGGACCTGGGGACAAGTTCATTGAAGTTGTAAGATTAATACGATGGGATTGGATGGGATTATTTGAACACAGGTAATATTTTGTAACCAATGTTGTAACTCTCACTTGCTTAGCACTCTTACCTTCCAAAAGCAATAATGTGCCCCCTCTTTCCACCATGAGCACCAACACTAGCGTGCCCTCGAGGTCCGTCCAGGTTTCTTGCAGCCACTATCTGAGGTCTAGCTCCGTTTTGGTTGGCTGGACCTTCAGAGTAGCCAGTACCGCGGTTTGATGACGGAGGCGGAAGATAGCTGGGAAATTACCAATATTATGAATTTTATAAATACTACAACGTCAAATTTTTTTAAGATGCAAAACGAACTATCACGCCTGTAATTTCCAAAGGTTTGGGCAGAGGTGTATCTGAAAGTATACCCCTATTTTGCTAGTTATATTGAAATTCTACATATGTTACAAGGGGCGATCCAGACCCAATTGCCATCAAAGTCTTGAAAGGGAAGGAAGGTTCTGGAATAGATTTCCAGTTATTTTTATGTGTACAAAAAATGTACCCATTTTAGGTTTTGTCATGACGAATACCTCAGCGTACATCACATTCACATACTCTGGATTCCTGCTCGTTCCCTTTTACATGGGGCTTTAACATAACTGGTGAAACGTGTGTGTACAATTAATTCCATTTCATTTTATTTTTTTGTATGAAGAACAGATTCAACGTATGATTAAATGGAGAAAAATAGATTAGTGTTTTGGTCTGCATGACTTTCGGATCCATGCTGTCTATAGAACAAAGTAGTGAAAGTGACTTTTACCTGTTTGAAGGAGGAGGTTCGGTAGAAGCAAACGCCACAAGGAGCGTTAATGCTGCAATGGTCTGAAAGAGATATAATATTGTTAAATAACATTTCTAATACTTTTTTTTATGTAAAGACAAATTCGGCTGAGAACAGCAGCTTTACTCTCGACACTAGATCTCAATTGAAATTGGAAATTGGGATCGAGATCTTGTCATTTGGCACTCTTGAATGTTACACTAGCTCACGATTGGAACAGTATTGGGCGGATTTTTTTGGAACTAAATGAAATCGACTTTACTCGAACGAAAATAAATATCAGCACAAATTTATTTATTGATTTAATGAGTAATTCAATGTTTTTAAATTTGGTAATTAACGTTTTCTTTTTTATGGCCACCCCATGCCAATCAGTGTAGGTGTAGTCGAACATGCAGTCGATTCAAATCTCAATCTCGACTTCGTTCAAGAGTGCCATTTTTCTGAATATTGGAATTGAAACTGAATCGAATTGGAATACGATCGAGATTGGGATTTATTTCAAGAGTAAGGCCCCTGGTCTTGAAACTGCGACCTTCTGTTTCATTACACCAGACGATGCTCATTGCTCAACAGACCATATTTTTTAGCGTGGTAATAATGGTTCACCCTTGTTTGGTAGAACAACTTTTGATATAATTTTACTAATTCGAACAACGTTTGAGAAAATAATCAGTTTGTATAAGCTATGTATTTGAGCCGTTTGGGGTTGAAACACTAGGGCCATGGGGTCCGAGTGCTCATCGAGTTTTCAAAGACATCGCCAAGCGTATAGTCGACGCCTCGCGTGACCAGAGGGCTGGCATATTTCTTGGCCAAAGGATCAGCATTGCCATCCAACGTGGCAATGCTGCCAGCGTTCTGGGCACTTTCCCCATTGACAACGATGTGGATGAGTTTTTTGACGCCCTTTGAATTTTAGTTTTAGTTTAGGTATTTCTGTAAATATTTTACTCTTAATTTTAGTTTTTATATATAGTATGTAAGTAGGTATTTTTTTTTTATAAAATAATCTTGTTAAAGTTGTATATGTATAAATAAATAAAAATTAGTAGGTATATTTTCACGTTTGTATAATATCGGTTAACTTAATTTTCATTTCATCGAATATTTATTTGCGATAACAACATTTGCGCTATGGATCAAAAGGTATAATGTTCATTTGATGTAATGTTCAGTTGGTATAACATTTAGTTTATCGAATATTCGATTAGTGTAATGAAATGCAGAAAAGAAAACATTGTAAATATTTTTTCCGTCGATCTACCTTGGTAGGTGGTAATCAGTAATTTAACTAAGGATGCAAGAGCGAGCGAAGCAAGCTCGGGACTTGGGGCACCCCGAGGTTGTTAGGTTACTTTAAACCTTGCAAACAGAAATAGGAGCCCCGCGAAGTGGGGCTCCGTCGAGCTACCTTGGTAGCTACCTTGTACCTTGGTACCTTGGTTGCCGATTACTATCTACCAAGGTAGCTCAACGGAGCTCCGTTGAGCTCCTATTTCTGTTTGCAAGGTTAAAAGTAACCTAACACGAAGGGGATGGCGGGGTCTGAAAGACCCCGCCATCCCCTTCGAACCTATCCTGGCCGAGTCGGGGTGCCCCAAGTCCCGAGCTCGCTTCGCTCGCTCTTGCATCCTTAGTAAAATTGCTAATACCACCTACCAAGGTATCTCGACGGAGCCTAATTTTTTAATAGACAATGAAAGGAAACAAATTAATATTAATTAACTGAATATTCGGCACGATATTTCGACTAAATCATTATTAGTCTAGTGGAACATTAGTTAATATAAAATTAGTACATTTGAAAATTCGGTCAAATTAAATTATATAATATAATAAAAATTTACCAATTAATTATTCGGTGCAATGAATAATTCTACGAAACGGCTATAGTGTAACCAAAATTAGCCGGAGTGATTTTCGACGAAATGTTGTTCTACCAAACAAGGGTGAACCGGTAATAATATAATCAAATGAGTCCCGCCATAGGTGTAGGGAAGGGACTGTCAGACTCTTAGTGACTAAAATCCAGTGATCCTTCAATACCCCTTTCCGTTCCAGGGTCACGCGGTTACTTGTTTGGACAGTCCCACGATTGGGCGTTTCCTACGGCGGCGGCGCGGCGGCTGAGTTGTGAGGTGGAGGCTGTCCTCTCCCTTACGCGTTTCGCCTCCTCCTTCGCTAGCATGATTGCTTCGCAGAAGGAGGTACTGCTTGCCGTTCCGTCTTGCCCCGCACCATGGCCTCAATAAACCAAAAACACCAAGGTAGGTTTTTTTTAACTGTCACACAACGCCATCTAGTCCCAAGCTAAGCAGAGCTTAATTGTGTTATGGGTACTTAACAACTGATAAACATACTTATATATTTCTAAAAACATACATATTATAGATAAATTACACCCAGACACAGAAAAAGTGATCCTGCTCATCACACAAACACTTGTCCTGGGTGGGAATCGAACTCACGACCTGGAGCATAGCAGTCAGTTTCACTAACCACTAGACCAACAGGCCTGTCAATTCAGGCCTTAGATGTCAAACCATTAGGAACAAATCAAACTAAGTAATTTCACGCTAAACATCACTGCAATCCAATGGAACTTATCCAAAATAATTAAAACAAAGTATACCTTCATTTTGTTACTACAACACAATTAAATGTCGAAACTGTCTGTATCTACAAATGACACTTGTTGCAATGATACTGTCACCATTTTGTCTTGAGCTTTTATAAGACCTGTCTTCAAAAGATTTGGGGATGAAAAATTGATGCTCATTAAAGACAAAAGAAGAGCTTTCAAGGTGTTGAGATTTGGGACAAAAGATGTCGTAGAGACGACTTGTGACTGTTTTTTTTTTGTGGGTTTTTGTTGTTTTTTATTTGTTAGCTACTTTTTTATTAGGATAGAAGTTGTAATTTTACTTAATTGTCAAGATAATTAGGTACGTTCACAACAATTTCATTCTTAAATTTTAATTTAGCGAAAAATCTCCTGAAAATAAACGTTTTGGCAAAATGTTTTGTTTGATAAATAGTAAAATAAATACCTACTTTGTTTTAAAATAGAAAATGCATAGAATATCAAACTTTTAAGACATTTAATACTCATGACACATCGTTCATTTTAGACTTTGATTACAATATATGACAGATGAACTTTAAAAAAAAATTAATCTGAACATTACCTACGTAGAATACCTACATCGGGTTTCTGTACATTCGTCACAAAGGTTTTTCGGCACATTTTGTAAGCACCATACTTACCTTGAAAGCAAGTTCGGAGCTACCTTTGTGAGAAAAGCTCACTGAAATATTTTTAAACGCACACCTCTCCACAGTTTTTCTAATCCTACCAGTATGTCCCTCAAGGATGTACTATGATCACTTCCTAATACTGCGCATATTATTTGCAATTTGACCTTACCCTGAATTTAACTACCACTACACAATAATTACGTGACGGCATGACTCGCGGGACTGTCTCATTAGGTAACAGTGACACTGGAACGTAAAGGGCTATTGAAGGATCACCGTGGATTCTAGTCAGTACAAGTCTGATAGTCCTTAAATGATAGGGTGAGTGCGGTAGAAAAACGGGGATAGAAAAAAAAAACAATAACTCCGAATATCAAGGTATTCTTTTAATGCTGCTAACATTGTTGTAGACACCATTTTGCCTGGCCACGCCCCGCAGTCTGTGTGCTAAGTGTGAGCTAAGTGAGAGCACTCGTGTGTTAATTGACATTTTCCGTAAGGACACACTTGCCCGCGTAAATGTAGGAATTTTATTCTTACCCCGCTTGCTGCATGACTAAAATCGTATTTATGGTCATTACCATAAAGTCGATTTTAGTCACTATTTCAATCTTACCCCTTGGGCATTTCGTCTTACCCCTACACTTCCCCAAGACCAATTTTAATATCATATTTTTCATAAAATAGCATTATTGATACAACTTGACCATACGTTTTACCCAAAACATCATTTTATGCATTTGCCTTGAATCCCTTTGTTTAACAACACTTTCAATTCAACACTGTTCATCTAATCAAATTTTCATTCCGACTAACCCCCACTCACCCTAAAGAATCTTTTTTTTTTAATTAAATTCTTATTTACTTTACGTTTATATCATGTAATGAGCCAGCACTTCATGTCTATGTAAAATCATCGTCATCATCATCATATCAACCGTAAGACGTCCACTGTTGAACATATAGGCCACCCCTATAGACTTTCAACAGGACCGGTTGGAAGCGGCTTGCATCCAGCGTGATCCTGTGGTCTTCTTAAGATCGTCTGCCCACCTTGTGGGTGGACGTCCTATGCTGCGCTTGCCAGTGCGTGGTCTCCATTCGGCCATCAGTTCTGCGTGCTATATGGCCTGCCCACTGCTATTTCAACTTCCTAATTCGTTGATGGCTATGTAAAATACTAGGGTAGAATAGTGAAGCAGGCTCAATTGGGATAGATAGGTACTCGTAATGATGAACTAGTTACTAGGATAAGATACTAGAATATTTATTTGTGACCACCTAAAAAGCGCCAAGGCAATGAAGCTCTGCCTCGTGAAGTCGAGGCGCGGCGGGAAGAGCTCCGGCGCGATCTCAGGGCAGTATGGAAGGAACGACTGTCGCGACCGAAGGCCGGGCACGCCGCAATTGCGGCGGTAAGACCCCTCTTTGAGGAGTGGCTGGAGAGAAGTCATGGCGTCCTGACCTACCGCTTGACGCAGGTCCTCACTGGACACGGAAGTTTCGGGAGGTACCTGTGTCTGATGCGAAAGGAGGAGACGCCTGGGTGTCACCACTGCGAAGATCGCCCGGAGGACACGGTGGAGCATACGGTGCAAGACTGCCCAGCTTGGGCAGAGCACCGACGTGTCCTCACGGCTGCGATAGGCGGAGACCTCTCGCGCCCAGCTTTGGTCGCGGCCATGCTGCGGGGCGAGACGGAGTGGGAAGCGGTCGCCTCCTTCTGCGAAGCAGTAATGCTCGCGAAGGAGGAGGCGAGCCGCGAGCGAGAGAGGACAGAGTCCTCCCTCCGCCCCATCCGCGGTGGTAGACGCCCACGGCGACGGACGTCGCTAGATGATCTCCGGCCACCGTAGGCGCGGGCATGCGGGCAGCGAGTAAAGGGCAACTCGCTGCCCGACCAAGGACCATGCCCGGGTCGACGGCGCGTTGTGTCCCACGCGTGCCTCAAAGAGCGTCAGCATAATGACGGGGCCCCCCTCTCAGAGGGCCAAAGCCTGCCGGGGTTGCGGGATTATTCCCTTACCGTGACCCCGGAACATAACAGGCTATTGAAGGACACCGTGGATTTTAGTCAGTAGAAGTCTGACAGTCCCTCCCGCCCTGCCCGGGGTTGGAGGACTCATTTGATGATTTTACCACGCTAAAAAAAAAAAAAAAAGAAGGCAATGAAGCTGGGCATGCGGATGGCGAGTAATGGGTGACTTTTTTTGGGACAAACCCACCACACTCACCACACTATTCCCAAACCAATGCAACTCCTGAAAGCCAGAATCAACAATGGCAACCACCAGAAAAGCGCCGAGACAATGAAGCTCGACGTGTCCCGGAGAACGAATTTCTCTGTCTTGGATCCTGCAACGAAATTAATCAGAAAAGAATAGTGGAGGAGTAGGAAAAATACTGGGTGACTTGCCGTCTGATCATGGTTTACGACCGGTCGTCGGCGCGAAATGTTCCACGGGCGCCTCAGAGAGCAGTCTGCAATCTGACGTGGTGCTATCTCCCCCTTTCAGAGGTCCAAAGCTTGCCGGGGTCGCGAGACTGGCTATTGAAGGGCACTCTGAATTTTAGTCAGTTGAGTCTGACAGGTGGTGGCCGAGTGGTATCGGCCCCGACTTACGAGTTGTAGGTCGTGGGTTCGAACCCAGCCAGGCGCATTACTTTGTGTAATTAATTTCATCACCACTGCTCTCAAAACGGTGAAGGAAAACATCGTGAGGAAACCGGCATGTCCTAGAACCAAAAATTCGAAGACATGTGACATCCACCAACCCGCACTGGGCCCGCGTGGTGGATTACGGCCCACTCCCTCTCACAGAGAGGAGGCCTGTGTCCCAGCAGTGGGAACATTTATAGGCTGATGATGATGATGATGAGTCTGACAGTCCCTGCTGGTGAAACTGTTGGTGTCAGCTGTCATTTGTAGACCTTTAACCTTTTAACCGCCAGACTTCATAATTATCAATTGTCGTGCCCCCAGCGCCAGGCTACGAATCAGTGAAATACAAGTTCCTCTCTTTCTGCTCCTCTAAGCTCCGATTTGTAAAATATTATGGTTTACAATAAAAAGTATTATATTTACTTGTCTTTCTACATAAACAGAGAGAGTAGAGTAGATGCAATAAAATCAAACAAAACAACAAAAATCGTCAATATTCTCTGTCGGATATATACGACTCTGGCGTAATGGCCTAGATCATCTACGATTCCGCCCGGGACGTATAGAGCTCCTCACGAAGCCGGGGTAGCGAGACTAACGGGAAACCGTGGCCCCGGACCGTAAAGGACTCTCTAAGCACGTTTTTTACGCTCCGTGACATCGAGCCCGAACTTAGAATGAATGATATAATGGGCCCGAAAATAATTGTCGGATATATCCGACGTTGGTGGTTAAAAGGTTAACAGTCGTTACTGCTAGCCAATAGCTCTAAAGTCTGACAACAGTCTTGCCGGGGTATCGCTGTACCCAGATGGGTTGTAGAGGTCAGATAGGCAGTCGCTCCATGTAAAATAATGATATTCTGCTGCATCTGGTTCGACTGGAAGTCGAGCACAACATTTTTGGGAAAAGCCATAGCCTATTGTGCAGGTACTGAGGAAATAAAATTGTAGTAGGTGTAGGTAATGAAATTACAAAGATATCATAAAAAATATTTATAATTTGTTAACTCAGTGCATCACAAGTAGCTTAAAAACTATGAGGTACATTTTAATATATTTTTTTACAGTTTTTTTTATACATTAATTTGCAAAAGAAAATAATAAATAATTGAGTATTTTACAGATATGATCCATTTTTACAGTGCCATTTTTACAGTTTCACTTTTATGTTTGCAATGTGAAAAAATGAGAAGTAATATCTGTGCTAGACGTAGCCGCTAGAGGCGCCAGCTTCGAAAAATATGTTACTTTATTTAATACATATTTGGTTTAAAACTGGAATTTGAAATACAGCATAATTTATTGAACTATCTACCAATGAAAATATCAAAATTAAACTTTTTTGAAAAGGTATTGTAATACACAAAGTAGTAAAGATTTTCTATTTTCAAAATGTGAAAAAATCTCTTAACTTTGTCAATTTTCTTTGAACATTTATACCTTAAAACAAACATTTTACTATAGGTATGAACTTTAAAAACATACCACTCTATTTTCAGGCACTCTTATAAAAAAATACTGCATTTAAATACCACTTCTCATTCTACCATTGCAAAATCATTCTTATATCGTCTTAGTAAGGTCCATCACCAGACCTGGCGAGATCAGCGGCGTTGTCATCATATCCACCTGATCTTCCAAGGTCTGCTGGCTCCACTGAGATCCTGGGCTTGAAGCCACGCTCATCAGCTTCGTATTCCACGGTCTGGAAAAGGAGAATCACATAATTATGTAGATTAGGGAGGACCGCCTGTCTAGCCAAGAATAAACGCAAACGCTCAGTAGGCTTTCATACATTTTCAACTTTATAACCTAGAGTATAACATTGAAAATCTGTTGAAGACTACTGAGCGTTAGAAGTGGAACGAATGATAATGCTTTGTAATCTTCAATAGATTTTCAGCTTTATATGATTTTAAAGTTGAAAATCTGTTAAAGACTACTGAGCGTTAGCAACCGGAACGAACGATAACGCTACCTATGTAATCTTCAATAGATTTTTAGCTTTTTACCCTAGAGCTTTAAGTTGAAAATCTGTGTACCGACGTACCAACTACCAAGACCCAACTCTAGCAGTACCTTTACGGGGTCGCGGGACTAAAAAATTACCGTGACCTCGAAACGTAAAGGGCTATTGAAAGACACCGTGGATCAGTATAAGTCTGACAGTCCCTCCTGCCCTGTGTGGTGAGAGGACTCATTTGATGATTATAAAACGATAAAAAAAAAAACGCAGTAACTTTAGGACCTGTACGTACATCGCCCTGTATTTTATTCAACTAACCTGTCTGGTACCATCAGGGAGGACTACGAAATATGACCCTTCAGCTCTGTTCTCTTGTCTAGACTCCGCGTGTCCGAAGTCGCTGCCAGATTCATAATCATTCACTTTGTACGAGAAGTCGTAGTTCGCTGGCTCCTGAAAAATTAAAAAGGTGGTATGTAATAATAACCAGGTCTATTTTTACTTGGATGATGACTCATGTTTCCAGGGTTTCTCTTGAATAATATTGGTACAGGAAATTGAGCTTTCAAAAAAAAAAGAGAAAGCAAAGAGCCTTATCAAACTGTGGATGATGGTGATGATGAAGGTCTGTTTTCAGGGCAGCGAGACACATCGTCAAGATTGCGTGAAATAGATGGATAAGAGATGCACAGAACCGAGAGATATGGCATAAAAAGGTGGAGGCCTATACCCAGCAGTGGGTGATACCGGGCTGATATGATATGATGTGATGAGGCACATTTGGTGCTACCATATTTCTTCTATATTGCAATTTATAGTAATGTTAAGCACCCTGTCTTTGTTCATAATTTATTTTTTAGCACCGGAGTCGTTTGGTGGTTGTTATCCAGGCGGCACTGGAAAGGCGTACGTAGCCTGTATGGTCCTGTTACCCGGGGAAAAGACGGCTACGACCTGGACTCAATCGTTCCAATTTCGTTGAGGTATCGAGGACAGTAAAATTCACTCTCTGGGACTTCGTCGATCTGCGTTGCCTAACCTCATCAATACCTATATTGATTCTGTCGCACAAAACTTGCAGTGATTTGGAAATAGTATGGTGGGATACTAATGTACTTCTAAGTACCTGGTTCAGTAGCTCGTTCAAAGCATCTCTAGCGTAAGGGTAACCCTGGTTGTTCTGTTTGCTGTACTGGTCAGGCACTCCGTATTGTTCTGAAGGTATGGAGTCGCGGGCTGGAGGGGGTCCATAGGTATCTGATGGAGGCGACCTAAGGACAGAAAAAAATGGTTGTTATGATGTTAGTAGTATAGGATCAATATCGTTTGATTTAGGGGATGTGATGAAGTGATTTCTGTTACTTTCTCGCAGGCAAATTTTCCACTCATACGCATGTAAAATAAAAAAACCTGGCCATATATAGAAAAGTCGGTGGCCAGCATTACTTAACCCAATTTTACCGTATGAGATGCGTCATATTAGATGGGTGATGGGATGATACCAACTGAACTTAATAGAATAAAAAGAATGAACCATAATAATACCTGGATGCAGCAGCAGAATACGATGAAGCAATAGCACTGGTCTTCTGATTTTCGGCACGGCTCGAAGGTACACCATACTCCTGAGATATATCCCTCGCATTTGGCACTCCGTAGGAGTCAGACAAATCACGAGCAGGCGAACCGTACGATTGAGATGGAACCTTGGTGTCATGGGCATAAGAGTCAGAATTCCTGGTACTGGGACTACCGTAGCTAGTTGATGGAATACGAGAACCGAAAGATGAACGAGCTTGTGACTGAGATTTGAAGGAACGAGCTGAGGTAATACCGAAACCCTTTCCAATACTTTTGGGAGCTGTAAACCCTTGAGAATCAGCAGTTCTGGCTGATGGAACCCCATATTCTTGAGACAAAGAATTTGGTGAGAAAAGAAAATTCCGGGAAGTCGGTGGTCCATACTTCTGGGAAGGCGTGCGCGCTCCGAAACTCCTCTGAGATGGTGCTCCATATTCTTCTGAAGGTCCTGAACGTAATTCAGGTGGTCCGTACTGAGAAGAAGGTTTCCTTGAAGCTGGAACACCGTATTCTTGAGGACTGCTTCTTAATGCTGCTGGGGCACCGTATTCCTGCGATAGACTGTCTCTTCCTCCCGACGGTAACCCATACTCTTGGGACAAAGAGCTTCTTGCAGATGGAGCACCATATTTTTGAGATAGACTGCTACGGGCGTTGGGGACACCATACTCATTAGAAGGGGAGACACGGGTTGGAACTCCATAAACAGAAGATGGTGAACTACGGGCATTTGGTAGCCCATATTCAGTAGACAGTGAGCTTTGCGCATCCGGAAGACCGTAGTCCGTTGATAGGCTCCGAGAAGAAGAAATCTGACTTCTAACATTTGGAGCACCATATTCCTGGGAAATTCTACTTCCGTGGTGCGGGGTTCCATAACTCTGGGATGGACTGGATCTAAGGCTAGCAGTTCTGGCATTTGGAGGACCGTATTCACTTGAGAGGTCTTTACGAGAGGATCCGAAGGATCTGGAGGTGGGAGGTCCGTATTCCTGTGTCGGAGGTCTTTGGAGGTCTAGGCTGTGGTCATGGTCGCGTTCGTGGTGATGGCTGGAGCGGGATGATGCATAGCCGTCGCTGGAATAATAAAAAAGCAGGTTTATAACAGACTAGCTGTGCCCGCGACTTCGTTCGCGTGGATGTCGGAACTAAACAATGTATTTTTTATAAAATTGACAAAGTTCCACACAAACTTTCATCCCCTATTTTATCCCCTTGGGGCTAGAATTGATCAAAATCCTTTCTTAGCGGATGCCTACGTCATAACATCTACCTGCATGCCAAATTTCAGCCCAATCTGTCAAGTGGTTTGGGCTGTGCGTTGATAGATCACTATGTCAGTCAGTCACCTTTGAGTTATACTCGTATATAATTAGAAGATGTAATTAAGTTAAGATGAAAAATAAATGTCATGTCAAATACTACTCGTACTTCAAGATTTTGAATGAAAAAATATTAACTCATTATTTTGGAAACAATTATTTGTGTAGTTAATGGTTAAAAACATTTAAAAGTGGTTTACACAAAATAAATAAATAATAATAAATAACACCTTTCAGGCAACTATTTGATACATATAGGACCATTTTTATTGAGACATTAGGTACTATTCTAAATATAGATATAAATAAGTTAAAAAAAAATACTTACCCAATAGGTGGTTCGGCAAGGGCTAGCGAAGCTATACAAATGAGTGGTATCAACACCTGAAAAAAGTTTAGTTTAAGTTTTGTCGTATACAAGCTTAATATCTATTCTTGAAAGTTTTCAAATCTATTTCTCATAAGCATACGGGTAACTAATGTTTCCTTACCTTCATTTTCCTAAATTGAGATCGATCAGTAACACCTATTCTGAAAGAAACAAAACATTAATTTTCACACAAATCGGAATTATGAAAGGAGACGAATGAAAAAAGTTTTTAAGATGGTGCTCTCCAAATTTCTATTTATTTATTTTCATTTTAAATCTCTTGAAGCTTTTAAATCATCAATGTTCCCATTGCTGGGACACAGGCCTCCACTCTGTGAGAAGAAGTGGGCCATTAGCCACCATACGGGCTCAGTGTGGGTTGGTAGATGTCGCAAACATGTCTATGAATTTTTAGTTCTAGGACATGCCGGTTTCCTCACAAAATATTTTCCTTCACCGTTTATAGAACAGTGGATAAGAAATAAATTACAGTTATGTGCAGTCTGGGTTCGAACCCACGAACTCGTAAGTCGCGGCCGATACCACTAGGCCACCATTGCTCCCACAGAGCATAATCATAATTATAAAGGTGCAATGTTAATGTTAAAATAGTAATGATATCACTTTCACTACCAAAGGGGGTGAGTTTTAACTGTACGTAATTAAATTGGTTTAGTTTAACAATGCCCCATTTTTTCAGGACACTTATGATCACGTTATCAAGGGTACTAAAAACCTTTCCAAATCAACCTACTTTTTAACTAAAGAAGATACAACTCGAATTGATCTGAACTTCGAATGGCAACACCTTGCGCTCTTCAACTATTTATACAACTAATCTCAACAATACCCTTCTATAAACAACGTTACATTCACACCTGTACCCATTGCATTTACAGCTTTAAGCCTTTGTAATAAAGATGTGTGGTTATTTTCTGAGGTCATGTGGTAATTTTGTATGTTGTTACATTGTGTATTTGATAGTGTGACAAGACTTAGGGCCAATTCAGACCGAGACGCGACGCTTCGCGCGTATTTCTATAAAGCGACTCAAAACCAAACATTATTTACTACACGAAAAGGAACACATTTCACCGAGAGAGGCTGCGCAACCCTACGAGCACATTTAAAAAAAATGATTACTTTATTATTCTTTTACTAAAAATATGCGTTCATGAACGCATGTTTTTAGTAAAATATAAACAACGTGAGTTCCACTCCTTGCCTGTGCCTAATATGAAGGAAGATTGAAAGCGCTTAGTACGAATTGGCAACTAAGTATTGTTAATTAGCTGTCGAAAAGTCCGATAGTAGATGCTAGATGATCCGGTTGTAGTCATTTCCAGTATCATAGCATCGCTTCGCTTTGCGTCTCGGTGTGTACTGACCCTTAGTGATCCAGATATTTAAAGTGAGGTCGTTTTGATGGTGCATTGGTTTTAGAACCTGTTTTGGATTGCAATGATGGCATAAATGGCGCAGTGGTTGATTGATGGACTGCTGTGCTGTACGTCGTGGGTTCGATTCCTGGACGGTACAAAATATTTATATGCTCTACAAGTAGTATTCCGGGTTTGGGTATCTGAGTAAGTGTGTGAGTTAAAATTTTGTAAACGTATACACGATACAGGAGAAAATACATAGTGCCCGCCACATTTCTTAAAAAAGTGTGTCTCGGTACCTTTTATTTGATACTTGCTTCTGCCCGCGGTTTCACACGCCTCATGTTAGGAGTTTGATCCTATGTAGGCCCCATCAGTTCCCTTGCAGACAAAAAAGGTGCTTTTGCAGGACCAAAGCAGCTTTCAACTGGTGAAAGAATTTTTGAAATTGGTCTTGTTCTTTCGAAGCCTGTTCAATACAAACAAACATTCAAATCTTTCCTCTTTATAATATGAGTTACCTATTTGATCAGCGGTTCTCAAATTTTGTTGGTGGCGGAACCCTCTTGAAAAGCGAAATTTTTGATAACTCCAAAATAAAAGAAAATGTGGCATTTTTTTTTTTTAATGATAGATTGTGTAAGCTGGATGAAAAAAATCGAATGGGATGTTTAAAACTATTTCTAATTGTTTATCAATCAGTTGATTTTAGGTTTGATCGAAGAGAATTGAAGTCTAATATCAGGTCTAATATTCAGTCTATTGCGGTATTTTGTGTTGGTAGCTGCATAGGTCAAGCAAGCGTAATTGAGTGCTTAAAAACCTCTGAATTTAGACACGGATGAGAGACTGAGGAGAGGTGTTTGTGCTCGCGGAGCCCCCACAAAGGCTTTACCGAGCCCCAGGGCTCCGCGGAGCACAATTTGAGTATGGCTACTATAGATGATACGGAACCTTTCGTGCGCGAGTTGACTCACACTTTTATCGACCGTTTTTTTATCGTGGTCTTGTCTGACTAAAATCCTCCGTGTTTCGTCAATAGCCCTTTACGTTCCAGGGCCACGTTTACCCGTTCAGACATTCCCGCGAATATATCATCTTGCCCAACGTTAACCAAAACTCATACGAAATCTGTCGCAACGCAATTGCTTGAGCATTTATATTCGCCATACTTTGATGTGATAGAATTTATGACACGCGGTCTTAAATCGTGAGAAATCTAGATTAGATTTAGTACCTATCAGGTTTGTGAAGAAACCTGTGAAGTAGGTATCCATTTTGAAACGTCACGAACGTTAAAAGGTAGGTGTTCTGGGTCTAAAGGTGTGTGAAGCACACACAGTAGCTATAATGTAAAGATGCACATTATAGCACGATACATCTCATTACATCTTTCCATAGAAATCGTCAGGAGACCACACACTGCAGCTATAATGTATAATATTTTTACATCTTCGAATCTCTATGGAAAGATGTAATGAGATGTATCGTGCTATAATGTACATCTTTACATTAAAGTTGCTGTGTGTGAAGCCCTAAAATGAAATCAGTAACAAACACCTTTTTCTTGTTTTAAAGTAGGTACCAATTTGACTGTTATCGGCAATTTATTTAAAAAAAAATGGGATATTCTTGGAAAGACAGTCAAACAGGGATAATTATGAAGTTACAGATCTACCCGCCGCAATGTTTTTTACTGTAAATTGCCTCAACTATCATCCTGTATGGCATACTATAAGAAAACCGTTTGAAACTGTTCATACAACTTAAACTACTATTAATAAATACCTGTAAGCTTTAATATGAGGTACTGTTTGTCAATGTACATTAATATTTTTTGTCAGGGCATCTCTCTATACAAATTCCGGCCATGTCTTTTGGTACCTGCATACTCAACTGTTTTGCTAACTGTACATACCTATTTCGTTTTGGAGTGGAAAATCATCAAATGAATTTGCTTTGGGTATACAGACAGTAAAGGACGATCAGAAGCCTCACCACGACCTCAATCGCAATCCAGTTTAGGCTGTTAGAAAGAGACGGCGCTAGACGACTTGTATAGCTCTGTCTCTTTCTCACAGCCTAAACTGGATCGCGTTAAGAGCTCGTGGTAAGGCCTCAGACTTTACTTTTGTTTTGTTTCTGAAAACAAAACAAAAGTACACTTCAGAAGAACCAGTATCAATAGGGTAGTTTCCAGGGTCAAAATAATTACATTCTATTTAGTCCGTATTTTAAATTATAAAAAAATAATGGACACGTATTTTTTCTTTTTTCGATTAAATAAAAAATAACAAAGATAATAGCCTATTTAAGTTACCTGTGACGTTACCTAATTTACAAATAAAAAAATACGTGTCCCATATTTTTGAATAATCTAAAAGACGGACTAATTACATTTTTAGGGCAACTAGCCTATTGTCAACAAGAACCCCCCAACAATCGTATCATCACGACTTGTACAAAAGGAGCTAGCCCATTTAGGACAAGGCCGTACACTTGATGATTGAGATGAAGGCAAACAAAAGAGAGAATTGTGTGACGATCACAAACAAATGGTGATTCGTTGCAGTCGATATTAGGCAATCTTTTGTGTTGAGCATAAAGCTCTACTTTGAATACTAATGTTGCTCTGAAACATAGCTTTTGAGCTTCGAATTCAACTTATCCATATATCACGAAAAGGTAGCTTATTTCAAACAAAATATTAATAGTAAAATACGTCAACCGAAAATATTATGGAAAAATCTAAAGTCTACTTTATTACCTTTCAAAAGTGTGGCTGAGTTACCCTCTCATTTTAATGACCCAAATAAAATAAACTCCCATTTCTTAAATATTCCAGGTGACAATGTGGCACCAGTGTCATGTATGGATTACTATGAGACTCATAGATTTAATGAAGGTATTTTCTCGCTTAGAACTGTGGACCAATCTGACATTATTAAAATTCTATTAAAATTCAAATCTAATGCAGAAGGTTTTGACCATATTACGCTTGACATGTTTTTCCTGACACTTCCTCAAACCCTAGATATCCTTGTTTCTATTATAAACAATTCCATTTCTACATCTACTTTTCCTGACATATGGAAAATAGCCGTTGTGTGTCCTATTCCTAAAGTCGCAAACCCAAGCACTATTAAAGACTTAAGACCGATAAGTATTTTACCCTTCTTGTCAAAAGTACTGGAAAAAGTAGTGAATTCCCAACTAACTACATTCCTTGAGCAAAACAACATCTTACCGGATGCACAATCGGGTTTCAGGAAGGGACGTAGTACTACCTCAGCTCTGTTAGATGTTACAGACAACATATTGGCGGCTCAGGATGAGGGTTGTTGTACCCTGCTAGTGTTGCTGGACTTTTCCCGAGCATTTGATGCCATTAATTTGTCTCTTTTGCTTTCAAAGATGACGTATTATGGTTTTGACGCATCTACGGTTGCGTGGTTTAAAAGTTATTTAAGCAATCGTAAACAGCTTGTTGAAATTCGGGATGTAAATGGTTCTAGCATTTTCTCTAGTATGGCAGAAGTGGTTAAGGGAGTTCCGCAGGGATCGATATTAGGCCCTCCTTTGTTTAGTCTATATAGTGCTGATGTCACTACTATTTTGAAACATACTCAATTTCATATTTATGCTGATGACATTCAATTATATATTTCTTTTAAACCAGAACAATATGGCGATGCGGTGAAGCTGATAAACGAAGATCTTGAGAGGATGGTGGAGTGGTCAAAACAGAACTCTCTATTACTTAACCCATCCAAAACTAAATTTATGCTTTTTGGTTCTAAAGGTCAACTAGATAGAATCGACAGTACTCTTGCAAACGTTACCGTATATGGGTCAATGCGTTGATCGTGTTTACGAGGCGAGAAATCTAGGCTTGATTATGGACCAAGAGCTACGTTTTGAGGCTCATATTGCAAATTGTGTGCAAAATTGCTTCTATCGCTTAAAAGTGTTGTATAAAATGCGTCCATTTTTAAGTGAAGAACTCCGTGTACAGCTTGTTGAAAGTCTGGTTCTATCCAAGCTCAACTATGCTGATACTGTTGTAGGACCTCGACTCCTGGCGCGTACCGTAAGGCTTATCCAAAGAGTTCAAAATGCCTGCGCACGATTTTGCTTTAACGTTCCACCAAGGGGCCACACTACACCATTTTTAAACAAACACAGCATCTTAAAAATGAAGTCACGACGTAAACTGCACTTAGCTTGTCTTCTTTTCGGCGTCATCAAGTATAAATGTCCGTCATACCTGTACTCTAAACTGGCGTGGATAAATGATCACCGGCAGCGTGACGCTGTTCGCGTATTTCAATATATTTGACGACCAAGTATTTTGGTAATTAGTATTTTAAATACTTGAGGCTGCAAAATACATTTTAAAATTAAAATACTAGAACATCATTTACCTTCATTGCACTCTCTGGTCGATGGTAAAGCAGCTGTTAGAGTTGCCAGCATTTAGAACTAGCTTAGCTAACTTAGTATTTGGAACTAGCTGTGCCCGCGACTTCGTTCGCGTGGATGTCGGAACATAACAATGTATTTTTAGTGCGAAGCGCTGTTGGCTTTATCTGTTAACCATTAGCTGTAAACCATTGTTCTGGAGCGTAGGTACATAAAAATGCGTACGTAAATCACCAGGCCACGTTTTTCATATTAAACCCTGTATTTAGCATGTTCTTAGATTTTTCAAAAATATCTCTGTTGTTCAAAGGCAAGTACCATTCAATTGCTACTGGATTAGAGTTATCTTATTCACTGGAAAAGGATAATTAAATAGATTTATTTGTCAAAGAAACATGTAGGTACCTGCAATGGACATAAAAAGGTTAAGAGTGATTATTTATGATTCTATACTTTCACTATCATCCTATCCCATCGTACCCCAATCCATCCTGTCCCATCCTATCCTATTGATGCCTTTAAATCGCTTTTATTTTAATTAACATTTTTCATAAGGTGTACACTGATTACGAAGAAACAAAAAACAAAATGTTTCTTTAATTTAAAACACCTCTATTCCAGGTTTTTTTAACGCCATCTACCGTTTTAAATTTAGATGAATATTATTATTTGAATAATGCAGTTTTTCTATTCGAAGCTAGATCGCGTCACTGAACTGCGCGTCTAATATTACTTCTGAAACACTTCGAATAATTTTTGATAGACTGAACCAATTCATTGAAACATAAACTAAATAATTCCTCAAGTTACGCCCAATCGCTGTGTATAAAGGTTATCTACATTGCCTTCGTACATTTTACGTGAAAGTGGAGCAAATAAACAGACAAACAGACAAAAATTCTAAAAATGCTGGAAATGGGTTCTGTTGGTTGTCCTAGCTATTTTATTTGGATTTTATTGTGATGTAGAAAAACGATTTTTCTACAGTTTTATTTTAAGTAATATATATATAGATAGAGATAATAATATATTAAGTACATAAAACTACAACTACAGTATTGTATCAGATTAAGCCTAGCGGTGTGGCATTAAATAAAAAAATATAGTAAAGTAATACTCTTTCCAGTAAAACAGTTTACTTTTGGGTAAGTAATATAATTATGATATAGCTACAAAATCTCTAAAACTTACAAGAGATAACAACTGAATATATAATTTTATTTGATATAACGATCTGTTAATATAATAAACGATTGACATAATTTTATAATGACTAATTTCTCTATGCATAACAATCAATGAATATAAAATCGTTTTGTATACCGCTCAAAAGACATAAAACTTATTTGGTCTATTTTTTTTTCTTCTCGGCAAGTAATCTAACACTAATGTACCTGATAATAGTACCACTTGCCGTGAATCTTCTACGGAGCCCCGCTTCGCGGGGCTCCTTTTCTGCGTACAGGGTTTAAAGTAACCTAACACGAAGGGGATGGCGGGGTCTTTCAGACCCCGCCATCCCCTTCGAACCTAACCTGTCCGTGTCGGGGTGCCCCAAGTCCCGAGCTCGCTTCGCTCGCTCTTGCATCCTAGGTCAAATAACTGATTACTACCTGTCATGCTGGCTCAACGGAGCCCCGCTTCGCGGGGCTCATATTTCTAAGTGCAAGGTTTAAAGTAACCTAACACGAAGGGGATGGCGTTGTCTTTCAGACCCCGCCATCCCTTTCGAACCTAACCTGTCCGTGTTGGGGTGTCCCAAGTCACGAGCTCGTTTCGCTCGCTCTTGGATACTAAATTTTTCTGATAACAATAGCAATCGTGAAGGCAAACAATCAAAGTTCAAAGGATAAGCCAAAAACATCAAAGAAAATAGTTTAAACGTTAAATTATACGTTTCAAACGTTATAAGTAATGATTTTCGCTTAATTAAACATTATATCAAATAAAATGATATGAAATGAGTTTTAGAGTAACACAAACATTATGTGTAGAGAAATTATATCAACCGTTGGTATATTTCACCTTGATTATATCATGTGAACGTTATTGAAATGAAAATAAATATCAAATAACTTTATATGAAATGAGACGCACCCTTTAGTTTTAGTTACAAAAACGGGAAACCCGCTATAGCCTCTCTTCTCAGAAGCAGTCGTTAAAAATGTCAGAAGCTTATCTTTTTTTTTATTAAGGTTAAGAGGTCACTCTTCCATACATTTAATAAAAGGCCAGTGTTACTAGAGACTCTACACAGTATACAGTTACCGAAACAAGTAATAAAAATGGCTTTAAAATTACTACTGATAGTGCTAGTTATAAAAATAGTTGCGGCCAAAATAAATCTGGATGTGAACATACAAAATAAAGAAGCAACTGTGACATTTGATGGAACAGAAACCCACACACTAACAGTCGACGAAGTTCATAAACTGGTCGGAAAAGATGATTTACGCGAAGGAACTATAACTTTTATAAACGTGCAGGAGCTACTCCTTGGCTACTATAATAAGCGTGAACACTGTACCGGTCCATCTAAGAAAGTTGTATCAATAAAATCAGCAACTGTCAAACGTCTGAACACGGAACCAGTCATAGTAGTCTCACAGGACTTCGAGAACCCATCAAACCATACTATAAAAATGCACACAGGAATCTCGCACACCGTACAGAACACTTTGACAACGAATTGGTCCAAGGAACCCGAGTATAACATAACCAAAGATGTAGAATACGGATTCAACGTAGGTTACGCAGGATTCGGTGCAAATTTTCAACGGAAAAGTGGGTTTTCTTTTTCCCTTAAGGGAGGTGTCAGTGAAGAGAAAACTAAAACTGAAACTATTGGTACCACTAGCGGCATGGAGGTGGAATTGAAGCCAGGAGATGCTGTGACTGTGATCTTGTCAGCAAAAGCCGGTGCGTTAGAAATAGAAGTCGAGCATGAGGCAAGTCTTAAAGGGCCTGTGAGTATAGATTGTCATTGTGGTAAGAAAGAGAGATTGAACCAATATATTGACACGCTTTGTGAAGATTTACAGACAATAATGCATTATGGAGACATCAATAATAGTTTCACAACAACCGAAACAATAAAGTTCAACTATTTCGTTGACTCAAGCATACGAGTTTATGAAAAGAATACTGGAGTTCTGATTTTGTGATTACTTTCAAATAAATACTCCAGGAAGTTTTGATGATACTTCCCTGCAATCTCAATTCGTGCATTCGTTTTGTAACAGTTTTATTGTCAATAAAGTAAAATTTTATCTATATATTGTTAGGAATTGAATAAAATAACGATCAGAAGTTTGACAAAAGTAGTGTATTTAAATACAAAAGTTGGGATTTTAAGGAAATATCTAATACAAGTTCACAAAAGTAATCAATTTAACAAAACAAAGGAATTTACATTACAACAAAGGAAATTACGTTACACAAAAATCAAAAACAAAAACAAAGGGATTAATTAGTTGAGTGCGAGCGCGGAATGTGGGAATGAGCGATATGAATGGACGATAGGAGTAGGCGAGTAGGAATGGAGTGGGAATGGGCAAATGGGCCCTTGGCAACGCTACACGTCGCCTTATATAGGCAAAATCAGGTGCTCCGGGCTCTCTGGAGGGGTGTAGGTCGGAGACGCAGCTAACACGGCCTCTCCTGACGTGCCGGCGTCCTCGCAGGCCTCGGCAGCCACCGGTACGTTGTCAGCCACAGCTACCTCCGACTCGGCTGTAGCCGATGTGGTGCTCTGGCTGTAGCCGACGTGTTGCTCTGGCTGTAGCCGACGTGTTGCTCTGGCTGTAGCCGACGTGTTGCTCTGGCTGTAGTCGACGTGTTGCTCTGGCTGTAGCCGACGTGGTGCTCTGGCTATAGCCGACGTGTCGCTCTGGCTGTAGCCGATGTGGTGCTCAGGAGCGCGCAGGCGTCGGCAGCCATCGGAGCGTTGTCTGCGACAGCTACCTCCAACTCCGTTGCTCAGGCTGTAGCCAACGAGGTGTTAGGGTACTCATCTGCTCCATTCTCCTCGTCAGCAGAACCTGCACATAATAAACCAAAAGTTAGGACCTAATTGTTGGATGTGACGGCAGGTGACTTCTTTCTGCAAGAAAGAGTTCGTTCGAAAAAATGTTACCGAGACATGAATTGATTATTAATGTTAGTTTAGGTCAGATCAAATCTACCATGATAACGACCTCACAGTAGCTGTAAGAAAACCATAGCCTTAAGGACTCAACACCTCATAAAGGCCCACAATGAGCTCACTTGCCATAATACCAACCAAAACCTTATGCAGCTGCAGCCTGCAATGGGACTTACATGGTGTAGGTAAATGGCAAACTTGTCCTCGGGATTTACACAGTGCTTGATTGACCACTCCCGCTAGTAGTTGCCACACAGGCTAGTTGTTGCCACACAGGCTAGTCGTTGCCACACAGGCTAGTCGTTGCCACACAGGCTAGTCGTTGCCACACAGGCTAGTCGTTGCCACACAGGCTAGTCGTTGCCACACAGGCTAGTCGTTGCCATACAGGCCAGTCGTTGCCACACAGGCTCAAGGGTGCCACACAGGCTCATGGGTGCCACACAGGCTCACGGGTGCCACACAAGCTCACGGGTCGCAACTGATACCAAACTGGCAGGATCAAGGCAAAAGGCGTAGGCAACAGTAAAGCTACCATCGTTATTTAGGCAGTTTCATTCATGTCTCAGAAACAGAACAAAGACCATACACTCGAGCAAGTTCATAGAACATAATCTTGTTTCAAGAACCAATAACGATAACTCGGTTCACAAGCTTATCAAAAGCTTCACGTGTGAAATTTGTTTACTTCATTCATTAAACAGCACACTTTAGACTCAAGTCCACTTTGACTCGATCTGTGACTCGACCATTGCGGCCATAAATCGACGCTTACGCCATAGCGATAAGTGCCGTGCACTCATGCGTCGACGTCGTCGGATAACACTTTAAGTGTTATTCACATAACAAGGCAATCCAACAAAACTAAACAGAAAAATAAATAAATCAGTGACTTTTTATACCAACTTAGTCGAACGTTGTCAACATTCACCTAAGTGAAGTGGAGAGGCCAATCAGACCTGCGACAAAAGTGGCTGAAAGTATCAACACAAAAACAGTATTGTTTTAGTACACAAACTTACATTCAAAGAATGCAGCACAGCACTCAGGTGTCCATTCACCATGCCATGGCACCATATACTCGGCGGCAGCTTGTGTAGTTTTGCCATATGAGCCTGCCACCAACTGGAGCTCATATCGACCGTTTGGTAAGATTTTAGTGATACGATACGGTCCTCGAATACCAATGTCTAATTTGCCGACCGATTGTGAATTTTTGATCACATGTCTTAAAGTTAGATCATTCACAGCGAAAGTTTTTGGTGCTGAACGATTTTTATTTACGCGTATATCTTGAGCCGACTGGTTTTCCGCCAAAATAATTTTAATAGGCTGTCTCTGCAATTCGCGTCATGCTTCGCGATTTAGATTTTTACCCTGTACTGTTAAGTCCTTAATAAGAGCCTGTATAGTGTATAACCGGGATGGTAGACTCTTTACCAATCAGAAGATTTATTACCGAACATTGAGTGGTTTTTTGTTTCGTCACGTTTAGTACTAATTGTAATTTCCATAGTACTTCCGACCAAGATTCACCTTTGTGATTCGTTTCTATACGTATCATGTTAAGAACGGTTCGGCAGTACCGCTCTACTTGACCGTTTGACTGGTGCATTTCTGGGGTGATAAAATGCAATCCAATACCTAATTAGCTGCTCAACTCACGAAATCAACATTTGTAAACATCGGACCTTTATCGCATACGAATAATCGTGGGGACCCAAATATGAGAGATGGTGTTAATGAACACGCGTTTTTACTCAGTGCTTTCTTGTTTATAGAGCGAGTAAAGGAGGCAATATTTTGTGAATGCGTCAACAATGATAAGCACGTACTTCTAACCGTGAGATTCTGGTAAAGGGTCAAGTACATCGGTATGAATTGTTTCAAATGCGTTAGATGGCTTGTGCCATGAAACTTTTGGTTGCAACGGGGCACGGGATTTATTTTTGTGCGTTATGCAAGCAATGCAATGAGAAATGTATTTTTTTTTCACTTTGCTTAGATCTGGGGACTATAAGCCGTCGGTATGCGATTTTTTTGATAAGAATAGGTCAAAAATAGCAAGTACGGGTTCATCAATTAGAGAGTTAACAAGGGACATTCGGGCTTCTTCTTATTGTGCATCTCGATGAGAGTTAAGCTAATTATGGGTCTTGCATGCATACCGCGCACGTACCGATGAAAATTATTATCCGCCAGGCCAAGTAAATCGAACTGTCTAACGTTTGTGAGCTTACGAGAGTCAATCAATACTTGAATTTTCTTACGGCTCGGTCTAACCTGACCCAAATATTCTACTTCTAGAACCATAAACGCACTTTTCTTTAGGTTCCAGACCCTTTAATTTTACCACTTTTACAAATCATTTCCGATTATTTTTTTTTTACAAAAAGTTAGATTTTAAGTTTTCATGTTTGGGGAATACGAATAAGAATCATTGTTTTAATTATTGCTAACGTCTTTAGAATACGATCAGCTGTGTCTATTTTTAGATTTACTAAAAACAAGAAACAAGGGTTGCTCTTACTGGTAAGGCCAAAAGTGCTGCACGAATAACACTTCAAAGTTTTTTTTTTTAGCAAGTACGTTATCGCGAAAGCTATTGGTACGTTTAGAACGGGCATCAACATATTTTTTTTTTGTTAACATTTGAAGTGGATTTTGGCGTGACAAAAATTGATAAAGATTCCACAGTGGTTTCGGTGGTTAATTTTGCTTTCATTGTTGCAGCACGAATCTGCGGATCTTTAATACCACGCACAATAATTGCACACAAAAGTTTGTTACTGAGGCTTTTAACAATACGCAACCGCAACGGAGATTTGCGTGCGTATTCCGCGTATGTGGAATATTTATCCGACTCGGTGCGCATGACGTCATGCAAGATATTAGCGACATCGACACGTCGCGGATACAGCGATTTTGATTACGATTTAAATCGGACACAGCGGTTATATTTAAATTTGCGAGCCGTTTCGGTACAATCGCGCAGCCAAGAGTGAGATTCACCCTTCAAACACCAAACACAATAACGTCATGAACACTAGGGTCGAAATCAGAGACATAATAATGGTTTGATCTCACCGGGTTTAAGCTTCTTACTGCATCGATGAGATGCTCTGCGACGTCCCCTGTAGCTGATGTTGAAGGCGAGGGCGACAGCGACAGCGCCGGTGCAACAGGCGCAGGCCTCGGCACGGGTCGCGGAACAGCGGGCGGGCTGGCCATGCCGGTGATGGCAGTAGGGCGCGGCTGAAGCTCCTCACTCGATCGTAGTTCTGAAATCGAACTTCGCTCCAAGGCGGAGACCTTATTAAGAATTACGTCTAAAGTGATATTAAGACGAGTTAGGTCGGGCGGAGGTGGCGTGCACTCACGTTTACGTCTTTTTCTAGGGGAATTATTATTCGGCATTTTAATTAATTATTTGAGTTTAGTGGAAAAACGAGGGCTATCCCATTTAACTTTAGTGGAAAAACGAGGGCTATCCCATTTATCTTTAGTGGAAAAACGAGGGCTATCCCACTTCTGATGTTAGGAATTGAATAAAATAACGATCAGAAGTTTGACAAAAGTAGTGTATTTAAATACAAAAGTTGGGATTTAAGGAAATATCTAATACAAGTTCACAAAAGTAATCAATTTAACAAAACAAAGGAATTTACATTACAACAAAGGAAATTACGTTACACAAAAATCAAAAACAAAAACAAAGGGATTAATTAGTTGAGTGCGAGCGCGGAATGTGGGAATGAGCGATATGAATGGACGATAGGAGTAGGCGAGTAGGAATGGAGTGGGAATGGGCAAATGGGTAGGGAAGATACGTATTTACGCGACCAGGTTTTTATACCAGGTATTTGTTTCCAAGTACGTACACCAGGTACCGACCCGAAATACTTGCAAGACTTCAAAGTATTGTCGGGGCTCAACTAGTCGACCCTCGCCGGACCCGAGTCTCGCTGATTCGTACTGTATCGTGACGTAGCATGATATCGGACGTCGCGCGTCGGGCCGCTTCGGCCGCGTTCGGGTCTCGAGCAGCACGCTCGCTGCAATAAGAAATAGTACATCGCTCTCGCTCGTACTTTTCACTGTAAAGATGACTCGCTTGGAAAGTTAACTTTAATTGTATCGGAACTAAGGAACAAAATATGCAATTATTTTTATTTATTTTTAACCTTGAACCTGTGTAAGCTGCAATAATAATAACGGTACTTGGTACGACACTAGTAGAAACTAATCGTCTAATACTCTATAAGTACGTATTTATTTGTAAAAGCGATTTTGCTCCTTATTAGTACGTGTATAAGGTTCAATTTCCTATCCAGATAGAAAATACTTGAAAGTATCCCGAGCCCTGGTTTTAGGACCTGGTTTCTTAAAGAAGTCGTACTTGTAAGCCCTGGTAAGCGATTTTGCAAGTACGACCCATGTCTACAAATGGGCCCTTGGCAACGCTACACGTCGCCTTATATAGGCAAAATCAGGTGCTCCGGGCTCTCTGGAGGGGTGTAGGTCGGAGACGCAGCTAACAATATATTATAAAGAGGTAACATTTGTTTGTAAGTTTGTAAGTTTGTATGTAGGGGGTAATCTCCGGAAGTAATGAACCGATTTTAAAAATTGTTTCACTGGTAGAAAGCTACATTATCCGTGAGTGCTATAGGCTATAAATTATAAAGATATCATGCATATTAGCCGAAATATGTCATTTTTTGTCAAGCCGGGCGGAAAAAAATTGCTCTTCCAACACAGTTATTAGCATGCGCTGCCTTAACAGTTGTATATAATTGAAAACAATGTATGGCAAAAATGTCCGCTTTGAATAGTTCTACAATAAAGTCCGCGACACCATATTTTTATCTTTTATATTTTAGCAGATATAGCAGCTTTTATAAGTTAAAAAAAGTTATTTTCGATGTACTTGCCTTTGGACGATTTTTTACACAATAAAACATTAAACCTTATCGAAAAAAATATTATTATGATCACAATAACATCATAGAGATACGATTTTCCAAAAATAGTATGTCAATTGGTTAAATAGTTTCGAAGATAACATAAAATTATTAAATCGCAAAATGCCGCCGTCCATTCACGAACCGCATTAAGAGGCCTTTTACCCATTTGCGCGAAGAACTAAAATTATGGTCGTCTAATTTACCATATTAAGTAATACTCCAACATTTTTGAATACCTGTAAAAGAAAGACCAGTCTTTCGTGTTGTAATTTGACGTAACATATTTCAAAAAACTCTTTTATTAACTTTGTGGTAATTAATCTCCGACAAGTAGTTTACTGAAAAATCAACGCAGAGTCGATTTGCGACTCCTACATCTACCATTAATATTCGTAATTTTAACCAAAAAAAATACACAAATCATCAGACATACGTTTTTGTCGTCAAACTGCGTAGTAGAATTTATATTTTTAATAACACAAATTGGTAAAAAAATAAATTCTGAGGTCAATTTTTACGTTTTATATCGCTGTTTTATCGCCATTTTTGGTTCGAACAAAGCGTAATTACACTAAAAAAACTATGTAAATATAAACTATGTTTACAGACTAAACTAAGTTCTAAATTTCATTAAAATCCCTTCATGTAATTAAACATACTATCGTTTTTAAAATCACTCTAAACTAGTATAAATTACGAAACATAACCGGGCTGCAATCAGTACGGCTCCAGCGCCCGTCGACGTAGGACCTGTATCACTTTTTTCCTCGTCCTGATTATAGAGCATACGTATCGTGAACGGAATATTATACTGCGACTGCCACATTTTGATTCTCTCCATATTTTTTTTCATAAGGTAAGATTTTCGTTACTTTATCAAACTAAAGTATTATTATAATTATAATAGTAGTTTGTGGAATTTGTGCATTAATTAGCCATCCGTTTTCGTTTTATTAGTTTTTGCGATGGGGCGCAAGAGTGGTGAGAAATCCAATATGGCGGCCTCCCCAAGATCGCGGTCGGGCTGTTTGAAATCCACCCCCATGATATGGGTATCAAATGAAAGGGTTTGCTGTCAGGAATATGAAAAAAATAGTCACGTGTCTTAAATCCAACATGGCGGACATCCAAGATGGCGGATTGGCTATTTGAAATGCATCCCCATGATATGGGTATCAAATGAAAGGGTTTGCTGTCAGGAATATGATAAAAATAGTCACGTACCTGAAATCCAGCATGGCGGACATCCAAGATGGCGGATTGGCTATTTGAAATGCATCCCCATGATATGGGTATCAAATGAAAGGGTTGCTGTCAGTAATATGAAAAAAATAGTCACGTGTCTTAAATCCAACATGGCGGACATCCAAGATGGCGGATTGGCTATTTGAAAGGTACCCCCATGATATGGGTATTAAATGAAAGAGTTTGCTGTCAGGAATACGAAAAAAATAGTCACGTGTCTTAAATCCAACATGGCGGACATCTAAGATGGCGGATTGGCTGTTTGAAATGCACCCCCATGATATGGGTATCAAATGAAAGGGTTTGCTGTCAGAAATATGAAAAACCCACGTTTTTAATTTTCTTAAAAAAAAAAAGAAAATAACCCTACGGGGCTGAGAGAGGGGCCACTCAAAACGTGGTGGCGTATATTATTTATGGGATATATTTACATGACGTGTATAGATCGTGGTTGTAACTTGCAAAGATACGCTCCCACGCTTTGAGTGGCTCTTCTTTGCCCCGTAGCACTGTAAAAATATGGATAGTACGGAAATTACGTACTAACGTTCGAAACGGTGCACTCACACAAACACGCGCATCTACGAGGCTTCTAAGCGGACATCGCAGTGCTGTCAGTTCTGAGTGCCGCGTAAAGACAAGTTGCGTTAATTTATGTTACGTATAATTATGGCTGTTTGAACTCGGCTTCATCATAACCGGAGATTTTGTTTTTTAAACTCCCTGCTTATTTTGAAAGGTAAGAATGATTTTTATCAATATCGAATTCTATATCCGCGTGACCGTTTGATAAATTCGTAAATAATTTGTAAAAAAAACCAACATGGTTTCTGCTACAATTTCTCATAATAGGCGTCTTTTTATAGTTTTCGTCTTCGAGGGTTTTGAATCCGATAGTGCTGTCAAAATGTAAATCCAAGATGGCGGCTGCAAAAATATCGAGGTTTTCGTCATGGGTGTCGTTTTCATGGTTTTCGAGGGTGTTGAAACCGATGGTGCAGTCAAAATGTAAATCCAAGATGGCGGCTGCATAAATTATCGAGGTTTTCGTCATGGATGTCGTTTTCATGGTTTTCGAGGGTGTTGAAACCGATGGTGCAGTCAAAATGTAAATCCAAGATGGCGGCTGCATAAATTATCGACGTTTTCGTCATGGGTGTCGTTTTCATGGTTTTCGAGGTTGTTGAAACCGATGTTGCAGTCAAAATGTAAATCCAAGATGGCGGCTGCATAAATTATCGAGGTTTTCGTCATGGGTGTCGTTTTCATGGTTTTCGAGGTTGTTGAAACCGATGGTGCAGTCAAAATGTAAATCCAAGATGGCGGCTGCATAAATTATAGAGGTTTTTGTCATGGGTGTCGTTTTCATGGTTTTCGTGGGTGTTGAAACTTGAAACCGATGGTGCAGTCAAAATGTAAATCCAAGATGGCGGCTGCATAAATTATCGAAGTTTCGTCATGGGTGTCGTTTCCATGGTTTTCGAGGGTGTTGAAACCGATGGTGCAGTCAAAATGTAAATCCAAGATGGCGGCTGCATAAATTATCGAAGTTTTCGTCATGGGTGTCGTTTTCATGGTTTTCGAGGGTGTTGAAACCGATGTTGCAGTCAAAATGTAAATCCAAGATGGCGGCTGCATAAATTATCGAGGTTTTTTGTCATGGGTGTCGTTTTCATGGTTATCGAGGGTGTTGAAACCGATGGTGCAGTCAAAATGTAAATCCAAGATGGCGGCTGCATAAATTATCGAAGTTTTCGTCATGGGTGTCGTTTTCATGGTTTTCGAGGGTGTTGAAACCGATGTTGCAGTCAAAATATAAATCCAAGATGGCGGCTGCATAAATTATCGAGGTTTTTTGTCATGGGTGTCGTTTTCATGGTTATCGAGGGTGTTGAAACCGATGGTGCAGTCAAAATGTAAATCCAAGATGGCGGCTGCATAAGTTATCGAGGTTTTCGTCATGGTGGTCGTTTTCATGGTTTTCGAGGGTGTTGAAACCGATGGTGCAGTCAAAATGTAAATCCAAGATGGCGGCTGCATAAATTATCAAGGTTTTCGTCATGGGTGTCGTTTTCATGGTTTTCGAGGTTGTTGAAACTGATGGTGCAGTCAAAATGTAAATCCAAGATGGTGGCTGCATGAATTATAGAGGTTTTCGTCATGGGTGTCGTTTTCATGGTTTTCGAGGGTGTTGAAACCGATGGTGCAGTCAAAATGTAAATCCAAGATGGCGGCTGCATAAATTATTGAGGTTTTCGTCATGGGTGTCATTTTCATGGTTATCGAGGGTTTTGAAACCGATGGTGCAGTCAAAATGTAAATCCAAGATGGCGGCTGCAAAAAATATCGAGGTTTTCGTCATGGGTGTCGTTTTCATGGTTTTCGAGGGTGTTGAAACCGATTGTGCAGTCAAAATGTAAATCCAAGATGGCAGCTGCATAAATTACCGAGGTTTTCGTCATGGGTGTCGTTTTCACGGTTTTCGAGGTTGTTGAAACTGATGGTGCAGTCTGAATGTAAATCCAAGATGGCGGCTGCCAAAATTATCGAGGTTTTCATCATGGATGTCGTTTTCATGGTTTTTGAGGGTGTTGAAACCGATATTGCTATCAAAATAGAAATCCCAGATGTCAAATAACAAAAATCACATGAAAATAACATGAATAAGATAAATATTAAGTATTGAAAAGTAATTTGCGCAAAGTATTTTTCGTTAAACACAATTGCAGTTACAATATGGTGCCTAGGTCATCTGATACTTAGTTGAAACGCATAGTACGGTGCGCAGCCACCGGGTTAATCAAGCATCAGCGCCACATAATTATGTTCCATTCTCCGCGCTCGTGACAACCCTAACGCTGCAGTTGAGAGCGTAGGTATTTATTTCTACAATTAGGCCTAGTTTCCATACTATCCATATTTTGACTGCACCATCGGTTTCAACACCCTCGGAAACCATGAAAACGACACCCATGACGAAAACCTCGATATGTTTTGCAGCCGCCATCTTGGATTTACATTTTGACTACACCATCGGTTTCAACACCCTCGAAAACCATGAAAACGACACCCATGACGAAAACATCGATAATTTATGCAGCCGCCATCTTGGATTTACATTTTGACTGCAACATCGGTTTCAACACCCTCGAAAACCATGAAAACGACACCCATGACGAAAACATCGATAATTTATGCAGCCGCCATCTTGGATTTACATTTTGACTGCAACATCGGTTTCAACACCCTCGAAAACCATGAAAACGACACCCATGACGAAAACATCGATAATTTATGCTGCCGCCATCTTGGATTTACATTTTGACTGCAACATCGGTTTCAACACCCTCGTAAACCATGAAAACGACACCCATGACGAAAACCTCGATAATTTTTGCAGCCGTCATATTGGATTTACATTTTGACTGCACCATCGGTTTCAACAACCTCGAAAACTATGAAAACGACATCCATGACGAAAACCTCGATAATTTGTGCAGCCGCCATCTTGGATTTACATTTTGACTGCACCATCGGTTTCAACACCCTCGAAAACCATGAAAACGACACCCATGACGAAAACCTCGATAATTTATGCAGCCGCCATCTTGGATTTACATTTTGACTGCACCATCGGTTTCAACACCCTCGAAAACCATGAAAACGACACCCATGACGAAAACCTCGATATTTTTTGCAGCCGCCATCTTGGATTTACATTTTGACAGCACTATCGGATTCAAAACCCTCGAAGACGAAAACTATGAAAAGACGCCTATTATGAGAAATTGTAGCAGAAACCATGTTGGTATTTTTTACAAATTATTTACGAATTTATTAAACGGTCATGCGGATATAGAATGCGATATTGATAAAAATCATTCTTACCTTTCAAAATAAGCAGGGAGTTTAAATAACTCCGGTTATGATGAAGCCGACTTCAAACAGCCATATACCTACACAACGCAATAGACTCGTGATTTTATAGAAATAAACGCAACTCTTCTTTTACGCGGCACTCAGAACTTCTTACAGTAGCTCGTTCTGTGTTCTTGTAGTAGATGTTTAAGGTTCACATTCATAAAAAATATGAAAACACGGAAAATATATTAAATTTAGGTTATATTCGATGACTAAGGGCTGATTTATAATAGTCAGACAACTTTTATCTGAGGAATGAAAATAGCGGTTTGACATATTATTTTCTATAGATAAGCTGTCGAACCGCCACTTTTATTCCTCAGATAAAAGTTATCTGACTATTGTTCAAACTTCACTTCGGTTAATCGCAGATTCAGTTTTACTTCCACAACAATAAAATATAACTAACTTTAACTCACAGGTTATTTTTAACACAAAGGAGAATGCCCATATCTGGGCCTAGGCGTTACAGTCAATGATTGTATTGCAAATTATCGTCATTTTATCATGTAACGAAAACACAAAAAAGAAAAAAAAATACAGTTGTAAAACTGTGAAAAATGCATTTTATTGTATTATTACAAATTACAAACTCTCACTAGCTAAGTATGGATACGTGGCTAAAAGGACATTGTGTCAGGTTTGAAAATATTATGTCAAGTATTTTTTCATTTGTTAAACATGAACTCATACTCGACGTCAATTCATTCGCTTTGTTGTGCTTGCGCCGGTGAATGTGTTCATGCTGAAGCTCTTTAGCTGAAAGGCAAGCAATCTTGCAATATTATTGTTATTGTATTGTTGGCAGGCGCACAGTAGGGTGTTGTGCACACATTATGTCTATAGATGGTATTTGAGTTGGGCTAGGTATCAAGACCACATAATCACCTCCTGCACAGTTTCTTGACAATATATTAGTTGTTTATGAAGATGGTTAAATGACAAAATACATTAAATATAGAAAAACTGTGTTCCTTTTTATTTTCAGTCCCGATAGGCACCTAAGTGTTGATAAGTTATGTGTACATTAACTGTACGGTATTATAGACTTTTATACTCTTAGCCAGACCATTGCAAACACAATAAATATCATAAAACTAATTAATAAAAATGTTTGCAATTAATCTTTGACATTATTGCAGTGTTATTAGTGTATTTTTGAAAACATGATCTAGGTAGATACATACTATAAAAATATCAGGTTTCGGTTATAATCACATGTAAAGCGATTACCAGTAACTGTAATTGTATAACAAACCAGTTAAATACGAATGATTTCTGATTTAATTGTATACTTACTTGTCATTTAATCCATTTTCTAACCTCACTTTAGCCATACTTTCAAATTCAAAAATCTCAGAATATCAACTGTCAATTTCATTGAAATTAAGTGACATAATACTAGGTGTATTATCTTAAAAAATAACACCAATTTCATGACTGTAACATGTAGGCCCCAAGATATAGGGAAAGTGGGCTATCTCCTTTAATTAAAATCACCAGAACAGTTTGTTAACATTCGACATCAAACGAATTATCTAACAAATAATTATAGCGGCGCCGCCGCCAGGCACATGTCGTTCAACCAATCAGCGTGCGAGATGCTTTCCGTTCTATACCATTTAACAGTCTAATAGACTGAATAAACAAAAAAAAACTTTTTCAGAAATGTAACCAAAGTGCATTACGATTAAATCGGCTCAAGATTGTTTAGTCCGTCTCAACACTAGCGCTACACTGGTTGCGTTGTGTATGTGTGAATAGCTACGCACACATGAACATTGCTCCCGTCTTTTACCTAAACTCGAGCGTTCGAATTTTGTGAACTGGCTCTTAAAACACGCTTTGTACGGACGTTTTATCTATTTACCTATAGATGGCGTTGTGCAAATACGTGTTGGTCTTTTTTTTTCTTTTTTTTTTGGTGGTAAAAACATCAAATGAGTCATCTCGCCCTGGGTGGGCCGGAAGAAAAAACCCGCGACCCCAGCAGGCATTTGGCGCGAAACACGACTTGCCACCGACCCGGGCTTGGTCCTTGGACGGATGGCGAGCTACCCATCACTCACCGTCCGCAAGCCCGCTCCGCCGCTGTGCCCTCTGCTTATCAGAGGGACACGCGTGGGAGCGTCCACACGACAGGCTATTCGCATACGGGCAAAGAGACCCCTTAGGCACACAGTGCCTAAGGGGTCTCTTAAGACAGGAAACCTCCACGTGCGCCCGTGGACTGGAGTTCCCTCTCGGATACGTCCGGGGGGAAGACCAGTTTTTCGGCCCGGTGCACCCTGGGATGCGGGCAAAGCTCTTCCTTAGGCAATGTGTGTCTACGGGGTCTTTGCCCGTATGCGAATAGCCTGTCGTGTGGACGCTCCAACGCGTGTCCCTCTGATCAGCAGAGGGCATAGCGGCGGAGCGGGCTTGCGGACGGTGAGTGATGGGTAGCTCGCCGTCCGACCAGGGACCAAGCCCGGGTCGGCGGCGCGTCGTGTTTCGCGCCAAATGCCTGCTGGGGCGCGGGTTTTTTCTTAACCCAGGTTACCGTGGCCCCAGAACGTAAAGGGCATCCGAAGGAACACGGGTGGATTTTAGTCAGTAAGAGTCTGACAGTCCCTTCCGCCCCACCCAGGGCTCGGGAGGACTCAATTGATGATTTTAACAATAAAAAAAAAAGTACTAACCGAACCACAGTCATCATTAATTCATCACAAGTTAAAATAATGCCCAACGAAGTGGGCACGGGTCAGCTAGTATCCATATAATTATGTACTTAGGTATGTGTTTAATTTGTGTACTAAAATGAAGAAAGAATGAAATGAAAATTAAAATGTGATTTAAGTAATGGAAACTCGGTGATATTATATATTTATTTAATGTTTAACTGACTGTATGGTTCAATAGATGAAATAAATATTTTGTGTTTTGAATTTAAGTTTTTTTATCTCACCGATAAGCTTTCTTACTCGTCTATTTATTTTCTATTACATTTTTGTCAAATGTTTATTTGTATTGTGTTGTCAGAGTACTTTTAGTCAATGGCTGGGCACACAAACTACTTCACCCTTCAGGCCTGAAACTAATTAGGCTGCAGCCTAGGGGAGAGGATCGGGGGGGGGGAGGGGCTTCGTGTAAGGTAACCTGTCCGTGTCGGGGTGCCCACAAGTCCCGAGTTCGCTTCGCTCGCATTAGATTGCAATCCAAAATAACAATTCCAATCATGAATGATTCTAAATTCTGTGCATGTATACCTACATTATTTTCATTGGACGTGACTTATTTTCTAAAATATGACATTTAAACTAAACTGGACATTTTAAACTAAACTGGACATAAAAGTAATAAAAGTGTGGTAAATAAAGTCGACATGAAGGGAACAGAAACGGGACGGAAAATTAAGCTCGACATAGGAGTAATAGAAGCGAGACAAGGTTTTCGGTTCGACATAACGGGACTCGACGTAAAGGGAATAAACCAAAAAACGGGAAACCCGCTATAGCCTCTGTTATCATAAGCAGTCGGAATGTTAGGAGCTTATCTTTTGTTTTTTTGTTAAGATTAAAAGGTCATTCTTCTAAACATCTAATAATTAGCCAGTGTTACTAAAGACTCTGTTCCGGCCCGGCCGCTTCACTAGGACGACGGAGGGGCAAGAGCGGAAGGGGGACGGCGCGGCAGTAGCGCCGCCGCCAGCGCTGACAGACGACAACAAAACCACGGAACGGTGCGCACGCACGCCACACAGACTGTACGCGATTATAATTATTAAAAACTATTGTAAAACTAATATTAAACGTGATTCTACCAAACACGGAGTTTATTGTTGCTATTTCCAACATTATTCACACATCTTGATCTCAGTGCGACGTTGCCAGCGGCACTTCACGTACCACAGACTGAATTAAAAGTAAAAGTGACTCAAAAATACCGAAAATGCTGTCGTGTGTGATGAGATATTGTACAAATTATAATTCCTTGCTTCATTTTTCAGATATGATTATAACAATGTAGTTTCCCTACTTGCTTGGTAACTTCGCACATATTTTAAAGATTTTTAAAAGAATTTAGTGACGTATTTCCGGCCTGACCACCTCTGTATTCATACTTTGACATTAGCTCATTAGCTCATTCCTTTTTCGTGCGCGGTAACTATCGCACGCGCCCTTCAAGCAACATGCCCAAAAGAAGTGCGCAATCAAAAATTGATTACTATACTAACAAAATTCGAAAAATCGAAGAAAAACAAAGACATAGACGACGAATAAAACCGATACAATTATCGTCAGAAGATGAAGGTAAGCAAAAATGCATTAATTATTTAGTGATCTAAAAGTGACAAGTGAAATTATCTGTTTTGTTAATGCTCTGGGATTGACTGCGAGTCAATAACTTTGTCATTTCTCAAAACAAAATTACAAAATATTGCATCGGGGTTGACTGCGAGTCTCCAACGATGACAAACCAGCACAAAAATACGTACATTGTACAATCTAAAATAGATGTAACGTTAATGTGCGAAAAAAATATTATCAATTATTTTTTCACAATACCCTCAATTTGTTTATCTTCACAACCTTAATTACAAATCGTAATTTTAGGTAACGAAGATCCCGAGATGACCTTGGGAAGCATTAATGAAGCCGTTACGGAGCCAATATCCGTGCCACCCGATATATTGCCAGACGCGGAACCCGAATCGGGCGATAACTGTGATCAGCGCGACGGTCAAGTGGAACCCTGCCCTCAAGAAGAAACCCACGGCAGCGTAGAACCAGAATTAGATCCGGATCTACTGTCCGCACTCGGTGAATCCACGTCCGACTCGCCCGAATATGGTGCCAGCGCGAATTTATCGCAATTGTGGCTTCCTTTGCTAAGGAAGGTGTTCGGTACTTTTGTATATGTACGCACAAATACTACGTATTTTTCTTTTTCATTCCTTTTAAATCGATTAATACTTAATCGACTAGCATATTCCAATTGGGACATGCCTAAAACGAAACGCTAAAAAACAAAAAACAGCGCGCAACACGGAAACGGAACGTGTCTATCTCTTCTCTTCTCAACAAGTAAAACCACACGTTTGGCTAAGCGCTCGCTCCGGTAGCTTGAGCCTATAAAACCAAATATCCGAAATTTCCCAAGTGATCAGAATCAAAACAAGGACAAAAAATACGTGTATCGACTCCAGCCTATGCGGGTTGCTACAGTCATCATCGAAGGACAGGGGCCCCTGAGGAAGATCGCTGCTTCATACCAGGTCAGTCTCAAAATTACGGTCTATGCTAGATCTTCATTTATTCGACAGAAGGGTATGTCTAAAGAAAACAAAGATAACCTACTAAAAGACTATCTTGTACCAGACAACTGTAAGCTCCTTCAAGCGCCCAAATTAAATGCCGAAATCGCAGCGGCAGTACCGGACATGGTTCGTAATCGTGACAAAACACTTACAGCGTCTCAACAGCAGCTAGGCACTGGTATCAGCGCCATCAACAGAGGCATGGATCTGCTTCTCAAGAGCGATAACAAGGTTCAAGCTATGAAACATTTGAGCAATGGTTGCCGTTTACTCTGTGATTCGCATTACATGGCAACACAGGCTCGAGTGAAGTTAATCACTCCTAGTTTAGACAAAGCGTTTTTAAATATCATTAATGAGTCCGAACGAGACGAGTCATTATTTGGCTCGTCCTTATCTGAGAAAATTAAAGCCGCCAAGGCTATCGAAAAGCAAGGCCTTTCCATAAAAAAGACTGCGAAGGTTTCAAAACCGCCTCAACAACCTAGTACTCGTCCGCCCTACCAGGGAAACTGGAACCCGCCTCCTCGATACCCGGCGAACAGGGGGGGGGCGGGGTGCATACAGGAGGCCGACAACGGCAGGGAATCGCCGTCCGTACCCGTCGTCATCAGCTCAGTCGTCACAACGCCCGACGTCGCAGGACAAACCTCGGGCTCCTCCTCGATAATACAGGTACATGCGGGTAGACTTACCCACTTTTATGACCGATGGTTAAAAATAACCAACAATAATGTTATTCTAGATTGGTTAAAAAACGGCTATCCTATACCCTTTCATATGCCTGTAAGTCAGCCAATAATACCTAATAATACCCTATCAAACACTGAGAAATCAGATATGATGGAAGCCATTAATAAACTAAAATCGTTAAGGGCTATCTCAGAGTGCAACGTCACTAAACATCAATTTATATATGAATTTTTCGATGCTCTGTAATAGTTTAGTTTAGTTTTACTTTAATTTAGTATTTTATATTTATATAGTTTAGCTTAATCACAGAATATTTTCAAAATGTCTTCCATTTATATCTAAAATATTTCTAACTTCCAAATCTAACGGCGATAAACGCTTTATACTAAATTTAAAGCCCTTGAATAAACTAATTAAGAATGAACATTTTAAAATGGAGGATTACCGAACAGCATGCAAATTGATACCACGTGGTGGATACCTTGCCACTATTGACTTAAAAGACGCATATTTCCTTATATCCATTAGGCCCTCTGACCGTAAATACTTAAAATTCCAATTTCAGGGAAATAATTCACTAAAAACTCTTACATACGGCTTTAATTGCATGCCGTTCGGTTTATCCGTAGCCCCACGAGTTTTTACTAAGATAATGAAGGAAGTTATGAGCTACCTCAGACACCGTGGTTTTTTAGATGATATTTTATGTATTGGGAGCACTTATAAGAAGTGTCTTGATAACGTAAATGAAACACTGAGTCTACTCGAGTTTCTAGGATTTGTTATAAATTACGATAAAAGTATGTTAAAACCACGACAATCCTGCAAGTACTTAGGATTTTGTTATGATACCAGAAGCCTTAGCATAGAATTGCCAGTCGATAAGCGACGTAACATTGCTGAGTTGGTTACTAAGTTTTCAAAATTACAGCCGTGTTCAATTCGTGAATTAGCTCGTCTAATCGGTATACTAGTTGCCGCATGCCCAGCCGTTAAATACGGCTGGATGTATACTAAAACCTTAGAGAGGCAGAAGTTTTTAGCGTTAACTAAGCATAATTATGATTACGAAGTCAAAATTAAGCTTCCTAATATTATCCTAGCGGATTTGAACTGGTGGTTGTCAAATATTGATACAACACAAAATTTTATGCGACAGTCAAACTTCGATATCGAAATCTATACCGATGTGTCGAGATCAGGTTGGGGTGCTGTCTGTAATAAGGCTCAAGTAAATGGAAAATGGAAGTCATCAGAAAAAGCATATCATATTAATTACTTAGAGCTGATGGCAGCCTTTCTGGGGCTAAAGTCATTCACCGGCGATGTAACCAACCGTGCAATATTACTTCGCATGGACAACACTACTGCGATCAGTTACGTGAACCGCATGGGGGGTATTCAATACCCCCACTTAAATGAATTAACTAGATCCCTTTGGCAATGGTGCGAGGAACGCAACCTTTGGGTACATGCATCATACGTAAATACCAAAGAAAACCGGGCAGACGCCGCGTCTAGAATAGTTAATCCGGATACGGAATGGTCACTTTCCGATGAAGCATTCCAAGAAATAATAAAACATTTTGGCCAACCCGATATAGACTTATTTGCGTCTCGAGATAATGCGAAGTGTGCCAGTTTCATCTCATGGCACCAAGACCCTGATGCAGCTTCCGTAGATGCATTCACGGTAGACTGGCATAACTATTACTTCTACGCTTTTCCACCCTTTTCACTAATACTAAAATGTCTTAGAAAAATTATCGATGACAATGCATACGGCATACTAATATACCCCAATTGGCCATCACAACCATGGTTTCCACTATTACAAGACCTTATAGTCTCCGACATTATTTATTTAAACCCCAATAAAAACCTTCTGCAATCTCATTTCAGGGAATACCACCCCCTCCACAAGAACCTTACCCTGGGTGTCGCGAGGCTCTCCGGCAGGCTTTCAGTCGACGGGGTGCCTGCGCAGACTCGGCCACACTGATGCTATCATCCCTTTCTAACAGTACAATTCAGCAATACAATACTTCACTTAGGCTTTGGTGGGAATATTGTACCGTTAACCAGATTAATTTATTTAATCCTCCGAAATCGTCCTTACTCTCATTTCTAGCGTCACAATTTAATAACGGTTGCGCGTATGGTAGTCTAAATTCCCATCGTTCTGCTTTGTCAGCCTTTATAGGCAATAATATGGGTTCAGACGAATCTGTAAAACGCCTCCTTAAAGGAGCGTTTAAATTAAGACCTTTAAGACCCAAGTATTCCACTACTTGGAATCCCCAAATAGTGTTAAATTTTATTTCAACATGGTTCCCTAATAATGAACTCTCACTCGAAAAAATCACAAAAAAACTTGTGATCCTATTAGCAATTTGTACAGCTCACAGGGTACAAACGCTTTCCTTAATAAAAATCGAAAACATATACTATTCTGATAGCGGCATAAAAATTGTCATAACTGACATCATTAAGACATCCGCACCTGGTAGAGACCAGCCGGTCTTATTCTTGCCATACTTCAGGGAAAATACGTGTATTTGCCCAGCCACAGTCCTCTCAGACTATATTTCTTTTACAAAAAAAATAAGACCTGAGAGTACAAATACTCTGTTGTTAACGTACAAACGGCCACATAAACCTGCTACCACGCAAAGTATCAGCAGATGGATAAAACAAATACTGTCAGAAAGCGGCGTCGACATCAGCGTTTTCGGTGCACACAGTACGCGGCACGCGTCCACTTCAGCTGCGAGTCTGGCTGGGGTTAATATAGAAACCATCCGTAAGACAGCCGGATGGACTAGTTCATCTAACTCATTTTCTCGTTTCTATAATAGATGCATTATAAACGAAGATGAATTTGCTAGATCGGTATGCTTACCGTAAGAAGCCCTAATCTGATTAAATCTTATGACTATTTACTTAACCTTTAAGTATGGACGTAATTTTTTCTTAACACTACCGTGGACGTGGAGTCTCAGAGGCTCCTATATGCACACACATTTTTTTTTGGGAATTTGATATAAGATCTCTTTAAAACTGTTTGAATATTAAAGTTATGTTTATAAAAAAACAAAAATAATGGTACTTTTCAGTTTAAAACTTAATTTATATTTTAGGTATGAAAAATAGCTAAACTAATTATTTTAACAAAACGAGTCTTTTTTTCTCAAAGTATAATATATCTGAAACCAAAAACGCAAAACACCTATTTCAGGTAACAAATATAAAAAAAAATGACAACAGTCTAATAACATAAGTTTATTGGCAGTCGGAGCTCGACGGTGGACGCCATCATGCGCGTGTCACGACGGGGGATGCAGTAGCCCGGGGCAGGGTCGTCTTAGCGGTGTCATTAGATATCCCCAATGCCTTCAACACCCTGCCCTGGAGTTGCATCAGGGAGGCACTCCGGTATCACCGGGTGCCGACCTACCTATGTCGCATAGTCGAGGACTACCTGACGGACAGAGCCGTCATCTACCCCGGTCACCGGGGAGAGTGGAACCGAAGAGAGGCAAGCGGTCGCGACAGTCGGCGACAGGATCCGGCGGTTGAGACTCGACGTGGCGCTGCACAAGACGGAGGCCATGTGTTTTCATGGCCACCTCAACGCGCCACAGTCGGGTTACAACATAACGGTAGGAGTTCGCATCGGCGTCAGGAGGACGATGAAGTACCTAGGTAGCCTAGTCCTCGACAGTCGGCGGAACTTCAGGAAGCATTTCCTGAGTTTGACCCCAAGGCTGAACCGGGCAGCAGCCGCACTCAGGCGACTCCTGCCCAATCTCGGCTGGCCAAATGCCTCCTGCCGTAGGCTGTACACCGGCGTCGTGCAGTCCATGGCCCTCTACGGGGCCCCTGTGTGGGCCCTGCGCATCCGGACGCGACCACTAAAGTTGTTGACAATATTTTCTCGAAACAAACATAATCGCCCTTATAAAATATATCATAGGGCAACAATGGACGTGTAGCCTGATAGGCTTCGGTCAATATTTGGATGGTCATTACTTACGTGATATTCGTCGGAAGACGCAACCTCCTCCCTCGTTGGTAGTTTTACAACTAATACAAAAGCTACTGAGCCGCTCAATCGTGGGGAGTGGGGGGAATTAGTTGAAACTAAGAAAACGAAAACATCGAGTAGCCTGTGAGACTCCACGTCCATACTTAAAGGTTAAATTGTTGTACAATTACAAATTAATCACACTGTACCTATGTGTAGAGGATATTTCTTTAAGTTAATCATTTTGTTATAAGGCTGAACTTTGATTTACAAATAAAACTATAATGTTATGAACCTTATTGTTTATTAGTTCCTTCCAAAACTTTCTAACTCTTAACATCTACATTGTTATAATCATATCTGAAAAATGAAGCAAGGAATTATAATATATGATCAAACGAACTTGCAAGTGAAGTTCGATCATTATTATGATGAGTTGCTTCATTTGAAGATATGATCCCTCCCGCCCTGGTATTTACCAATCCCCTATTGAAAAGAAAGTTTTGTACCTATCATATAACTTCTCTAAAAAATGAGCTAATGTCAAAGTATGAATACAGAGGCGGTCAGGCCGGAAATACGTCACTAAATTCTTTTAAAAATCTTTAAAATATGTGCGAAGTTACCAAGCAAGTAGGGAAACTACATTGTTATAATCATATCTTCAAATGAAGCAACTCATCATAATAATGATCGAACTTCACTTGCAAGTTCGTTTGATCATATATTAAACATGCAAGACTTCTAAAAGTCAAAGAATCACATAACATTCGTAAATATACACACATCAAAAGTGTCTAGGGATCAAGCATTTTTATGCGGATTTCTTGAGATTGAGATGTGGCTTTGTAATAAATTTATGATTTTATAAATTTATATGGATCCTTTTTGGTGCATTTCATAATTTGAATCAGGAACTGTAAATCAAATTCGAGTAAAAGATGAAAATCAGCTGTCAATATTTTCCCTATAAAAACATACAACGCATTGAAGACATTATTAGTGCTACTGTTTCCCTACTACTGATTAAAACCAACGTTATTATGGAGCGGCGACGTCATTTAAGCAGGGAAGAAATGCTCAGAGCCGTGGGAATGATAGAAGCTGGTTCCCGGCAACGTACTGTGGCTTTAGCTCTGAATACAAGTCAGAGTGTTATCAGTCGACTTTGGACACGTTACCGAAGCACTGGTACCGTGGCTGAGCGCCATGGAGGACGGTATCGCTGCACCACACGGAGACAAGACCGATACATTCAAATCTTAACTCGAAGAGCTCCAACAATAACCGCCATGATGTTAGCCGTGAGGCTTCATCACTCTTCAGGGAACTTAATTAGCGACCAAACAGTCAGAAACCGCTTGCATGAAGTGAACCTTCATTCCCGAAGACCGCTACGGGTACCACCTATAGCAATGCACAATCGTAGGATTCGATATCAATGGGCTCTTGAACACAGAAATTGGGCAGAAGAACAATGGCGTTTCGTGTGCTTTTCTGATGAGTCTCGTTTTGGTATGAGACCGGATACAAGACGTATACGACACTGGAGAACCCCTGGACGCCAACAGCGATTAAAATCCTGCCAGGAAGTCCATCCTTATAGTGGTGGAACCATCATGGTATGGGCGGGTATTTGGATCGGCGGAAGAACTGAGTTGATTTGGATCAGAGGCAACCTCAACGCTCAAATTTATGCTGAGACGATTGTATCAGACGTCATCGTTCCTCTACAAGTGCAAATCGGTCCCTTATTTCAGTTAATGCATGATAATGCACGACCGCACACCGCAAGAGTTGTAAGACAGACTCTCGCCGCAGCTAACATCAATGTCCTGCCCTGGCCTGCTCAGTCGCCAGACTTGAACCCGATTGAGCATGCATGGGATATGCTACAGAGAAGAGCTCTGCCGAATATGGAGGGTATCCAGTCGCAAGAAGACCTTTTTTTGTTGTTGCAACGAACATGGGCGGCCATTCCACAGCGTGATTTGGATGAACTCATTTTGAGTATGCCAAACCGATGTTCTTGTGTTGTTAGTGTTCGCGGTAGAAACACGGATTATTAAGAGGATTGTATAGCGGCTGCCTTTTCAAAAAATAGGTATTTAGAAAAACTCGTGCTGTCCCTCTCGCTCGTTGAAAAACCCCCGATCGTGCGATAGAGAGCGTTGCAACTCGCGACTGACTGTGAGTATTTTTTATATGAAATTTGTCTCTCGGGAGAAAACGTTTTTCACATACTAAATCACGTCCAATCTCTTAGATTCTAGTTTCAATCGTTTCAGCATATTATATTCTAGGTTTGTAGGTTTTGCTTTTTTTCTAAAACTTCTTTGTTTTTAAAATACAAAGGTTTTACTTCAATGAAGATTTTGTCATAAAAATAGTAACTTTTAGGCGCCTGTTACTTTCAAACTATTATAAATTTTGAAAAAAGGAAAACCTATAAACCTAGTTTTTTACAGTGTCAGAAGCATTCTAAAAAATCATTGAGATAGGATAACATTTAGGGGCAGGAAAACGTTTTCTCTTTTAGTATGGACGAGCGCTCGGTAGACGATAGACTTAATTGTTTAAGTTACCCAATAAAATTTTAAAGAAAACTGTTATTTCAGTCTTTTTTTCGAACTTTAATGTTAGTGGTTCAAATGTCAAAAATCCCTTTATTAGGCAAATGGCAAATTTCTTTATGAATGCAAAGGTGACTTGGTTTATCGTTACTGTGACAAACGATAACACTTTATTTTATGAATCCTTAAAGAACATTTTAATTAATATCAATCAGGAGAAAAGTTATTGCAAAAATATATGTTGATCCCTAGACACTTTTGATGTGTGTACTACATATTTATCTTTAATATTTTCACAAATAAAACATAACGTTTCTATAAATATGGCGTCGTAAAAGAAAGAGTGCGAGCACGGGTGCGAGCGAGAGGAGACGCTGACGTGCGGGGGGATTGATGACGCGTGGCGCTGTTTGTTTATCTAGCTGTCACTTTTTTTCTTATTGCGTTGTATCAAGCTATCCTTTTTACTTGTAGTGAAATGTAATGTGTGAATAAAAAAGTGTGTATCTGTGTTGCCGCTCGGCGCGGCACAGTTTTTTCTGTCGCTTTGTACGTGTATAACGCATCTATGACTTTATAATATCATTGGACACAACGAACAAAGGAAACGGAATATAAGAAGTGGATTGGATTTGTGCTGCTCTTGGAGCCAAAGGGACGTTGCATCAGCGTGATCCAGAGGTCTAATCCGAGGAGAGTAAGCCTACAATCCTAATTATTTAACCTTTTTCCATAACCTAAAATTCCTTTGTTTCAAATCGCCTTTCTTTGTGTGAGCGGGGTCGGCTTGCTAATTAAGCGTTGGGTATTTTATAAAGTTATTTAAAGGGTATTAAACGCCTGTCGAACAAAATAATACGTTCCGAATTCTTCTACCATTTTTATACAAAACGCACGTTGCCTGTTTTCATTTACAGCAAAACTAGTCCAGTCATTAAAGCCCAAACCCGAAAATAATTAGTAACTTGCTGAAATTTTAGGGGGTTCTTAAGGAAGGTAAAATAATATACCGGGTGATTTTGCAGCGTTCTGGGGTGTACGGAAAGGGTTGAAAAGGGGTGAAAAGGGGTTTTTTGCTAATAACATTGCCAAAAAAATTAGTAACACGCTGCAAATTTGGAATAAGGTTGTTCTTACGGTTTTGTAACGTGTATTAAATTTGCAGCGTTTTGCAACATACGGAACATTGTTTTTTTTAAATAACAGTGCAATTAGTTAAAAACAGGGGTAAGAAAATTAGTAACACGCTGCAAATTTGGAATTAGGTTGTTCTTACCGGTTTGTAACGTGTATCAAATTTGCAGCGTTTTGCAACATACGGAACATTGTCTATTATTGAAAAAACAATGAAATTATTTAATCACACGGGTGAGAAAAATTTGTAACTCGCTGTAAATTTGTAATTAAGTTGTTTTTACCGTTTCGTAACGTATATCGCACTGTTTTTTTAATAATAAACAATGTTCAATTTGTTGTAAAACGCTGCAAATTTGATATACCTTACGAAACGGTAAAAACAACTTAATTACAAATCTACAGCGAGTTACAATTTTTTTTCACCCGTGTGTTTAAATAATTTCATTGTTTTTTTAATAATAGACAATGTTCCGTATGTTGCAAAACGCTGCAAATTTCATACACGTTACAAAACGGTAAGAATAACCTAATTCCAAATTTGCAGCGTGTTACTAATTTTCTTACCCCTGTTTTTAACTAATTGCACTGTTTTGAAAAAAAACAATGTTCCGTATGTTGCAAAACGCTGCAAATTTAATACACGTTACAAAACCGTAAGAACAACCTTATTCCAAATTTGCAGCGTGTTACTAATTTTTTTGGCAATGTTATTAGCAAAAAACCCCTTTTCACCCCTTTTCAACCCTTTCCGTACACCCCAGAACGCTGCAAAATCACCCGGTATCTTATTTTACCTTCCTTAAGAACCCCTTAAAATTTCAGCAAGTTACTAATTATTTTCGGGTTTAGGCTTTAATGACTGGACTAAACGCCTAATAATTAATTGAATTGTCATTGCACGTGATAATAGGTGTTTAATTTCAAATTGCAAGTGCTTTTGTACTCATTCCTTACTTTCAAATATTGATTGAATCGATCTGTGGCTATAGCACGCGCCTACTTACTTATTTTTTTGCATTTGAGTTGCTACTAAATTTCCGAACGCATCGGAAACATTGCGCAGCTTGGTCACCGGGTCGCTTTAATCTTAATTTAAGACAATTTAGGTCTGTTTTCTTTGTGTCTTGCTCCCATTTAGGGAAAAGTGATTGTTTTCCCAATAGTTACTCGGTATTTGCCGACTATTCCAGCTATCCATCGTGGTCGCGCGTTGAACTTTGGGCGCTCGCAAATTTAAAAGAACCTATAGAGCGGGCATTGGGAAAATTGTCATACAAAATTGTTGATGCCGTGCGTCAGTAGCACTATCTAAGCGTTGCATAGCAACGCGACTACTAGACTGAGGAACTTTTTACCTATTGGTAAAAAATTTTGGATCACAAATTTCTTCGTGATGTCCCGTCTACTGCTCGTATATAGTTTAATGTCTTTGGGCGCTCGCCAGTTGTCCCGCCATGCCAGTCGTCAACGAAGACTTGCTGGGCAGGAGAACCTGTTTGTTACCGGAGCGTCGCGAACCTTCGGCTGCGGCTGGATCTGGAGCTACTCATCTCCCAGAAATCAGGCTTGATTTGCACATTCATTTATTTTGTAGTTTGTTGCCCTAAGTGATTATTATTACTAAATTTCGGTATAAAATAAAATACATTTAATTTATAAAGATACAATGAGTGTCACCGAAGCCAAATCTGTTAGTACCGCTGACAAGACTGTTGAATTGTCTAATTTGGTCAAACAAAGAGGTATTTTGAAAGGGAGATTAACAAAATTCAGTGATTATCTTAACAATTTAAGTGAATTAAATGTAATTCCCTCAGTTAAATATAGGGAATTAGAATTAAAAATTAGTAAATGTCAATTAATGTTAACCGAGTATGAGGTGATTCAGAATAAAATTGATTTATTGCATGAGGATAGCGATGAACAAATTAGGGAGAGAGACACAATTGAAAATCAATTTATGAGAGTAATTTCTGTTGGTCAGGAATTATTAGATAAACAGATAGTTAAAACTCAAGTTGAGAAAAATCTTGATGATTTTAGTACTTGTCATTCTCAATCAGGTAGCAGCATAAGGTTGCCTGCAATTAAATTGCCTAGTTTTGATGGAAGCTATTTATCCTGGATTGAATTCAAAGATACCTTTGAATCTATGATACATAATAATGACGGGATTCCTGAAATAAACAAGTTTCATTATCTGCGTTCCTCGCTTGAAGGAAGTGCATCAGTTGTAATAAAATCCATAGAATTTAGTGCTAAAAATTATTCAGTTGCTTGGGATTTATTGTGCCAAAGGTTTGATAATAAAAATATTCTTATTAATAACCATTTAAAAGCATTACATGATATTGAACCTTTGCGGAAGGAATCCTACAAGGCTTTACGCTTTATTGTTGATCATATTTCTAAACATTTAAGGGCTCTTGAGTCCCTAGGCCAACCTACAAATTCATGGGATACCTTATTAATATTTATGGTCTTGGCAAGATTAGATAACAATACAAGTAGAAAGTGGGAAGAATATAGAAGTAATCGTACTGATTTAACATTAAGTGAATTCTTCTCCTTCCTGCGTAGCCGTGCTGATGTGCTTGAAACTTCATACAGTAATTCTAATAGGTTTGATAAATCTTCTGATAACAAACAGAAGCCCTACTCTCAATAAACTTAGTTGTGTTTTATGTAGTGAAGCACACCCATTGTATAATTGTTCAAAATTTAAAGATATGAGTATTGATGATAGGATCTCAGAGGTTAGTAAGTTGAAGTTGTGTAAAAATTGCTTACGCAGTGGGCATAATTATTTTAAATGTAATATGAAGGGTTTGTGTCTAACTTGTAAAAAGAAACATAATACACTTTTACATAAACAAGTTAGTACAGATACAGAGGCACAAACAAGCTCATCTTCCTTGCCCGTTTCTTTGACTACCTCAACCAGTCAGCCAACTTTGGGTTCCACAAGTCAAGTATTGCTATGTACTGCTATTGTTAGCATTATAGTAAAGGGTAAAACCTATTCTGCTAGGGTGTTGTGTGATACTGGTTCACAAAGCTCTTTTGTTACAGTCAATTTAATAAAACGACTAGGGTTGTCACCGGAGAGTGTAGGCTCTGTGAGTGTTAATGGAATTAATAGTTCAGGTCAAACTGAAATTAAACAGTGTTGCATAATTCCAATTAAATCAAGAGTAATGCCCTTTGAACTTAAAGTTAAATGTTTAGTGATTCCTCGCATTACTGGTATTCTTCCAAACTCAGTAATAAATACTGAGTATTTACATTTACCCAATAATATAATACTTGCTGATCCTAAATACTTTTTACCAGCAGAGGTGGATATCCTCTTAGGAGCAGACGTTTATTGGAATTTAATTGGAAATGGTATAATAAAACTTGGTTATAATAAACCAGTCCTTCAAGAGTCTAAGCTCGGATGGCTTGTAGGTGGTCCATTGTCAATGAGTCAGTCAATCCCGGAAGTTAATTGTAACTTCTCTCAAGAAATTAAAGATTCCTTAGAAAGATTTTGGAATATTGATGACTCACCACTACAAACTAAAACTTATACCGTCGAAGAGCAACTCTGTGAAAATCATTTTGTAGAAAATGTTTCTAGGCTTTCAAATGGTAGATTCTCAGTGAAAATTCCATTCAAAGAGACACCTGAGCAAGCACTCGGTGACTCATATTATATTGCTAAAAAATGTTTGGAGAGCCTAGAGAAAAAGTTTTGTTTTCCTAAATTAAAATTAGAATATAAAGAATATATAAAAGAATATGCTAATCTAGGGCATCTTACTAAGGTAAATAAACCTGAATTTGGCTACTTCTTACCACATCATGCGGTCATCCGTGAAAAGAGTGAAACTACCAAACTTCGAGTGGTTTTCAATGCTTCTTCGAAAACTCACTCCGGAAAGTCACTCAATGATATCCAAATGGTAGGGCCAGTGGTTCAAAGTGATTTGTTATCAATATTGTTTCGGTTTCGCATTCATAGATTTGTTCTTACAGGAGACATCGAGAAAATGTTTCGACAGATAGAAGTAGATCGATCGCAGCGCCATCTACAACTCATACTGTGGCGCGATGAACCTCATCAACCTATCGAAGTTCTACAACTCAATACAGTCACCTATGGGACTGCATCGGCTCGGTTTTTAAGTTCAAGATATCTCCTACAACTTGCTCGTGAATGTAAGGACAAATCTATAAGTAATATTATTGAAGAAGAGTTTTATGCTGATGACCTCAGTACTGGTTCTGATACAGTAGAGGGGCTTAAGTACATCTATCAGCAAGTGGTGGATGTCTTAAATTCTGCTTGTTTGCCTCTTAGAAAGTTCAGGACTAACTGTCAACAGTTATTTGATAGTAACATTGATTCATCAATGCCCATAGATTTTAATAAGGATTCCAGTGTTCTTGGTTTAAACTGGTCTCCTAAAACTGATTATCTACAGTTTTCTACTGATACTGAACTTTCCCCTCAAATAACCAAAAGGTCAGTCATTTCTGCTACTTCCAAAGTCTTCGACCCTTTAGGGTTGCTTAGCCCATGTATCATTGTGGCCAAGATATTGCTACAAGAATTATGGTCATCTAAACTTGACTGGGACGATCCAGTGCCCATCGAATTTTGTAAGAATTGGTCAAGTCTTTTAAAAGAATTTTCTGATTTTTCTTTAATACAGATTCCCAGACGAGCTTTGTGCGAGTTCCCTGACCAAATAGAGCTGCATTGTTTTGTCGACGCTTCGCAGCGAGCTTACGCAGCTTGTGTTTATCTGCGCTCTATAACAAGCATGACCAAAGTGTCACAGTCAGGTTGCTCTGTGCCAAGACAAAGGTGTCACCATTGAAACCAACCACAATACCACGGTTGGAGTTATGTGGAGCCCTGCTCGGTGCTCGTCTATGTTCACAGGTATTACAGGCTTTACGTTGTGAAATCAGTCGAAAATATTTATGGACTGACTCAACAGTGGTGTTAGGATGGCTGAAGGCTCAACCTAAAATTCTTAAGGTCTTTGTGTGCAATCGTGTAAATGAGATTAACGAACTTGCCAGTGAATTTACTTTTTGTCACGTACCTACAGCTCAAAATCCGGCGGACATCGCTTCCCGGGGCGTGACCCCCAAGCAGCTTCGGTCTTCTTCTTTGTGGTGGGAAGGGCCTACATTCCTAGCCATGGATCAAGCTCACTGGCCCACACAACACACACAGCCTCTTACAGACCTACCCGAATTGAGAAATCCTATAAAAGTCATGCTGTCAATTGAGAACACAATAATTAAATTTGATAAGTATTCTAACTTAGAAAAATTGCAAAGAGTTTATGCTTATGTACTGCGCTTCATATTTAATTGCAAAAATAAAACTGCAAAAATCACTGAACCTTTAAGCGCTGAAGAAATAAATAAATCATTATTGTTATTAATTAAATACAGTCAGTTAGAAAGTTATAATGATGAAATACAGAGTATAAAAAATAATAAAGCTTTAAATCGAAAATCTAAATTGCTGTCTCTAAACTGTTTTATAGATTCTAATGGTTTGTTAAGAACCGGGGGTCGAATTAAAAATTCCGATTTTGATTATAATAAAAAACACCCCCTTATTTTAAGTTCAAAGCATCATTTAACTAAATTAATATTTAAACATGAACATGTCAGATTGTTTCACGCAGGTCCGCAACACCTACTAGCTTCCGTAAGGGAAAGATTCTGGGCTGTAGGCGGTCGATGCCTAGCACGTAGTACATCCAAGCAGTGCGTCATTTGCGTCCGTTTACGAGGACAGACTGTACAGCCCTTGATGGGCAACTTACCTGCTGAAAGGAGTTATTCATCATACCCTTTCTACTCGTGTGGTGTCGATTTTGCCGGACCTTTCATGATATCTAGCCGCAAAGGTAAGGGAAACCGTATCTCTAAGTGCTACTTATGCTTATTTATATGCCTCTCAACTAAGGCACTACATTTAGAATTAGTGAGTGATTTTAGCACGGAGGCATTCATTTTATCTTTGCGTAGATTTGTCTCGAGAAGAGGCAAGCCTAATACAATTTTTTGCGATAACGGTTCGAATTTTAAGGGTGCAAACAATGAAATAAAGAAAATACTCAGATCCAGTCGTGAGTCGGTTAGCGATTTTGCTTCCAAAGAAGGGTTTAAATTTATGTTTAGTCCGGCGTATTCCCCTCACTTCGGAGGAGTGTGGGAGGCTGGCGTAAAGTCCGCCAAGTTTCATTTACGTCGCGTAGCAGGGAATGCTTCCCTAACGTTTGAGGAGTTGGCTACCCTGTTCGCGCAAATAGAGGCGATTTTAAATTCCCGTCCTTTGACCCCCCTTTCATCAGATCCGAGTGACCCTACTCCTTTAACTCCTGGGCACTTTCTGATCGGTCGACCGCTTACTGGTATTCCATCACTTCCAATAACCGTGAAGAGTCCAAACCGATACCAAATATGTAATTGAAAAACTTCGACAACATTTTTGGGAAAGATGGCGTTTGGAATTTGTAGCCGAGTTACAACAACGGACCAAATGGAAGACAAGACAGCAGGAATTGAGACAAGGCGACCTAGTAATTTTGAAGGAAGAAAATCTACCACCTCTTCAATGGCCTATGGCGCGAATAATTAAATTATATCCAGGAACGGACGCTATCAGTCGCGTCGCCGATGTGCTCACGACAAAGGGCACCAAAAGTAGAGCCATCAACAAGATGTGCATAATACCGAACCTAGACAATCGAGATAACCTTGAAACGCCAGGGTTTCAAGGCCCCGGAGGATGTTCCGGCCCGCCGCTTCACTAGGACGATGGAGGGGCAAGAGCGGAAGGGGGACGGCGCGGCAGTAGCGCCGCCGCCAGCGCTGACAGACGACAACAAAACCACGGAACGGTGCGCACGCACGCCACACAGACTGTACGCGATTATAATTATTAAAAACTATTGTAAAACTAATATTAAACGTGATTCTACCAAACACGGAGTTTGTTGTAAATCTGGACGTGAACATAGAAAATAAAGAAGCAACTGTGACATATGATGGTACAGAAACTCGCACGCTTACAGTCGACGAAGTTCATAAACTGGTCGGAAAAGATGATTTACGCCAAGCAACTGTAAGTTATATATACTACCACATGCTATTCCTTGGCTCCTATAATAAACGTGAACACTGTGCCGGCCCATCTGAGAGTGTTGTATCAATAAAATCAGCAAAAGTCAAACGTCTGAATATGGAACCAGTCATAGTAGTCTCACAGGACTTCGAGAACCCATCAAATCATACTATAAAAATGCACACAGGAATCTCGCACACCGTACAGAACACTTTGACAACTAGTTGGTCCAAGGAACACGAGTACAACATAACCAAAGGTGTAGAATACGGATTTAACGTGGGTTACGGAGGATTCGGTGCAAATTTTCAGCGGAAAAGTGGGTTTTCTTTTTCCCTTAAGGGAGGTGTCAGTGAAGAGAAAACTAAAACTGAAACTATTGGTACCACTAGCGGCATGGAGGTGGAATTGAAGCCAGGAGATGCTGTGACTGTGATCTTGTCAGCAAACGCCGGTACTTTAGAAATAGAAGTCGAGCATGAGGCAAATCTTAAAAGGCCTGTGAGTATAGATTGTAATGGTGGTCAGGCAGAAAGAATGAACCTACATATTGACACGCTTTGTGAAGATTTACAGACAATAATGCATTATGGAAACCTCAATAATAGTTTCACAACAACCGAAACAATAAAATTCAAATATTTTGTTGACTCAAGCATACGAGTTTATGAAAAGAATACTGGAGTTCTGATATTGTGATTACTTTTAACAAATAAATACTCCAGGAAGTTTTGATGATACGTCACTGCAAAATCAATTCGTGCATTCATTTTGTAACAGTTTTATTGTCAATAAAGTAAAATTTTATATCCATATAATTATGTATGTGTTTACTTTGCGTACTAAAATTATGAAAGAATGAAATGAAAATTAAAATGTCATTTAAGTAATGGAAACTCCAATTGCCAATAAACCCATAGAACTCCACACTCAGCTATAGGAGCAATGGAGACTTTGAACTTTAAGACAGAAGGTAAATATTATCTATAATCGCATCCGTTACAATTATGATCATATCATAAGGCACCACAGCTTTTTGTGCAATTTTGACTCAAAGGCTGTCATGAATTCCTGTCCAGTCCTAATTGAAATAATAGTCTCATCCGAACTGATAATGACGCACTGGTTAGCGATATGTTTTGGAAAGAGTAGAGTGCTTCGCAACAAGGAGTGGTTAGAAAAGGCAAAAAAAAAAAACAAATGCTGTATCCATAATTACATACAATTTAATATCTAAGTACACCTTCATATAGGTAGTCCGGTCTCCTTATCATAAACTTTTAACATCCCTTCAACATGATACCCAAAGGTAATCGTTTCAACAGTAGTCACTTCATTCTTAATACCTGCTGATTCCATTACATTACCAATCAAGGGCCCCCAAAAATGATGTCCTCTATGTGCTTTCTTGTAGTTCACAGCAACATTGCCTCTCAAAGACGCCATATGCACAACTTCTAGTTCTAAATAACCGGCGTTTGCCGACAAAACTGCAGTCACAGCTTTTCCTGGCTTCAGTTCTACTTCCATGCCGCTGGTAGTTCCAATAATTTCGGTTTTCGATTTCTCCTGACTGACTCCCCAAGTGGTTGTGAAGGACATCCCAGTTGTTCCCTTGGCTTTCGCAATGAGCACATTGAATTCGTATTCTATTTCTTGCGAAACTGTGAATTCTTTCTCTCTTGACCAACTTGTCGTCATAGTATTTTCTACGCTGTGAGTTATACCCGTATTCACTTTAATCGTCTGGTTTGAAGAGTTTTCGAAGTCTTGAGACAGCACTATGATTGGATTCTTCGTCAGGTTCTTTACTCGCGCTGATTTTATCGACAACACTCTTTTCACTGGTTCCCAATTGTATGACTTGTACAAGTCTCCCCATGGAGTTGGACTTCTAAGGTACGCATTTTTCGGCCTTTTCCCCAAGTGTTCATTCACTGCCGATAGTAAATTTCCACCATCGATTTTGAAAGTTTTGATGTCATCATCTGTGATTAAATCTGTTTCTGATCCTGAGTATGATATGTCCACATTTTGATCCTTGTCTACTTTGACGTCAAGTTTTATTCTTGCTGCAACAATTTTTATTAATAACATAACACTAACACTAATAATTTAAGATCCATTTTATTAAGTATGTCTGTAGCTGTGTATCAAGTTGAATTTTATCATATCACTGGCTGATTTGCTGTAGAGCGTCCGATTACGTACTTGTGTGAACTTTTGATCTCCGTTTTTTCTTATTCCCGGAACACAAAAAAAAAATTATGATAAACGTACCAAATGTTTCATATTATTTTACATCTAACGTATTAGCAACGATTGATATGTGTACATACACTACCGAGTACCGAGTAATAGTTCTGAGATAATAAGGTCAAGAACAAGATCTTGAATCTGTATGTTAATAAACATAGATTATTATATTAATGATACTTTAATTCATATTGACTACTTTAGCGAATCATCTTACGAAGAAAACTTGAAACGTATAGTTATTAAAGAAACGTGCAAAACTGTACTACTCAGTGCTAAAATAGTGCTCCAGAATAAAAGAAAACCTGCTAAAAATACCATCTCAAAAAGTAATCAGTGGTGTGTGCACAAATCGAAGAATAGAAATGTTACTAATATTTTTAATAATACTGCCAATAATAGTGGACGCGAGAGTATGTATAAATATAACCGTGCTATCAAAGAAAAATGATGTTCTTGTCAATACTAATTATGTACAATGGATACGATTTTAAAGTAGTGACAGAGGAAGAGCTAAAACTTTTCAACATCACAACAGCTAGACTCAATAAATCAGTTAGAGCACATGTAGGTAATATTTCGGACGACATTTACCTTAAAAATCCTACACCTCATGGCAACTTATTCAACAAGTTTCATTGGGAGGAAATGAAAAGAAGGCTCAGAATTAAACAGTCTAATATTATCGACATTTTAAATGAAGATATTGTTCTAGACACTCACGAACATATCAACAATACAACTAATAATATTACATCCCGTAGAAGCATGTTTAAAGTTATTGAAAACAGCGTCAGTTCTACATGGTCCACAACTGGTTTACCGAATGATGAAATCTTTACCAATTTCACCGTAGACTTCGGTTACGGGAACTTTAGTTATGTGAGGAAATGGAGAAATGAAAGAACACAAACGGTAAAATTGCCTATTGGTGTGACAGAAAGGGGAATGATCACAATGAAGCCAGGACAAACTATTGTGTCGAAATTAAAAGCTTAAAAGACTATAGTGGTTATGAAATTGGTGTACGAAGCAGAACTGGCAGGACAACTCATATTAAGCTATGCATCAACATTAGGGAAGTACCACTTTTACGCTCCAGCAGTTAAAGATATTTTGAAAGCAGGTAATATGACAAATGAAGTGATCACCACCGAAATTCTAGAAGTAAGGTGTTTTACAAACCCGAGACTGGTAGTGTATGATAAATTAACCGGTGATGTCATAGAACCTCCAAGAAAGAAGCGACCTAAAATGAAAATAATACGGAAAAATAATACGACTAAGATCATTTATAGAAAAATTAAGAAACCGAAAAAACAGAGAAAGATTAAGAAAATAAATGTATGAAGAAGTAGACGTTGTTATTATTTTTATAAACTAAGTACCTACAGTTCACGTCACGATTTTGGGTTTGGGTTCACTAAAGGACGAGCACGTTATGACGGGGCCCCCCTCTCAGATGGCCAAATACTGCCGGGGTCGCGAGATTATTTTGAACAGAAAGGGCTATTGAAGGACACCGTGGATATTAGTCAGTAGAAGTCTGACAGTCCCTCCTGCCCTGCCCGGGGTGGGAGGACTCATTTGATGATTTTACCACGCTATAAAAAAAAAAGGGACGAGCACGCTGTGACCGCGATGGTAAGACCCCTTCGTTGAGGAGTGGCTGGAGAGGCTTCACGGTGTCCTTACCTTCCGATTGATGTAGGTCTTCACCTGGACACGGATGTTTTGGGAGGTTCCGGTGTCTGATAGGGAAAGAAGAAACGCTTGGGTGTCAGCACTGCGAAGATCGCCCGGAGGACACGGTGGAACATACTGTGCAGGACCGCTTGGGCAGAGTACCACCATGTCCTGTGTATATCCATGTGTGATAGGCGGCGATCTCTCGAGCCCGGGATTGGTCAAGGCTATGCTGCGGAGTGAGACAGAATAGGAAGCGGTCGCCTCCATCTGCGCAGCAATCATGCTAGCGAAGTAGGGGGCAGGCACCCTGAAGGAGAGGACAGGCTTCACTTCACAACCGAGCCACCTCAGGCGATACCCACGATATCGGATGCCTCGAGGCGATTCCTGTCACCATAGGTACGGGTATGCGGACGGTGAGGATTGGGTGACTCAGCGTCCGTGCCCATGAACGGGCATGATCGGGCATGCATCGGGAAGGGTGCTGGTTTGTATTATGCAATAATTAAAAACATTACCGAGTTCTTAGTCGACCACCAACAGTAGCAGAGACATGTCAGATAATTTAGAAGTTAATCTAACAAAACGGCAAGGTCGTTCCAATGACGTTAGCACTACTGATATGGTCGGACGACACGTCGACTACAATCTTGTGGCGTGGCTCTAGCTGCGAGGGGAACAGCGCTGTTGCACTTGTACGATAATATGTATATAACGCCGCATAAACCTATAGCTAACATAAATAACCTAGGTATACGAAAATAATAACGCTCTAAAATCAACTAAAGTTTGAAAAAAAGCACCGCGCTTTAAAAGCTCTGACGTGTTATGAATGCATTTCATCTATTTCAGGCGCTTTTATAACGCGCATAAAAAACACTCGTGTGAATGGTCTTTGCGGAATAAATCAACATTAGTGAAAAATGATGAAACTTCACATTGATTTGGGTCAAGTTATGAAAAACCTTCCAAATTACGATTAAATTCCAAATGGCTATTATTTTTAACCGACTTCTTGTTGAACAAGGTTCAATGGTGTTTAATGAAGTCGATAAAATAACGCCGTTGTAATTCAAAATAATAAGTTTATTAAAATTATAACAATTTCTGAACGAAACTGTCACTATCAAAAAATGAAAATGACGTAGCGTTCGCAGCTGTCAAATCAAATGTCGTGAAAAGTTCGAAGGTTCGGTTCATGATTTGCACTAATTCGCAATAATTGACCGATAAATAATAATCTAAATACAAAACGGAGTATGAGTTTGAAAAATAGTAAATTAGCTTAGTTTCAGAACAGTTTTCATGGTTGGAGTGTACGTAACGGGGCACTGAGGAAAAAACACTTAGAAAAATTTTGATGAATTTTTCAAACTTAATAATACTTATTTTTTATGGTTTCATCGTATGGAGGAAAAGAAACAACTTTTTCCCGGGAGTTTTTTTTGTGAGGTCAATGCCCGCTGAGCTAGGAGGCAAAATTTAACTTTCATTGTGAAGGCGTCTGGGACTTAGAAAATTTTGAGGAAAAAGCAAAGAAAGACTTAGAAAAATTTCACCCAAAAACAACGCCTAATCAAGCCTACGGGATCCGGTGGGATGTGGGAGTACTAGGGTGGGGAAACACCGGGGGACGACCTTGAGGTCAATGACCTTGACCCCAAGGTCAAGGTCAAATTAAAAAAATCGTACGCTCGAGGTCAGTAACCAACACCGGGGGACGACCTTGAGGACAATGACCTTGACCCCAAGGTCAAGGTCAAATTAAAAAAATCGCTGGCACGGGGTACGCTCGAGGTCAGTGACCTTGACACCCATGTGAGTGACCTTGGCCCCAAGGTCAAATTAAAAACGACGCAGACACGGGGTATGCTCGATATCAGTGACCTTGACCCCAAGGTCAAACTAAAAAATACGTAGACAAGCGGTACGCTTTGAGGTCAGTGATCTTGACCCCAAGGTCAAGGCCAAATTAATAAAGTTGCAGACACTGGTTACGCTCGAGGTCAGTGACCTTGACGCCCACGTCAGTGACCTTGACCCCAAGGTCAAATTAAAAAAGACACAGACACGGGGTATGCTCGAGATCAGTGACCTTGACTCCAAGGTCAAGGTCAAAAAGACGCAGACAAAGGGTACGTCGGGACTTTGCCCTTTTAGCAACTTAGTCCAAGAGCAAGCGAAGCGAGCTCGAGACTTGGGGCACTCCGACTTGGACAGGTTAGGTTAGAAGGGGATGGCGGGGTCCAGTGAGCGAGCAAAGCGAGCGAATAACATCGTTAACATCTCTTTAATTCATTCCCTATCTCAAAAATTACTGAACCGATTTTGATGAAACTTGCAGTATTCCCTATATTGAACGATACCTAGTACAACAAAAAAAGAATTACGTAAATCGGTCTTGTAGTTCCGGAGATATGCGAACACAAACATAATTTTCTTACTTGAGGAGTTGAACCTTCCATCATCAGCTCAGCTACATGAGATGATGATTTCCATACGCAAGTACTTGAATTACTTCATAAGATTTGCGAAAAACTATGTGTCAGCCAATAAAATTTGAGGGTTGCCCTCGATTTCTCCAAGATCCAATCATCAGATCCTGAAATGGTGACAATGGGACCACACGGGAAGCCCCAGCTTTCGAATAAAAAAAGAATCATGAAAATCGGTTCACCCAGTCGCCCGTTATGAGGTAACAAACATAAAAAAAAAAAAAAAAATACAGTCGAATTGATAACCTCCTCCTTTTTTTGAAGTCGGTTAAAAAGACAATTTCTAGGCTGTAGCTGTAGCTTAGTACCGTGAGCTCGTCACTGATTTTATAATATAGACTTGAGATAGTGTCTTACTTAGAGAATAGCGTTTTCATGTGATAATAATAATATGTTGAGTAGATCAATTATCATTATAAATATCACTTATAGGTTAACTTTATGCTAGTGATCGCAATCTTTCAAAAAACATCATATATTTGTATACATAATGCAATATTTTGGAGGTGTAAAAGTCATCAATTTTATGTCCCCCGTCCTGTATACACATAGAGCCGGATCAAGTGCTACCCGTTATCAGCCGTTCGGAAACCCACGCAGCCGCTATCCGAAATTCATTCCAGGAAGTCCAAGTCACGAAGGCGTGAGGACAAGAATGCTCTCTTTCTCACGTGTTCCGCTTTTACCGTTGAGCGTTACTTACCAACTTCTTATTCTACCTTTTTAATAAAATGTATTTCTGTATCAACTAGATTTAAATCCAGCTAGATTGTGATTTTCTTATGCTAGAGCGACACTGATGGGATATGCCGTTAATTATGATGAGATAATGATGTAGGTGGGTGGCTCATGGCTGGGAGCGATACACTTCTACACCTTGATTTGACACGGGTCAGTGTGTTCACGATCATGAACTGCAGCGCACGAACTGTGACCTCTTATTGCCTATTATTTAAATAAGAAAATATCTCTGTGACGTAACTTTTGAACTGTGTGTTCCTCCAAATTTTCCGGTTCCTGTTCACTGAATATTTTCTGTTTCCCCGATAAACATGGCTGTCAAAGTACTAGCCATAGTGCTCTTAATCCAAATGGTGGTCGCCAGAATTACAATCGATGTCGAGGAGGATTTACATGTCAAATACTCAGGAAGTGAGACTCGTATCGTTACAGATGAAGATATAAACAATTTCAAAATTGGAGAAGAGAATTTAAAGTCAGGTTTGGAGAAAATTTACGAAAGAAGGCCATCAGACGCGTATCTTACAACAACGCCTTGGGGCGACTTGTACAACACTCATAGTTTGGAACGAGTGAAGAAGGTGGTATCCATAACATCAGCGACTGTGAAAGACATATCGAAGAAACCAGTCATACTAGTAGCTCAGGACTTCGAGAACTCATCAAATAACACTGTAAGTGTCAACACAGGTATATCTCACACCGTAGAAAACACATTGGCAACTAGTTGGTCGAGGCAGGACGAATTCACAGTATCCCAAGATGTGGAATACCAGTTCAATGTGGCAGTTGCAAGTGGTACAGGTAAAACCAGTTTCAGTTACACTTATCGTGGAGGTACTAGTGAACAGAAATCAATTTCTGAAACTATGGGGACCACTAGTGGCATGCAGGTGGAATTGCAGCCAGGAGATGCTGTCACTGGAGTCCTGTCAGCAAGTGTTGGCATTTTAGAAATAGAACTTCAACATAAGGCTTACCTTATAGGAACTGTGGTGGCTAATTTTTATCCGAGGCATAGAGGACATTACTTCTATTTTTCTTCGATTGACAAAGTGTTATCTCATGCAGATATTGATAATGAATTTAAAACGACTGAGATAATGAGATTTAATTATTATGTAGAAGCGAAATTACACGTGTATAACAAGAAGACTGGAGAATTGATAGCTTAATTGATGTTATTTACCTAACATAAGGATGACTGCAGTTTTGCACTGTCTATCTTGTATCTTCTTTATTATGTGTAGGTATATATGTTCAGGATGTTGTTGGGGCTGCCACGCTTCTGCAGTGCATCTGGAATGTTCGCGGATGCGCACACGGATGACTTCGCAGCTATCATTGTCATTGCGGGGAAATTTGATTGCCCGATTATTAATTTTTTGTGAAAATTGCATGATTACTAACAGAGTTTTGTATGGTACATTTTATTATTAACAATTTATGGATGTGTTACGTCTGATATAAAATGCATATAAAATGCATTGTGCATAATTATTATTATTATTATATGTACAGGTACGGCTAGTCATACTGTCGTAAATATAAAATCCGTAAAATAGTGGAAATAAATTTAGCTTCGAAAGTCGGTTAGGTATTTGATTCGTTTCTTTTGTCTCCAACTACAACAACTTTTTTTTTACTTTCTTGGAACTCTTATATATTTTGCTTAAAAGATTTTATTCTTAATATCTTTTTAGCTGTTTCAAGGAAAATTATTGTTTTAAATGTTGTAAGTACCTATACAAATTGTTATAAAATAATCGACAAAAATATATTCAGATAACTTAGTGATGATTCTTATGACGCAAACACCACAATCATGTACCTAGCACGATAACATAAAACAAATTGTTAACAAAAATTTTACATAATTTTTATCAATTTGTCTGAATATATTTTCTCACTCAATAGGCATGTTGTTCCATCCACTCGTCTCCATCAAAAGCTTTGAGAACCACTTTTCCTTTACCAGTAACCTTTAGTTCCCTGCCATCACCAATTATTACTGACTGGTGGGATTCATACTCTTCAAACTCATTAAATAAGTTTCTCAGGAAACACATGTGTTCACTGGCACCGGTATCTACCAACCAGTCCTGAGTAGTCTCCTTGCTCTTCATAATCGTTGAAAATGCATTACTCCTTTTGTTTGATTCATTTTTATCAACATCATTGTTTTTTTCTTTATTTATTTAGCCGTACTCTGCAATTTTTAATTAAATGACCATATTTTTTACAATAAAAGCATTGCATCTTGGCCCGACAATCCTTTTTATAATGGCCCATCTTGCCACAACCAAAACACTTTATCTCACTAGACTTCTTTGTAGCTGTTGCCAATGCCACGGACTCTGTTTCTGTCTTTATTTCATTATTTGTCGCATTTGACATATTACGCTCTTCCTCAATTAACAATCTGGCCATTAGTTCACCTACAGTTTGATTTGCTGTAGGGACCGATTCCCATGCAGCAATAAAGTGGCGATATTTGTCCGGCAACGACATTAGCACTTTTGTCATGACCATTTTGTCGGATATATCATCGCCTAATTGTCGGATATTCGCTCTTATCTCTTCTATCTTGGAAAAAAATAGTGAAACATCGGTATCACACTTTAGTGAATAAAACTTTTGTTGTTCGAGATGTAAAGATGTGGAGGACTTCTTCTCATAAATATTATTTAAGCAAAAAAAATGTTTAAAATCATAATTTTGTATATCAGCCTTAGGGCACTCGATTCACAATTCTAGTGAATTCACAAAGTTGTTAAAAAGATTTTTATGGCATGTGGCACATCATTAGCAAGGGGAAAGACTGGAGAATTAATGAGGGAGTTGGAAGATCCCGGTCGCTTCTGGTTTTTTTTCTGTAGCCATATAAACAGCTGTAACATGTACAGCTTTAATCTATGTTTTACCTTTGCGAGTGAATTAAAAAAAAACTAGGTGACTAATGTCACTAATTTTGTATTTAATAGTACTCTTAAACAATACACATCGAAATAAAATTAAAATTCAGAGTCTACGCCCCATATTTAAAAAGAAAATTGTATTTAGATGTAAAATTTGGGTCTTTTTTAGTAAAACAATAAGAAGTCGATTAAAAAAAAATCCACAGGGCATGAGGGGTGTTAAGGGCTCTGAAAGGATAGCAGATGACCCCTTCTATCGACCATTCCAATTTGGCACACGATGGACCAAACAACCTGTATAATTTATATACATAACAAAGGTGACTGACTGACATAAGTGATCTATCAACGCACAGCCCAAACCACTGGTCGAATCGGGCTGAAATTTGGCATGTAGGTAGATGACTGTTATGACGTAGGCATCCGCTAAGGATTTTGATGAATTCTACCCCCAAGGGGATAAAATAGGGGATGAAAGTTTGTATGAAACTTTGTCAATTTGATAAAAAATACATTGTTAAGTTGCGACATCCACGCGAACGAAGTCGCGGGCACAGGTAGTCTAAGTATATAATGTTGGTGTACATAGGGTACCATATTATATGTGTGTATGTCATTGTGTAGATATGTTATTTGCATATGCATATTTATATTTGAATTATTGTATTCCATAATTATAATTATTTTTATAATGGTTTAATTTAATTATGACAATTCATTTTCCAATCGATTTATCATTCTCGGATTGTGCAAAGTGTAATTGGGTTTACTAATTTTTTTCTAGATCAGTCATCATCATCATCAGCCTGTATTCGTCCACTGCTGGACATAGGCCTCTCCCAATGTGCGCAACTCAGCCCGGTCTTCTGCTTTCCTCATCCAGTCTCTGGCGGCTGTCTTTCGCAGATCGTCAGTCACGGAGACTACTTATAGATTATGGTCCTTTTTCTTTTGGGGTGGAAAATCATCAAATAACCCCTTTTTCTTTGGGTACACCGGAAAGGACGATCAGACTTGACTGATCATCATCCTGCCCTTATACCATTTTACTTGTTGACTTCGCAACACGTTTTCTTCTTCCATTCTCCCCTATCAGATGTCACCGCATCATTTAGGGACTCCTTTTTCTTACATATCAACCCATATACAATCCATCCATCTATGAACTTCCTCTTCCTCAGCATCCATCAATATTTATATTCATCACTCTCTTAGTCACATGAATGTCATCCCACGTCATCACAATAATTATGTCCATACCAAAACAGACGGTTCCCTTTAATTTTTTTGTAACAGGCGCGTTTTTCAAACTTCCCATTATAAACTCATTCTTTACTTTATCAATTCTTGTCACTCCACACATCCATCTCAACATCCTCATCTCCGTTACAATCATGCAATCATTTTCCATCCATCCTTTTGCACAGACCAGCATTCCGATCCATACAATACGACAGGTTTAATCACGGATTTGTATATTTTCCCCTTTAACTTGGATCGCAAGTTGCTCTGGTGACCTGTCACCATTTCATTCATCGAGTTTCGAGTTGATCCGGTGTGTTATGTCCCGGTCTACATCATCTTCCTCTCGGACAAGCGACTCGAGCTACCGATAGTCGAAACAGGCTGATATGGGCGATAAAATTTGACAATTTATAGTTTCTAAGAACAAAACAAAAGTAGCCTCCAGAAAAACTGGTATCTTAAATAATTGTACAAATAACCCCCTGCACAATCGTATCATCACGACTTGTACAAAAGGAGCTAACCAATTTAGGACAAGGACGTGCACTTGATGACTGAGATGAAGGCAAACAAAAGACAGAATTGTGTGACGAGCACAAACAAATATGATGATTCGTTGCAGTCGATATTGGGCAACCTTTTGTGTTGAACATAAAGCTCTACTTTGAATACAAATGTTTCTCTGAAGCAACGCTTTTGCGCTTCGAATGCAATTTAAGTGATCAGTTTGTAGAGTGACCCCAGAATGGCCTAATTTAAGCATCAATAAATTGCAAATCTAATTCAGTGAGTTAGAATTACGAAAAATAAAGGACACCATATATTTTGTGTTTTGGTAAATTAGTGAATATTTACTAAGATAAACGCTTAAAAATACGACAGTGGGTATACTCGTGACGTCACAAGCAGCAAAAACTGTACTTGCTTGTGACGTATTGGCAGTTAAGTTATTTTTTGTTTAATTGACAAAACGTTGCCCCACTCTAGGAATTTCTCCTGTGTTGTGGGGGCGTTTACAAACATAGCAACACACAAACACGCAAACTCGGAACAACTACCTGTTTTCTGCACCTCGTCATGGAGGAGGACTTTTGGCCGAAGGATGTGGTGTTCCGACGCTTCTGGGGACAAGTGCCACCAGAAGGCTAATTCACGTAATTTTATGACGCACCGATGAAGTAGTAGTGCAGTTGCAGTTAAGTACAAGTTCGAGTGATAAACGGTATTCTTGTAATCTTTGAACTGCGCGTAAGCTGCGCGTGAGCTGCACGTCAACTGTACGACAACCAAACAGGTACCAAACTTACTCATGGTGTGGCCACAGGAGAGAAAAAATTTTGCCCACTAAATAATCGAATGGAATCGATTACATTTCAATGAATATGACATTAATAAAATATTAAAATATTACCCCACGACAGATTCTAGTGCTTTTCTGTACTATATAAACATAAACAATTATGTTTTGATTCAGAATCATACATATTTTGCTAAAATTAGGCTGAACGATGGTCTATCATTGCCCCATAAAACAAAAACTGTCAAAATAACAGGACCCGCCAATGACACGAAAATTGAATTAAATAATCAATTGTAAACATTAAAAGATTTATAATTGGTAAGTATGTATTACATTATAATAATAAATGATTATGAATAAAATTATATTTTAGGATGAGTTAAAGTGAAGTTTACGAAGAAGTACCTAGCAGTTTTTGTTTTTCTTTAGTAGGTATGGCTTCACGCAAACGCGTTTCTGTGCGGCAAATAGAATTGCTGGTGGAGTATTTGGAGGGCCACAGGGATCTTGCCCGTGGCAGATTAAGGTCCCGAGAGGGGAGTGCCCTCACATCACGCCTGTGGTCAGAAGGCTAATTCACGTAATTTTATGACGCGCCGATGAAGTAGTAGTGCAGTTGCAGTTAAGTTCAAGTTCGAGTGATAAACGGTATTCTTGTAATCTTTGAACTGCGCGTAAGCTGCGCGTGAACTGCACGTCAACTCACAGGAGAGAAAAATTATTGCCCACTAAGTAATCGAATGGAATCGATTAAATTTCAATGAATATGACATTAATAAAATATTAAAATAATTCCCCAGTACAGATTTTAGTGCTGATTCACAATCAAGATTGACAATCATGTTGCGATCCAAAACACGCACAAAAGACGCGCAACAGTAGAATACCTATGATGCGCTCGCGTAACGCGAACTTGACGCGAGCGTGTCTGACAGCGGTAGAGAATACGAAAAGCGTTGTTTTGATCGAAACTTAACTGCAACTGCACTACAACAGCACTTGTTTAGTTACGTGAATTGAGCTACAGAGTGCGCCAACATTTTAAACGCCGAGGCAGATGGTGATCAAAGAACTCCGAAAGAGTGGAGCAAGGTCTGTTAAAGTCTATCAACATTGTACCTAGTATGTGTATTGGTAGACGGGAAGAAAATGCCCAAGGCATTAAGTCTGCCTATGTACTAAATTTTTATATAATATGTGCATGAAGTTTAAATAAATAAATACATGGTGAATAACTGGATTTGTAATATTTTTAGTGGTATACCGACTATAAGTGCCGCTTGCTCAACCGAATCAAGCAAATTCGGCATAACCAAAGGGGCACTGGTGGAGGCCCGGGTCTACCCGCTTCATTATCCCCTTTGGATGAAAGGATAGCGGCTCTACTTGATGCAGGCACTGAAGCTGTAGGGAGGAGTGGTACGCCTCAAAATGAGGTGCAAATAAATCCCTTGTCGGTAAGTTATGGAACACCTTTTTTACCTTTATTGCATTTATGCTCAGTAAATAGTGAGTGGTTTTTTGCTTTGCTAGCCTGCACCCCACGCACTTTCTCCGTTGCCTGCACTTCCAAGTTCTCCATTGCCTGCACTGCCTATTAATCAAATGCTTCCACTTCCCACATTTTCGCATAACAGTATTATTATGTAAGTTTCTCTTTATGTCAAGTAGGTAGTAGTACTTAACATTCTCACACTAACTATTACTAACCAGTTGTTACTATTCATAAATTAATGTTATTATTTATTTCAGAAATGAAGATAATAATATTAATAAGATGTTACACCAGAAACAACACAAGACATACATTTTACTGAAAGGTAATTATATGTATATTAACTTGTCATATTTAGGAAATAAATAAGTCTGATATCCATATCATAATATTTTTATTTTGTTTCAGTGAGCAAGAGGCTACTGTTGATAGACAGCGTCGTAGCAACAATGCACGTGGGCGTCGCCGTCGTAGACAATGTACATATTTTAATTTTATTATTGTAATACATAATCCACTATAATGAAATGGAAAATTAAATGTTACTAGATGTTTTTACCTATTAACCGATTTTTTAAGTACATATTAATTTTGCAGCGCCTTGTCCATCCTCAGAACTGGACCAGGCTCAAAATAGGCTTGCCAATATCGAACAGTCCAGAATAGATGTTGAAAGGCTTGTGGCTGAAGGATATAATAAGATGGGCGATGCCATGATCAGGGTGGCTGAGGCGTTAGACAAATCAGCAGATGCACAGTGCCGCATAGCAGAAGCACTGGCAAACATCAACAGTTCCTTGGTAATAACATTTTTTTCACAAACACTGACTTTACACTGATTATAATGAATAATAAATTATTGTTTTTATTCTTAGTAGAAACTATATTGCAGTAATTTTCTTTTTAGGCAAAACGGCGGAGGCGGCAGGCTTCTTCAGAAGATGAATAACAAAAGCAATTTTATTATTACCTCTTACAAGTATTTACAATATTAAGATAATTTTAAATGCAAAAATAAATAATTAACATTATTAAGTTATATTCTTTCTTATTATTCCCTATGTAGCCACAGGCGATTTATAAGAGCTTGTTGGACAGCCCGACCTTCTAACAAATCTCTGTTTGGCCGCCTATTGCCTTGAGCAAGGATACTCAGGCTCTCCGTACGCACATCCTCTTCAGCAGCTCTACGCCGTACACGCATCCTCTCTTCTTGCTCTCGTTCTTGATGTGTCAATTGGGGTACTGATAATCGGGCCTTGTTTGCTATATTATGCAGTACCGCACAGGCATTCACTATTTGGCCTGCGAAAACAGGATCATAGTGAAGCATGCGTGCAGCTAATAAACACCTGAAACAAAAAAATTTAGAAACTAAGTATATTTTTTTTTCTTTATAATATTCCACAACGCCATCTAGTCCCAAGCTAAGCAGAGCTTGTGTTATGGGTACTACATATATATTATAGATAAATTGCACCCAGACACAGATCAAAATATGATCATGCTCATCACACAAACATTTGTCCTGGGTGGGAATCGAACCCACGACCTCCGGCATAGTAGTCACGGTCACTAACCACTAGACCAACAGGCCAGTCACATTTACATATAATTAGTCACATAACAATACAACAAAAAATAAGAAAAACTAGTTTTACTCAAATACATACCTGAATCGAGCTTTCAAGACACCAATGCATCTCTCTACTGTATTCCGGGCTGAGACCTGTAGCTTATAATAATGTTCTTCAGGGGAACCTGGTATTGCGTTCAACACTGGGGTCATCATTGTTTTCCTCAATGCATAACCGCTGTCGCCTGGAAGAGTAATAAGTGTTAAAATAATTTTAATATTAACATAATTAAATAATTACATTTTTTTCAGTAGGTATTAATAAGGTAGGACATTCACCAAGCAAAAATATTTCCTCTTCATCATATTTTTGGTTAAGATAGGGCTGCAATGGGTGATCACGCCATACCGAAGAGTCATGGGTTGCCCCTGGCTTACTGGGGTCAATACATAAGATGTTGAGGTCTGCATCACATATCTAAAACAATAATTTTTAAATGTAGATACCTACAGTTTTTATGACAGTAAAGCATGTTATTATGCACCTAAGTTTGTTTTTTTTTTATAAAGTAGATTAAGATTAATTAAGTACAGGTAAATAAGATTACATACAATCATTACATTGAGAGAATGATATCCTTTTCTATTGAAGTATCGTTCTTCATGCTGACTAGGTCTAATAATGGCCACATGGGTACCATCAATACAACCAATTACCCCTGGCAATTTGAACTTTCTATAGAAACTGAAAAAAAAAACAATTATTTTACTCACAGATAAAAATAATTATATTAACAATTATTTAAAAGTAGGTATGATTATTATATAGAATTTTTACCTTCTTTTAATTTCATCCCGGGCTTCCCTTGTCATGGGAAACTTAACATAGTTAGAAAATATGTTTCTCATGTTAAGGGCTTTTGTCACTTGCCGGATCGCTCTTGACACAGTAGGCTGTGATACTCCATGTAACCTGCTTTGGCCCACCAGAGTCTGATACGATCCGCTCGCCAAGAAAGCTAGTGTTATTAGAACCTGAAAGTCATCCAATTATTTAGACTAGCCAGTGTCAAAATATAATGTATTTTGCATAATTTAATTCTAATACTAGTTGTACCCCACGGTTTCACTCGCACTCGGCTTCTAAGAGTACAATAATTATATAACCTTAAGAATCTTGAAATTTGACTGGAAGTTCCGCATCAAACATCAAACTCTTTAGCTTTATTAAATTATACTGCAGGTAAATAGGTTTGACTAACCTTTGCCTGTACACTCAAACCATCTTTCCTTCTCTCCTTCGGAATGCACGTTGACAATTTGGTTATCAATTGCCGAGTCAAATACTTGCTCAGACGATAGGTTTTCTGGAATTCCCGATCCGAGATGCGGAATGGATCTACAGAAAACCTTTGTCTTCTTATTGCTTGACGACGTTCTCGGTCATCAATTTCGGCAGCGAGGGATAAAATTCTCAATCCAAGTTGGAAACTCATATTCACTAAAAAAGGTAAAAAACATTTAGAATTTCATTGAAAACGACTTGTAGTTCATTTGTCGACATACACTAATCCATTTTAAACACTTACATTTCCAAAAAAACACAATTTGATGCCGACAAAAGTAAATATCGAGGAACTTAAGTTGCGCGTAACCGAAACTGCACGTTGATCGAATTTAAACTTCTAAGCTGTCATTTTGAGACGTCAAACGGATAGTAGAATACCGATCATGTTGCGATCCAAATCACGCGCCAAAGACGCGCAACAGTGGAATACTATTTAAGCGCTCGCGTGACGCGAACTTGACGCGAGCGTGTCTGACAGCGGTAGAGAATACGAAAAGCGTTGTTTTGATCGAAACTTAACTGCAACTGCACTGCAACCGGGCTTGTTTAGTTACGTGAATTGCCCTACATGTTGCGATCCAAAACACGCACAAAAGACGCGCAACAGTAGAATACCTATGATGCGCTCGCGTAACGCGAACTTGACGCGAGCGTGTCTGACAGCGGTAGAGAATACGAAAAGCGTTGTTTTGATCGAAACTTAACTGCAACTGCACTACAACAGCACTTGTTTAGTTACGTGAATTGAGCTACAGATGGCTTCGTTTTTTTTTCCTGAATTTTCTTTGCTATAAACCTCACGGGGCCCGAGACCTTTCCAACGAATGCAAAACCGTGGAAATCGGTTCGTGCGTTCTGGAGTTATAGCGTCAGGAATGAAAACCCGACTTATGTTTTATATAGTAGAAGATGTATGTTAGTTTGTAAGGTATGTTAGTTTCTATGGGTCAAAGTTGCCTGAATATAAATAAATAAATAAAAATATAAAAAAACTTTTTGAAAAAAGGGAACCGACTTCAAAACCAAACACAAAAAAACTATAAAATAACTTTTCTTTCGGAATTCGGTGGCTTTGTTTTTTTTTTTATTTCATTGACATAATTATGGCCACCGACTTCCGAAAGAAAAGTTATTTTATAATTTTTTTGTGTTTGGTTTTGAAGTCGGTTCCCTTTTTTTCAAAAAGTTTTTTATTTTTCCCTTTTTAGTTGAGATAATCAACAAGCCAAACGCGAGATAATCGCGGACAAACATACAGTACATACATACATACATACATACATACATACATACATACATACATACATACCTACATACATACATACTAGTGATGTTGCGAATGTCTGATTTTTGACATTCGCGAATGCGAATGCGGATGCGAATATTCAATTTCAATATTCGCGAATGCGAATGCGAATGTGAATATTGACTTTTAAATAAAACGCACGCAAAATGATAGATGGGTTTGACATTTCATGTCAGACATAATTTTAACCGAACATTGGCCAAGTCGATGTAGTTAAATGAATGTAACTTCATTCATTCAACACATACACACATCAAAAGTGTCTAGGGATCAACATATATTTTTGCAATAACTTTTCTCCTGATTGATATTAATTAAAATGTTCTTTAAGGATTCATCAAATAAAGTGTTATCGTTTGTCACAGTAACGATAAACCAAGTCACCTTTGCATTCATAAAGAAATTTGCCATTTTCCTAATAAAGGGATTTTTGACATTTGAACCACTAACATTAAAGTTCGAAAAAAAGACTGAAATAACAGTTTTCTTTAAAATTTTATTGGGTAACTTAAACAATTAATAATCCGTGTTTCTACCGCGAACACTAATAACACAAGAACATCGGTTTGGCATACTCAAAATGAGTTCATCCAAATCACGCTGTGGAATGGCCGCCCATGTTCGTTGCAACAACAAAAAAAGGTCTTCTTGCGACTGGATACCCTCCATATTCGGCAGAGCTCTTCTCTGTAGCATAATCCCATGCATGCTCAATCGGGTTCAAGTCTGGCGACTGAGCAGGCCAGGGCAGGACATTGATGTTAGCTGCGGCGAGAGTCTGTCTTACAACTCTTGCGGTGTGCGGTCGTGCATTATCATGCATTAACTGAAATAAGGGACCGATTTGCACTTGTAGAGGAACGATGACGTCTGATACAATCGTCTCAGCATAAATTTGAGCGTTGAGGTTGCCTCTGATCCAAATCAACTCAGTTCTTCCGCCGATCCAAATACCCGCCCATACCATGATGGTTCCACCACTATAAGGATGGACTTCCTGGCAGGATTTTAATCGCTGTTGGCGTCCAGGGGTTCTCCAGTGTCGTATACGTCTTGTATCCGGTCTCATACCAAAACGAGACTCATCAGAAAAGCACACGAAACGCCATTGTTCTTCTGCCCAATTTCTGTGTTCAAGAGCCCATTGATATCGAATCCTACGATTGTGCATTGCTATAGGTGGTACCCGTAGCGGTCTTCGGGAATGAAGGTTCACTTCATGCAAGCGGTTTCTGACTGTTTGGTCGCTAATTAAGTTCCCTGAAGAGTGATGAAGCCTCACGGCTAACATCATGGCGGTTATTGTTGGAGCTCTTCGAGTTAAGATTTGAATGTATCGGTCTTGTCTCCGTGTGGTGCAGCGATACCGTCCTCCATGGCGCTCAGCCACGGTACCAGTGCTTCGGTAACGTGTCCAAAGTCGACTGATAACACTCTGACTTGTATTCAGAGCTAAAGCCACAGTACGTTGCCGGGAACCAGCTTCTATCATTCCCACGGCTCTGAGCATTTCTTCCCTGCTTAAATGACGTCGCCGCTCCATAATAACGTTGGTTTTAATCAGTAGTAGGGAAACAGTAGCACTAATAATGTCTTCAATGCGTTGTATGTTTTTATAGGGAAAATATTGACAGCTGATTTTCATCTTTTACTCGAATTTGATTTACAGTTCCTGATTCAAATTATGAAATGCACCAAAAAGGATCCATATAAATTTATAAAATCATAAATTTATTACAAAGCCACATCTCAATCTCAAGAAATCCGCATAAAAATGCTTGATCCCTAGACACTTTTGATGTGTGTATTTATTCAACAAGTTTAGCCTGGAGCTTATACCTTCCTTACACCTTCCTTACACAGGAACAGGCATGGACAAAGAACTTATAAAAATAATTTTGAATATTTTTTTTTATTGTTTTTCTCTTTTTTCTCATATATGCAAAATTATGTGGTAGAATTTTTAATACAACTGGGTGGTAGGACTCATTTGATGATTTTATTACGATAAAAAGGAATTTTGATATTTTTGGTGCGATTCTGTTATTTTAACACAATTGGACTAACAGAACTATTTCAATTTAGTTGATTATTTCAAGACTATTCCGTTACATATAGTTTCCATATTCAAATCATAGTAGTAAATTAAAAATACGTTTTCCAGAAATATTCGCAAACATTCGCATCAATTTATGCGGATGCGAATGCGAATGCGAATATCAAAAAACATGCGAATATTTGCGAATGCGAATGCGAATACGAATATTCGCAACATCACTAATACATACATACAGGTCGAACTGAGAACCTACTTTTTTTTTTGAAGTCGGTTAAAAATAAATATACGTGCGGGGTTCGATCCCGCGACACGCGCTGCGCAACCGTCGATCATTCTACCACTGCGCCAACCGCGCCCTCGATGTCTAATCTTCGTCAGTTTTGGCACGATACTGTGGTTTTGGTTTACCTATCAAAATAAATAAACGGGTTGAATATTTTTTTTTATAATCTCAGATTAATTCGACTCAACACTTTTCAACTTCCTCATTGCTCTCAGAGAGGAAAATAAAATCCTCCTGATCAAGTTTTAACGAAGTTTTATATGCGTTAAATGCTTGAAAAATCCAAGAAAATTAACGTGGGAGGTACCGTACTGTGCGATTATCTAATAATGAAAATATACGAGTACCTGTAACTCATGTCTGTACATGAAAGACATAATTATTAGAATGTTGTAGTAGTGGTGGTATTGTCCCAGAAAAAACCAACAGTCCAGTATAGGTAGATAGATTAGTAGAAAGAATACACGTCAGTTGCAGGTTGGGGGAACAGAGTGTAAAGTTTGTCGATATACCCTCAGATCAAAGAAACAGGCAGATAGAGCGCTCAGAACACGCGAGTGGGTCCACCAAAGTTAATACAAAATCAAAAGTTACTACAAACTCGCGACAGTACCAAGCTACGCATCGTCTCGCTCACACGTCACTAGTGATTTGCCATTTTATGTCAAAACATGCCGTCTTGTGTGTTTAAACACTGCAAAAGTTGTTCACAAAAACAAAGAAAACAAGATGGAATATCTTTCCACAGGTAACTCTTGTTATTTTTATTGTTTTGGTATTTATTTTCCATAAAATATTTTCGGCTCACTTGAAACACAAAACCTTAACAGTAAATCGTCTGTGTTGCTAGTTTATGACGGGTAAATTACCCTGAATTAGGGGAATGTGTACTGTGCATAAAAATATCGATCAAATTCGTCAAAACAACTGCACAGTCGTAATCTATAGTACCTATACAACATTAGTCTTAACTTTTTAAATAATTTTGGGACAAAATATAACATGGTGTAAAAATTATTGGAATCGATTCAGTTATTGATTCTGAACAAACTATATTCAGGTTTCGCATATAGGTACTAAAAATAATGTTGTATGGTCTATGGTCGTAATGACACAACTCACAAGGTCACTAGTTAGTTCCGTCCGGGTCGTAAAGACTTCGGGTCTCGGGAGGGGCCCCCGCGCGCGGGGCTGTATTTGTATTTTTGCGTGAGAAAGTGGGACGGAGAGCATGCCTTTGAGCTATTCGGTACTTGTAAGGATGTGCCGCCCTCGCGCCGCAGAATTTTTTTTATTATTTTAGTCGTTTACTTTTCGTTCCGCGTGCGGTGTACTGCGCTTTAAAATTTTTATATTTCAAGACTTATTGGTGTTTATGAAGTATTTTATTATTACTTTTAGTATTTAATTGCAACAATTAGGCTTTGCCATGTGACATTATAGAGGTTTCCATACTTTCATTAGTGATATTTTTCATTTTCGAATTATTAGTTGCAATGCAATCAGTATCGTTAGTAGTGCTGGTAGGGCCTTTTCAATTGGCCGATAAATCGTTTTGATTTTGCAAAAAAAAGCAAAATCGCGTTTCCAATTTTAAACATTAATAGTACTTAGATGTTTGTTTGCACAATATAATTGGTGCAGAACTAAAGCAAGATTGTGTGTAAAATAATTATGATTTTAATAAAAATGTGATGGTGTGTAAAATAATTATTATTTTAATAAATATGTTGATTGTTATAACAAATTCTTTATCTTTTTAAACTAAAAAAACCTATCCTTAAATAGTTTATCAAACAAATTACCAAAAAGCGTTATAAAGTGTTATCTGGTCTGATATAAATTAATTAAATAGGTACTAAGTAATAACGCATATTAACTTTTATTCCTTATTATTATTCTGTTAAATAATAAATACTACATGCTTATGCTCTCTGGGTATAACCATAAAGCAAAATCGCGTTTCTAATTGAAAAAAATATTAGTACAATATTTGGGAACAATTTAACTGAACAAAAATATGGGAGTATTTCTCAATATCTGGCAACCGTAAACGCACACAGATGCACGTGTCCGTACACGGCGCCACTTATCTGCCGCGCACACATAAATAACGACTGGCACCACGTTGTTGTTCGCGCACGTTCTATCTGCCTGTTTTTTTGATCTGAGGATATACCATTGAAAAGGGAGGTACCTTCGACCAGACTGGTGAAAATTACAACTACCGGATTTAACACGTTGTATAAAGTTCTAGACTGTGATGATGTTTCTTTTTAACTGAGAATAAAGCCACCCTCTTGAGCAAACTGATAATCTCGAGGTATGTTATTTAACGGGTGTAAAAATCCACGCCTGATCATTGATTGGACAGTGAGCTACTACTTAATTACTCACCGTCAACGAAGTGTGTCGGAAAATGACTAACGATGTGCGATCTTTTACCGTCGAAGCAGTACGTCTATGAAATGCCTTGCCCCTGTCAATAAGGCGCGCTCAAAGCTTGTCCACTTTTAAAAATCTGGTCAAAAACCACTACCTTTCCTCTTGAACGTGTGACTCGAACGTTTATTAGCGATGTTCCATAATTATTAATGTATATTTATATATAATTATATGTGTTTATATATTTTGTGTTTGTATGTGTATGCTTTTGTTTGTTGGTAAATTGTACGCCGTAGACTACCTACAGTATTGTTTCTCCTTTATTTTTCAAATCCATCCAAAGGTTGTCTTGAAAAGATCGCTTTTAGCGATAAGACCGCCCATTGTGTCACCCTATTTATAAGATATTGTTAATGGGGATGGCAACTCAAAGCTAATCGTAGATGGCGCTGCGATAGTTGGTCCCCACGTCTACCTTGTACAAAAAAACAAACAAGATTATTTGTTATAAAAATTGAGTATAAATACAAAACAAATATGGAAAATTATTCGTCCATGCAAGTACTATATACTAAAAGAAGAATTAAGACGCCGCGGCGCATCTACAAGAGAAAAAAAGTGATTTAATTGAGTGGTTATACATTTGATTTTACCGTAATAAATCCACAATTACTTGTAGTTGAGGTTTCAATTTTTGAGTTTAGGTATGTTTTACCTGTCCTCTCCTTTATCAAGAATATAATGCTGCTTTTGACTTTCTATTTTGATAAAATATCATAATGTTTTAAGTCAGTAATTTTAACCTTTTTTTCTATTTAGATTCGAGAAATATCACAATATATTTAATTTCTTAACACCACAACTATTACAAAACTCGTTCCAGGTGATAATTCTTCGATTTTCGAGCGATGCAATACTGGTACATAACCTCCAAAAGAAAAGTAGATATTATTTTGAAAAGTGTATTCCATCATTTTTACAGCTTATTACACAACATCTAGTCATTTTACATCAATAAATGTTTTTTTTTTCAGAAAATTCCTTTGATTTTACAGTTCTTTGGGGACCAAACTGTCATTTTCACTTTGACACTTGCCTTCCCCATTGGATGTACCTATTCTGTAATTTGTATGGTGTACATAATAAAGAGTATTCTGTTCTGTTCTGTTCTGATGTGCGTTGACCTAACCGTCTCCCGCAGCGAGTAAGGCGAGTGTTGGAGTATGTCCTCCTTCGCTAACATTACTGCTTTTTTATATCGTTGTGAAATTATGAAATGAGTCGTCCTACCAAGGCGGGATTAAAATCCACGGTGATCCTTCAATAGCCCTTTACATTCCAGGGTCACGGTTACCTGATGAGAGAATCCCTTGACCTCAAGTGGAAGGTGAGGACTCCAGACGCCTCTCCAGCCACTCCTCAAAGAGGGGTCTTACCGCTGAAACCGCGGAGTGCCCGACGCATTACTGATTGGTTTAAAGACTGCTTCCATCTTTCCTTTATGTGCAGTACCCTTGCAGGAGTTTTCAGTATTTGAGACGTAAAGTAAACTGGAACTTTAACAATTTCAAATTGACTATTTTCATGGAAAAAATTAGTTCCTTCTTCGCACACCAGAGACACTGTTCCATTTTTTCATACAAGAAACGCTGTAAATACTGGAAAGACGCTGTAAAGTAAAAGAGTGAAAACTCGTGCTAAGGGTACAGTCCTGTTTTTTTCAGTCTATGTTTCTGTAACTTCCTCATACCTCTAGTTGAGGAAGATAAAATGTTGTGGCTTGGAAATCCCAGAAAAAGTGGGACGTGCAATTATCTAATGATTATCTAGCGTTTTATAAACGCAGTTTACTATTGCCATTGCGCAGGAGCATTATTAAGATGTAACTGATAAGAAATTGTGTAGGTTCCTGAATTCTGTTTTAATATTGATTTAACCTTGAAAAATTTACGACGTTTATACCGTCAGCGGTCAATTTAACTGACATGGTAAGAATGAACACATATCGTCTTACCACAAAAATTTAAACATCTGTTGAACGCTTGTCTAAAAAAGTGTTCAGTTAAAAAAAGTGTGCAGTTACTATTTTTTTAGAAGTGTTCAACTGAATAGATGTTAAACTTTTTGTCGTACGGCGGTAACTAATTAATTAAATGTTATGAAAAATATCTAGTTTTAATTCCGCGACAAAAATCCAGGCTTGTTGCAGGATGCAATCCCACCCTATGCAATCATGCATTATGCACATGCAGCAAAGGACCCACCCTCACATGTTACGCCCCTCTACGGGGCATCCTCAGGATGGGCGAAACACGTGTCAAGTATAGGTTTGATTGCATGGCATGTTTTTCTGTTTCTTGCACTTGTGCATATGCATGATTGCATAGGGTGGGATTGCATCCTGCGACAAGCCTGGATTTTTGTTTTTTCATAACATTATTTTAATGTCATGGATTTCCGCAAAGTACTTAACGCCTGATCCCATAATTTATCGTAACTAAAAAAGGTGATTTTTACCAGCAATACCATTCTTTACAAAACAATTTCTAGGCTGTAAGCTTAGTACGATGAGCTCGTCTCTGATTATAATATAGACTTGAGATATTGTCTTAGAGAATAGCGTTTTCATGTGATAATAATATTATGTTGAGTAGATCAATTATCATTATTAATATCACATATAGGTTAACTTATGCTAGTGATCGCAATGTATCTAAAAGCATCGTATATTTGCATACATAATGCAATATCTTTTGGAGGTGTAAAAGTCATCAATTTAGTCCCCCCGCCCTGTATAGAGCCGGATCGAGTGCTACCCATTAACAGCCGTTCAGAAACCCACGCAGCCGCTAGCCGAAATTCATTCCACGAAGTCCAAGTCACGAAGGCGTGAAGTGAAGAATGTACGTTCTCTCTCTCTCACGCGTTCACCTTTGAGCGTACTTACCAACTTCTTATTCTACCTTTTTAATAAAATGTATAGTTTCTGGATCAACTAGATTTAAATCCGGCTAGATTGTGATTTTCTTATGCTAGAGCGACACTGATGGGAAATGCTGTTAATTGTGATGAGATAATGATGTAGGTGGGTGGCTGGGAGAGATAGACTTCTTCACCTTGATTTGACCACGGGTCAGTGTGTTCACGATCACGAACTCCGACGCACTACCTGTGACATCTATTCGGCCTTTATTAAAAAAAAGATTTTTTTCTGTGGCGTAACTGTTGAACTGTGCGTTCCATTGAATCTTCTGTTTCTGTTCACAGAATTTTGTGTTTCCCCGATAAATATGGCTATCAAAGTACTAGCCATAGTGCTCTTAATTCATATAGTGGTCGCCAGAATTACAATCGATGTCGATGAGGATTTGCATGTCAAATACTCAGGGACTGAATCTCGTATCGTTACAGATGAAGATATAAACAATTTCAAAATTGGAGAAGAGAATTTAAAGTCAGGTTTGGAGAAGATATACGAAAGAAGGCCGTCAGACGCATATCTTACATCAACACCTTGGGGCGACTTGTACAACACTCATAGTTTGGAACGAGTGAAGAAGGTGGTATCCATAACATCCGCGAGTGTGGAGGACATATCGAAGAAACCAGTCATACTAGTGGCTCAGGACTTCGAGAACTCATCAAATAACACTATAAGTGTCAACACAGGTATATCGCACACCGTCGAAAACACTTTGTCAACAAGTTGGTCTAGACAAGGCGAATTTACAGTATCCCAAGATGTGGAATATCAGTTCAATGTGGCAGTCGCAAGTGGCGGAGGTAAAACCAGTTTCAGTTACACTTATCGTGGAGGTACAAGTGAACAGAAATCAATTTCTGAAACCATGGGTACCACTAGCGGCATGCAGGTGGAATTACAGCCAGGAGATGCTGTCACTGGAGTTCTGTCCGCAAGCATTGGGATTTTAGAAATTGAACTTCAACATACGGCTTATCTTAAAGGAACTGTGGTGGCTAATTTTTATCCAACGCATAGAGGACATTACTTCTATTTTACTTCGATTAACAAAGTGTTATCTCATGCAGGTATTGACAATGAATTTAAAACGACTGAGATAATGAGATTTAATTACTATGTAGAAGCGAAATTGCACGTGTATAACAAGAAAACTGGAGAATTGATAGCAAATTAATTGATGTTATTTACCTAACATAAAGATGATTGCAGGCAGTGTCCTATCTTGTATATTCTTTAATAAGTGTAGGTATGCACAGGTACAGCCAGTCATACAGTCGTAAATATAGGAAAATCCGTCAAATAGTGGAAATAACTTCAGCTTCGAAAGTCAGTGACCTTTGGTTATTTGATTCGTTTCTTTTGTCACCAACTTTTTATTGACTTTCTTGGAAGTCTTATATATTTTGCTTAAAGATTTTATTTTTATTATCTTTTTAGCTGTTTCAAGGAAAATTTTTGTTTTAAGGCTGCTTTTCCACCAAAGATGCGCTATGTAGCTGTGCTGCGAGGATGTAAAAGCTGAGCTACGAAACTGTGTGACCGTTTCCACCGATGCTACGCTATGTAGCTGTGCGGTAAGATGTGCTATGGAGATGGGTAGCAGCGCTATGAAGATGCGCTGTCACAGGGTAGCTGCGCTACGAAGATGCACTGTCACAGGGTAGCTGCGCTACGAAGATGTGCTGTCACAAGGTAGCTGCGCTATCAACGACGATATAATACTAGACTCCTAATAACAGGCGACCGATGTCTGCCAACACATTAGGCAAAAAAGTCTTATATCCGTCTCATTTCGACCAATCCTGTGAGCCGTAAACATACGTTGAGACAGAACAGACCTTGAGTTAGCCAATCACAACGCAGTACCCCGCCCCCCTCGCTTACGTAGTACCTCAGCGAGTTGGCAGAATAATTTTGTTCGTTAGATCGTGCAATGCGTAGTCTAGTATTAAATCGTCGTTGTGCGCTATGAAGATGCGTAGAGCTGCGCTACGAAGATGTGCTGTCACAAGGTAGCTGCGCTATGAAGATGCGTAGCTGCGCTACGAAGATGCGCTGTCACAAGGTAGCTGCGCTACGAAGATGCGCAGCTCGAGCTATGCGATGTATCGATTGTAGGAAAAACGACCCATAGCACGAATCCATAGCACGCAGCCATAGCACGCAGCCACAGCACGCAGCCACAGCACGCAGCCATAGCATGCACATTTTCATATAAAAAACACATCTTAGTTGAATCCGTTTCCACCAGTGCTGTGCTATGTAAACCAATGAATATGATTGGTGGAGATCAAACGCATCCGCAGCAACGTAGCATAGCGCATCTCTGGTAGAAAAGCAGCCTTAATGTTGTTAGTACCTATGCAAATTGTTATAAAATAATCGACAAAAATAATATATTCAGAGAACTTAGTGATGATTCTTATGACGCAAACACCACAATCATGTAACTAGAACGATAAGATAAAACAACTGTAAACAAAAATTTTACATTATTTTTCCCACGTTTTTATAAACTCACTTTTCTTGTTTGTTTATTTGTTTGTTTGTTTGTCGTTCCGGTTGGAGTTTTGCAACTCAATTTTGAGGCACTTCCCGATAAGCTAGAAGGCTAAAATTTTGCACACGCTCTGAATTCTGATGACAATACATGACTAGCTAACAAACGTCATAACAAATCCAATATGGCGCCCTCCCCAAGATGGTGGACTGACTGTTTGAAACCCACCCCCATGATATGGGTATCAAATGAAAGGGTTTGCTGTCAGGAGTACGAAAAAATAGTCACGTGACTTAAATCCAATATGGCGGACGTCCAAGATGGCAGATTGGCTGTTTGAAATCCACCCCCATGATATGGGTATCAAATGAAAGGGTTTGCTGTCAGGAATACGAAAAAAATAGTCATGAGACTTAGGATCCAATATGGCGGACGTCTAAGATGGCAGACAGGCTTTGAGGCACTTCCCGATAAGCTAGCAGGCTGAAATTTTCAGGGTAACTTCAAACCCGATGAACAAAGATAAAAATAATAAAATAATTAATAGATTAAAAAAAATCTAAAACCCCACGTTTTTAAATATCCTAAAAATAAGAAAATAACCCTACGGGGTTGAGAGAGGGGCCACTCAAAACGTGGGGGCGTATCTTTGCAAGTTACACCCACGATCTATTCACTTCATGTAAATATATCCCATAAATAATCCCTTAAATAATATACGCCCCCACGTTTTGAGTGGTCCCTCTCTCAACCCCGTAACCCCGTAGGGTTATTTTCTTATTTTTAGGATATTTAAAAACGTGGGGTTTTAGATTTTTTTAATCTATTAATTATTATTAATTTGTCTAAATATTTTCTCACTCAATAGGCATGTTGTTGTTGATAGCATCACACATTACAAATCTAATTAGTGCTTCACTTACAGTTTTGAAAAATAATGGATACGTATTTACAAAGATACCTATTAAAACGCATCGAATTACGAGAGACCCGCTAATGACGTCAGAAGGAGGCAAAAGTTGGACTTGCTTGTGACGTATTGACAATTCTAAAGGTGTCGTATCTTCATCAATTTTGGTTTACGTGAAAAAATAAAAAATACGTGTCAATACATTTTTTGATAATCTGTCTGTATGACTTATAAGATTTTTTCAGTCAAAATACTCTAATGCACAGTTGAGTGGTCACGCCCCAAATGTCATAGATATTATACAACGTGTAACGTTAAATGCGCAAAACCTCTCGTGGGGTAACTCAGCCCATGTTACTGAACAATGTTTGTTCTAAGACTTTTGGAAAAAAAATAAAAAATGAAATGGTTTTTCATACAAAATGAGAAATTGATCGGGCCAATCAGTATGAAAAACCATTTTTTTTTTTTTTTCAAAAGTCTTAGAACAAAAATTGTTCAGTAACATGAGCTGAGTTACCCCACGAGAGGTTTTGCGCATTTACCGTTACATGTTGTATATTTATTTATTTTTGAGTCGGTACCTATATGTTTTCTCTGTTTTCACCATTTATGCATATTTTAGTTGACTTGTAGCAAGTATTTTAAACAATGTATTATTTCATTTTTACTCCCTTATTAATAAAGTAGCTGTTGCCAGCGGCTTCACCCGCAACAACTCGTAAATTATCCCACGGGAACATAAAATTGGGACAAAAACTATCCTATGTGTTAATCCAGGTTATAAAGTATCTGTGTACCAAATTTTAGCCAAATCCGTTCAGTGGTTTTTGCGTGAAAGAGTAACAAACATACCTACATACACATACATAATTATACATCCTCACAAACTTTCGCATTTATTAACCGACTTCAAAAAAAGGAGGAGGTTCTCAATTCGTCGGAATCTTTTTTTTTTTTTTTATGTATGTTCCCCGATTTCTCGAAGACGCCTGGACCGATTTGGAAAATTTTTCTTTTGTTTGAAAGGGTATACTTTCCAATTGGTCCCATGATCACCAGGTCAGGATCTGATGATGGGATCCTAGGGAAATCGAGGGCAACCTTCAAATTTTATAGGCACATAGTACCATTTTCATATATTTTCTAAAGCTGTCCAAGTATTTGCATCTGATAATCATCATCTCAGGTGGATGACCTGATGATGGAAGGTACAACTCCTTAACAGTAAGGAGTAGGCATCGATTTACTTTGTGTTCGCATATCTCCGGAACTACAAGTCCGATTTAAGTAATTCTTTTTTTGTTGTACTAGGTATCACTTAACTTACAGAATACTGCAAGTTTCATCAAAATCGGTTCAGTAATTTTTGAGATATGGAATTTTATTAGCTTTCATAACATCACTCATGTACACATACATGAGTGATGTAAGTACCGGTGCGAAGGATTACAAAATTCTAGTGCACATGTGAGAGAATAATGTTCTTGACAAGAATTCGGGTTGAATATTTAAACTAAAAAGAGTAAAATAAAAAACTTTTTCAAAAAAAATGTAACCGCCTTCAAAAACAACCACAAAAAAGTGTAAAATAATCTACAAAATAACTTTTAACGACTTCCGAAAGAAAAGTTATTTTGTAGATTATTTTACACTTTTTTGTGGTTGTTTTTGAAGGCGGTTACATTTTTTTTGAAAAAGTTTTTTAATATTAGTAGGACGTGGACTAAAGTTAAACCAGAATAATAGTCGGACTAACCATACATTTTTAAGGATTAACTTTGGCGTAACTATTTCTTGTTTTATCAATAAGGGGGTTACTGACAGATGTGCTGCTGGGGAGTTTGTTCCGCCACTTCTTCTTCCCAGCCAAAACGCTAGGAAGTGGCAAAGGGGGGCGTTTTGGGGGACTGTTTTATGTCATATTGACAGACAAACAGACCTGATATCAGCCCCTTTTGAGTAATTGATTTTTGATTTTGGTACAAGCACATCAAACTATTCCTTATCTGTCAAATCCCAAACGAACATGAAACTTTTCCTATAGTGATAAAGTTGAAAATCTATTGAAGAAATTCGACAGATCGGGATAGTTTGATACGCTGGCGTCTGTGCTTAGTGCTTACATATCTGGTTTTTTGTTTACTATAATGCTGATTTTGTTTAGATATCTATTCAAGTCTATCATTAGCAACTTTGTATTATTCTAATTTTCCATTATTCAATTGTGCATTCTCTACTATACCTAAAGTACGATTTCTTTTTTCTTTTAAATGAGGAAGGCAAGTGTCAAAGTGACAAGTGACAGTTTGGTCCCAAAAGAACTGTCAAATCAAAGGAATTTTCTGAAAAAAAAAACGATTTATTGATGTAAAATGACTAGATGTTGTGTAATAAGCTGTAAAAATGATGGAACATACAAATTTCCGACAATTCACACTATCAAGAAATAATGGGTAGCTGCTGTGACTGCCTTGAGAACAAAAATTGAATTATAACTAAGGAAAAGCTATATAATAAACAAATATCCAGCCTTACAAAGCCGAGACAGGCCGTTAGTTGAGTTTATTAATGAAATTCTATGATTATACCATGACTAAACAATCGAATACACTTTTCAAAATAATATCTACTTTTCTATTGGAGGTTAAGTACCAGTATTGCATCGCTCTATAAATCATGAAATAATAAATAAATAAATAAATCGGAAGAATTATCACCTGGAACGAGTTTTGTGATAGTTGTGGTGTTAAGAAATTAAATATATTGTGATATTTCTCGAATCTAAATAGAAAAAAGGGGTAAAATTACTGACTTAAAACATTATGATATTTTATCAAAATAGAAAGTCAGAAGCAGCATTATATTCTTGTTATAGGAGAGGACAGGTAAAAAATACCTAAACTCAAAAATTGAAACCTCAACTACAAGTAATTGTGAATTTATTACGGTAAAATCAAATGTATTAGCACTAAATTAAATCACTTTTTTTCCTCTTGTAGATGCACCGCGGCGTCTTAATTCTTCTTTTAGTATATGCACTTGCATTGACGAATAATTTTCCATATTTGTTTTGTATTTATATCTACTCAATTTTTATAACAATAAATCTTGTTTGTTTTTTGTACAAGGTAGACAGTAATCTGACGTTGGGACCAACTATCGCAGCGCCATCTACGATTAGTTTTGAGTTGCCATCCCCATTTGTACGTGCTATGTTAAAAGTTCTGCATAAAATGTGCGCTTACAAATGTGGCAACCACTATTTTGGTAGAATCGTACCATTTTAAATAACCAATCTGGCCCTATAGCCAATCGTCCAACAATAAATGTAAACGCTTCGGTGTCTATAGCAGATTTTTAACTTAATAACCAAGCTGATAAAGTTGAAAATCTTTAGACTCTTGAGAGTTTGCGTTCATCGTTTGCCGTTTGGCTATGTGTGTGTCTACACGCTGGAAGCCTAGTGCGATGTTTTTTTCGTTTTAAAATGTTTATATTTCTAACTAGCTTCTGCCAGCGACTTCGTACGCGGGTCCTGTTGCTTATGCCAGCGACAATGGAAACGTCTGATGTCGAATTCTTAGAGCCTGGGGACGGGAAAACAACGGGACGCGCATGGCGATTCCAGACGTTGAAGATCTTTCATTTTTGTAAGTCAACAGGAAATGCCCATCAGACTAAACAACTCTTGCTAAGATGTTATTCATATATATGTAATAGTGTAGCTGGGCTCTTGGAATTCCACATCAGGTGTTCCAGATCTTCAGTTTTTATACGACAACAGGGAGTGCTCATCAGGCTGAACAACTCTTGCTAAGACATCATTACTGTATATGTAATAGTGTAGCTGGGCTCTTGGAGTTCCACATAAGGTATCCCATATCTTCAAATTTATTTTCTCGGCAGAAAATGCTTATCACGCGGAACAATTTTTGCTATGGCGCTATTTTTGTATCTCTTATAGTTTAGCTGATCTATTGCAGTTCTGCATCAGGTGTTCAAGTTTCCAAGATAAATTATAGCCTATATGTTGCCCAGACATAATAGCAATATAACAAAAAAAAAAAAAAAACAATCAAATCCGTCCAGTGGTTTCGAAGATTAGCGTGTATGGAGTAACTTCTCCCGTTTTCCTAACATTTCCCTTCACTGCTCTGCTCCTATTGATTGTAGCGTGATGAAAAGTATACTATAACCAGCGCAGGAGTATGAAAAATAATTGTACCAAGTTTCGTCAAAATCCGTCGAGTAGTTTTTGTTTCTATAACGGTTATACAGACAGACAGACAGACAGACAGACAGACAATAATTTTATTAATTGCATTTTTGGCATCAGTATCGATCCCTAATCACCCCCTGATAGTTATTTTGGAAATATATTTCATGTACAGAATTGACCTCTCTACAGATTTATTATAAGTATAGAAGATAATTGTTTCATTGCTTACTTTGCATTACATTTTTACGTTAGATTCGAATTTTATTCGTTTTACGGTTCAATGTTATGATAAATTAATAAATATTTTTATATTTTGAATTTAAGTTTTTTTTATCTCACCGATATTATGCTGTTTTTTACTGATATCAACCTTTTTTTACCGACCCTGCACTTTAAATCTGTAAATCTTCGAAAATATTCATTTAAATTACATGCTGTAAAGGGTCATATTGATCTGTCTAAGCGCAGAAAAATGTGTTTATTTACGACCTTACAAAACTTCTAAAATTCCTGAAAAAACAGAAACCCTGATAGGTTTCTTTACTATATTATGCATGTATCCTACTAATATTATAAATGCGAAAGTTTGTGAGGATTTAAGTATGTATGTTTGTTACTCTTTCACGCAAAAACCACTAAACGGATTTGGCTAAATAATATAAGTATAAACCTTCCTCTTGAATAACTCTACCTATTTAAAAAAAAACCACAGCAAAATTCGTTGCGTAGTTATAAAGATCTGAAGCAGGAACTGACTTTGCTATATGTACTACTAGCTGTTGCCAGCGGCTTCACCCGCTTCAACTCGAAAATTATCCCACGGGAACATAAAATCGGGATTAAAACTTTCCTATATGTTAATCCAGGTTATAAACTATCTGTGTACCAAATTTTAGCCAAATCCGTTCAGTGGTTTTTGCGTGAAAGAGTAACAAACATACCTACCTACATACACATACATACATCCTCACAAACTTTCGCATTTATAATATTAGTAGGATACATGCATAATATTATAGTAAAGAAACCCTATCAGGGTTTCTGTTTTTTTAGGAATTTTAGAAGTTTTGTAAGGTCGTAAATAAACACATTTTTCTGCGCTTACATTGCAAACGCTGGCTGAACCCTACTAGATAGATCAAAACAATGTACGAGTAGTAGAGTATTGTACACCTTAAAAAGGTCTACAAAAAAGTTCGCAATAAATAAATAAATAAATTTATTCAAGAATTCGGTCACAATAAAGGTTTACATGATTATTACAAGCGAAATACAATAATTCTATGTGTAATGTAGCGATCTGCCTGATCTAGGTTTATTAAAACCTGTGTTTCAGGTCATCACTTTACAATTAACATTTGAATACATAGAACACAACAATATTTTCATTAGACGACAAATAAACAAAAAGATAAAAATTCTAAGTATCAATGACTAAAATAACAATTGTTGGGTATAAAACATTAAACTAGATTGTATAATAAGATGTAAAAGTTTAAATGAATTAACGAGTAATTTATCTTCTATCTATCTATATCTATTTTCTATATCTATCTTCTATCTATCTATCTTCTTCTATCTATCTATATCTATATCTATCTTCTATCTATCTATCTATCTATCTATCTATCTTCTATCTATCTATCTATCTTCTATCTATCTATCTATCTATCTATCTATCTATCTATCTATCTATCTATCTATCTATCTATCTATCTATCTATACTTATAATAAATCTGTAGAGAGGTCAATTCTGTACATGAAATATATTTCCAAAATAACTATCAGGGGGGGATTAGGGATCGATACTGATGCCAAAAATGCAAGTAATAAAATTATTGTCTGTCTGTCTGTCTGTCTGTCTGTCTTTATAACCGTTATAGAAACAAAAACTACTCGACGGATTTTGACGAAACTTGGTACAATTATTTTTCATACTCCTGCGGTGGTTATAGTATACTTTTCATCACGCTACAATGAATAGGAGCAGAGCAGTGAAGGGAAATGTTAGGAAAACGGGAGAAGTTACTCCATACACGCTAATCTTCGGAACTACTGGACGGATTTGATTGTTTTTTTTTTTTTTTTTGTATAGCTATTAAGTCTGGGCAACATATAGGCTATAATTTATCTTGGAATCTTGAATACCTGATGCAGAATTGCAATAGATCAGCTAAACTACAAGAGATACAAAAATATCACCATAACAAAAATTGTTCCGCGTGATGAGCATTTTCTGCTAAGAAAATAAATTTGAAGATATGGAACACCCACAAGATGTGGAACTCCAAGAGCCCAGCTACACTATTACATATACAGTAATGACGTCTTAGCAAGAGTTGTTCAGCCTGATGAGCACTTCCTGTTTTCTTATAAAAACTGAAGATCTGGAACACCTGATGTGGAACTCCAAGAGCCCAGCGACACTATAACATATATAGGAATGACGTCTTAGCAAGAGTTGTTCAGCCTGATGAGCATCTCTGTTGACGTATGAAAATTGAGATCTGGAACAACTAATGTGGAATTCCAAGAGCCCAGCTACACTATGTATAACATATAATTATATGAATAACATCTTAGCAAGAGTTGTTTAGTCTGATGGGCATTTCCTGTTGACTTACGAAAATGAAAGATCTGGAACGTCTGGAATCGTCATGCGAGTCCCGTTGTTTTCCCGTCCCCAGGCTCTAAGAATTCGACATCAGACGTTTCAGATCTTCGATTTTGACGACCCCATTGTCGCTGGCATAAGCAACAGGATCCGCGTACGAAGTCGCTGGCAGAAGCTAGTGACAAAATATAAATACTAAAAACTAAGCCTATGTTAAAATTTCTGTGTCCGTGTAATTAAGTGTTCCCAAGTAATCCTGCATTCGTAGATAACATTTATTATAAGTTAAATTATAAATCTTTAGCAGTCTGTTGAACAGATTGTACAAATAGGGACCTAAAAAGAAATAAAATCGTCTAGCGTAAGCATGCTTAGTCTGAAGGTTAGCACAAACCAAATCTTTTCGCCTCTTATCTGAAGGGACTGGGTTAAAATCAAGTTCTTTGTGCTGAAGCAAAACGACATTCAAAACAAATAATTGGCGTATTGTTAGTACCTCACATGCCGTGTAAAGTTGGTGAGTAGGGTATCTAAATGATCGAAAAGTAGCAACCTTTAAAACTGCTCTTTGAGCCCGTTCTAGGTGTATTAAATTTGATTTGGCGGCACCACCCCAGGATGTTATGCAGTAGGTGATAATGGATTGACACAAAGCCAAATAAACCTGCTTAATTAATGTAAAGTCGGCAATGTTACGTAAATTTTTAAAAATGTAAATTAGTTTACGTACTCTTGAGCATAATAAATCAATGTGTATGCGGAAATTCAGATGTGTGTCAATCGTAACACCTAGGTATTTGATGTGGTCGGTTTTAGCTAAAGTGGGACAAGTGCATGCAAAGTCAGTATAATGTAAATTACAGTTGTTATGCGCTTGGATGTTTAGGTTAGTAAGCGTTGGATTAGTGTTTCTCATTGTAAATAATAGGTACTTGGTTTTATCTGTATTTAATGTTAGTAGATTATTATTGAGCCAATTTGCCACAGTATTAAAACCCTTCTGTGCTACTTCGTAGACCTCTGCCTTTGATTTCGCAGCAAATAATAGAGCTGTGTCATCCGCGTATGACATAATAACACCCTTTTGGAGTGTCAAGTTGCATAGGTCATTAATATAGATTAAAAACAAGGTAGGGCCCAAAATGCTGCCTTGTGGGATTCCATAGTTGCTGTTTCTAAGTTCAGAACTGATGAACTGACCTATTTTTACACACTGATGGCGGTCACTAAGGTAATCAGCCAAAAGTTGCAGTTGTACTCCCCGTATCCCCAGTCTTTCAAGTTTGTTCAAAAGTAAAGGACAAGAAATTGTATCAAAAGCCTTGGCGAGGTCTAAAAATATCCCTATAGTGTGCATGCCGTTATCCAAGTTTGTGCTTATAAAATTAGTCAGCTGGTGAACAGCTTGGCTTGTTGATCTTTTAGGCCTAAAACCAAATTGATGATCAGAGAGTAATTTATTTCCTTCTAGATAGTTTACTGATCTACTGTTTATAATTTTTTCCAAAATCTTTGAGAGGCCCGTTAGGACTGATATAGGTCTATAGTTATTTACACAGTGGTACACAATGGTACCTATATGTCTATCTCTTCGGCCCAACACACACTGCGAAACGCAACTGCAACGAAACTGCAACTTCTAGTTACTTTAGTGTTTCATTTGAGTTTCTGCCATAGACTCTTATGAGTGAGCGCACATGACGCAACCGTTTCAAACCGGTTTCATCGGTTGCGTAATCTTAATAAAAAATGACTAAAGAAACAAAGCTAACTAACTAATTAATATTTTGTGTTTTATTACCATTAATAAAAAACGTGGGAAAAAATATGACATACCTACTACAATCCGGACGCCTCGATAATCCGTAAGGTGTCTTGTTTTCGACTCTCCGGATTAACGAGGTCCTACTGTAAAATTATACCGACCGAATAACGTTTTGTGACTTTTAGAAGCTTTGTATCTTCTACTATTTTGGTTCACGTAACGTAAGAAAAAATACGGGTCAAATGTTTTTTGTCAACCTATATTTCGGACTATTTTTTTAAAGTAAGATAGACTAATTGAGAACCTTGTGAGGTAACAAGAGTTAAGAGTTGGAAAACGAAGTATTTCATCAAAACAACGTCATTGTTAACTTGTAACAAAAACGGGTAACCCGCTTTAGCCTCTGTTATCAATTATCATATTAAGTATAAAGTCATTAAAAATGTTAGAATATTAGGAGCTTATCTTTTATTTTATTTTATTAAGATGAAAAGGTCACTCACACACATCTAATAATTAGCCAGTGTTACTACAGACTCTACACAGTATACAGTTACCGAAACAAATAATAAAAATGGCTTTGAAATTTCTTCTATTAGTGCTTGTAATAAAAATAGTGGCGGCCAAAATAAATCTGGATGTGAACATAGAAAATAAAGAAGCAACTGTAACATTTGATGGAACAGAAACTCGCACACTTACAGTCGATGAGCTCCATACTCTGATCGGAAAAGATGATTTACGCCGAGCAGCTATACGGTATTCTGACGCCGTCGGCTATTACCATAAGTTTGAAAACTGCGGTCCACCCAAGAGAGTTGTATCGATAAAATCAGCAAAAGTCAAACGTCTGAACATGGAACCAGTCGTAGTAGTCTCACAGGACTTTGAGAACCCATCAAATCATACCATAAAAATGCACACAGGAATCTCGCACACCGTACAAAACACTTTGACAACGAGTTGGTCCAAGGGACACGAATATAACATAACCAAAGATATAGAGTACGGGTTTAGCGTGGGTTACGCAGGTATCGGTGCAAATTTTCAACGGAAAAGTGGGTTTTCTTTTTCCCTTAAGGGAGGTGTCAGTGAAGAGAAAACTAAAACTGAAACTATTGGTACCACTAGCGGCATGGAGGTGGAATTGAAGCCAGGAGAGGCTGTGACTGTGATCTTGTCGGCAAAAGCCGGTGCTTTAGAAATAGAAGTCGAGCATGAGGCAAGTCTTAAAGGGCGTGTGAGTATAGATTGTAATTGTGGTGAGGCAGAACGCTTTTTAGAACATGTTGACAAGCTCTGTGAACTATTAGAGCAAATAATTCCTTATTCTGGAAACAGCAATAATAGTTTTACAACAACAGAAACGATAAAGTTCAACTATTTCGTTGACTCAAGCATACGAGTTTATGAAAAGAATACTGGAGTTCTGATTTTGTGATTGCTTTTAACAAATAAATGCTCCAGGAAGTTTTGATGATACGTCCCTGCAATCTCAATTCGTGCATTCGTTTTGTAACAATTTCACTTTCAATAAAATAATAATTTTCATCTATCTGTGTTTTCTTTGTGTATTAACATTAAGAAAGAATGGAATAAAAAAAAGGTTTCCAAAAAAAAAATGTAAGTAACCGATTTCAAAAACAACCACGAAAAATAAAAAACTTTTTTAAAAAAAGGGAACCGACTTCAAAACCAAACACAAAAAAACTGTAAAATAACCTTTCTTTCGGAAGTCGGTGGCTTTGTTTTTTATTTCATTTACTATGGCCACCGACTTCCGAAAGAAAAGTTATTTTACAGTTTTTTTGTGTTTGGTTTTGAAGTCGGTTCCCTTTTTTAAAAAAAGTTTTTTATTTTTCCCTTTTTAGTTCAGATATTTAACAAAAATCTTCATAATATAATCGGCGTCTTTGAAAATCTACAATCCTTGTAAGCAACAAAAACGGATCTATGTGGGCAACTTCACGAGGTATCCATTATTGTTATATATTAAAACCTTCTCCAGAATGTAACGAACACTTTTCTGAAAACCGCATCAAAATCGGTTCAGCCAAACGCGAGATAATTGAAGACAAACATGCAATCGTCTCTGAAAATCTACAATCCAAGTAAGCAAAAACGGATCTACGTGGGCAACTTCACGAGGTATCCATTATTGTTATATATTAAAACCTTCTCCAGAATGTAACGAACACTTTCCTGAAAACTGCATCAAAATCGGTTCCGCCAAACGCGAGATAATTGCGGACAAACATGCAATCGTCCCTGAAAATCTACGATCCAAGTAAGCAAAACGGATCCACGCGGGCAACGTCGCGGGATATCTATAGTGTTATATACTAAAACCTTCTCCAGAATGTAATGAACACTTTCCTGAAAACTGCATCAAAATCGGTTCCGCCAAACGCGAGATAATTGCGGACAAACATGCAATCGTCCCTGAAAATCTACGATCCAAGTAAGCAAAACGGATCCACGCGGGCAACGTCGCGGGATATCTATTAGTGTTATATACTAAAACCTTCTCCAGAATGTAATGAACACTTTCCTGAAAACTGCATCAAAATAGGCGAGATAATCGCGGACAAACATACATACATACATACATACATACATACATACAGGTCGAACTGAGAACCTACTTTTTTTTTTGAAGTCGGTTAAAAAGGGTAAAATAACCTACCAAATAACTTTTCTTTCAGAAGTCGGTGGCTTTGTTTTTTTATTTGATTGACTTTTTTCTTTGAGATCCCTGAACTGTTCTTCGTCTTCATAATCAGATGCCTAATGACAGTTACAACCCATCTAGGTGTAAAGTTCTTATCAATACAAATTAATCAAGCTTAAACACAAGATAGTTGCTGTGAATCGTTAAAGAGTTCCCTCGACTGTCTCTCGGCTCCATCTTCAGATCTACTCCAGACCTTTAATCAATTGTAGTGCTTTAAAATTCTTAATGAAAAATCTTAGAAACGCACTAGTCACCCCTACGATTTTTGAAAGTTCGTCTCGATTTCTCTTGTCTTCCACCATCAAACCTTTATTTCCTTACTAGCTTCTGCCAGCGACTTCGTACGCGGATCCTGTTGCTTATGCCAGCGACAATGGGGTCGTCAAAATCGAAGATCTGAAACGTCTGATGTCGAATTCTTAGAGCCTGAAGAAGGGACACAACGGGACGCGCATGACGATTCCAGACGTTCCAGTTCTTTCATTTTTATAAGTCAACAGGAAATGCCCATCAGACTAAACAACTAAGACGTCATTCCTATAGGTGTATGTTATAGTGTAGCTGGGCTCTTGGAGTTCCACATCAGGTGTTCCAGATCTTCAGTTTTTATACGACAACAGGGAGTGCTCATCAGGCTGAACAACTCTTGCTAAAACGACATTACTGTATATGTAATAGTGTAGCTGGGCTCTTGGAGTTCCACATAAGGTGTTCCATATCTTCAAAAGCATATACGTTGTCAGGAGTATAGACACGGATGTAGGGTATCTTTCATCCCGAATAACAGAAGAGAGCTGTTGCCCAGAAAACAATTACGTTCATATTCCAGATGGCGCCACTTACACGATCCGTATTGTTTCTCAAATTCTAAATTAATGCAAGCGAAGCCGCGGGCAACCACTAGTACCGAATAAGAATCGATCCTGGAACTCGTGGTTACAAAGTCATACGACCATCCGCTAGACCACGCACTCCACTGGAAATATCTTCAAAATAGCAGTTCCTGTGTAGGTACAAGTAAGAAAATGATGATGACAAGAATTGTGGTTGAATATTTAAACTAAAAAGAGTAAAATAAAAACTTTTTCTAAAAAAATGTGACCGCCTTCAAAAACAACCACAAAAAAGGGAAGTCGGTGGCTAAAAAGACAATGAAAAGAAAAAAAAACCAAGGCACCGACTTCCGAAAAAAAAGTTATTTTGTAGATTATTTTACACTTTTTTGTGGTTGTTTTTTTTTCCTTACGTTACGTGAACCAAAATAGTCGAAGATACAAAGCTTCTAAAAGTCACAAAACGTCACTCGGTCGGTATAATTTTACAGTGAGAGGCAAAAACAAGACACCTTGCGGAACTTGTGACTAGGCGCTCGATGGACTCGTCGCCACGCCGGGATACATGTCCAAAGAATGTCAGGATTCGAGCTTGCACAATGGAAGACAGGCGCTGCTTGATGTCAAGTTCCTGCATTATGGAGACGTTAGTACGGAATTCATTCCACGATACCCCAAGCATTCTCCTCCAGCACCACATTTCGAGAGCGTCTATCTTCTTCCGCTCGTTCTCACGCAGGGTCCACGTCTCTGCAGCGTAGAGGAATATGGGGAAAATAAGTGCTCTGACAAGTCGGATTTTTGTGGCTTTCGTTATGGTTCGATTCCTCCATATTTTCTTGAGCTTGTCCATGGCAGACCTAGTAATCGCCATACGACGTTTTATTTCTTCTACGCACCCGCCATTCTTTGTGATCAACGCCCCCAGATAGATGTATGACTGGACCACATCACAGTTCGCAATTTGGGTGACTTCTGGCGAGTTGTTGTTGGCACGGTCGACAATTATCATCTTCGTCTTCTTGCGGTTAATTTTAAGCCACGGATACACTAGGGGACAAATGGAGCAACATGTTACGGAGCATGTTCCTCAACAACTACGTGGAATGTGCCGACATACATGTCGCGGAACATTTTGTCGACTACACTTCTCAGTGTTTAAAGAAATGTCGCCCGAGGAGGTTGTGGCTATTAGTGCTGCGTACATAGTAATTATATCGAGTGTGTTGAAACGTAGAAGAAAGAGAAGGTGGTAACACTAAAGCCATGTTAAGAGGCACGTTGCGTACGCGACTACATTTGGTGACGAATGGCGCGACACTGACGCGGAACACGTGCGCTCGCTCTCGAGGCGGGCAAGCAACATGCCCCGCATCACGTAAAATAAGGAATTGAGTCAGCGGCAAACGGATGAGGATGGGTTCATCAAGGTGGAGAAGAAGATGAAGAAGAAGCCTCAGAAGAGTCAGAACCAGTGTGGTACCGCGCTAGCTGGGCCAAACATGCTGTTGCGTCCTGCAATACCTACGACGCTTTTGTATGTGTCCCGAAGGTTGAGGAGGTCATGGAGTATTTGCGAGTGAAAGCATCCTGGAATTTGAGGGTCGAGAGGTTGGAGCCGCGCCATGAAACCAACTTCAAGTCTTTTGTGGTGCGGGTACCGACTCACTGTCTCGAGAGATTCCTCAAGGATGAGTTCTGGCCGAAAGGTGTCGTGTACCGGCGTTTTCGAGGCCAGCTGCGCGGCACCAGTCAGCGAAACACGACGCCGCCTCTTCGTGTGCAATAGTCAATAAGTCTAGTTTGTAGATGATTCATATGTATTAGTTTATTTATAATTATTTTATTGGTATGTATTCTATGTTATGGGCCATAGTTGCCTGAAATAAAGGTATTGAAAAAAAAAAAATGTTTCGGGTCATGTTGCGTTACACTATGCAACGTTTCATCGTCACGTATATTGAGTGTTGCACGTCGTGTTTCGGGACAAAATGTTCCCTAGTGTATCCCAGGCTTTAAGGCCAAATGCGAGGCTGATAATTTCCAGCTTGCGTAGGAGATCTTCTATGTGGCGACTACTAGTAGCGAAGAGAGTGGTATCATCCGCGTATCGCAGGTTCGAGATCCTCAAGCCACCGATTGCAATACCGTCCGGAACAATTCTCATTATGAGTATATATTGACATAAGGGAAGAAATTATACACCCTTGACGGACTCCTGCACTGGGGTGGAAATGACTCGACAGTACGTCATCTGCTCTTACTGACGCTGTTCCGTCCTCGTATAGATGCCTTAGGAGGTGAACAAGATGTCTCGGCCTGCCCATACCCAGCAAGGTCTTCCATAGTACGGGCCATTTTACGGATTCAAATGCCTTTGAGAAGTCAACAAAGTAAATGTAAACCGGCTTGTTGAATTCCCGGGCTTTCTATATAATCTGGCGCAACGTCAGAATTTGCTCACGGGTACCTTTACCTTTTACGAAGCCCGCTTGTTCGGGTGCAACTTCTTTGGACAAAAAGTTCTTTAAACGCTCATTCAGTATGCGCAGTAGTATTTTGCTTGCATGAGATATTAGCGCAATGAGACGGTAGTTACTGCACGACTTTGTGGAACCCTTTTTGTGCAACGGTATGAAGACTGTGTGAGTCCATTCCTTCGGCCACGTCCCTGTCCGCCATATCTTATTGCACAGGGTATGAAAGATTTGGACGCCATGCTCACCCGAAGCCTTAATGGTTTGAATTGGGATAGCATCTGCACCTGTGGCTTTTCCATTCTTCAGGTGTTTAATCGCAGCTCTTATTTCTTCCTAAAGAATGTCTGGCTCGACTTCTTCATCCGTGGGATCCGTGGGAGCAAAGCTCGCGATGCTTTGAGGGTCCTGGAACAGTGACTGACAGTAGTCCTTCCATGTCCCGGAAATTGCATCTATTTCAGTGACTGTTTCACCCCGAGAGTTATCAATAGTCCAAGTCTTAGTTGAAAGAGTGTTTGTGATGGAGCGGATTTTCTGATGGAGATCCCTGGTTTCATGTTTGTCAGCGTGGGCTTCAACTTCTGCGCATATCTTCCGAAGTTAGGTGTTAAAGTCTCGCGTATAAGCTGCCTGGATTCTACCGGACAACTCGTTCAGAGTTCTCACATCTGCTCCTAGTGTTTTTATTCTCCGTCTATCTTCAACAAGTGCCAGAGTGGTGTCGCTCATCCAGTATTGCCGCTTGCGTATTTGTGTAGGTTGTTCAGAAGTTTTGACTGCGCTCGTTAACAAATTCTTCGCTTTATCCCACAACTGATCTGAAGTCTCTGCACTCGGGTCTATATCTGTCCACTGAGACCAATTCTGTTCGAGTGCTGCCAAAAACTTTGGGTTATCCTTTACTTCGATTCTTTTGTGTTTTGCGAGTGTTCTGGCTGCCCTCAGCTTTAGCTGCAACTTGCAGATTAAAAGTTGATGATCCGACCCACAGTCGGCTCTAGGTAGTGTGTGACTATTTCTTATTGATGTTTTCCACCGCGATCCAATAAGAATGTAGTCAATCTGGTTGCGATAGTTGCCGCCAGGTGAGGTCCAGGTATAAAGTCGCCGTGGATGGTTCTGGAAGAAAGTGTTTGATATCACCAGGTTGTTATCGGCTACAAATTGTATCAGGCGTTCTCCTCTTTCATTGCGCTGGCTTAGTCCGAATTTACCTACATTGGGGCTCAGATGATGGGAGTCTGATCCAATTTTTGCATTAAAGTCGCCTATAATTAAGAGCATTTCTATATTAGGGACCTTTGAGATGGTGCTTTCAAGTTCCGAGTAAAAGCTAAAAGTACAAGACAGCATTACTAAGAAAGAATATTATGTCAATGGGACCTATCATATATAATAAAATACCACACAGTTTCAAAGAACACCCTATACGTATATTTAAATCAAAACTGACTGCACTATTATTAGAAAAATGCTATTATTGTATTAATGACTTTTTAAATGATAAGAAAATATGACCATGTAATTTGTATGTGTTCACTTGTGTTCGTAGAATAACCATAATGCCTAAAGTCAATTCATTTTAGTGATTATTTCTATTGTATTTATTAATGTTAATTAGAACGACATGATATTTGAAATTAATGTTAAAGTATTGATTTATTATTCATTTCTGTAAATTTGCATGCCGTAAGGTAGAATGTAGCGGAAACCTTCAACTATGTATCATCTTATACCTGTACCTACATTGTGCAAATAAATATCTGAATCTGAATCTGAAAGCTTTCCAGGTCGTCATCGCTTACAGTGCTGGTAGGTGCATAAACCTGTATGATATTAAGATTGACTGGCGAAGCCTTGAGTTTAATGCTCAGTACTCTATCGCTTACAGGTTCATACCCTATTACGCAGTTCCTCAGATGTTTTGGGATAAGGAAAGAAACTCCATTTCTGCTGGTGCTGTCATTGCCAGAGAAGTAAACGGTGTGAGTCTCTGTGAGAAAATGGCCATTGCTCTTCCAGTGAGTTTCACTAAGGCCACAGATGTTCAGCTCACACCTGGTTATCTCTTGCTCCAAAATATCAAGCTTCCCTGGTTGCAGTAGACCACGAACATTCCATGTGCCTATCTTTTGGATTTGTCGCATCTTCACTGAAGTCCTTACTGAAGTTCCAGTAGCATTGTTTCCATGTCTGGCTTCCCACAACCGCATGGCCAGTAGCCAATTTCACACCGTCTGCTCCGGACGCAGTAAGGCGCCGGTTGCTAAGCGGATCGCATGGCCAACTAGGTATCAGACTTGATTGTGCTTTCATAACGACTTTCTTGGGAAAATAGTGCAGTGGTTTCCTCTTGCCTTCTGCACCAGACATTTTAGGGGCGATTTAAATCCCAAGGCCGCTGGAGCCTCTTCCGGCTAGTTGCCCGGCCGGGTTGTATGGTTATACCGCCATTGCTCGGCCGACAGAGCCTCGTCCGTTATCTAGCAGGGAGCACCACGACGGCTGGTAGGCCGCCGTCGCTGGCTATTTATACGAACCACCAGCGCGAGCAGGTTAGGTTGACAGTTGGCCGCCGCCGAAAGAAACGCGCGGCGCGCCGCCACGACGAGTCGCAACTTGCTTTCTCGCTCGCATGCGCGTCCTGATGGCATTCGGCGTTTGTTCGCTCTAGCCTCTTTGCTACACTCACAACGTAGCTTATGCCAGACACGTTAGTGCCTTTTCACACGTTCCGGTTGCCGGGTAGCCGGCGGCGCAGTGTATGGGCGTTTTTCCATTAGACGGCACGGCACCGGCATGGCCGTGCACCGGCACCGGAGCCGGGGTTTCGTTTTTCCACTGCACCGGTTCCTAACCGGCCCGGCAACGGCACGGCACCGGCATGGCCGTGCACCGGCACCGGCGCCGGGGTTTCGTTTTTCCACTGCGCCGGTTCCTACACCGACACCGGCGCCGGTTCCTCAGCATTATAACAATGGTATCCTCAAGCCGTCGATTATATTTGTTACTACATAGCTGTGCCCGCGACTTCGTTCGCGCAGATGTCGGAATTTAACAATGTATTTTTTAGTGCGAAGCGCCTAATTCTCGCCACGTTTTTCATATAAACCCTGTATTTAGAATTCAAGAATATGTATTTGATGTGTTTGTAATCATCGCCCTCTGTTGTTCAAAGGCAGTACCATTCAATTGCTACTGGATTAGAGTAGTTTGTATATCGATTTGAATTTTCGATATTGTTTAATTAATTAAATGAACGTTGGTATGGAAAAAAAATTGATGGAACCTACTCTAAATCCTATTCCAGCGCGCGTGAACATAAAGCGAAAAAAAAAGTTAAAACTCCAAAACAAATAAAATAGATTTATTTGTCAAAGAATCATGTACAATGGACATACAAAAAGATTAACAAATAATAAGAAGGATTTGGGCTCAGCTTATATGCAGGCATGATTTAGATTTTGAAAAGGTCGCTGGAACAATATTATAAACTTGTCGGATATGATTCATTCTATAACACCTCTATTCCAGGTTTTTGTATGAGTATTTTCGTAATGCCCGCTCTATGCAAATAAATGATTTTGTTCTATTCTGTTCCATTCCATTCCATCCCATCATCTCATTCCATTCCGTTCGACCGATCCATCCCGTTCCATGTCGTTCCATCCCATTTCATCCCATCCCATCCCGTTCCACTCCACTCCACTCCACTCCACTCCACTCCACTCCACTCCACTCCACTCCACTCTACTCTACTCCACTCCACTCCACTCCACTCCACGGTCAGTCGTTGTGTATTATAGTTATTTACAAAGCTTTCGTACATTTTACGTGATGCCCGCACAAATAAACAGACAAAAATTCTAAAAATGCTAGAAATGGGTTCTATTGGTAGTCCTCTAACACCCTGGCTATATTTTTTTGAGTTTTTTTTAATGTACATACATAAATTACTTTTCTACAGTTTTAATAAATGTATAGATAGATAGATATCTTTTATATCTGCGACGGCAATACCAACGCAGAGATGTCGAATTTTGGATTCATCCAATACTAAAAGTCAGATACCTAGAAGGAATATAACCTATTTGAAAAATTGAAAATGAATGAAAAATTAATTAATGAAATAAAAAAATATTATGTTTATTTAAATAATAAATAAAAATATTATGTTTCATTCATGTAATTCATTGAATGACACACAAGAACATATACACACATCAACACGGTCTAGGGATATTTTAAAAAAAGCGAATTACTATCAATGTGTTAATTATTTATATGACATGTATATATATAAAAGATACGTTATATAATATTGTACCATTTTTTATTTAATAATGGTTAAGGTATAGATTAAAATTTCAGGATTTTATGGAAAAAAAATGAAGCATAGACGGAAACCGTATATGAATGAACTTTTAATTTGTGAGTAAAAACTGAAAAAAATAGAAAAATCATTTAATTTGTGTTTATAAACTTGAAGTTAGTATATAGTCTGAGAAAGCGCCCATGATGTTCATAACACATCGACAACGATTCGGCATGCTCAGAACAAGGTTGTCAATGTCTTGCTGCGGAATATTGTCCCATGTCCTTCTGAGGTGCGCAAAAAGTTGATCTTCTGTAGCCAGATTTTCAGGAACCTCCTTCAGAGCTCTTCTTTGCAGCATATCCCACGCATGCTCAATGGGTTTTAGATCTGGCGATTGAGCAGGCCAGTCTAAGGCCCTAACATTATGTGTATGTAACCAAGCTGCTACCGTTCTCGCCGTGTGTGCCCGTGCATTGTCGTGCATGAGCAGGAAATCTTGCCCCATTTGTGTTCTGTGGGGCAAGATTACGGGCCCCAGCACCTGTTGGACGTATCGTTCTGCCGTCATAATGCCCCGCACCCAAACGAGATCCGTCCGTCCTCCAAGACGAATTCCTGCCTATTAGGTGTTCTATGCCCAAACCATAATTGTTCCTCCTTGGTATGGGTGAACTTCCTGAGGGTTCTGGAGACGGCTCCATCGTCCAGGAACTCGCCAAACACGCGTCCTTCGTGAATCTGGATGGAAGCCGAACCTGGATTCATCCGTGAACAGCATATTGGACCATTGCTCACGGCCCCAGTCCACGTGGTTCCGAACCCATTCTAATCGTCGTCCACGATTGCCTCTCCGTAAAGGTGGGACCCGGAGTGGTCTACGAAAGCGTAGATTGCTTTCATGCAGTCGCCTTCTTACAGTTTGGTCACTCACAAGCACTTGGTGTTCCACTCGCAGCCTTTGGACCAATTGAGTCGCCGTTGCATTTGGTTGTGCTCGCGCAGTAATTTGCAAAAATCGGTCTTGTCTGGGGGTAGTGATGCGACTTGGCCCCCGGTGCCTCTCCACTACTTCACCTGTGGCACGATAGCGTGTCCACAATCTTGAAATTACATTTTGATGGGTCCCTATGGCCTCAGCAACATTACGCTGAACAGATCCAGCTTCCAGCATTCCCACAGCTCGTAACATCTCCGCCCTCGTCAAATGTCGGCGTTGCATGGCTACAATACCTCAATTTTAACTTTATCTTTCGTTTAAAAATGAAAAGAAACTGTAACTAAACGTAATTCGTTATGTTGTTTTCTAAATTTCGCACAAATGAAAATTCCCTCTCCTATTGACTATGTGCGAAGTGGGTGGTGGGGAACGGCAAATCGATCGTAGCGCACGACGTGGCAGAAATGTGAATTAATTCTGGGCTGTCATGTGTCAAGTTGCTTTATTTTCATAACTTTCTTTATAATTTAATACGAAAACTTTAACTTTAACTTTTCCCGTTCGTTCTAAGCTCTTCCACTTCTCTCACATGCTGTGCTAATACTAATTTTTTCCCTTTTTGCTCAGTTTGAGGTTGGAAATGTATTTTATGCTTAACCGATTCAAATCCCGTGCGTATTATAATATCCATATTTTCCACGGGAAGAAAATCGCTAGGTATAATATACACACTCACTTTTTACACAATTTTTTCAATTTCGTTGAAAAACTAGTCGAAATTTAATATCACAAAGATATCTTATCATCTAGTTGACATGATTTGACAGATGACAAGTCCTGAATAGTTGCGGCCACTAGGGGCGCTGTCATCGCGCACACAACGAATACATCAAGACATGTTTATGCCACCGAAACAAAAGAATTTTCAAAAATTTGAATTTGGAATTAGTCTGAGATAAATTGCAAACAAATCGGTGTATAAAAGATTCCAATGCGGCCAGTACTTTTCGAGTTATTTAATTGAGTATGAAATATCCCTAGACCGTGTTGATGTGTGTATATTTCTTCTTAAAAACAAAATAACATGATATTAGACTTTCAAAAGTAAAGAGGCTAAATCAAAGACATTAAACTATCTTTTAAATCTCTTTGGGCTAAATTAACCTTATTACGAGCCACAAACCCAGTCTCACGCCCTCCGCCCCGCGTCCTCCTACACGCCTGCGCACTCATACACGCACACGGCTACAATTCATACACACATTTGCCGGCCGGCACAGACTGGGAAGCTTGCTACCCCGGCGACGGCGACGGCGCCGGCAGGACTCAACGCCGGGCCGACGCCGGCGCCGGTAAGTGGAAAAGCGAGCCATACATTTTCCTATATTCTTGCTTCCCCGGCACAGAAACGTGTGTGGGAAGATACTTGCACAAATTTCTAAGGGACACAACGACGTCAAGTCAATCGAATTGCATCATTATTTCTTAGTGGCAAGGTTCATTTTCACTTGTGGTAGGAATCGATCAAATCGCGTCACATCACGCCATGGTTAAAGTCCCTAACATGGTCACTGGCCTATGTTTGTGCAAGTCTCGATTTGTACAAGTATACTGGTACGTGTATAGTCGGCTCTACACAGTCAAGTGTATAAATTACCGGCCAAACTCGATTTCAGGATAAACTAGTCTGGCCTAGGCAAAACTAGTTCTTCCTTCACAAGAGAAATCGAAGGAGCCCCGCTTAGCGGGACTCCTACTTCTGGGTATCGTCAACCTTGTCTTAGTCATTCGTGACCTAGACTAGGGTCAACGGGCTCGCCGCAATCGCGGCGTTAAGTTCCCTCTTTGAGGAGTGGCTGGATAGGACCCACGGCGTCCTCACCTACCGCTTGACGCAGGTCCTCACCGGACAGTGGACACGGATGCTTCAGGAGGTACCTGTGTCGGATAAGGAGGGAGGAAACATCTGGGTGTCACCACTGCGAGGAGCGCCCGGAGGACACGGTGGAGCACACGATGCAGAACTGCCCCGCTTGGACAGAGCATCGTAATAGTGTTACTAAAAACAATAATACTGAAATAATTATTGTTTTTAGTAAACGTAATCTGTAATTATAGAAGACTAAAATTGTAATGAACAGATACGTTTCTAAAAAAAACTTTTTTTGGTACCTAAGAATAACATGCTTTTTTTAATTTTTCTTCTTAAGAAATCTCTCCCTAATAAAAAATAAGGAACTTCGTTCCAAAAACTAAGGCGCACGGCCGGACGCGACGCGCCGTTGCGACGCCGCCGCCGCCGTGAAAATATACAGGCCACGCCGCCGCCAAGGAATTGGCCATCGGCGCTCATATATAGGTCACACATAAAAAAAAATACATGTCGAATTTAGAACCATAGGAGTTCAAACTTTTTTTTTTTTTTTTTTTTTTAGCGTGGTAAAATCATCAAATGAGTCCTCCAACCCCGGGCAGGGCGGGAGGGACTGTCAGACTTCTACTGACTAAAATCCACGGTGTCCTTCATAGCCTGTTATGTTCCGGGGTCACGGTAAGGGAATAATCCCGCGACCCCGGCAGGCTTTGGCCCTCTGAGAGGGGGGCCCCGTCATTATGCTGACGCTCTTTGAGGCGCGCGTGGGACACAACGCGCCGTCGACCCGGGCATGGTCCTTGGTCGGGCAGCGAGTTGCCCTTTACTCGCTGCCCGCATGCCCGCGCCTACGGTGGCCGGAGATCATCTAGCGACGTCCGTCGCCGTGGGCGCCTACCACTGCGGCTGGGGCGGAGGGAGGACGCTGTCCTCTCTCGCTCGCGGCCTGCCTCCTCCTTTACGAGCATTACTGCCTCGCAGAAGGAGCTGACCGCTTCCCACTCCGTCTCGCCCCGCAGCATGGCCGCAACCAATGCCGGGCGCGAGAGGTCTCCGCCTATCGCAGCCGTGAGGACACGTCGGTGCTCCGCCCAAGCCGGGCAGTCTTGCACCGTATGCTCCACCGTGTCCTCCGGGCGATCTTCGCAGTGGTGACACCCAGGCGTCTCCTCCTTTCGCATCAGACACAGGTACCTCCCGAAACTTCCGTGTCCGGTGAGGACCTGCGTCAAGCGGTAGGTCAGGACGCCATGACTTCTCTCCAGCCACTCCTCAAAGAGGGGAGGAGTTCAAACTTGGAAAACGAAGTATTTCATCAAAACAACGTCAAAGTTCAAGTTTACTTGTAACAAAAACGGGTAACCCGCTGTAGCCTCTGTTATCATATATACAGTCATTAAAAATTTAAGAATATTAGGAGCTTATCTTTTATTTTTTTTATTAAGATTAAAAGGTCACTCACACACATCTAATAATTAGCCAGTGTTACTACAGACTCTACACAGTATACAGTTACCGAAACAAATAATAAAAATGGCGTTGAAATTACTATTGATAGTGCTTGTAATAAAAATAGTGGCGGCCAAAATAAATCTGGATGTGAACATAGAAAATAAAGAAGCAACTGTAACATTTGATGGAACAGAAACTCGCACACTTACAGTCGATGAACTCCATTCTCTGATCGACAATGATGGTTTACGCATAGCTGCTATACGTTATACATTAGACCGTGGCTACTACCATAAGAGTGAAGATTGCGGTCCATCTAAGAGAGCTGTATCGATAAAATCAGCAACTGTCAAACGTCTGAACATGGAACCAGTCATAGTAGTCTCACAGGACTTCGAGAACACATCAAATCATACTATAAAAATGCACACAGGCATATCGCACAGCGTACAAAATACTTTGACAACTAGTTGGTCCAAGGAACACGAGTACAACATAACCAAAGGTGTAGAATACGGGTTTAGCGTGGGTTACGCAGGATTTGGTGTAAATTTTCAACGTAAAAGTGGGTTTTCTTTTTCCCTAAAGGGTGGAGTCAGTGAAGAAAAAACAAAGACTGAAACTATAGGGACTACTAGCGGCATGGAGGTGGAATTGAAACCAGGGGATGCTGTGACTGTGATTTTGTCGGCAAACGCCGGTGCTTTAGAAATAGAAGTCGAGCATGAGGCAAGTCTTAATGGACCTGCGAGTATAGTTTGTAATTGTGGAAAGGCAGAGGGCTTTATCGCACATGTTCACAAGCTCTGTGAAAAATTAGAGGATATATTGCCTTTTGTACGCAGCAATAATAGTTTTACAACGACAGAAACGATAAAGTTCAACTATTTTGTTGACTCAAGCATACGAGTTTATGAAAAGAATACTGGAGTTCTGTTAATATGATTACTTTTTATAAATAAATACAAAAAGAAGTGTTGATGATACCACCCTGCAATGTCAACTCGTGAATTCGATTTGTAACAATTTTATTGACAATAAAATATAATTTTCACTGTTAACTGTGTTTACTTTGTGTACTAAGTGTTGGAGAAAAGCAAGGGGAACATATAACGTAGCAAATATACCTATTCAGAGAGGTAAGCAGTGAACGACAAAACTACACATGACACAGAATCATTCTCTTTACTTTTTAAATACAAATTCTCTCAAGTTCTCGAAGTCTTGAGACAGCACTATGATAGGATTCTTCGTCAGGTTCTTAACTCGAGCTGATTTTATCGATAGAACTCTCTTCACTGGTTCCCAATTGTATGACTTGTTCAAATCCCCCCATGGAGTTGGACTTCTAAGGTACGCATTTTTCGGCCGTTTCCCCAAGTGTTCATTCACTGCCGATAGTAACTTCTCATTTTCGATTTTGAAAGTTTTGATGTCGTCATCTGTGATTAAATCTGTTTCTGATCCAGAGTATGATATGTCCACATTTTGATCCTTGTCTACTTTAACGTCAAGTTTTATTCTTGCTGCTACAATTTTTATTAATAACACTAACACTAGTAATTTAAGATCCATTTTATTAAGTATTATTTATTTATCTAATATCTTTAAATGAGCAATATTCTTGTATATTTATATTATAATCAGGATCTCGGAAACGGCTCCAAGGATTTTCATGAAAGTTACAGATTAGGGGTTTTTCGGCTCAAGGAATCGATTTATCAAGGTCCCAGGTTCGAGAAAAGCTCGGTTCCCAAGATATAGACATTTTAAAAACCGAGCGAAGCTCGGTCAACCATATATTATAGATAATACTCCACAACTATCGCACAACGCCATCTAGTCCCAAGCTAAGCAGAGCTTGTGTTATGGGTACTAGACAACTGACAAACATACTTATATATTTCTAAATACTTAAATATTATATATATATTACACCCAGACACAGAGCAAATGATCGTGCTCATTACACAAACATTTGTCCTGGGTGGTAATCGAATCCACGACCTCCGGCATAGCAGTCAGGGTCACTAACCACTAGACCAGGCCTGTCAATTTATCTGACGCTGGGGACGCCATCATTATTTATCATCTCCAGATCTCTGCTTTAGTTATAGTAGTGTCCTAAGAATTATACATTATACAGACGCCAGCAGGTCAACTTACCCGAATGTGTCAATTTTTACCAATCGAACATTAATCTTCGACTATTGCGATAAGGTAAAATCTATAATAGAAAGACAGATTGAGGTAGGTAAAGTGCTGGCGTCTGTACATAATGTTTACTTAATATCAACAGAATCGGTTCACAACTAAAAATTCTGTAGTAAAGTTGACAATAAATTCCTTTTAATACGTTTTGAAATTTAAATGGGACCAACTTTAACTAAATACCTACTCTTTCCAATAAAATAATTTTTAAAATTGGACCATGCTAGGGAAGGTTAGGCATGTCCAATATATATAGTCCCGCTATAGCCTCTCCTATCAGAAGAAGTCGTTAAAAATGTTAGAAGCTTATCTTTTATTTTTTTTAAATTAAGATTAAGAGGTCACTCTTCCATACATTTAATAATAAGCCAGTGTTACTAGAGACTCCACACAGGATACAGTTACCGACACAAATAATAAAAATGGCTTTAAAATTACTACTGATAGTGCTTGTTATAAAAATAGTTGCGGCCAAAATAAATCTGGATGTGAACATAGAAAATAAAGAAGCAACTGTAACATTTGATGGAACAGAAACTCACACACTGACAGTCGACGAAGTTCATAAACTGGTCGGAAAAGAAGATTTACGCCAAGCAACTGTAAGTTATATATACTACCACATGCTATTCCTTGGCCACTATAATAAGCGTGAACACTGTGACGGTCCATCTGAGAGAGTTGTATCAATAAAATCAGCAACTGTCAAACGTCTGAACATGGAACCAGTCATAGTAGTCTCACAGGACTTCGAGAACACATCAAATCATACTATAAAAATGAACACAGGCATATCGCACACCGTACAAAACACTTTGACAACTAGTTGGTCCAAGGAACACGAGTACAACATAACCAAAGGTGTAGAATACGGGTTTAGCGTGGGTTACGCAGGATTCGGTGCAAATTTTCAACGGAAAAGTGGGTTTTCTTTTTCCCTTAAAGGAGGTGTCAGTGAAGAGAAAACCAAAACTGAAACTATTGGTACCACTAGCGGCATGGAGGTGGAATTGAAACCAGGAGAAGTTGTGACTGTGATCTTGTCGGCAAACGCCGGTGCTTTAGAAATAGAAGTCGAGCATGAGGCTAGTCTTAAAGGACCTTTTTTTTTTTTTTTTCTTTCTTCCCTCTTCTATCTGCAATCAGCCCTTAAGCTTTAATCAGATTGGTTGGTTCTTCTGATGTCAGTTCGAGATTATTCACATCCTGCGATGCGTCACCTCGTTAATAGATTCAAGTATTGTTGGTTAGATTGACGCTAATCGTTCTCTTTTAAGTCTGTAGGTCGATTCTGAGGAATTTAGAAGTGTCACAGCGAGTTCATTTTTGTGTCGTCGGAGTCTTTCTTTATAATTCTTATAGGCCTTGTCTACAACTTCCTTGATAGTTGGGATTTGTAGGTACTCATGTACTTCAATGTTTTTTGTGAACCAAGGTGCATCACTTAAGGTTTTTAGTGCTTTATTTTGGAAACGCTGTATTATCTCAATATTAGAGTGGCTTGCCGATCCCCAGAGCTCTATACCGTATGTCCATACAGGTTTAAGGATGCATTTGTAGATCATAAGTTTGTTTTCTAAGCTTAGTGATGACTGTCTACCCATGAGCCAGTGAAAGTTTCGTAGCTTTATGTTAGCTTGGTCCCTTTTGGTCTTTATATGTTCACGCCAGGTAAGTCTTCTATCGAGGTGCATACCTAGGTATTTGGCAGTACTTTTCTGTGGTAGGACGTCTTGACCGAGTTTCACTTGTGGGCAATCCCCTCTTCTAAGGGCGAAGGTAATATGGACAGACTTGGCAGCACTAGCCTTGATTCTCCACTTTTTCAGCCATGACCCAATCTTGTCCAGGTGTTCTTGGAGTTTCGTGGATGCTCTAATCCGGTCTTTATCACAAGACAGGACTGCGGTGTCATCAGCATAGGTTGCAGTAACAATTAGATTTGAAGTGGGAAGGTCAGCAGTATAAACTGTATACATAATAGGTCCTAGTACAGAACCCTGCGGTACTCCAGCTTCTATACGATAGAATGAAGATAGGCAGTCATCAGATTTCACTTGAAACACTCGATTCTCCAAGTAAGACTTCAGTAGCATGTATGCGGTATGTGGTAGGCAAATTTTTAGTTTATACAAGAGCCCTTTATGCCACACTCGGTCAAATGCCTGTTGGATGTCAAGAAAAGCAGCAGAACAGTATTCTTTTCTTTCCAAGGATTGTCGTATTGTGTGAACCACTCTGTGTATTTGTTCTGTCGTTCCATGGTGTGCTCGGAAACCAAATTGATGCTCTGGGATTGTCCTTTGTTCCTCAAGTATAGGTAACAGCCGTTGTAGCAATAACTTCTCGAACAGTTTTGACAACAGTGGAAGAAGACTTATTGGTCTATACGAGGAGACTTCAGTGGGATCTTTTCCAGGTTTGGGTACCATATTTATGATAGAGACTTTCCAGATGAGAGGGAAATAATGTAGTCTCAACACAGCATTGAAAAGAATGGTTAGTAAGACAATTCCTTTTCTCGGTAGATGATTAAGCACTTCTGATGTAATCAAATCAAAACCTGGTGCCTTTTTCTTCTTTAAGTTTTTAATAACTTTCCAAACTTCTGTTGGAGTACATAGTCGCAACGGTAGAGACATTTGCTGATCACTGTTAAGGATTTCGTCAATTTCTTCTTCTGGATACATGATGTCGGGTTTGTTTGGTTTGAATACATCTTTTAGGAATGCAGCGAATAGCTCGGCTTTATCCGCAGGTTTTCTCGCCCATTCACCATTTGGCTGTCTCAATGGAGGCGTGTGTTCTTGAGGTCGTTTTACTGACTTGGTTACTTTCCATAGGGAATAGTCATCTGCTTTGTGCGGTGATAAGGTTTTTAGTTTATCTTGCAGAGTATCGTTATGATGCTCTTTGAGCATTTTCTTTAATTCCTTTTGTGCTTTATTGAGGGCTCTTTTATCATGTCCATTCCTGCTTGTGTGCCATTGTCGCCTAAGTCTCCGTTTTACAGCTATCGTTTCCCTTATTTCAAGTGTATAATCCTGTGTTTTAGAAATGGATTTTATACATGGGGTAGACATCCAAGCGGCTTTCTGAATCAGATTGGTTGTATACCATGCTGCATTTTCTATGTCTTCCTCTGTTTTAAGGGATATGTGCAAGTTGATGTTTTCATCTAGAAAGCTCTGAAATGAATCCCAGTCAGTCTTGCGATTGTAAAGCGTCTCAGGGGGCGTTTTATAAATAATTGTGGTGCTTAGAGTGCATATTACTGGTGTATGGTCGGAGTTGCCGTCCAAGCATGATTCGACTTTTGTGTACAGACCTGACATTCCTTTGGTTACAAAAAAATCGATGAGATCAGGTGTCTTGTTGGGATCAGATGGCCAGTGAGTGGGCTCTCCTGTAGTAAGAATACTGAGTGAATCTGAATCTATAGCCTTCTTCAATTCTCTGCCTCTGGTTGTGGTCAACCTGGAGCCCCAGAAGATATTTTTGGCATTCCAATCCCCTCCAGCGACATATCTGCTACCGAGCGTGTTAAAAAGATCTCTAAACATTTGTTCGTCGACTCGATGCCGAGGCGGGGAGTACACAGCAGCGATGTTGAGTGGGCCCTGCCAGTCGTCTATCGATATCACGGTAGCTTGCAGGTATGCTTGCTTAAATTTAGGGAGGGCGTGTTGTTTTATGCTTTCTTTTATTATAATTGCAGTACCAGCGTGAGATGTTCCATCAGGATGGTTCGTATAGTATACATTAAATCCTTTGATGCGAATGGATTTTTGATCAGTCATGTGTGTCTCTGAGATTAGGAGAATATCTATTTGGTTGTGTTTAATAAAAAGTTCTACTTCCTGTTTATTAGGAGACAGGCCGTTCACGTTCCATGCTGCGATGCGTAGGAATTTCATTTTTTATATTGGGCGACTAGAGTCGTAAGGAGTCCCATTAGGGTGCCTATTTGTTGAATGAGAATATCTATTTTCTCTGATTGTTTGGTGATGATTTGTTCAAGTGAATTTGTTGACTGAGAATGTTTATTCTCTTGTTTTTTATTCCAGAGTGCCGTGTTTCCGGCGTCTTGGGTAGCTTGGATAGGTGGTTTTTGTCTGACGTGAGTATTTGGCTGTAGTTGTGGGAAGTCATCTACTTGAAAGGGGACAGCATTGACTCTTGGGTTCTTCATATTCGATAATGTAGCTTTTTTGTGGGGTAACTGTGATATTTTTCTTGCACGTATCTCCTTGTATACTTGGCACCCTTTGTAATTGGCAGGGTGGTCTCCAAGGCACAATGCACAGGTGGCTGGTGTATTTCTGTCTTTTTTTAAGCAGTCTATCGTTCTATGTCCTTCTGCGCATTTGACGCATCGGTAAGGGCGCATGCAATTATTTTTCGTGTGCCCATATTGTTGGCATCTAGCGCATTGAGGAATTTCATTTGTTTTTCGTGGATCTTCTATTTTGACTTTGGTATAGTATATAGAATCTATACGTTTAAGTTCGGGGTTATTTGGGCCAGGTTCTACATTAACGAAAAACATGTTCAATGGTTTCTTATTTCTTCTTGAGAGTGCACATATGATTTCACCTCTAACTTTATTCCCAGTTTTTTCAATTTCCTCAATAATGGCTTCTTTTGGAGTTGTGTGGTGTAAATTTTTGATCACAATTCTGCAGCTCCTCTTGTCTTTCTGTGTGAATGTGTGGCCTATAAGTCCATTCTTCCTGATTAGGTCTATAATGATTTTGTACGCTTCACTTGTTTGCGCCATTACTCTCAGCTGATTTCTATTGACTATTTTATAGGAGTAATTGTCGCTTGGTACAGAACTATTCAGGAGATCTGTCAGTTTAGATATGTCCGTAATGCCATACAGGATTATTGGTGGTGGTTTGCTACTTTTCTTAGCATCTTGACTTACTTTTGGTTCACCGGAGTCGTCAGTTATGTCTACCGGGAGACCACTGTACCTGTTGGAGGTATTAACAAAGCTCTGGGATGGGTTCTTATATCCTTTCGTAGAAGGTGGGCTATCGGATATTCTCTTCCTTTTTGGGTTGCCTTGGGTGGGTATTCTTTGCCATGTGGGAGGACAGCTGTTGTCATCATCCTCTATGGTGATTGTTGTTGGTGTTGTGGGAAGTGAGTCTTTCTCCTTTGTGGTATTGGCTGTGCTTGGTTTACTTCCAAGTGAGATAGATCTAGGTCTTGAAATAAAGAGGCTGGGATGGAACGCCTGCTGTATTAGATTTTTTTTATGCTGCCAGTAGCATTGTCCGTCACAGGGGCCTGGTTGCCTACCCCTGTGCAGGCTTCGGTAACCAATTTCACACTCGCAGGCCCGGGTACCTGCGAGCGCCGGGCGTTAGCCGGATCGCATGACAAATCAACATCATTATCATTCATACTTTCATATTACGAGTGGGGATGTACATACAGCACTTTCCCAAGGTACTGTAGTTGCACTTTTGGGAGGGATTTAATCCTCCACAGGCCTGCAAATGCCAGTGGGCAGGTTATTTGCCGCCGCCTGTTGCTCGGCGTTGCTACTCATTTAGCACCACCCGGGGAACACGTATAGGGTGGGCCTAGGAGAAGGTGGTAAATCCTATGGACGCGAGCAGCTTTATCCCCCTAAATCTTAAAGGACCTGTGAGTATAGATTGTCATTGTGGTGAGAAAGAGAGATTGACCCAATGTATTGACACGCTTTGTGAACAATTAGAGACAATAATGCATTATGGAAACCTCAATAATAGCTTAACAACAACGGAAACGATAAAGTTCAACTATTTTATGGACTCAAGCATACGAGTTTTTGAAAAGAATACTGGAGTTCTGATATTATGATTAGGTACCTGCTTTTTATTAATAAATACTAAAAGAAGTATTGATGATACGTCACTGCAAAATCAATTCGTGCTTTCGTTTTGTAACAATTTCACTTTCAATAAAATAATAAATTTTATCTATCTGTGTTTTCTTTGTGTACTAAGATTAAGAAAGAATGGGATGAAAAAAAGAGTTTAAAAAAATGTAACCGATTTCAAAAACAACCACGAAAAAGGGTAAAATAAGCTATCAAATAACTTTTCTTTCGGAAGTCGGTGGCTTTGTTTTTTTTTATTTGATTGACTTTTTTTGCTTTGAGTTCCCTGAAGTGTTCTTCGTCTTCATCATCAGATCCTTAATGACAGTTACAACCCATCTTGTTGTAAAGTTCTCATCAATATAAATGAATTAAGTCCAAACACAAGGCAGCTACTGTAAACCGTTGAGGAGTTCCCTGAACTGTCCTTCGTCTTCATCATCAGATCCCTATTGACAGTTACAACCCATCTAGGTGTAAAGTTCTTATCAATACAAATTAATCAAGCTCAAACACAAGATAGTTGCTGTGAATCGTTGAAGAGTTCCCTCGACTGTCTCTCGGCTCTATCATCAGATCTACTCCAGACCTTTATTCAATTGTAGTGCTTTAAAATTCTTAATGAAAAAACTTACAAACGCACTAGTCGCCCCTACGATTTTTGAAAGTTCTTCTCGATTTCTCTGGTCTTCCACCATCAAACCTTTATTTCCTTATCACGGGACCACCTCTGAAATACACACATCAAAAGTGTCTAGGGTTCAACATATATTTTTGCAATAACTTTTCTCCTGATTGATATTAATTAAAATGTTCTTTAAGGATTCATCAAATAAAGTGTTATCGTTTGTCACAGTAACGATAAACCAAGTCACCTTTGCATTCATAAAGAAATTTGCCATTTTCCTAATAAAGGGATTTTTGACATTTGAACCACTAACATTAAAGTTCGAAAAAAAGACTGAAATAACAGTTTTCTTTAAAATTTTATTGGGTAACTTAAACAATTAATAATCCGTGTTTCTACCGCGAACACTAACAACACAAGAACATCGGTTTGGCATACTCAAAATGAGTTCATCCAAATCACGCTGTGGAATGGCCGCCCATGTTCGTTGCAACAACAAAAAAAGGTCTTCTTGCGACTGGATACCCTCCATATTCGGCAGAGCTCTTCTCTGTAGCATATCCCATGCATGCTCAATCGGGTTCAAGTCTGGCGACTGAGCAGGCCAGGGCAGGACATTGATGTTAGCTGCGGCGAGAGTCTGTCTTACAACTCTTGCGGTGTGCGGTCGTGCATTATCATGCATTAACTGAAATAAGGGACCGATTTGCACTTGTAGAGGAACGATGACGTCTGATACAATCGTCTCAGCATAAATTTGAGCGTTGAGGTTGCCTCTGATCCAAATCAACTCAGTTCTTCCGCCGATCCAAATACCCGCCCATACCATGATGGTTCCACCACTATAAGGATGGACTTCCTGGCAGGATTTTAATCGCTGTTGGCGTCCAGGGGTTCTCCAGTGTCGTATACGTCTTGTATCCGGTCTCATACCAAAACGAGACTCATCAGAAAAGCACACGAAACGCCATTGTTCTTCTGCCCAATTTCTGTGTTCAAGAGCCCATTGATATCGAATCCTACGATTGTGCATTGCTATAGGTGATACCCGTAGCGGTCTTCGGGAATGAAGGTTCACTTCATGCAAGCGGTTTCTGACTGTTTGGTCGCTAATTAAGTTCCCTGAAGAGTGATGAAGCCTCACGGCTAACATCATGGCGGTTATTGTTGGAGCTCTTCGAGTTAAGATTTGAATGTATCGGTCTTGTCTCCGTGTGGTGCAGCGATACCGTCCTCCATGGCGCTCAGCCACGGTACCAGTGCTTCGGTAACGTGTCCAAAGTCGACTGATAACACTCTGACTTGTATTCAGAGCTAAAGCCACAGTACGTTGCCGGGAACCAGCTTCTATCATTCCCACGGCTCTGAGCATTTCTTCCCTGCTTAAATGACGTCGCCGCTCCATAATAACGTTGGTTTTAATCAGTAGTAGGGAAACAGTAGCACTAATAATGTCTTCAATGCGTTGTATGTTTTTATAGGGAAAATATTGACAGCTGATTTTCATCTTTTACTCGAATTTGATTTACAGTTCCTGATTCAAATTATGAAATGCACCAAAAAGGATCCATATAAATTTATAAAATCATAAATTTATTACAAAGCCACATCTCAATCTCAAGAAATCCGCATAAAAATGCTTGATCCCTAGACACTTTTGATGTGTGTAGATTTAGTAAAAGCGGCTCGTAACAACAAGAAATACGTATGGAAAAATTAATTATATAAAAATAATAAAAATAAAAACACAAAATAAAGTTTCATTTTCCTTTAACTGTCTCATGGGTAATTTTTTTTTTCACCGAACTCCGAACGTCTCGTTTTTTTATCCACTAAAGGTGGCAACCCTGGCCTCGACCGATCCCGGGCATGAGAGGTCGCCGCCTATCGCCATCGTGAGGACATGGTGGTGCTCTGCCCAAGCGGTCCTGTACATTATGTTTCACCGTGTCTCCCGGGCGATCCTCGCAGTGGTGACACCCAAGCGTTTCTTCTTTCCCTATCAGACACTGGAACCTCCCGAAACATCCGTGTCCAGGTGAGGACCTACATCAAGCGGAAGGTGAGGACGCCGTGAAGCCTCTCCAGCCACTCCTCAAAGAATGGGGTCTTACTACCGCGGTCTCAGCGTGCTCGTCCCTTAGTGAACCCAAACCAAAAATCGTGACGTGAAGTGTAGGTACCAAGTTTATAAAATAATAACAACGTCTACTTATTTATACATTTATTTTCTTAATCTTTCTCTGTTTTTTCGGTTTCTTAATTTTTCTAGAAATGATCCTCGTCGTATTATTTTTCCGTATTATTTTCATTTTAGGCCGCTTCTTTCTTGGAGGTTCTATGACATCACCGGTTAATTTATCATACACTACCAGTCTCGGGTTTGTAAAACACCTTACTTCTAGAATCTCTGTGGTGATCACTTCATTTGTCATGTTACCGGCTTTCAAAATATCTTTAACTGCTGGAGCGTAAAAGTGGTACTTCCCTAATGTTGATGCATAACTTAGTATGAGTTGGCCTGCAAGTTCAGCTTCATACACCAATTTCATAACCACTATAGTCTTGTAAGCTTTTAATTTCGACACAATAGTTTGTCCTGGCTTGATTGTGATCATACCCTTTTCTGTCACACCAATAGGCAATTTTACCATTTGTGTACTTTCATTTCTCCATTTCCTCACATAACTAAAGTTTCCATAACCGAAGCCTACGGTGAAATTGGTGAAGATTTCATCATTCGGTAAACCGGTTGGGGACCATGTAGAACTGACGCTGTTTTCAATAACTTTGTACATGCTTCTATGGGACGTAATATTATTAGTTGTATTGTTGATATGTTCGTGAGTGTCTAGAACAATATCTTCATTTAAAATGTCGATAATATTAGACTGTTTAATTCTGAGCCTTCTTTTCATTTCCTCCCAATGAAACTTGTTGAACAAGTTGCCATGAGGTGTAGGATTTTTAAGGTAAATGTCGTCCGAGATATTACCTACATGTGCTCTAACTGATTTATTGAGTCTAGCTGTTGTAATGTTGAAAAGTGTTAGCTCTTCTTCTGTCACTACTTTAAAATCGTATCCATTGTAATTAGTATTGACAAGAACATCATTTTTCTTTGATAGCACGGTTATATTTATGCATACTCTCGCGTCCACTATGGTTGGCAGTAATAATAAAAATATTAGTAACATTTCTATTCTTCGATTTGTGCACACACCACTGATTATTTTTTGAGATGGTATTTTTAGCAGGTTTTCTTTTATTCTTGAGCACTATTTTAGCACTGAGTAGTCGGTACAGTTTTGCACTTTTCTTTAATAACTATACGTTTCAAGTTTTCTTTGTAAGATGATTTGCTAGAGTAGTCAATATTAAAGTACTTATCATTAATATAATAATCTACATTTATTGACATACGGATTCAAGATCTTGTTCTTGACCTTATAATCTCAGAACTATTACTCGGTAGTGTATGTACATATCAATCGCAGCAATAATTATGTTAGATGTAAAATAATATGAAACATTTGGTCCGTTTATCATAATATTTTTTTTTGTGTTCCGGGAATAAGAAAAAACTGAGATCAAAAGTTCAAACAAGTACGTAATCGGATGCTCTACAGCAAGTGAGGCAGTGATACCATCAAATTCAACTCGATACACAGCTACAGACATACCTACTTAATAAAATGGATCTTAAATTACTAGTGTTAGTGTTATTAATAAAAATTGTAGCAGCAAGAATAAAACTTGACGTTAAAGTAGACAAGGATCAAAATGTGGACATATCATACTCTGGATCAGAAACAGATTTAATCACAGATGATGATATCAAAACTTTCAAAATCGATGGTGGGAATTTAATATCGGCAGTCAATGAACACTTGGGGAAAAGGCCGAAAAATGCTTACCTTAGAAGTCCAACTCCATGGGGAGATTTGTACAAGTCATATAATTGGGAACCAGTGAAAAGGGTGCTGTCGATAAAATCAGCGCGAGTAAAGAACCTGACGAATAATCCAATCATAGTGCTGTCTCAAGACTTCGAGAACTCTTCAAACCAGACGATTAAAGTGAATACAGGTATAACGCACAGTGTAGAAAACACTATGACGACGAGTTGGTCAAGAGAGAAAGAATTCACAGTTTCGCAAGAAATTGATTACGAATTCAATGTGCTCATTGCGAAAGCCAAGGGAACAACTGGGATGTCCTTCACAACCACTTGGGGAGTCAGTCAAGAGAAATCGAAAACTGAAATTATTGGAACTACCAGCGGCATGGAAGTAGAACTGAAGCCAGGAAAAGCTGTGACTGCAGTTTTGTCGGCAAACGCCGGTTATTTAGAACTAGAAGTTGTGCATATGGCGTCGTTGAGAGGCAATGTTGCTGTGAACTACAAGAAAGCACATAGAGGACATCATTTTTGGGGACCCTTGATTGGTAATGTAATGGAATCTGCAGGTATTAAGAATGAAGTGACTACTGTTGAAACGATTACCTTTGGATATCATGTTGAAGGGATGTTAAAAGTTTATGATAAGGAGACCGGACTACCTATATGAAAGTGTACTTAGATAATAATTACATTAAATTAAATTTTAGAGAAACAAAATTTGTTTTTTTTTTGTTTTTCCTGTTCTTTCCGCTCCTAGTTGCTAAGCACTCCACTCTTTCCACCTGTCGCTAACCCAGTTCAAGTAGGCAACCGCAGACCGCATGACAACCTGTGGGCCAAAATTGCAAAAATCTGGTGCCTCGTGACTGATGCGATTAAGAGGTTGTGACTGTCTGTCATGAACCCTTGTTTGTAATTCAGAATAGGATATTTATTTTAAATCACCAAGTGCATCTGGGCCGCTTGGAAACACATTAAATCTTTACTTTATTACCCGACAGCCAATAAATAATAGAACGCGCATACTTATTTTGGAGAAGTAGAACAAAAAACTATTCAATTGCTTTGCAAAGCATAAATCCTTTATTCTTAAAAACTATTGACAGACGTTAACTGATATTTTAGAAGAATTCTAAAAGAAAGATCTTACATCTTAGCTTATCTGCACACGTGTTTGTAATTTAAGTTTCACGAAATGGCCAAAACGATCCTTTTAGAGTAATTGAGACGGGCACAGCGCAAAAACAAAAGAGGTATTCGGGCTAACAGCCCTCATAAACATGCCACGGTGTCGTGGGAATTCCGAAGGGCTTGGCGAGTCCCTTAGCAGGTAGCTGGACTCAAGGGACGCTGAGGATTACTCAGGGCAGTTGGGGCTAGAACGTCTTGAGGGACACACGGGTGGACCCGGGGGGAAAATTCAGGAGATTCAGTTTGAGACGCCCGACATGCGGGACGCGATATTATCGAGGTGTTTGATTAAGTCATATTTGATACGTCGAGTATCAATAGCTGAAGTAAGTGTTAGTGGTCGGTGGAACGCGAGAAGATGAATCCAGAAGGCGGCCTGATGTTGGCGATCATACGGGGGGTAGCTGAGCAGCGGTCCGTAAGTGAAATACAGGCAAATCCTCTTCTTTAAGCACTTGGTAAGTGTTAGTTATAATAACTTTATAGTAGCAGTTTGGTGGAGACGCAGAATGGCTGTCAATATCATTTATTTCAGGCGGGCGGAGCGGAGATTTCACATTATTATATTTTATATTATTATCTCATATATTATTTGTCCTGATTCCGTAACCTCACAGTAATTTGTCATTGGCGTTTGGTTAAAGGGCACGGGGAAGCCTTCGCTACACTGAGTACAAGGACTCACACGCCAATGACGCCTGACTTATAATGACTTTACTTGACGAATGTACCACGTATCAAAGGCAGAACCATGTTCTTAATTCAACTACTCAAATTATATTCTTCAGGCCAAGCTATTATGTGCCGATGGCAGATATTTGCAACGATAACAAATATTGCTATTTGTTTAGCAAAATAACCAAATGCTGTTGATGATTACTGTCTCCTTGCAGCCTAGCCCAGAGACATTGCGGGTGGTTGATGGATGTACATTTCTAGCTATGGGGGTAGGCTTCACCAAGTACTGGGTTACCATTTGGATAACTCCGTTCCAAAGGAACGCTAGATTTAGCGGCTGTGTCTCGTTATTAACCCGGCCGCTGGTAGGCCTATATCTGAATCGTCATTATTTAACGAGACACACCTGTCGATAAGGGCAGATTTAAATGTGAAATGAATGGAGTGCCGATGACATCCACTTCAGCATTCAGCAATACAATCGCAATATGCTCTGTTACAGGCCGAGTCCACGGTACGCTTGAGCAACTTGATTATTATTAGAGAAAGGGGATAGGCAGCCGTAAGGGTGAACTATTTGAACGCGTGTGTACTACTATGGAGATACAAAACTTGTCTTTTTCAATGGCAGGGAATTCACGACTCACTGCCTCAGGATTGGAAAGGACATGTAAAACGTGCTTAGGAAACGTTCGCTGTTAGTGTTCGTAGCAGAGTCCTTCGTAGGGTAATGCTTGTAGGACTAACAGTAAACGTACGCCGGGTAAACGTTGTAAAACTATACCATGTTGTGTACATGGAATTGTTTGCGTTTGCAAAGCGGCATCTAGTACATTGGAATCAAATAAGTTAACGTAACCGTAATCATCTATTCTCTTAAGCGCAAGCGTGACGTTTCCTTATATATTATATCTTTGCTGTCCTCTTGTCTTACTAGCTTCATAATTATTATTTGTTTTGTTACTATGACTTGATATTATTCATGTATTTATTGTGAACTCTCAGTACTAACTTACTTTGGTCCCCTCCCCTTGCTGAGAGTTCAGTCCTCTCTGTCCTGGCGGAGGTCGCAGTTGTCAATGGTACGTGCGCCACGGAGGTTGGGCGGAGGCGGGGCCCTACCTCGGCCCCCCCAGGGGGGGGGGGCCCATACTTCATATTTTCCACTATATTAATGCAATTTAGGAAAAACGAAAATTTTATCAGCCTAGGGTACTTTATGAACAGTCACATGTGGTGCCGTGACCAGGATTCTCGTCATTAAATGTACTGATTCACTTCAGTACAACGAGAAAGAACAATTTATGGGTTACTACAATAATAACACAACGTAATTATATAATTCTCGAGCTTGCGAGAGAGTATGCTTTAATTTACAGGGATAACAATAAGTTTAAACATTCTGATTACCATTATTATTGAATGTTCTAACACTGGTGGCGGGTTCAACTCCCGCGTAATCTATCAATTAATGTGTTAGAGTTCCTTACGTAGAAACTGAAGTAACACAACTTAATTTTATTTTTCTAGAGATAACGAGAGACGGCTTTAAGTTACAGTGATCACATTAAGTTTGATCGCCATTTACTGAATGAATCAAATACTGGTATCGGGTTCAACTCCCGCGTAATTTGTCAATTGATGTGTTATATTTTAACACAAAAATAACACAACACAATTTGTACCACTCATAGCGGGTTCAATTCCCGTGCAATTTTAAAGAGAGTGAACTAGTTTACGTTGCCATGGAAACAATACAACGTAATATTAAAAATTGTGAGAAACGATCGTGGAGTTCATTTTAGGAGCTGTAATAAATTATAGTTGATTAGATATAATGGGCTGACGATGGATTCTTCAACCATTGACAGCGGGTTAAATTCCTGCTTGATTTATTTACTGTTGATGAGCTTGCGCTACTGTGTCAATGATATGGTTAGACATAATAGCTGATGAGTGATAAAGTTCCTGTGTCACGGCTTGAGTTCTAGGTTCTCGCAGAAATTGTTGATTGGAAAGGGTTGAGTAATAATGCTACTGAATAGTGGTTATTACAACCATATGCCAGGAGGCAATTTTGAACTACATGAAACGAGTGTATGTTAGAGTTACTGTGCTACTTTTTACAAGGGTTCAACTCCCTGTTGACGTAAGTTTGATGTCGGACATTACACTAATTGATTATGAAATGTGCTTGCAACTACACGTGCGTTTGTACGTATGTGTCACGATATAATTGTGATGCGCCCTTAATCTCGGGATATATTTCATATTGTTACAGCTTATACAGTAAGAAACATGTAGCTTTAGTATTAAAATTGATTTACTTGTCATTAGGTGTTACCGTAAGAGATTAACCTTTCAGACTCTAAGGAATAAACCATATAGATGAATAGATACTCGTGTGGCCTAATTTCAAATTCCAGGTTGATTGAGACTTCGATGGGCGTCACTTCCCTTTGTCTTAGCGTTTGGGTTACACGTAAGCACGAGTCAAATGTAGCCGACATCTGCGGACTTCCAGGGCAGGTGTGTCGACGGCAGCGTGACTTCTTTTACGAAGCTAAGTTTCACTTTTATTATACTTCACAGTTACACGATGTCATGTGGTTTGACCTCGACATTGCAGTAAAGGTACGCGTAGTATTGTTTGAATTTTTAAGACAATGCACCTATTCAGTGCCGGCAGACAAAGGAACCTACAAGGGAGAGTAGATGTGAACATTATGTTGAAACGATTGGCGGAGTGGCTGAGTAGTCAACTGTTGCGCGGCGTGTCGCGGGTTCGATCCCCACACGGAACGAATGTTTTTGTGATCTACGGGTCTGGGTGTTTGTATATGTGGGTTTCTGTGTTTGGGAACGCACCCACGATACAGGAGAAATTCGTAGTGTGGGGCAAAGGCAATGTTCAATTAAAAGAAACGACTGATTTTCAATAATCAGATTTATTTTGTTACATCATAGAACCAGTAATTGTTTGACCAATCTGGGATGCACATTTTTTTAAACTAAAGGAAAACCTATTTTTTTTAATTGTAGAAGTGATCTTCAAGTTAAATAGCGGAAAGTACTATTTATTTATGTTAGTGGCACGGTTGACACATTGTCTTACTGACCGCTTGCTTTGCTGAGTGTAACGGGTTCGATTCCCGCATGGAACGAAGATTTGTAATTAACTGCAGGCAGTTGTTCTACATATTTATGGCTGTTTGGGTATACCTACGGATTTGGATGTACATCCACAGTACGTGAATGCATCCACGAAGGAGGAGTAATCCTTGATGTGGAGCGACGCATTGTTGCGAGAAAAGCGTGCACATATTAAATAGTACACGTTACAGATGATGCTCATTTTCTGATAAAATCTTCCGCACTAGTAAAATCACAGGACTGATCCTTCCTCTCACTAACGGAGGGGGGAGGCTGATCGGGATTAAAAATACTTATAATAACATATAGGCGATAAATAAGATTACATAACATTAGTTTTTTAATATGACTTCTCAATTCTAGTTGGAATCCTGGAAATGCTCACTCCTCTTAGAATCGGAGGGGGGCGACTAATTGGGATTGAATCTAATATGTCTATGTGCGGACTATTTCAGCCACCGGATACAACAGCGAGCAGCGGGTTGAGCTCGCCCAGCGTAAAGGAAAGGCCTCTGTCCAGCAGCAGCTGCGATAGGCTGAATTAAGGACGAGGGAACACCGTAGAGGTAGCGTCAATCACAAATACTCTTGAAAGAGACTCTGGTATGTAAATCAACATTATAAGCATGCACAGGTCTTTTGAAATAAATTGGATCGCGGTTTAATATACCTACAATTTAATTACAATTGAGTATTTGACTGGAGGACCATTTAGAAATTAATTAATTACATTTATGATTGAAGATGCTTATGCAAAATAACTCAAATTTATGGCAAACTATGCATCTTATTAGATTCGTGTTCCAGCTGAAAAACTTACAGTAACAGGTTTATATCAATATTAGTAGTGGGTGTGCGCATATAGTATCATAACGTCATGGAAATGCACAGGTTTACCCTAATGTGAAAGCTCATCCGCTGAACTGCGTCACGCGTCTGATTTTCAGAGGGGGGAATGTGACTGTCTGTCATGAACCCTTGTTTGTAATTCAGAATAGGATATTTATTTTAAATCACCAAGTGCATCTGGGCCGCTTGGAAACACATTAAATCTTTACTTTATTACCCGACAGCCAATAAATAATAGAACGCGCATACTTATTTTGGAGAAGTAGAACAAAAAACTATTCAATTGCTTTGCAAAGCATAAATCCTTTATTCTTAAAAACTATTGACAGACGTTAACTGATATTTTAGAAGAATTCTAAAAGAAAGATCTTACATCTTAGCTTATCTGCACACGTGTTTGTAATTTAAGTTTCACGAAATGGCCAAAACGATCCTTTTAGAGTAATTGAGACGGGCACAGCGCAAAAACAAAAGAGGTATTCGGGCTAACAGCCCTCATAAACATGCCACGGTGTCGTGGGAATTCCGAAGGGCTTGGCGAGTCCCTTAGCAGGTAGCTGGACTCAAGGGACGCTGAGGATTACTCAGGGCAGTTGGGGCTAGAACGTCTTGAGGGACACACGGGTGGACCCGGGGGGAAAATTCAGGAGATTCAGTTTGAGACGCCCGACATGCGGGACGCGATATTATCGAGGTGTTTGATTAAGTCATATTTGATACGTCGAGTATCAATAGCTGAAGTAAGTGTTAGTGGTCGGTGGAACGCGAGAAGATGAATCCAGAAGGCGGCCTGATGTTGGCGATCATACGGGGGGTAGCTGAGCAGCGGTCCGTAAGTGAAATACAGGCAAATCCTCTTCTTTAAGCACTTGGTAAGTGTTAGTTATAATAACTTTATAGTAGCAGTTTGGTGGAGACGCAGAATGGCTGTCAATATCATTTATTTCAGGCGGGCGGAGCGGAGATTTCACATTATTATATTTTATATTATTATCTCATATATTATTTGTCCTGATTCCGTAACCTCACAGTAATTTGTCATTGGCGTTTGGTTAAAGGGCACGGGGAAGCCTTCGCTACACTGAGTACAAGGACTCACACGCCAATGACGCCTGACTTATAATGACTTTACTTGACGAATGTACCACGTATCAAAGGCAGAACCATGTTCTTAATTCAACTACTCAAATTATATTCTTCAGGCCAAGCTATTATGTGCCGATGGCAGATATTTGCAACGATAACAAATATTGCTATTTGTTTAGCAAAATAACCAAATGCTGTTGATGATTACTGTCTCCTTGCAGCCTAGCCCAGAGACATTGCGGGTGGTTGATGGATGTACATTTCTAGCTATGGGGGTAGGCTTCACCAAGTACTGGGTTACCATTTGGATAACTCCGTTCCAAAGGAACGCTAGATTTAGCGGCTGTGTCTCGTTATTAACCCGGCCGCTGGTAGGCCTATATCTGAATCGTCATTATTTAACGAGACACACCTGTCGATAAGGGCAGATTTAAATGTGAAATGAATGGAGTGCCGATGACATCCACTTCAGCATTCAGCAATACAATCGCAATATGCTCTGTTACAGGCCGAGTCCACGGTACGCTTGAGCAACTTGATTATTATTAGAGAAAGGGGATAGGCAGCCGTAAGGGTGAACTATTTGAACGCGTGTGTACTACTATGGAGATACAAAACTTGTCTTTTTCAATGGCAGGGAATTCACGACTCACTGCCTCAGGATTGGAAAGGACATGTAAAACGTGCTTAGGAAACGTTCGCTGTTAGTGTTCGTAGCAGAGTCCTTCGTAGGGTAATGCTTGTAGGACTAACAGTAAACGTACGCCGGGTAAACGTTGTAAAACTATACCATGTTGTGTACATGGAATTGTTTGCGTTTGCAAAGCGGCATCTAGTACATTGGAATCAAATAAGTTAACGTAACCGTAATCATCTATTCTCTTAAGCGCAAGCGTGACGTTTCCTTATATATTATATCTTTGCTGTCCTCTTGTCTTACTAGCTTCATAATTATTATTTGTTTTGTTACTATGACTTGATATTATTCATGTATTTATTGTGAACTCTCAGTACTAACTTACTTTGGTCCCCTCCCCTTGCTGAGAGTTCAGTCCTCTCTGTCCTGGCGGAGGTCGCAGTTGTCAATGGTACGTGCGCCACGGAGGTTGGGCGGAGGCGGGGCCCTACCTCGGCCCCCCCAGGGGGGGGGGGCCCATACTTCATATTTTCCACTATATTAATGCAATTTAGGAAAAACGAAAATTTTATCAGCCTAGGGTACTTTATGAACAGTCACAAGGTTTAGTTTCATCTAATTCATATTTACCTTCTGTATTAAGTTCTTTTCGATTGGTTCTATAGCTAAGTGTGGGGTTCAATGGGGTTATTGGGAATTGGAGTTAAGGGAATTGGATAAGCCTAGGAGACACGTGTCCCTGGTGATACACGTTGTGCTTAAAATAAAATTGAACTCTTTATAAAGAACTTTCTTTGGAAAAAGATGGAATTGGTCATGCTAAGCGTACAGGAGTTAATTATGTGAAGGGAAAGTGTATGTATGTGTACACAATTGAGCACTACTAAATTTTGCCCGCGACTTCCTCCGATATCGAATTTCTTTTATTTTAATTAACCGACTTCTAAAAAAGGAGGTTACTCAATTCGACCGTATACATGTTTTTTTTTTAATGTTTGTTCACGCATAAGTTCGTCGTTTATGAACCGATTATGATGATTCTTTTTTGTTGGAAAGAAGATACACACATCAAAAGTGTCTAGGGATCAAGCATTTTTATGCGGATATCTTGAGATTGAGATGTGGCTTTGTAATAAAGAACAATGCCCAAAACGTCCCCACCCTTGTAGCACCTTAAAACCGATGTTAATCGAAGGATCATAACCGTCATATCATTTTATTGTTCTACGGCGAAACTGAAATGTGCGTCCGAAAAAAGTTATATCGACATGAAGGAACCGGGTTCAGTCACAATACCATTGCATGTTCCCGATCACGATGGTTTTCTCTTTAATTATTACCGTGGAATGATTTTGTTCGTTCGTGGCTAATTGAGAAGCTCGCGGCTAAATAATTACAGCCGTACAGGCCGATCATTCGGGTTAAGCCGCGCTTACTGAGGTCGTTCTGTGGATGGGTAACAATCTGTCATTGTAGTTTCCTTCGTGCCTCGGAAAGCACGTAAAGCCGTTGGTTCCGGTCATCATTGTAGATCTTTGACAGTCTTTACAGTCAGAAGCTCTAAAATCTGACCACCAGTCTTACCATGGGGTATCGTATTACCCAGTTACTGGCTTGTGGAGGTCCGATAGGCAGTCGCTCTATGTAAAATACTGATATTCAGCTGCATCTGAATCAACTGGAAGCCGACCTCAATATAGTTGGGAAAAGGCTAGGAAGGTGGTGGATGATTTTCTTCGGAGTTTTCAAACAACGCTTTGGAACTAAATGGTGACTTCCGCACGGAAACAACTCACGGAGCAGAAAAAAGTTCAATGAAGAATTCTAATGAATATCGTTATTGTGAAGTAATCATTGACCGTTTTTAGGAGTATTCAAATAAAAATATCTTTTTAAATACAAATAAAATCGTTTACTTTTTATCGCAACAAATACATTATTCGGTGTTTTCAGTGTCTATTGCAAATTGTCCCAAGCACTGGCTGGCCAAACGAAATTCTCTTAATGCCTTAAACCCTACAGTACCAAACTAAACTGACGACATGCGCACAGCCACCAACTGTCGAAAACCGGTTCCTCAAGAAAGTCAGGAGATCTTCTTGAGGAACCGGTTCTTTGAATTTTGCTGCAAACCCCTAGCCGCATCGGCTGCCCGATACGACCCATCGCGTATTAGTACAAGTCGCTGGCCCAGGCATAGGTACCCTCATCACTCCGGGCACGCCGCGATCGCGGCGGTAAGACCCTTTTTGAGGAATTGCTGGAGAGGCGCCACGGGCAGAGAGGCGCCACGGGCGGCGGCCTCACCTTCCGCTTGACGCAGGTCATCACCGGATACATAAGTTTCGAGAGGTTTCTGTGTCTGATAGGGAAGGAACAATTGACTGGGTGTCGTCACTACGAGGTTCGCTCGGAGGATACGTTGCAGGTCTACCCTTGGGCAGAGCATCACCGTGTCCTCACGACGGCGATAGGCGTGCTAGTGAAGGAGGAAGCAGGCGCCGCACACTGGTCCCGATCCGTAAAATCAGGGACATAGGAACGAAAGTCCGAATTAAGGGTTCATATTTTAAATTTAGGGTCCTTGGATGATTCTAAGACACTTTTATCTCTTGGCATTTTTTGATATCGGGGCCCGTTTCCGAGAAAAAAAATGATCTTTTATTTTTTGTATGGAGAAATTTAGTTTTCCGTATTTATTTAGTAAACGGGTAGAGATGTTAAAACCAAACCTACATAATATTATAGAAAGCATTATTCTCTACAATTTTTGTTCTGAACATTTTTTTGATATCTCTGCCCGTTTAGAAACGGCAGGCGTTCAAAACTTAAATTTCAAATTTCGCGGTTTGAAAGGTACCAAATGCTGTTTGACGATTAAAGAAATATGTTTTACGGTCTTTGGGTCATTAAAAACCACTTTAATATAACTTATATTGATAGGCCCCTTTTTCAAGAAAATTAATAAAGTTACATTTTTTGTACATGTTTTTTGTAATGCTTTCACAATTGGGCCGAAATGTTAAAAACATATCTACGGGGGTTATAGAAGGTATAATAATACCTATAAGTTTTTTTTTTTATCACACATCCGTTCATTCAATTCGTAATCACGCGATTCGAAAGGTACTTACCATAGGCTTATTCAAGAAATTCTTTTGTTGACATGGAATCACCCACAAAATCTGCAGTAAGTTTCGTACTGCCCAAGTACCTGGTAAATAAAATTTGTCAATTTATCATCTACTCGCTAATATTCTCAGAAAATGGTACTTTATACCACTTTGGCACTTGGAACTATCAATACGTCTCGGCTCACTTTAAAAATGTCTCAAATTATAACAAATTAAGGTATTTATTTGTTACTTAAAGCCAGTGGTTTTATGAAGATAGTAATTTATTGTACGATACGTTGTGAAATCGCATAAAAACAGAAGTTAGTGCAGAGGATCTCGAAGTTTTAAAATCTTTTACATTAATATACGTGGCAAACTTTCATCTAGAACATAGAATGGTTGCACTTAGACATCATTTGTGACCATCTCTAGGTTCTATAGATTTCGTGTCTGTATTCAGTCATGATAGCCGTAATATGGAAGTTCGAGAGTTAGATACTTCTCTGTATACACTATACAGTGGGAGCAACAACTCGCTCGTGTTCAGATGTGGCTACAGAGGCTCCCGTGCGAAGAAAACTGTTTGAATACTTATCGAACAAACATAAAAGAAGACGTATTTCATCACTTAAAGAATGCTCGGAAGAATAGCTAAGAACCAATATTTTATACATTTGCAAAGTAAATGACTTGAACTTGAGCTTCTATATTTATGCGATTTCACAACGTATTTTACAGTAAATTACTACTTTTTACAATACAATAAATTACTACCACTGGCTTTAAGTAACAAATAAATACCGAAATTTGTTATAATTTGAGACATTTTTAAAGTGAGCCGAGACGTATTGATAGTTCCAAGTGCCAAGTACCTGCCAAAGTGGTATAAAGTACCATTTTCTGAGAATATTAGCGAGTAGATGATAAATTGACAAATTTTATTTACCAGGTACTAGGGCAGTACGAAACTTACTGCAGATTTTGTGGGTAATTCCATGTCAACATAAGAATTTCTTGAATAAGCATATGGTAAGTACCTTTCGAATCGCGTGATTACGAATTGAATGAACGGATGTGTGATAAAAAAAAACTTATAATTATTAAACCTTCTATAACCCCCCGTAGATTTGTTTTTAACATTTCGGCCCAATTGTGAAAGCATTACAAAAAACATGTACAAAAAATGTAACTTTATTAATTTTATTGAAAAAGGGGCCTATCAATATAAGTTATATTAAAGTGGTTTTTAATGACCCAAAGACCATAAAACATATTTCTTTAATCGTCAAACAGCATTTGGTACCTTTCAAACCGCGAAATTTGACATTTAAGTTTTGAACGCCTGCCGTTTCTAAACGGGCAGAGATATCAAAAAATGTTCAGAACAAAAATTGTAGAGAATAATGCTTTCTATAATATTATGTAGGTTTGGTTTTAACATCTCTACCCGTTTACTAAATAAATACGGAAAACTAAATTTCTCCATACAAAAAATAAAAGATCATTTTTTTTCTCGGAAACGGGCCCCGATATCAAAAAATGCCAAGAGATAAAAGTGTCTTAGAATCATCTAAGGACCCTAAATTTAAAATATGAACCCTTAATTCGGACTTTCGTTCCTATGTCCCTGATTTTCCGGATCGGGACCAGTGTGCGCCGTGAGGGACAGGACAGCTCGATCCCACAGCCGAAAAATGTTTGTTGTGATAAAAAGTAACGATTTTATATGTATTCAAAAAGATATGTTTATTTGAATACTCCTAAAAACGGTTAATGGTTACTTCACAATAACGATATTCATTAGAATTCTTCATTGAACTTTTTTCTGTTCCGTGAGTTGTTTCCGCGCGGAAGTCACCATTTAGTTCCAAAGAGTTGTTTGAAAACTCCGAACAAAATCATCCACCACCTTCCTAGCCTATTCCTAACTATATTGGGGTCGGCTTCCAGTTGAACCAGTTGCAGCTGAATATCAGTATTTTACATAGAGCGACTGCCTATCGGACCTCCACAACCCAGTGACTGGGTAATACGATACCCCATGGTATGACTGGTGGTCAGATTTTAGAGCTTCTGACTGTAAAGACTGTCAAATATCTACAATGATGGCCGGGACCAACGGCTTTACGTGCTTTCCGAGGCACGAAGAAAACTACAATCACAGATTGTTACCCATCCACAGACCGAACTCGGTAAGCGCGGCTTAACTCGAATGATCGGCCTGTACGGCTGTAATTATTTAGCCGCGAGCTTCTCAATAAGCCACGAGCGAACAAAATCATTCCACGGTAATAATTAAAGAGAAAACCATCGTGATCGAGAACATGGTGGTGACTGAATCCGGTTCCTTCATGTCGATATAACTTTTTTCGGATGCACATTTCAGTTTCGCCGTAGAACAATAAAATGATAAGACGGTTATGATCCTTCGATTAACATAGGTTCTAAGGTGCTACAAGGGTGGGGACGGTGTCAATACATTTTTGAACCTTGTTCTTTATGATTTTATAAATTTATATGGATCCTTTTTGGTGCATTTCATAATTTGAATCAGGAACTGTAAATCAAATTCGAGTAAAAGATGAAAATCAGCTGTCAATATTTTCCCTATAAAAACATACAACGCATTGAAGACATTATTAGTGCTACTGTTTCCCTACTACTGATTAAAACCAACGTTATTATGGAGCGGCGACGTCATTTAAGCAGGGAAGAAATGCTCAGAGCCGTGGGAATGATAGAAGCTGGTTCCCGGCAACGTACTGTGGCTTTAGCTCTGAATACAAGTCAGAGTGTTATCAGTCGACTTTGGACACGTTACCGAAGCACTGGTACCGTGGCTGAGCGCCATGGAGGACGGTATCGCTGCACCACACGGAGACAAGACCGATACATTCAAATCTTAACTCGAAGAGCTCCAACAATAACCGCCATGATGTTAGCCGTGAGGCTTCATCACTCTTCAGGGAACTTAATTAGCGACCAAACAGTCAGAAACCGCTTGCATGAAGTGAACCTTCATTCCCGAAGACCGCTACGGGTACCACCTATAGCAATGCACAATCGTAGGATTCGATATCAATGGGCTCTTGAACACAGAAATTGGGCAGAAGAACAATGGCGTTTCGTGTGCTTTTCTGATGAGTCTCGTTTTGGTATGAGACCGGATACAAGACGTATACGACACTGGAGAACCCCTGGACGCCAACAGCGATTAAAATCCTGCCAGGAAGTCCATCCTTATAGTGGTGGAACCATCATGGTATGGGCGGGTATTTGGATCGGCGGAAGAACTGAGTTGATTTGGATCAGAGGCAACCTCAACGCTCAAATTTATGCTGAGACGATTGTATCAGACGTCATCGTTCCTCTACAAGTGCAAATCGGTCCCTTATTTCAGTTAATGCATGATAATGCACGACCGCACACCGCAAGAGTTGTAAGACAGACTCTCGCCGCAGCTAACATCAATGTCCTGCCCTGGCCTGCTCAGTCGCCAGACTTGAACCCGATTGAGCATGCATGGGATATGCTACAGAGAAGAGCTCTGCCGAATATGGAGGGTATCCAGTCGCAAGAAGACCTTTTTTTGTTGTTGCAACGAACATGGGCGGCCATTCCACAGCGTGATTTGGATGAACTCATTTTGAGTATGCCAAACCGATGTTCTTGTGTTGTTAGTGTTCGCGGTAGAAACACGGATTATTAATTGTTTAAGTTACCCAATAAAATTTTAAAGAAAACTGTTATTTCAGTCTTTTTTTCGAACTTTAATGTTAGTGGTTCAAATGTCAAAAATCCCTTTATTAGGAAAATGGCAAATTTCTTTATGAATGCAAAGGTGACTTGGTTTATCGTTACTGTGACAAACGATAACACTTTATTTGATGAATCCTTAAAGAACATTTTAATTAATATCAATCAGGAGAAAAGTTATTGCAAAACTATATGTTGATCCCTAGACACTTTTGATGTGTGTATATACCTAATTGTTGTATTTATTTATGAAGTCTGAACAAGAATGTGCATATTCAAAGAAATTAGCAATTCTGCTTTTATCAAATCTACCGAGCATCAATTTCTTTGCATAAGACCATTTCATGGTCATTAGTGAAAATACGCACTCAACATACGCATTTGAAGGAGGTATGCTCAAAGCACGAGATACAACACTAAATAATGCGTTCAACTTTTGCTCAAAAAATCGGGACAAAATCGATAGGCCGTCGGGACGCGGGACAATGTCTTCGAAATCGGGACTGTCCTGGAAAAATCGGGACGGGTGGCAACTCTGGTCGAGGCTATGCTGCGGAGTGAGACAGAATAGGAAGCGGTCGCCTCCATCTGCGCAGCAATCATGCTAGCGAAGTAGGATGCAGGCGCCCTGAAGGAGAGGACAGGCTTCACTTCACAACCCAGCCACCCCAGGAGACACCCACGACATCGGATGCCTCGAGGAGATTCCTGCCACCGTAGGAACGGGCATGCGGACGGTGAGTATTGGATGACTCACCGTCCGTGCCCATGATCGGGCATGCATCGGACAGGGTGCTTGTGTATTTTATGCAATAATTATTATAAACATACGAGTATAATCGACCGCCAACAGTATCAGAGACATGAGATAATTTCGAAGTTAATCTAACAAAACGGCAAGGTCGTTCCAATGACGTTAGCACTACTGATATATTTTATGGTCGGACGACACGTCGACTACAATAACTACAATCTTGTGGCGTGGCCCTAGCTGCGAGGGAACAGCGCTGTTGCACTTATACGATAATGTAACGCCCCATAAACCTATAACTAACATAATTATAACCTATACGCTTGTAGTGGCACAGTGTTTATCACCTTATTACCAACGAAATAGTGCTCACAGTTACCAGAGAACCACCAACCACCATATTACCGTACCACCATACCATACCAGTTACCAGTACCAACCAAGTACCACGTTTTGAAGATCTCTGTTAAGGAAATAGTGAAGCAAGACGTACACTGGCGGAAATAAGAAAGCTTCGCTTTGGAAGCGATTTGTAAGCGCATGCAGAAGCTCCAGCACCCTGCGGATCTTCGCTTCAACCAACAGAACTTCGCAGACGGAACACGTGGCTAGGAATCTTCACTTGGCGACGGCGTTCGGCAGAAAGGACCGCGCTCCGCGCGCCACTCATATTTATACTTAGGCTCAAGAAATGTGTGGCTGCGCGCGGTGTCGTGCGCAGAACGTCGCCCCGCGGGCCCGCGCACCTGCGCACCTGCGCGCGTCTCTCAATCTACACATCGCATCGCCATTGGTGAAAATTATAAAGATTATGTTTAGTAATAGCTCTAAGTGTACTATTGTTTTTGTAGATATATGTAGCGTAATTTTAGACAATAAATATAGTGGATTATCTGACTTCAATCCTGAGTTTTATTTCACTCAACAACGAAGATACGGTTCAGTTAGCTACCCAACGCTAAAGTGGTGACCCCGAGAACTCCGAAAAACCCGAAAACCCCGAAAACTCCGAAAAGAAAACCGACAACACATCATGGACAACGCCAACGAAGATTTCAGCGATGCTCAGGGCAGCACAGTGATGAAGAACGACGTGGCATCTATCTCGCTACCTGCTAGACTACCACCATTCTGGCGCCAAAATCCACGACTATGGTTCGCGCAATTTGAAGCCGCCGTCGCTGCCAGCAAGATCAGTGAAGAGCAGAAATTCAACCTCGTCGTTCCACTACTCGGCAACAGCGACCTAGAACAGATCGGCGACATCATCCTGCATCCACCAAGCACCGGGAAATACAGCGCGCTCAAAGAGAGACTAATTTCAACGTACCAGGAGTCAGATCACAGGCAGTTACAAAAACTACTCAGCGGACTCGAGCTCGGCGACCTGAAACCAAGCCAGCTGCTGCGTAAGATGCGAGACCTCAGTGGAAAGCTACTGTCAGATGAAGCGTTGAAGGTTATGTGGCTCAACCAGCTGCCCGCCGTACTCTCAGTAAACACCGAATCGTCGCTCGAAGTGCTAGCTGCGATGGCAGACAAAATGATGGAACATTTCGAACCAGCGACAGTCGCCGCAGTCTCCGCATCAAGCCCTCCACCATCAAGTTCAGCAGTCAACGAGGGGCAGATAAATGCGATAACAGCTCTACAGATCAACATACTCACCAAACAAATAGAAAAACTATCACTCGAAGTCGCTGAACTCCGCAACCAACAACATTCGTCGCATCACCGTTCCCGTCAAAACTCTGCGCATCGTGGCCGCTTCCGCTCGCGTTCACATTCAAGACAGCGCACTGATAACGCCCGCAAGCCCGGAGATCCTGACTGGCTGTGCCGTTATCACTACCGGTTCGGCAATGGAGCACGAAAATGTGAATCGCCGTGTTCCTTCAAAAAGGAAAACTAGAACGTACATCGATAGTGGCGGGTCTCGATGTAAACCAAACCAACCGCCGCTTATGTGTAATCGACACCAAAACCAGGGAAAAATTTCTAGTCGACACGGGAGCTGACATATCAGTGCTAGCCGCACGAAACCAGAAATGTTCAAGACCGGCGGAGAATACAAGCTATAAACTGTACGCGGCAAACGGAACAGAGATTCGTACCTACGGAGAGCGCACACTCGAGCTCAACCTAGGCTTACGAAGAAGTTTTAAATGGACTTTCGTCGTCGCCAACGTGAAGACTTCAATACTGGGTGCCGACTTCCTAGTGCATCACAAACTGTTAGTCGACTTGCACCAAAGAAAACTCATCGACCGTGTAACGGAACTCAGCGTGAACGCCATCAAAATAAACAGCAAAGAAGAATCAATCCATGTCATCAACCGTGACCACACTCATCACGACCTATTAAAAAAATATCCGGATGTACTGCGACCAATGACACATAAAACTCCAGTCAAGCATGACGTCACACACCATATCGAGACAACTGGGCCGCCGATCTACTCGCGGCCGCGCCCTCTACCGCCCGACAAGTACAAAGCGGCTAAACTTGAGTTCGAGCGCATGATCGAGAGTGGAATATGCAAGCCGTCAAACAGTCCGTGGGCAAGTCCACTGCACATCGTGAAGAAAAAAGACGGATCACTACGAGTATGTGGTGATTACAGAAGACTCAACGCCGTCACAGTTCCAGACCGATATCCCATTCCACGAATTCAAGATTTCACATACCAACTTCACGGCAAGAAAATATACTCAAAACTCGATCTCAAAATGGCATACTTTTGGATTCCTATTTCAAAAGAAGACGCTCAGAAGACAGCGATTATAACACCGTTCGGACTCTTCGAATTTACCTGCATGACGTTTGGCCTAAGAAACTCCGGTCAAACCTTTCAACGTTTCATGCACGAGGTACTACGAGGACTAGATGACAACGTGTTCTGCTTCGTCGACGATCTGCTTGTCCACTCCAAAAACAAAGAAGAACACCAGCGCCACCTAGAGCAAGTGCTAGAACGACTAAACACCTACGGCGTCAGTCTCAACATCGACAAGTGTGAATTTGAAAAAGAAAAAATCGAGTTCCTCGGATACGAGGTATCAGCAGAAGGAATAAAACCCACACAAGAACGTATACAAGCCATAGTCAACTATCCGAAACCACAGACAGTTCAAGAACTAAGAAGATTTCTAGGAATGATAAACTTTTATCGCAGTTGTTTACCACATCAAGCCGAGCAACAACATGAACTAAATAAATACCTACACAATAGCAAGAAGAATGACAAGACTCCCATTCAATGGACAAAAGTAGCAGAAGAAGCCTTTGAGAAATGCCGACAAAGCATCCTCGAGGCAACAACATTGACTCATCCGATACCTAACGCGCCATTATGTTTATTCACCGACGCATCAAATACTAGCATCGGCGCCGTCCTACAACAAAAAGTTAACAACATCTGGAAACCACTGGCATTCTTCTCCAAAACCATGAGCGAGACGCAGCGACGATACAGCGTGTACGATCGCGAACTATTAGCTATGTACACCGCTGTTCAACATCTACGACGACTCATAGAGGGCAGTGACCTTATAATATACACCGATCACAAACCGCTTACTTACGCGCTGACAAGAACGCCAAGTAGCAGCGACACACCACGAAGAGAGAGACAGCTACACTACATCAGTCAGTTCTGCACGCAGATCAAATACGTGCACGGTGATAACAACGAAGCAGCCGACGCCTTATCACGCATCGAAGAAATCAACTTGTCACACTCCACAATCGACTACAACCTACTCGCCCAAGAGCAAGAAAATGATGATGAATTGAAGATCTGCATGTCCAACCCGAGTCTACAATTTGCCCGCATCACATTACCCGGAGGTGAACGACCCATCGTATGCGAAACATCAACTGGCAACATTCGTCCATACCTACCAGCGACTTATCGTATAGTAGCATTCAAAGCGCAACACGAATTAAGTCATCCCGGAGTGCGAACAACAAGGAAGATAATGTCAACAAAGTTCTTTTGGCCAAGTATGAACAGAGATGTTTGTTTGTGGGCCAAATCATGCATCGGTTGCCAGCGCGGTAAAGTTCATCGACACGTTATCAGTCCACTCGGCGAGTTTCAAAAATCATCGCGTTTCGAACACATTCACATCGACATCGTGGGACCACTGCCACCATCTAATGACTACAGATACCTAGTCACGATGATCGATCGCTGCACTAAATGGCCGGAAGCGATTCCTATCCGTGACGTCACCGCCGACACTGTGGCTAAGGCATTATACGAGGGATGGATATCGCGATTTGGCTGTCCGCTACGTGTAACGACGGATCAAGGAAGGCAATTCGAATCGTCGTTATTCAACGCCCTAATGAAGAAGTTTGGCATCACGAGGATACGAACTACTGCATACCACCGCGCGCGTCTCTCAATCTACACATCGCATCGCCATTGGTGAAAATTATAAAGATTATGTTTAGTAATAGCTCTAAGTGTACTATTGTTTTTGTAGATATATGTGGCGTAATTTTAGACAATAAATATAGTGGATTATTTGACTTCAATCCTGAGTTTTATTTCACTCAACAACGAAGATACGGTTCAGTTAGCTACCCAACGCTAAACGCTAATAAATAACGCTCTAAATTCAACTAAAGTTCGAAAAAAAGCACCGCGCTTTAAAAGCTCTGACATTATTGTTATGAATGCATTTCATCTATTTCGGGCGCTTTTTTAACGCGCATAAAAAAACACTCGTGTGAATGGGCTTTTCGGAATAAATCAACATTAGTGAAGAATGATGAAACTTCATTAACGAATTTAGCTAATTTAAATAAAACAACTGAACACATTGATTTGGGTTATTTTAAACCGACTTCTTGTTGAACAAGGTTCAATCGTGAAACGAAGTGGATAAAATAACGCCGAAATAATTAAAAATAATAAGAGATATTAATATTATAATTATTTCTGAACGAAACTGTCACTATCAAAAAAATGAAAATGAAAATGACATAGCGTTCGCAGCTGTCAAATCAAATGTCGTCAAAAGTTCGAAGGTTCGGTTCGTGATTTGCACTAATTCGTAATAATTGACCGATAAATAATAATCTAAATACAAAACGGATTATGAATTTGAAAAATAGTAAATTAGCTTAGTTTCAGAACAGTTTTCATTCATCACTTATTTCATTATTTCAAGATTCACTCCGTAGATACAAGCACGTAACCAATTGTGTATTTGTTGTTTTTTTGTTACATACAATTTTATTCTAATATTATTTAAAGAGTTTGGTTGTTATTTTGTTGTTTAATAAGTTTGTTTGTTTTTCATTAATTATTAATTGCTAATTATGGTAGAATTCAAAGGACTGTTGATATGCGTGCCTCTTTACACTGTTGGGTAAGTAAGTCATTTTTACTTTTTAATATATTTTTTTCTACTATATACAATGGCAAAGGTAAAAAAAATGTAGTTCATCGTACTAAAACCTGTTTTCAATATTTAAATCTTGTTTACATATTTTATAATGAAGTGAAAGGTGAAAGCCTGACTAAAAGAAAGTTAGTTATTGCAGTGCCCTAATTATTTTTTGGCAGTAAAGTCTATTACACATTTCTTTCATAAATTACTGCTGTATGCCTTTCTTAGTACATAGATTAACTCACGACTTATTCCTAAAGGGGTAGGCAGGAATTATAGAACATCACACAACAACCCATTAAATACATATTATACTTCTTTTCCTATGTTAATCAAGTATGTAGTATATTTAATGTAGTATGTGTCTTTGTCTTTTTAACCGACTTCTAAAAGGAGGAGGTTCTTAATTTGATTTTTATGTTGTACACCATTTACTCCGAGATATCTGCTCTGATTTGTGTGATTTGTTTTGTACAATGCAGTATTAATATGTCATTTGTCCCATTCAAAATTTTAATCATTTTGGTTCAGTAGTTTTTATTTTATGAGCATTTTTTTTCATAAACCTTTAGGTGTCTTTTAATGTGCAATTAAAAATAATGATTAATTTTCATGAAATTACCGTAATTCTTTTTTTTAGAGCCCAAATATTATGTAATTTAAATAAATAGTTTTGCATACTAGAATGTCCTAAAGACTTGGGACACTCATTATTGATAGATAAATACAAAAACAAAGAAATCTGTACACCTATAATAAATTAATCAGACTGATTGTATTTAGTATATTTATCAGTTACTAATTATTTTATCTTAATTCGAGCACAATTTATTAGTAATAAAGTCCAGTGGAAAATTTTAATTTTTCTTTATCTCGTAATAAGATAGTATTGATAATTATAATGTTAATTTATCAATTCAAACAATAGCACTCATTGTCCAAGTGATGAATTATTTTTTTTTGTGCTTGTTTCCAGCAGCTTCTCATGTGGGTATGATGAGAGTTAAACCACTGGATGACGTAATCTATACTAATATGTATAATATAATGTTGAACAGTTTGATCAAAATCAAAGCATTTATTTCAAGTAGGCTATTACAGGCACTTTTGAATTGTCAAAACACAAAAATAAACTTTGATTTATATTAATAATTATATAGTCCTGTCCAACCCGCACTTGGCCCACGTGGTGGATTATGGCCCACTCCCTGTGTGCTGTGGAGGCCTGTACGGTATGGAACGTGTCGGCACTGTTGTGTGCGGATAGGGCTTAAATCTATTTTTTTTTTATTTTTTTATTCCACAACTATCACACAACGCCATCTAGTCCCAAGCTAAGCAGAGCTTGTGTTATGGGTACTAGACAACTGATAAACATACTTACATATTTCTAAATACATACATATTATAGATAAATGACACCCAGACACAGAACAAATGATCGTGCTCATCACACAAACATTTGTCCTGGGTGGGAATCGAACCCACGACCTCCGGCATAGCAGTCAGGGTCACTAACCACTAGACCAACAGGCCAGTCAATTTTGTGCGACCACTGCCCTTGAAATTTTGACAGCTGTCATTTGAACGCGATTCTCCCTACGGTTGAAAAGTATTACTTTCGACGCGCTCTTCAGGCAACTTAAGACCTACAATCGGAGAAAGAGTAATGAAAAATATTTTAACGCCCATTTAAAAAAAAGTGTCATGGGTCAGATAAGTTTTTTTATTAATTGATATCTTTTATAATTTCCAGGGTGCTTATCTTAGGTGCCTCAATTTCAGCCAGCTTATTCGTGTTCCACATAGCCGTGGTGCCTCTCATCTTCAAATACTCCAAGGCGTTTAGAAGAACCCTCATATTCGCTAATTTTGGTAAGATATTCTTCACAAAACATTTTTATAAGTGTATTTTAGCTAGCTTAGCTCGATGGAACTTCGAAATTGCACCTTATTAACATAGTCTTAGTATTCATTTTCGTACGTATGCGACTTTGAACAGCTTTGCCTATCGAACGTCCACAACCACAGTAACTGGGCAATACGATACCCCATGGTAAGACTGGTTGTCAGACTTATGTGCTTATGACTTAAGGACTTTACTCATGGCGCGACGCGATACATAATTGCATCGATTGACGATATCGGTCAGATATCACACAATGATCCGGCTGAAGAAAATGTATGGACAATCGCTAGTGTTTGCTAATGGAGTCGCACTTGACGATATCGCTCACAGATCTGCTCGATATCGAATTGCATGAACGTACTAATGGCAATGCACATGATTCTGTGTTCGAAATTCGATGCGCAACTATACTCGTCTCTGGCGACATCTTTTGTCTTTGGTTTGCAGCGCCTTTATGTCGTAGTAGATATGAGCGCCGATGGTCAATCTGTCGGCGGCGGCGCGCCGACTTTTTGAAGTCGGCGGCGGTGGCGTCGGCGGCGCGGCGCTTTATTTAACTTTTTTAATTTAATAGAACAAATAAAACAATGTTTTACGTATAATGAAGATTTATTATAATTTTGACAAGACAAATTTAATTGGCAAGATAAACTAAAAAAAGAGAAAACCAAATTAACATTAAAATTGTGTGTTATTTAGTCAGTTATCTGCAAACCAACAGGAAATTAGGAAATATGAAACTGCATTAATAACGTTATTATAAAAAAAAACTATTAAATAATCAAAAAAGACAGTATCTTTACATCTGAAAGTCAAAGTCCGGAAAACGTCCACTGCTGAATATAGGCCTCCCCCTTAGACCGCCACGCCGAACGACAATTCGCCACTTGCATCCATCGGTTGCCCGCGACCCTCACGATGTCGTCGGTCCACTTGGGAGGCCTGCCTACGCTGCGTCTTCCGGTCCGTAGTCGCCACTCGAGAACTTTTCTTCCCCATCGGTAGTCAGTTCTACGAGCGATGTGGTCTGCCCATTGCCACTTCAACTTGCAAATTTTATGAACTATGTCGGTGACTCTGGTTGGTGAGGAGCTCGTAGCTAAATAAATACAGCCGCACACGCTTGCCGAGGTTGGTCTGTGAATGTGTGAGCATCTGTCATAGCGAGTTTCCTCCGTGCCTCGGAAAGCACGTAAAGCCGTTGGTCCCGGCTGTCATTTGTAGATCTTTGACAACCAGTCTTACCATGGGGTATGATATTGCACAAAAACAACACCCTTGTCTTAAGACACTGTGGGATCCTCGATGAGAAGATATCGCGTAGCTTCCCAAACGCTCGCGTTCGTGAACAGTTTCGGAGAAATAACGTCGGCCTGTCTCACGCCTTTCTGCAACTGGATTGGTTTCGTGCTGTCTTCCTGAAGTCGGATGGACATGGTGGCGTTCCTATACAAACACTTCAACACTTCGATATACCTATAGTCGATATGACATAGCTGGAGGGACTGCAATACTGCCCAGGTGGTCTAACATGAACTCTTAAAGCGTGAGTCTTTAGGCTGGAAGAAGGACATGGCGCTAGACGACTTGTATAGCTCTGTCTCTTTCTCACAGCCTAAACTGGATCGCGTTAAGAGCTCGTGGTGATGGCCCAGGTTTCGATTGAATCGAAGGCTTTTTCATAGTCCACAAACCCTAAACATAATGGCCGATTCTACTCCTCTGTTTTCTGTATAATCTGGCGGCGCGTGTGTATGTGGTCTATAGTTCTAAAACCTTTTCGGAAACCGGCTTTGGAGGCTGGAAGTCATCAAACCTGCGTTCGAGACGGTTCGTAATGACTCTTGAGAACATCTTGTATACACGGCTCAGAAGTGAGATTGGCCTGTAGTTCTTCAAAAAGGGTGTTTTATAAACGTCTACGTCTAGTGCCGCCATTTTGCCATTTATTATCGTGCGTTCGGTTTGGTCAGCGTGTTAGATTAAACTGAACGCCGCCGCCCACTCGAGTTCGGCGCGCCGGCGCCTGGGGACGGCGGCGGCGGCGCGGTGGGAATCACGGCGGCGGCGGCGCGCCGGCGCGGCGCTCATATCTATGTCGTAGTAGTAAGGTGGATTTTTGAAGTGCACGGTCGAATTGCATCGCATCACTCCAAAATACGTGCGACTTAAATCGGCAATCGACTCGATATCGCACGAGTCCCTAACAGTGACCTGTCAAAGATCTACAAATGGCAGCCGGGACCAACGGCTTTACGTGCTTTCTGAGGCACGGAGGAAACTCGCTATGACAGATGGTCACCCATCCACAGACCAACTTCGGCAAGCACGGCTTAAACCGGAAGATGTGCGGCTGTAATTATTTAGCCACGAGCTCCTCAAAAAAAAACAAAAAAAAAAGATACGTGTCCATTATTTTTCAGAACTCTTACTAATGGAGTAATGGCCAATGGCCTAATTATTTGCAAATGATTGATGCTGTCATACCTATTTCAGTACAATGGCCGCTACACACAGATTTCGAAGAGCCAGCTTCGGCAGGTATAGATGGCGCGCGCAACCTTAGTGTCGAGTATGAGTCCAAAGTGGACAAATGCAGGGTTAAAATTGGTAAGTTTTCCTTTTTTTTTCATTTGGATTTATTGTGGTTTTATTATTGGGTCAGAGTTAATTTAGCTGGGAACCCCATTGGTCTCTGGCATTTTTTTAGACTTAGATGAATATTTGTAGAAAGAAGTGAAGTTTTCAGTGACTGAGCTTTCGACTGCTGCCTAGCGTCTCGTGGGTTCGATCCCCGCTCGATACAAATATTTGTATGATCTACAAGTACTTAGTTGTTCCGAGTCTGAGTGTTGGTGTATGTGAGTACCTACGTTTCTATGTTCGCAAACGCACCCACGACTCAGAAGAAAATTCTAGTGTGGGCCCAAGTTAAAAAATCTCTGGAAGCACTATTAAATTATATGAATATGAATAAAATAAAACTACTTTGAAGTCGATAAGTTTTTAGTGGGTACAGGCGACAAACGAAAAATCCGGGCATCGAAATCGTGCAACACACATTTAAAAATACCCGAGTACCTGAGAACCTCCTCCTTCTTTAAATGTGGTTAATTATTGATTAGTTCGTCTTTTTTTCCAGGTATTTGGCACATACTACCAAAGACAGCGTATGAAAGATTGAAAGGTAACTTCGATTCTCATATCGACAAGGAAGAATTGAATAGAATACTAGATGAAGAACTAGCCACGTCAAAGTCGCCTGTAGTCCTATATTGTCATGGTAAGGAAGAATTTTTCTACACTAATAATATTATACACCGTGACTTTTGGTCAAAGTGGTCCACTTAATGTACCGACCTAAAATACCTCTAGGCGAGTTTATTATTTTTTTAATCGTTAATAATATTTTTTATTATTAATAAATAGGTACATTAGAAATATGAAACACCCTGTTAAAATGTTTGCGTATCAAGCTGTAGAGTATACCTACCCAGCGCAATAGTCGGGCAGATCATTTCATCTCCATTTTCTATGAAACAAGGGTGTTTCTAACTACGCCTTGCGTCATAATAACGAATTAAAATTTAATTTTTTCAAATCTCTTAAATACCTATTTTTATTATAAACGTGTTCTAGTCATTGGATACATGAACTGGGCTGCCTTTGTAAGACGACTAAAAAGTCACGGTGTATAGTGCCCGCGACTTCGTTCGCGTGGATGTCGGAACTCAACAATGTATTTTTTATTAAAATATAGGTTTTTTTTCTAAAATAATAGTTTCTCTAAAATAATAGTAGTCGTCTGTCTGTTTGTAATGGGTAATCTCTGAAATGACTGGGCTGATTTTGACGGGACTTTTATTGGCAGGTAGCTGATGTAATAAGGAGTAACTTAGACTACTTTCACTTCAGAAAAAATACATTTTTAAGTTCCGACATCCATGCGAACGAAGTCGCGGGCACAGCTAGTAGATTATAGAGAGGAAATGTTTGATTGTTTGTATTGAATAGTCTCCGATTGAAACCAATTGAAAGCTGCTTTGGTCCTGAGAGTCATAGGCTATAAGGGGGGGGGGGGTCCGAAACCACTAGCAAAACTTTATTATAAAGTACGATTATTAATTCCAGTCAGTAAAATGACATTTGTACATGAATTAAATGTACTAAATTTCTTTGTATCATTATCATGTATTACTGAACGTTAACGCATGCGTCGCGAATTTCAATCTACTGATTGAACTTGCGGCCTTCAGATTCAGGTCAAACGACGCTTCTATCAATCGAGCGACCGAGGCCAGGTCGCAGGTTCAAATCTTGCTCGAGATTCGAAATTTTCTTTAAAATAATAATTTAAAATATTATATGCCTACAATAATGTCTGTATACATAAATGTAATAAAAAAAGAAGAAACTGGCTGACTTATGAATGAAATGTTGCACAAACTTTCTTTATGACGTAAGTGTGCATTAAGAATAGATTTTAGGAAATTCAGCTCCCAAGGGGGTTAAAATTACTTTGTTTGAAAATGATTTTATACTTCTTCCGGTTTACTTGAAAGTTCGAATGTAGACTTATATCAACGAAATTGATAAAATATGTGTTTCAAGATTTTTTGAAATTCCAACCCCAAAGTGATAATAGAAAATCACAGCGGACGAAGTCGCGGGCGGAGTGCTAATACTTTATGAAGGGACTAAAAAAATTAAGCGTGACGAAAAATCTTTCAAATTCATCATGCATTTACTAATTTCAGGTAATTCCAACTCCCGGGCGGCGACGCATAGGATTGAATTATACAAGTTCTTCCAGAAAATGGAGTTTCACACCATTACCTTTGATTATAGAGGTATGTTAGCTATAGATGGAAAACTAACGGTAGGCCCAACCCCACTTGGTTCGCAACCACCATTCACATGGTGACAGACCGACAGACAAGACATACAGCCAAGTTTTAGTAACAGGGTCCCGTTTTACCCTTTACGTACAGAATCCTCAAGCCAACATAAGGGGTATAAAAAAAACTATCGTGCACTTTGAAATATTTTTCCTTTCATCTCCACGTCTCCTTACTGATGTTCAGCTGCTGTCTGTTTCCAGGGTATGGAGACTCCACGAACCTTCGTCCGACTGAGGCGGGTGTGGTGGAAGACGCGCTGGTGGTCTACGAGTGGCTGTACACCACTCTCAACGGGAACAAGAACATATTCGTGTGGGGACACTCTTTAGGTAAGACACACTTAGTGGGGACACTTATGTATTTGTGTGGGGACACTCATGTATACGTGTGGGGACACTCATATATACGTGTGGGGACACTCATGTATACGAATGGGTACACCGATATATTTAACAAAAATGTAAAGTTTTTATTTATACGCAGTAACGCCTGAGTCGCGTGTATGAGTGGGATTCGAAGCCACGTCCTCTGAATAAGTACTCCAGACGCCTTAACAATTACGCTACCGCAACACACTCGTTGAAGCTGAATCTTTCATTCCCTTGTTTTACGCAACGTTACCGCAGCTGCAGCGGGGTCGCGGGACTGTCTCATCAGGATGCTATGACCCTGGAACGTAACACGGCTACTGAAGGATCATCGTGGATTTTAGTCAGTACAAGTCTGACAGTCCTTCCCGTCCCACTCTGGGTGGGGGATGCTTTCATTTGTTGTTTTTTTTCTGCAGCAACAGAATTTTTCTTTCTTAAAAAATCTTGAAAAAAATTGTAGAGGCACTGAAATCAAAAGTAAACATTGAATGATCTATTATTTCTTGTTAAAAGCAATTGGCAAACATTTATTTTTGTGTCTTGGTATCATTGAATAAGTGGCAACACTGTTTTATGTTTCAAAAACGAAATGTCTCCAATTTTGGTTTGTGTTATGCATGCAAGGAATATAGCTTCATTATGACTGGCCTGTTGGTCTAGCGGTTAGTGACCCTGACTGCTATGCCGGAGGTCGTGGGTATGATTCCCACCCAGGAAAAATGTTTGTGTGATGGGGAGCACGATCATTTGTTCTGTGTCTGGGTGTAATTTATCTATAATATGTATGTATTTAGAAATATATAAGTATGTTTATCAGTTGTCTAGTATAACACAAGCTCTGCTTAGCTTGGGACTAGATGGCGTACTGTGATACTCATGGAATATTATTATGTACTTATTTAATTTTAAAGTGAACGCCTTTTCTCACTTCTTCTTTTTTTTCTTCTTCTTTATCCAACTTCTTTTATTTCTTCATTACAGGTACAGCAATCTCATCGCACCTGCTAGGTAACTTGCAGGAGTTGTCAGTACGTCTACTGGACCGCCCTGCTCCGCTCCCGCCGCCCAGAGGACTGATACTTGAAGCACCCTTCAATAACTTGGCTGATGAAGTTGCTAAACATCCTTTGTCGAGGGTAAGTGATCTTTTATTTTTTAAGGTATATTATTATTTTATTTATATTACTAGCTGTGCCCGCGACTTCGTTCGCGTGGATGTCGGAATTTAACAATGTATTTTTTAGTTAGGTACTCTACTCTACTCACACTACTCTTCTCTACTCTACTCCACTCCAAACCACTCCACTCCACTCCACTCCAATCCACTCCACTCCTCTCCACTCCACTCCACTTCACTCCACTCCACTCCAATCCCCTCCCCTCCACTTCACTCGACTCCCCTCCCCTCCCCTCCACTCCACTCCAACCTACCCCACTCGGTGTGAACTGACCGTAGTTTTACTTCTGGAACACTAAATTCAAATATCTTTTGATAGACTGAACCGATTTCAATGAAACAAAAACTAAATGTTACTCCAAGTTACGGTCAGTCGTTGTGTATTAAAGTTATCTACATAGCTTTCGTACATTTTACGTGATGCCCGCACAAATAAACATACAAACAGACATACAGGCAAACAGACAAAAATTCTAAAAATGCTAGAAATGGGTTCTATTGGTTGTCCTTTAACACCCTGGCTATATTTTTTGAGTTTATTTTAATGTACAAAAATTACTTTTCTACAGTTTTATTAAATGTATAGATAGATATAGATTGCATGTAGGGTAAGGATGAGTCGCACAGGCCGACCTTCCGGGTTAAGCCGGGCTTCTGTCACAGCGAGTTTTCTCCGTGCCTCGGAAAGCACGTAAAGCCGTTCGTCATTTGTAGATCCTTGGCAGTCGTTACTGTTAGTCAGAAGCTCTAAAGTCTGACAACCAGTCTTACCAACGGGTATCATATTACCCAGTTACGTGGAGGTCCGACAGGCAATCGCTCCATGTAAAATACTGATATCCAGCTGCATCTGGTTTGCCTGGAAGCCGACCCCAATATATTTGGGAAATGGCTTTTTGTTATAACATACAACATCATTTTTGTTTATGCTAAACCCGATACATCTGTCCAATATTTTTGTGTAAAGAATCTATGTACAAAATTTTAAAACCGTATCATAAAAAATCACAAAGTTGTAAGCTTGGTTGTCCGTTCAAAAACATGCTCATTCCGCGGTACACCCGCGTAAACCGCGTCTACTGTGTTATACACTCGTGATAATAGTTTGGCAATAGGTACCTAACCGTACGGTGATTTTATTGTAATTAACTGGTAATAAAATTTAATTAAAATATTTTAGAAAAAAAAAATAACATGGTGTAAAAATTACTGGAATCGAATCAGTTACTGATTCTGAACAAACTATATTCAGGTTTCGCATATACTAAAAATAATGTTGTATAAATTGCTGGTCATAATTTAAAATGGCGAATGGATTCTAAAATAATATAGGTAATATACATTTGAGAAGTTACGTTAAAGTTCTATTTAAAAGAGAGCGAGCTTATTGCCATCAGCCGAGCACGAATCCAAAAACTTAGACTGCAACTGAAGAATTACTGATGGAAAAACCCTAATAACACTCCCCGACCTAGGAATCCAACTCAGGACCTCTTGTTCATGAGTCGAGCTTGCAACTACTGTCACAAGTACCAAGTATTTTTAATCAATTAACCTTTTCTTTCAAGAGCAGTGGTGACCCTGTATTATCGGCCCCGACTTACGAGCTATAAATCATGGGTTCGAACCCAACCAGGCGCATTACTTTGTGTAATATATTTCATCACCACTGCTCTCAAAACGGTGAAGGAAAACATCGTGAGGAAACCGGCATGTTCTAGAACCAAAAATTTGAAGACATGTGACATCCCACCCGCACTGGGCCCGCGTGGATTATGGCCCACTCCTCTCAGAAGAGGCCTGTGTCCCAGCAGTGGGAATATTTATGACCCGATGATGATGATGATGAACTTTTTCATCTTCCACAGCTAGTAACATGGCTGCCATACTACGACTACACATTCGTGGAGCCTTTTCGCTCGAACAACGAGCAGACATTCAAGTCTGACGAGTACCTGACGAAGGTGAAATCTCTGCCGATACTCATATTACACGCCAAGGACGATGTTGTAGTGCCTTTCATTGTTGGACTTAGGGTAAGTGATTATTACAAGCTTTTAATTTGACTTGGCCTGTTGGTCTAGTGGTTAGTGACCCTGACTGCTATGCCGGAGGTCGTGGGTTCAATCCCCACCCAGGACAAATGTTTGTGTGATGAGCACGATCATTTGTTCTGTGTCTGGGTGTAATTTATCTATAATATGATGTATTTAGAAACATATAAGTATGTTTATCAGTTGTCTAGTACCCATAACACAAGCTCTGCTTAGCTTGGGACTAGATGGCGTTGTGTGATAATTGTGGAATATTATTGTCTGTCTGTGAACGAATCTTGCAAATTAGCATTACTATTTGATTTTATGGGTCAAGTGTACACGATGGACTGCCTGCAGTATTGTCTCCTTTTTTCGAAAATCCATCCAAAGGTTGTCTTGAAAAGATCACTTTTAGCGACAAGGTCTTGTCGCTAAAAGCGATCTTTTCAAGACATTGTGCGTTGTCCATTGTGCATCACCCTATTTTCAAGATTGATTTGTAACAAACCTAATTTCACGATCTTGCGTTTGTTTCATTGGGGTTTAAAATCACTAAATGAGTACTACCGCCTTGGATGGAGAATAAATCTGATAGTTGAAGGCTCATTTGATGATTTTACCACGAAGTTAGAAAGTTGAGGACGCCGTGGCACCTCTCCAGCCATTCCTCAAAGAGGGGTTTTACCGCCGCGAATGCGTACCCTTATGTTTTACCGCCGCGAATGCGTGCCCTCATGTTTTACCGCCGTGAATGCGTGCCCTCATGTTTTACCGCCGCGAATGCGTACCCTTATGTTTTACCGCCGCGAATGCGTGCCCTCATGTTTTACCGCCGTGAATGCGTGCCCTCATGTTTTACCGCCGCGAATGCGTGCCCTCATGTTTTACCGCCGCGAATGCGTGCCCTCATGTTTTACCGCCGCGAATGCGTACCCTCATGTTTTACCGCCGCGAATGCGTGCCCTCATGGCGCGCACACAGTCTTGCGTTGACAAATTAATTTTTAATTACCAATGAAAATACCTTCCTCTCCCTCCAGCTATACAGATCAGTACTCCAGTCCCGCAGCGACTCAGACGCTCCAGTGAAGTTGCACGCGTACCCCAGTGATCATGATTTAGGACACAAGTGGATCTGTCACGCATCCGACCTACCCGACGTTATCACGTGAGTTACTTTTATTACTTTAAAACACAGAATACTTAATAGTACTACGTACAGAAGTGTCACTTCCCAAAAACAAACAAATGTAAAATCTTTGCTCGAGAGAATAAAGTAAAAATATGTACGCCACTACACATACTACAAGCACATACGCGGGCGCACCGTGGACGGGGCTACACCGCGGAGTGTGCCAGGCCTGTTTAGAATTAATACGGAACCATAAAAACGAGCGAACTGAATATCCTTGAAGATGTTGAACTAAGGGAGCTTCCCCATGAGGCAATTAGTACGATTTGCAATTTCGACTGACTAAAAATGAAAATCGTCCTTGCTACTACAACATAATGATGCAATGAGAAGTTTCACGCAAACTTCGGCTCAGATGGCGTAACTAGCGCATGATGTCATTTACTGTATGATTAATTTGACATACACTCATCATCATCTGCCTAGCCTTTTCCCAACTATATTGGGGTCGGCTTCCAGTCAAACCAGATTCAGCTGAATATCTGTATTTTACATGGAGCGACTGCCTATCGGACCTCCACAACCCAGTAACTGGGTAATACGATACCCCATTGTAAGACTGGTTGTCAGACTTTTTAAAGCTTCTGACTAACAGTAACGACTGTCAAAGATCTACAAATGACAGTCGGGACCAACGGCTTTACGTGCTTTCCGAGGCACGGAGGAAACTCACTATGACAGATGGTCACCCATCCACAGACCAACCTCGGCAAGCGCGGCTTAACCCGGAGGATCGGCCTGTGCGGCTGTTATTATTAAGCCACGAGCTCCTCAATTTGACATACACTACACCACAGATAATATAACTAAACACTCGAAGCTACACTTGAACGTTGTTTACGTTATGCGCTTGTAGCGCCACTGATGGCTAAAACTCGCAGTGAAACTCCCTATTCGACTAAGTTGCGTCGTCGTGGCGAGCGTGTTTTTTTTCATCTACCCGTAGACAACTGCGCGTTTTATGTCATATATTATGTCATAGTGGTAAGGTTGATTTTCACTTGTATAGTTGGAATCGGTCCAATTTTCACTGGTCCAATTGTGTCGTATCGCGACCTGGGGAAGCTCCCTTACTTAGAAACCCTGTAGATACCCTGTACCGCATTCAATAATACTTTAAAAATTAAAATAAAAACCGTTGGCCCAAAGTTTATTTTTAGTGACTGGGCAACGCAAGGTATTAGAAAAAGTAGGGAACGATTGTTTGAGCTGTACGGCCTTAAGCCTTTTATTAACTCGGAAACATTTAATAGATATGTTGCTACTTACTCCAAAATTTTCAAAAACACTTGTAAGGTGGCTAAATCCATCTTCATTAGCAAGAAGATTAAATCAGCAGATAATAAGATAAAAACAGTTGGGAAAATAATAAACAATGAAACCAACAGAAATAAAAAACGTAGTAACAATTTGATACTAGATACCTCACGTGGTCTCATAAGCTCAGATCAAGAAATTGCTGAAGAATTTGTAAATTTCTTTACCAGTATCCCACTTAAAACAACTGAAACTTTAAATTCATCTCCCTTGCTTTCTATTGACTTATTAAAAGCGAACGTTTCAGTCTGCCCAAATGAATTTAAATTTAAGCATATAAACCCCCTAGCCGTCATAAAAGCTTACAAGCAAATCAAGATCAAATTAACTGAAGATATATGGGGTATGTCTGTCAAAGTTTGTACTTCAATTATTGAGACTGTAGCACCGTATTTAGCTTTGATATTTAATTTGTGCGTGGATCAAGGTGTCTTCCCAGATCTAATGAAATACAGCAAAGTAGTACCGCTTTTTAAAACCGGGGATAGTAAAGACACCAACAATTATAGGCCTGTATCCGTGTTGCCGGTTTTCAGCAAGGTGTTTGAAAAAGTTATGCTTGATCAGATGCTCAATCATTTTAACATCAATAAAATATTAAACGAGCAGCAGTATGGTTTCACCAAAGGACGTTGTACAACTGACGCCGGTGTTACCTTATTAAAACACATATATGCTGCGTGGGAAGATGCTCAAGATGCCATAGGAATTTTCTGTGATCTCTCGAAGGCATTTGATTGTGTAAATCATGAAACCTTGCTCTTAAAACTTGAGCATTATGGCCTAAGTAAAGTCGCGCTTAATTTAGTGAGATCTTATTTAAATGATAGACAACAACAAGTACAAATAAATGGTGTCACTTCAAAGGGTGTACGGGTAGAAATGGGCGTACCACAAGGCTCCATATTGGGCCCTTTCCTCTTTTTAGTTTATATCAACGATCTACCCCATTTGTTCAAAAATCAACCTGAAATGGTATTGTTTGCTGACGATACTTCTTTGATATTTAAGATAAATAGACGTGCCACACACCTTGACGACGTAAATAGCGCCCTACTGCAGGTGCAAAAGTGGTTCACTGCTAATAATTTAGTATTAAATGGGAAGAAAACAAAGTGCATAAGATTTTCTCTACCGAATGTCAAAAGTAATGATAGTGACATTGTATTGAACCAAGAGAAACTAGAATTTGTCGATAAAACGGTTTTCCTAGGAATCACCCTTGACTCAAGGCTACAATGGAGTCCTCATTTAACATCTCTTGCAGGACGGCTAAGTTCAGCAGCATAAGCGGTTAGAAAAATCCGCCAACTTACTGATATAGATACCGCGAGGCTAGTCTATTTTAGTTATTTTCATAGTATTATGTCATACGGTATTTTGCTATGGGGACGCGCTGCAGACATCGAGTCCATATTTATTCTGCAGAAAAGAGCTATCAGAGCCATATATAATCTATGTAGGCGCGATTCTCTACGGGAATTGTTTAAGGATATCAACATCATGACAGTACCTTGTCAATACATATACGAAAACATCATGTACGTTAGAAAAAATCTGCATCTATTTAGTAAAAGAGGTGATAGACACAACTATAATACTAGAAATAGGGGCCAATTAGTTCAGCCAGGTTTCAGGCTAGCTAAAGTTGACACATCTTTCATGGGGTACTGTCTAAAATGTTACAATAAGATACCTCCTCACATAATAGAACTGAATGAAACAAAATTCAAATCATGTATAAAACGCACACTATGTAGGCAAGCATATTACAAGTTGGAGGATTATATTAATGATAAAAATGCTTGGCTTAATGCTGGTCCTGCTCCACAACAATAGGGTTATTAATTAGGTAGCACGCATAATTATTGAGGAAGCTGCAGAAGACTGTAATATTATCTTTGCATTGTATCGATTCAATTTCTTAGTATTATATAATTTTATTGCACATGTGTGAGTACTATGTACTAATTAGTATTGACTCGATTTTGCCCTGGTGGTTGAGAGAATGTCATGCTCACTCAAATGTCTCGCTGATGGTGGCACGTGTGTCGGATCATTTAGCTCCCTTCAAAATGGTTGAGCTGATTGGTGCTGATACGTGTGTCATGCTCGTGAACGGGCGCTGTCAGTTGGGACTGGTCATCTCTTAGCTCCCACGGTTTTTATTTTAATTATTAATTCTTTTATTTCTGAATTGTCTCTTTTTTATTTATTTTACTGTGGACACTTTTAACTTGCTACATCGTTCTCACAAAGTGCACCATCTCAAAATGAATGATGTAACAAAGGATTTGTAATACACTTCTCATCAAAAAAATCGAAACACTTTCGTTTTTATTGTTTTTGTCCTAATTTTTTACAAAAGAGAATTAATTCCATGAAAAAAAAACATTACTGTGTAGCTGGCAGTTTGGTCATTACAGTAAAAAGAAAAAAATCAAAATTCGAAATAATTTCATTTGTTTATCCTATAAATGAAATTAATCACTGTTTTGAGACAAATGTGTATTTAGGGTTGGAGTACGTTTCTCGTTTAAAAACTAAAAATTAGCGCCTGTCTTTAAACTTTCTGTTTCTTATTTCATTTACTGTGACTTTGGGACGTCTGAAAAAACTTTTTTTTCTAAAACATATGGATACTTCGCCCGCAGAAGCCGCCCAAGTGGTGGCATTGCTGGATTCTGGACTTAGTCAGCGTGTTGTGGCTGCAAGATTGCATCTAAGCTTATCATCTGTTCATAGAGTCTACAAACGCTATCGGGAGACTGGTTCGTTCACGCGCCGTTCAGGATCTGGCAGGAATCGGGTCACTTCTGAGCGAGATGATCGATTTATTGTAACAACTTCTTTACGAAATCGACGCCTTAACGCTTTTCAACTGCAGCAGCAGCTTCGCGTTGTACGAAGAGTAGCTGTAAGTGACTCTACAATAAGAAGAAGGTTGAAGGAACGCGGATTGGCACCGCATAAGCCAGCGAATGGGCCGAAATTAACTGCAGACCATCGAAGAGCGCGCCTTAACTTTGCACGCGAGCACCTAACTTGGTCATACCTTCAGTGGAGCAAAGTACTGTTTTCTGATGAGTGTAAAATTATGCTGTATGGTAACGACGGAAGGAACAAGGTCTACAGAAGAGATGGAGAACGCTTTGCACAATGCTGCATTGAAGAAAAGTTCAGCTATGGTGGCGGTTCGTGGACGGTTTGGGGAGGAATCAGCGCCGACGGTAAGACAGAACTTGCCTTTGTGTCTGGGCCACGGCTGCCTGCACTAAACTCTCATCGGTACATCGAACAGTGTCTTGAACCTCATGTGATGCCCTATGCACATTTTATTGGCAACGACTTCATATTCATGCACGACAATGCTAGAGCTCACACCGCGGGCGTCGTACGAGATTATCTTACCGAAGTCGGTATCTCCATTATGGTATGGCCAGCAAGAAGCCCGGACATGAATCCCATTGAACATCTATGGGATGAATTAAAGAGACGAATTCGAGCAAGAGATCCAGCCCCAGAAACACTTAGCCAGCTGCAAAATGCAATCCAAGAGGAATGGGATAATATACCACAACATGTGATCGTGACTCTCATCCGATCGATGAAGAACCGTATGGAAGCAGTAATAAGAGCTCGCGGAGGGAATACAAGTTATTAAATAAACGTTTCTTACATTTTTTTTTCATTTACGCGTGTTGTTTTACCCATTTCCTTCATATTCCATACAGGGTAAAAATTACTCATTATACAAAATACGAAACCTATGAAGACTTAATTTGAATTTAGAACATTAACATTAGGATTTAAAAACCTCATACTACTCACTATTAAATGACATTTTACATTTATTCCTAAATATACACATTTTTCTGATAATCCTTATCAAATCATAAACTGCGAGGTGTTTCGATTTTTTTGATGAGAAGTGTATTTTGGCGATCTAAATAGAGTGTCCATGGAGTTTCTTGCCCGTTCTTCTCCATAGAGATCTACTTCTTGGAACGGGCATCTACGGTACTTTCACAGTTTTTATGTCTTGTGACTGGGACTGTAGCACCATAACTTTGTAGTGTTTAATTATATTTTAATGTCTTTGACAATTCAAAAGTGCCTGTAACTGGTCTACTTGAATTAAATGCTTTTGATTTGATTTGATTTGAGATGTCATGATATTGACATGGTACTCGGTGCCCCAAAGGTTTCTAGGGCGCCGGATAAATGGATATACAACGTGTAACGTTAATAGCGCAAAACCTCTCGTGGGGTAACTCAGCCCATGTTACTGAACAATGTTTGTTCCAAGACTTTTAGAAATTCGCAAAAAAAAATGCTTTTTCATACAAAATTAGAAATTCATCGGGCCCATTAAGTATGAAAAACCATTTTTTTTTGCGAATTTCCAAAAGTCTTAGAACAAACATTGTTCAGTAACATGGGCTGAGTTACCCCACGAAACGTTTTGCGCTATTAACGTTACACGTTGTACCCAGAGTGCCTAATGTAAAGATGGCTTTGTAGACTACCTATTATACTATACAGTCTTGCTAAATACTAGTACCATACCCTTTTTATCGTCGTAAAATCATCAAATGAGTCCTCCCACTCATACTGTCAGACTTGTACTGACTAAAATCCACGGTGATCCTTCGATAGCCCTTTACGTTTGTTTGGTCACCGGTTACACACCGCTGCCCGACCAAGGACCATGCCCGGGTCGACGGCGCGTTGTGTCCCACGCACGCCTCAAAGAGCGTCAGCATAATGACGGGGCCTCTCAGAGGGCCAAAGCCTGCCGGGGTCGCGGGATTATTTCCTTACCGTGACCCCGGAACATAACAGACTACTGAAGGACACCGCCCGCCCTGCCCGGGGTGGGAGGACTCATTTGATGATTTTACCACGCTAAAAAAAAAAAAAAAAACATTGTAGAAAACAAGTTATGTACTTGTTTTCTACAATGTTTTTTTTTTTTTTTGATGGGGAAGGCAAATCAAAGCTAATTGTAGATGGCGCCACCATAGCTTAGTCCTAATCCGACCAATGACGTAGTACTATTTTGAAGGACCTATAAGATTTGAACTGATTTGAACCAATGACGATGTTTGGAACAAGCTATACTAGCGCCATTAGTTCCCCAGTTGCCATCCCCATTATATCGATTTCTTATTGTATTTTTTCTTTTTACAGGGAATTCGTCGACCAGCATCTCAAATAAAAAAGCACCCGTCGATCTTCGAGAACAGATCTATTCGTCGTCTCTCTACCAAAGATTTAAATTGTTAGATACGCTCTAGCCCTACTCAGGTCGTGGCAAAAAGTACATATTATATTTATAGCTTGGCTTTGATACAGACTAGCAAATTGCTCTCTACATTTATATCGAGTAAGCCTGATATTTTCTGTGAGATAGTGGATCAAAGGCTTTTTGTTCTCATCTCCGAAACGGCTGGTCTGATTTCGATGGAACTGTTGTATTTTAAGGAGTTACTTAAGCTTTTTTTAATGGTTACGGATTCGCACAAAAAAGAAAACAATCTTGAGAAAATCCGCAGTCATACGCTAGTCCTTTAATATGACCACGCCTTTCAGATAAATGCTGCAAAGATACAATTTCCTGGAAAGTAAATAAAAAGTAAAAATATCTAACGATTTAAATCTTTGCACTCAACATAAGCCGGCCAAATTGATATAACCGTAAAATAGTAATAATTTAGGACAACTGAGTAAGTGCTAGCCAGGGTTCCTAATCGTTAAAATATAAGAAAAATATAGACTGCAATAATATAATATTTATTTGCTAGGTTTTCATACAATGTGAGGCTATTATGGCATGTCCAACAGCAAACTTAGCGCGTCGTGACGCTTTCGTGGCGTGATGCTAGCGTGGCGTGACGCTAGCGTGGCGTAACGCTTGCGTGGTGTGATGCTATCGTGGCGTAACGTATGCCTGGCGTGGCACTAGCGTGGCTTGACGCTACCTTGGCGTGATACCTGCGCGGCGGACGCTAGCGTGGCGTGTCCTTGGCGTGCTTAACTGCTATGAAAATATTTATAAGTAAGTCGTCACAAAAAATACGCCACCATAGCGCTGAAGTCACACTAAGCTTTGGCGGTTGCATGGCGTGGCATTTTGATTGCTAGTAAGCACGCCACGCCGCGCCGATGTCGCTGTTTGGCCAGTAAGTTATGATTATGATCTCAGCAGCACTACACCAACCTCAAATTTATTATTAACAATAGATTATTATGAGGTTACATCCCAAATACGATATTTTGACGTCCTGAATTCAGGAAAGTGTAATCGCATTTAGGATGAGTAGCATCCTAATTAGGACACGATTTAGTACGTGTAATCGCGTGCTTCGGTGACTAAGGGTGCTTGTACACGGCGCATGTAACCCGCGCAAGTGCCTCAACATGCTCAAACTACATGCGCCGTGTACACGCACCCCGCGGGTAGCTTGATCAAGTAACTTGCGCATGTTACTCGCGCGGGTAACCCGCATCTTTACTTGCGCGGGTTACATGCACCGTGCACAAGCACCCCGCGGGTAACTTGATCAAGTAGCTTGCGCATGTTACTCGCGCGGGTAACCCGCATCTTTACTTCCGCGGGTAACATGCGCCGTGTACAAGCACCCTAAAGGAGAATGCGTAATGAAATAATAACCGGGTACTATCGTGACCCTTACTGGCAAACATATAGAAAAATCCATTTTGTTATTCAGTCGTCCATATAAAAATAGTTCGTAATAGTAGTATATGTTCCCCGATTTCTCAAAGACTGACCTGGACCGATTGGGCCCCATCTTTCATATTTCCCACTATATTAAGTAATTTAGGAAAAACGAAAATTTTATCAGCCTAAAGTATTTTATGAACAGTCACATGTGGGGGGGCCCCATCTTTCATATTTTCCACTATATTAATGTAATTTAGGAAAAACGAAAATTTTATCAGCCTAGGGTATTTTATGAACAGTCACATGTGGAAAAATCTTTTATTGTCTGAAAGGGTACATTTTTCATAAACAAAAGGTCGGAATTTTCAAAACCGGTCCAGGTCAATCTGAGAAATTGGGGAACAAATTCTACGAAAAAAATACCGGATCCTGATTTTAGGAAGGTGTGATAGCCCCTTTAGAGACTATTCACACTTATTCATCTCAATTCGTGTTTTTCTAAACGATTTTGGTCACACTACTTTTTTTATTTAACTGCGCGACTTAATTTTGTTGGCATGACATGTGAATAGAGAATTATTTATTTTTCGTGGCTTTTACTTTAATTTCAATGCAAGGCCTAATTATGACACAAATTAGATTTAAAATACTGTCGCCACAAAATTGCTTTACCACTTTTAAAAAGATAATAAACCTTAGTGAGGTGCATGTAACTATTGCATATTTGCATAGATATTCTTGGTCTAGCACTCGCAGAGTAGTCTTGGGGTCGATTCCCACTTTAGGCAAAAGCGCTATTGGTTTTTACCATACGGAATTTCGCAGTAATATCCACGCTGTTATAAAATTTGCCCAGTAGATGACATGAAAATAAAAATCACGCTTAGTAAACACGCGTATTATCAATGAAAAGGTTACATTCAAGATATAACTTAAACGATTGTAATGCTCATTTCTCACACTTAAATAAAAGTTTTAGTAGTCGATTTATTAAGCGTCAAAGTGATAAAGGAATTTCGAGGTCGACTAGTCAATTTAGAGGAATTGATCTTATAATAATAGCTCAAGTAATACCAACAGTGCATTATATACAATTATAATGTAGCTTTTTATTATAAAAGGCGAGATAGACAAACAATAATTATAATATTTATTGTATGACCCATTTTGACAATAAATCGTTTGAACCCGTCAAAATCACAAAGATCAAAGTCGTTGCCATGGACATGTATGTTTACCCGAATGTGGACCTAATTGTGTTTGAATGTCTGTAGGAAAATAAGCTTATGGTGGGTCATAATTCTACTTTGTCGATTGTACTATTACGGCAGCAATATACTCGTGTTTGACCAGTATCTCACCTGATGGTAAGAAAAGATGTGGTCGATGATGAAGCACGCTTGCCTATAGAAGTAACCTGTTCACTCTTGACTTGAAGACCCCAAGGTTGTAGCTGTCGGGACTCCGGCAAGGAATTCCACTTCTTAGCTGTGCTCATCGTGAAATACAGTTCGTACATTGCCAACCCTACATTTCGAACATTTGGGGTTGCCAATGTGATTCATTTGCTTGCCCGTGGCTGTTAAATATTTATAAATTAAAATATGTATGTATGTACAATATGGTATAATTATAAAATATAATTGTGACGTTATTATTACCATATAATAAAGGTATTCAGAAATAAAGTCAAAACATGGTATTACAAAATATTGTCTGCGTTATTTTATTTATTTGTTAAGTTGAACTTAAATATATTTTGTTATAAAATAAACCATTTGTTTTATTTATGGAATATCTCAGAAAAATACGCTGTTACTGGGTTTGGATCAAAACGCGTTAGTTTTCTCCGATTAACTACGAATTCCATATATCGCAATAAAAGTTATGTAACTAAATAGCCATACCGACTTTTAACTTTATGCGTAACGCCATCTATAGAGTTAATGTTTAGCTGCGACATGCAGCGGCATAACGTACCTAGCTTTTCCGAAAGATGAGGAAACGGAAAACGGCTGTCCATCAACTGACCAATCAATCGTCTATTCCCCATTTTCTGAGAATAAAAACTCATTTCATCATGTTTTCCAAACATTGCCATATAGCCTCCTTTCCAATAAAATGACAAATTCATGCAAAATGTCAATTGTTTGAAGTCTAGATCAACTAAAAATGTTTTATAAAAAAATATTGAATAAACATCAATAAAAATTATAAAATGTATGAAAAACATTGTAGAGAAAAGAATAAACAAAATATAGAAATAAAAAGATATAGGTTATATCCAAATCAATATGGTGATAGGGTAAGCAATTAAATATTTATATTCTTAGTAATTCCACCAAAATAGTGTGCGACACATTTACGTATGGGATCATTTTGTGCAGCACTTCAGCAGTGCGCGTACTAAAGGTAAGCGTCCACAGGTCCGCATCGCACGTATCAGACGTATCGTACGTAACGGATTTTAGTTTGCCTTGTATTAAAACTCATACAACTGCGTCTACTGATCCACATCGTACGGATGGCACATCGGCAATGCCTACATGCGATGCGTACCGATGACGTCATACGGAATGCCGATCAGTGGACGCGCCCCGCACGCTTACTGAATCAATCATCAATCATTTGTTCTTTTTCTTCTTGCATTCTTCTTCTGCTAATAAACAAGCAATAACAACTTCTGCACCGCTTTCCTCTTTTCTCACAAACACTTTCCGAACGTACGATCACTTAAAAAATCCAAAGAAAGGTGGCATCGGCAATCCGATTGCTGATACTCGCGTCGGCAATCCGATCGCTGCCGATACAGGAATCCGTTTGATGCGATGCGTCCGATACGTACAACGACGATGTAATACTAGACTCCTAATAACAGGCGACCGATGTCTGCCAACACATTAGGCAAAAAAGTCTTATATTCGTCTCATTTCGACCAATCCTGTGAGCCGTAAACATACGTTGAGACAGAACAGACCTTGAGTTAGCCAATCACAACGCAGTACCCCGTCCCCCTCGCTTACGTAGTACCTCAGCGAGTTGGCAGAATAATTTTTGTTCCTTAGATCGTGCATGCGTAGTCTAGTATTATATCGTCGTTGGATACGTACGATGCCGACCTGTGGACGCTTACCAACTGGTATTGCGTTTTGCACATTTGAATACTTCCACAGAAGATCTTTTTCTTTTCTAGAGCATTATTACTAGCAGGTGCGTCGGTGACAGCCAGTTTAATCATGGTTCAGGTGGCTGTATTGCCTCTGGTGTTCAAGTACAGCAAGTCAGTTCAGAGGAAAATAGTATTTTCTAACTGTAGTAAGTATTTTTTAATGTAAACATACAATATGTAAGACGCCTGAGGAATAAAGTATAGCAATTACTCTTTGGCTTTAAATATTGCTATAACTATTTAATCAGGCGTTATATTTTCTTTAATACTATCTTTATTCTCCTTCCCATAAGTTCCCTTAACATATTTTCTTTTTTACTAGGAATCTGAGCAAATACCCAGGGCTCCACAATCCTTGGGTTTTCAGCAAACACTAACATTGGGGCTTCCAAATTAAAACCTAAGTACCTAACTTATTCCAGTGGAGTTTCATAATTTTCGATCACGCCAAAAGGAAAAAATTAGTCGTCACCTTTTCGATTCATTTCATTGTGCATATTGTCCTTCCAACCATGTTTATGGTCTTCTTTTACTTACTCTTTCGTATTAATTTTTTTTTGTCACATTTTCCTATTACTCAACAAAACGCCTGGCACAAAAAAAAATAGCAACAGCTACTCGTAAACTATGCTAAAACAATTCAGTCAGGCGTGTTCATCGTGCCGACGGATCGGAAATGTCAAATTAATTTTATTTGCAGTAAACTATCCAAGAAACTTGGACTACAAGAACCCTTCAAGTTGCAACGTCGTGGGAGGACGACACTTTAATATTGAGTTCAACTCTGTTATAGACAACTGTCCTATCAAACTTGGTAATTGTTAATCTTTAATCTTTATTTGCATGAAATATATTTTATTATTTATTTAAATTGATACCAAATTTATCCAAATCACGCCATTCTTTAAGGCGCTATCCCGGATCAAATCAAGTTGTTGTTTCACAATCAAGTTGTTTCAGGTGTATGGCACATAGTACCATGTTCCATGTTCCGCGAGGTATTCGTCATTAAAGACTACTTGAAGGTGGATGCTCGCCTGCATGAGGAATTGAAGAAGACTAAGAATACAGTCGTATTATATTGTCATGGTGAGAAATAAATAAATAATGTGACACTTTATTCCCCAGAAATTATATATCTGACGTAGACAAATTCAGCCCTAAATACTAAATATAAATTAAGCCCTTTATTCATACTCATTCATCTTTAGCTAATTCCGAAATTACGTTGGGGTCGACTTACGACTTACAAATCCTCGTTCCCAGAACCCATTACTGGGTAGCACGATACACTTTGGGAATACTAGTTGTCAGACTACTCGGCTTCTGATTGCAAAATCGGTTAAACGTCCCAACTAACTGCTAGGACCAACGACTTAACGGTGCTTTCCAAACGAGGGAGAAATATTGGTATATAGTGATAATCACCGATCCAGAGTCAGACCTCAGCAAGCTCTGAAACTCAACCTGTGTGGATGTTAATTTCAATAAATAACTTTGTTAAATGACAGGTAATTCAAACCACCGCGCATCTCCTCATCGACTCCAAATGTACAAAGTTTTTCAAGAGCTAAACTTCCATGTGATCACGTTTGACTACCGAGGTAAGTATTTTCAGCAAAACCATTTATGTAGCTCAAGGAGCTTAACTACACGACATACATTAGGCCCATTTGGATCCAAAACATATCAGCTATTTGCCTTCCACTGCTGAACGTACGCCTCCCCCAAAGAGAGCCAGCCCTTCCGCTCCTGGGCAGTCTGCATCCATCCGCTGCCAGCTACATTCTTCAAATAATCGACCCATCTACGTCCCACACTAAATTTGCCTACACGCGGTCACCACTCGGAGTTTCTTTGCGGGATAAAATCCGGAACATGGATTTCGGCGAAGAACCAGCTAGACTCTAGCTGGTCCTTCGCCGAAATCCATGTTCCTGATGAGCTATGTCGGTGACTCTAGCTACTAGAGTCACCGACATAGGTCATAAAATTTTTGCAAGTTGAAGTGGCAATGGGCAGGCCTACATCGCTCGTAGAACTGATAACCGATGGGGAAGAAAAGTTCTCGAGTGGCGACCACGGACTGGAAGATGCAGCGTAGGCCTCCCAATAGGTGGACCGACGACATCGTGAGGGTCACGGGCAACCGATGGATGCAAGTGGCGAATTGTCGTTCGGCGGGCGGTCTAAGGGGGAGGCCTATGTTCAGCAGTGGACGTCTTCCGGCTGATGATGATGATGGTCACCACTCGAGCACATGTCTGCTCCTTCGATCGAATAAGTACTACAGTGCAAAATTCGAAATTCATGCCCATCAGTGTAATGGGGACTCGCCATCCGATCATGGACCATGCCCGGCTGTCAGCAAAATGGCGGGGAGCAAAATAAAGGGCTAAGGCCTGCCGGGGTAGTGGGACTGTCTCATCATGTGACCCTGGAACGTAAAGGGCTACAACGGTCGACTTTAGTCAGTACAAGTCTGACAGTCTCTTCCGTATGCCGCATCATTTGATGATTTTACCCATAGCTTGATGATTATAAAATTCCCTTGATTACAGGGTATGGAGACTCAACTCATATAAGACCTACGGAGAAGGGTGTGGTAGAAGATGCTCTGGCGGTGTATGCATGGTTAATGGACTCTCTCAGCCCTACTGATAGACCCACTGTATTGATATGGGGACACTCTTTAGGTAAGACTTTGCCTAATAACAATTTGATGAAATAGGCCAGTTAACTGGGAATGCCAAAATAATGTGCTCAATTTAAACATTGTTGGCAGAAGTAGTGTGATTTGCATCACATCACACATTTTACACATCTATCACACATGGATGAGTTTTCACTTCAATTAATGGAGTTTTAATTGAGCAAAAGTTTATCAGAAGGTGTTTTTTGGCTATGTAGAATTGTAGATACTACTTGTTTGTTTTAATAACTACTTACTTCTACTTCAACATTTCTTTTGAGCCGTATTTGTAAAGGAAACGTGGAAAACAGCAGTATTCAAAAATATACTTTATCTTATAAGGATGAAGGATGCGGTATCCCAAATCTTATTTGCTATTTTTCCATCATCATACACTCTTTCCATTGTAACAGTCTTATGGGCCTACGACACGCACAAGCATCAGCACAGTTCTGCCTGTGCAAGCCGGTTTGTACACGGAAGACCCTGCGTGCGTTTGGTAAAACGGTGAAGAAAACCAGGCAGAACTGTGGTGAAGCACACATCCACACATCCTCAGGAACCGCAGTAGCAGCGAACATGACAGCTCATCTATCAGAGCTGTGCCGTGATCAGGGTCATCCGCAGCTGCCCTGTCCTGATGCACTGGTGCTCGAGGCACCTTTCAATAATCTCATGGATGAGATCACGAGTCATCCTTTTTCTAAGGTTAGGAGCATATTCTAATAGTTTTATGTTAGTAATTACGAAGAAAAATGTTTATTAATTTTGTTTTTGCTCTCCTGAATAGTTAGCACTTTGCACATCCGACCTAATAGCTCTCAGGTCCAGATTAATTTCACTAGCTTAAGGCTTAGCCCGTAGAGACTGGAAACTATCCCACCTTAAAATTTTAGCCGCATTAAATTCCGTGCAGCATCGATTCTGAACAACCGAACTGAAACGAGGCAGTTCAAGTTTTTTCTGAATGGGTCAAATCGATTCTGCATTAATATAATATGTGTCCTTTATGAAACTAGTCAGTGCTATTAGTTCTAGACTTTTTCGATGAGTCAATTCCATTGAACTGCATTGTTATTCTTTATTATGCAGGAATTGCAAAGAAAAAAACTCGTTTTTATTTTACTGTTGCCATGAATGTTGTATTACTGGGCTTTCTTAAAAAAACCAGTTGCATTTAATTTTTTTAACCTCTATTGTCCCAGTGCTGGGCGCAAAGGTCTTTCCCATAACCATCCGTTATAAATATACAAATGATAAATCAAATTGGCTATCGCAGTGAGCAACTAGTTCCGTCATTTTTGGGCCAACCTCAGCGATTTTTCACTCACCTTCAATGTTTTCCTTCTAGTTGGTATCCTGGCTTCCCTACTACAAGGATACATTCGTGAAGCCGTTTACAGCATCTTCAGAGTACGCGTTTGAGACTGATGAATATCTTTGCAGCGTGCCTCATATCCCCATCCTTATGATGCACTCCAAGGGAGATAAGATTGTTCCCTATGATCTGGCTTGCAAGGTAATGTTATATTTAAACAAAAACACCCTCTCTCATGGTGGTAGGAAAATTGAGTAATTTATTAAGCGGTGTATATGCGGTGAGTAGGCATTCGTAGTCTTAGTCAGAGTGTGACCGAAGCTTTAGTATTTTAGCAGGGAAGTACGTAGAAATGGTGAATACAACTCTGTAGATACACGCTATACAGAACACTACCTGTTACGTTCCTTATATGTATATTCTTTTTCGCCGTCCACTTTCGTCACGTCGCGCCGCCTCTCTTAATAAACAATAGTTATGGTCTGAATTAGGGCTTGCAAGAACCGGTTCTTTTTAAAAGCCGGTACCGAAGTTTCGGTGCTGGACATGGAACCGGGATTTCCCGGGAAATTCGGTACTTTCGGTACTCACGTACAAATGTCGCTATTAACTTAATGTATGAAAGGCACGAGCGTGCACACTATGTAACTACATGACGTATGTAATTATCGAAATCGGTTGAAAAATGAACTCATTACAAAAATGTGGGTGGGATGGTGTAGTTCATAAAACATTTTTTTATTCGTAAATCTGTAATTGACAATAATCATCGGAACACAATCTCAAGGAACCGAATTTAAATGCTTTTTTAAGATGTTGCATAGCTTTCATCGCGGGCTCTGTTCGCGGCGACCAAATCAAGACATTCCCAACAAAAACATAACGAAAATACCTAATACCACGCATCGTATAACGTCTTTTCAGTTCGGGAGACTTCGGCAATCATCAAAATATCCGTCATAAAAACAATTTGCTTTATCTTACTGATTCTAGACGACTAACTACAAAAGGTGTTTTCACAATGAAATCTGCTTATAAAATTCTCCTGCAACAAAGAAGTTCTATATTTACAGTAGTGCATCACAAACATTTCGTTTTCTTTTAAAATAAAATAGTAATTTGTTATGCGAGGCTGCAAAGTTGATTTTTGGCGCGAGTACTTGGATTTACTGAAAGTAGCGAAATTTTTAAAGGTACGAGATGCAGAAAAACTTTGCTGTCGAATGCAACACACAACTTTTCACCTCACTAAGCGAGGAAATGCTGTGGGGGCGGCTCCGAGGCTCGCCTGCCTGTGAAGAAAATAATTGACTACAAGATGTGTTCGAATTTTAAACAACACTTTGCGCTCTAGCGTGCAAAATGGAGTTTTGCGCTCAAATTTTTAATGGGGAATAGAATCTTTCAGAGCATGTGAGAGTCAAACCACACGGGCGGCGCGGCGCCGCACCGCAAGCCATTTCGCCGCGCTGGCGACCACACGGGCAGAGCGGCGTCGCAACGTTCTACGGAGCCGCGGCGGCGCCGCAGCGGCGGTAAAATGAGGGGTTGCCCATCGCTACGTACGACATTCTGTAATAAAAACAACTGCGAGCGGCGCCGCTCCGGCTCCGCTCTGCTACACCCCTCCCCGCCTCGTCTCGATTCCGACGCGCGCGCGGCGCGGCGCCGGAGCACACCGCACGGCGCCATGTGGCTACAATGCATTTTTGTATGTAGAAAACCGCAGCGGCGCCGTTCAGGCGCCGCGCCGCAGCCGCGCCGCCCGTGTGGTCGGGCCGTCAGGTGGAAAAAAGGTAGCTTCACCGCGGCAATTTCCGAGTGCCACATGTATTTTTTATATTGATGTAAAAAAGATTTTAAATATAAGAATTAAAATATATCAGGACTATATTTGGAAATTCCTACTAAATTTTGAATTAGGAATAAGCCTATAAGTCTTTAACATACATATTACAATAAGTCTAACATCACATAGTGACTTTGTTCATTCTACTATAAATAAATATCATTAAACAAACAGTAGCTAAACAAATATAGTATAATGCTTTTTCGAGATGAAAAAAAAATATAAAACTGAAGAAAAGAGTGTAACAAGCGCTATTTCCTTTAAAATATGATAAAAAAGTAAAAGCTTTTTACAGATTAATAAACCAAATAATTATAAAATACACAAAATCTGAGCATGATTAAAGTTATTCACTTTAATATGAAAGTAATGCAATAAATGAAACAAATCAAAAATCTACTGACATCTATAAGTAGATTTTTGATTTGTTTCATCATATCTGACCCCTTACTTACATTGCTGATTAGTTTTATTTATGAAATTATCATTATTTTGAAATAAAATGTTTTATATCAACAATATTGTAAAAGAATAGTTTTTTGGATATGATACGTTACTTTATATTGAAAACAAGAAAGAAAATAATAAAGTACCGAAAGTATCGAAAGTACCGGGACTACGGGTTGAAGAACCGGTACCGGATTGCTTAAAAAATTCCCGGGATTTCCCGGTATTTTCGGTACCGGGATTTCCCGGTTGCATGCCCTAGTCTGAATATACTTCCCTGTGGAACTCCATAAACGATGGATTTTTTGCAGCTAATTTTGATACGTAAATAAGTGATACGAAATCAGCAGTAAATGTTAAGTAAAATCTGAAAGATTCCACATTTCTGATTTCAATTGGTGACGTTTCAAATTTTACATACCATGAGGATGTTAACAAAGTCAGAAGCCTTAGTTAAATCTGTAACGTGTCTCATGTTTTCCTTTGATAGGTATGCTATAAATATTGATTCAAGTAAGTCGATCCCACCAAAATTGAACATATTCTAGGTAGACTATAACTGCAAATAATATTTAACTACCCTCAGTTGCACGAGAAAGTGAAAGCTTCTAGAGCCACGTCGGGAGCTCCGCTAGTGTTCCACACGTTTGAGCGCGGCTGTGGCCTCGGACACAACAACTTATGTCAGGCGACAAATCTTAAAGAAGTTGTTGGGTAAGATATCATCTATCCTAATTAAAAATTTCAGTTACAAGTACAATTTTTGAAAATAACTGTCTTATTCTATAAAGTGTCAGGTTAGTTCCATTGCAATATCTCTATCTATCTGAGAGTGTTCTGTAATCTGCCATATACGATCAGTATGGGATGGTAAACATAGTTATCTTATTTACTTATCATCATCACTATCTATAGCAGTCCACAGCTGAACATAGGCCTCTCCAATCGCATGCCATTTCATCATCACCTTACGTTATCAGACGATTCGGCAACTCAAGGCCGGTAGTCCGGAGTAGGTAGATTGATTTGGGGTCAATAACCTGAAACGTCTACATTAATATGGCCATGCCTCCGGGATTTTAAAGATATTTTACCCGAATTTAAATTGTTAGGAACGTAGGATGAAGCAGGGTATAAGCCATCTTACTTTCACATTTCAGCCAAATCGATTAAAAATCCCATAATTACTGAAATGAAATCCTGGGAAAAAGGCTTATCCATGTTATGATTTCTATGACAGTTGATTTAAGTACACCTACCTTCTCCGGACTATGCTAATTAAACATTATCTTCTGCATTTCAGATCGTTCCTCGCACAAATCAAGAGCGACAGATCCTCCTGACAATTACTGTGCAGTGCGCCTGACCCGCCATACTTAACGGAGTTAATATCAGTGCCGAAAGGGAGACACAAGAATCTGATCATACACTTGAAAACATGAACCTTGCTGTATTGACTTAAAATTGTTTTTCCTTTGTTCTTTCTCCACTCTTGCACGGAAGAATAATAAAATTATGATGGCCCATCTTGCAGTTTGTATGAAGGTTGCTGATTGAACATCAAAGCCAGATAATATGACTGATGGTATGATGTGTAGGTACATACACTCAATAATAGCAGGTCTAAAAGCCTTTTTTACAGAATAATAATGGCTTGAGTAACAGCAAAAAAAAAAACTTGAAGCTCATTTCCTGATAATTTATATAATTGCGGAATTATGGCGTACTGCACTTCATGGTAGTGTTAAATGTTTTTCTATGTTTTAAATAAAATATGTTTAAAAAGACTAAGAATTGGATTTTATTTCTTTTGTATCTTATTTTTGTTTTGAGGTGTACAATCACGAAATAAATCCTCCAGCCCCGGGTCATAGATTCTAAGGGCCGAAACTGCGTTAAGCGGATGCCCGCGCGGTTCTATACAAAAGTGCTCCGTCGCGGGGACCCGCGCGGGCGTCCGTCGCGGGGAGGTGAGCCCCGCACCCACGCAACGGGGCCCGCATCCGTACGACGGACGCCCGCGCAGGTCCCCGCGCGGTGCCACGCGCGGGCTTTTTCAGTCAATAAGGGTTCCTTGTTGACTACGGAACCCTAATAAAAATCTTCAAATTGAACTAGCGACACTGCGTAAATCGGTCTCCGCGACGGGGACCATCGCATACCCACGGAGCCCAGCTGCGTGTCCACGCGCGGGTCCAGGCGCAGGACAGCGCGCGGGACCCCGCGCGTGACACGCGACGGACTTCGGCGATCCGCTTAACGCAGTTTCAGGCCTAACCTACATGGTCCTCGTACCTATGACATGACCAAAATAATATCTGGACTTTAAAAGAGACAGAGTGACCTCTGAGTTGGTTTCGGATGTTTCTTCTCAGAGTAGTCAGGTACGAAAACTGGCCTCATCTAGTTTGTGAAAAGACGACGTGTAAAAGTGTTTGTAATAATCTACTTGCAAAAATAAATATTTTATCATTCATTTCTTAAGGCTTTGCCAAACAGTGAGCTTGGCGTGGCGTGACGCTATCGTGGCGTGGCGATAGCGTGGCTTACCCTTGGCGTGTTTATTTACTATGAATATAATTATGAGTCGTCACACAAAACACGCCACGCTAGCACCGTAGTGGTACGTTGGCACTCGTCATGTTAAATGAAAATTCATACTGCCCGATCTACTAATCAAACCCAGTATTGGATGCTCAGCAGTAGCACTTACCACTAGCCACCACCACAATCAACTTTTTTAAAACCTCTATTGTCCCACAGCTGGGCATAGGTCTCTCCTATAACAACGCTGAGAGTTCGACTGCTGTGCATCATGCTGGTTCGATTTGAACAAATATTTGTATGACCTACCCAAAGACATTAAACTACATACGGACCTACCAGTCGTTGATCCGGGTCTGGGTGTTTCTGTACGTGAGTTTCTATGTTTGTAAACGCACCCATGACATCGAAGAAAATCCTATAGAGGGGATAATTTAAAAAAAAACCTTCTATTCCTTCTTATATACTTGTAGATTTCTCCGGCCAATCTCGCTAACTAAATCGACAAATAGGCAGTCTTATTTTACTTTACTTACAGTCAAAAAAACGTAGTGACAGATATAACACTTTAAACTAAAATGACAAAGCAAAGGAAACTTATATCAATAAATCAAATATTCTTTGATCCGTATACAACCTCCTTACTCCAATAAATAGGAATCTTTTTTATACTAGCAACACTTTACGAGCGCGCACCGGAAATACGTCGCGTTCCAAATTAGTTTTAAAAAGGTGTCGTATTGAAATATTCGATCGTTCGAAGTTCAAAAAAGTTTAGTTTTGATTGTGTTGTTCTGTTATGTCGTATTTCAAAATATTCGGCGGCGATTAGGCAGACGACATTGTTGCCATCACGGGTAGATACAGTCGCAGAACTATCTCATTAGGTACCTAATCGAGACCCTGAAACGTAAAGAGCTATGGATTTTAGTCAGTACGAGTCTGACAGTCCCTTTGGCAGAGGGAGGGAGCGGAGGGAGGACATATTTCATGATTTTACAACGTAAAAAAACAGTAATTGTAAAACCATCTTCGGGATTTCTTCAGGTTTTCTAGTGGGATATTAAAATGAAAAACGACATGCTTTTTTCAGTAAAATTGCTTATATAATGACGTGAACTGTCAGTAGTAGGAACTTTAAATTATAACAATAAAACCGTTAGCTAAAACACATACTACGTTTTTTTTCATCATAATATCAGCCGTAAGACGTCCACTGCTGAACATAGGCCTCCCCCATAGACCTCCAATAGGACCGGTTGTAAGCGGCCTGCATCCAGCGTGATCCTGTGGCCTTCATAAGCAACAACATCATTGTTCATAAGATCGTCTGTCCACCTTATAAGTGGACATAATTCTACGCTGCGTTTGCCGGTACGTGGTCTCTATTGGAGAAAATCTATACCTACTAATTGATCGCTCATCTCAGAAACTATTATTTCAAAACTCAGATCAAAGAAATAGGCAGATAGAACGCTCAGAACACGCGAGTGTGTCCACCAAAGCAAATACAAAATCAAATCGAATTACATTCCATATCGTTTTCTTTGTTTTTGAGAACTACTTTTTGAGAACTACTTTTATAATTTGTTTAAAGACACGAGATACACACATCAAAAGTGTCTAGGGATCAACATATATTTTTGCAATAACTTTTCTCCTGATTGATATTAATTAAAATGTTCTTTAAGGATTCATCAAATAAAGTGTTATCGTTTGTCACAGTAACGATAAACCAAGTCACCTTTGCATTCATAAAGAAATTTGCCATTTTCCTAATAAAGGGATTTTTGACATTTGAACCACTAACATTAAAGTTCGAAAAAAAGACTGAAATAACAGTTTTCTTTAAAATTTTATTGGGTAACTTAAACAATTAATAATCCGTGTTTCTACCGCGAACACTAACAACACAAGAACATCGGTTTGGCATACTCAAAATGAGTTCATCCAAATCACGCTGTGGAATATGGCCGCCCATGTTCGTTGCAACAACAAAAAAAGGTCTTCTTGCGACTGGATACCCTCCATATTCGGCAGAGCTCTTCTCTGTAGCATATCCCATGCATGCTCGATCGGGTTCAAGTCTGGCGACTGAGCAGGCCAGGGCAGGACATTGATGTTAGCTGCGGCGAGAGTCTGTCTTACAACTCTTGCGGTGTGCGGTCGTGCATTATCATGCATTAACTGAAATAAGGGACCTATTTGCACTTGTAGAGGAACGATGACGTCTGATACAATCGTCTCAGCATAAATTTGAGCGTTGAGGTTGCCTCTGATCCAAATCAACTCAGTTCTTCCGCCGATCCAAATACCCGCCCATACCATGATGGTTCCACCACTATAAGGATGGACTTCCTGGCAGGATTTTAATCGCTGTTGGCGTCCAGGGGTTCTCCAGTGTCGTATACGTCTTGTATCCGGTCTCATACCAAAACGAGACTCATCAGAAAAGCACACGAAACGCCATTGTTCTTCTGCCCAATTTCTGTGTTCAAGAGCCCATTGATATCGAATCCTACGATTGTGCATTGCTATAGGTGGTACCCGTAGCGGTCTTCGGGAATGAAGGTTCACTTCATGCAAGCGGTTTCTGACTGTTTGGTCGCTAATTAAGTTCCCTGAAGAGTGATGAAGCCTCACGGCTAACATCATGGCGGTTATTGTTGGAGCTCTTCGAGTTAAGATTTGAATGTATCGGTCTTGTCTCCGTGTGGTGCAGCGATACCGTCCTCCATGGCGCTCAGCCACGGTACCAGTGCTTCGGTAACGTGTCCAAAGTCGACTGATAACACTCTGACTTGTATTCAGAGCTAAAGCCACAGTACGTTGCCGGGAACCAGCTTCTATCATTCCCACGGCTCTGAGCATTTCTTCCCTGCTTAAATGACGTCGCCGCTCCATAATAACGTTGGTTTTAATCAGTAGTAGGGAAACAGTAGCACTAATAATGTCTTCAATGCGTTGTATGTTTTTATAGGGAAAATATTGACAGCTGATTTTCATCTTTTACTCGAATTTGATTTACAGTTCCTGATTCAAATTATGAAATGCACCAAAAAGGATCCATATAAATTTATAAAATCATAAATTTATTACAAAGCCACATCTCAATCTCAAGAAATCCGCATAAAAATGCTTGATCCCTAGACACTTTTGATGTGTGTATTTTGGCAAACAACAACAACGACGCGTAGCTTGGTACGACGCGTAGCTTGTACAGTCGCGAGTTTGTATTCGATTTTGATTTTGTATTTATTTTGGTAGTGACACGTACTCGCGTGTGCTGAGCGTTCTATCTGCCTATTTCTTTGATCTGAGTTTCAAAATTGAAGACATTTTATAATTTTGTGTTGGAAAGTTCATTTATCTAGACAGGCTGTAGGCTATATTAAAGCATCACGCCGCGACCAAATAGGAGTCGAGCAGCGGGGCAACAAACGTCGCGGGGACAGCGAATAAAAGTAAAACGTATATTTATTTACATTTTTAAATAACACCTTGTTTGACCTTGTGTATCTCAAAGGACCTTGAAACGATTTTAAAGGATTTACCAGATTTAATCCCGCGTCTCGGTCTCAATTTATTGATATTTTTATTTACTCTTTTTACATGTCGAGCAGATGCTAAGTAAATTGCGAATGTTTTGCAAAAGGGAATTATGTTCTAAGTAGGCATCATCAGCCTATACAATATAAGTAACCGTGGCCTTGGAACGTAAAGGGCTATTGAAGGATCACCGTGGACTTTCAGTGCAGTCCAACTCTGTGTAGGAGGACTCATTTGATGATTTTACCACAAACAAGAGCTATAAATCAATAATCTATTTAAAAAACGCAGGCCACATACACCACAGAACATGCCACATGTCATAATTAAAAAAGGAAAAGACTCCACAGCTCAATTATCCGAAAACCACAACAGACCTCCCATTAAAAACATTTGTTACATCTTCAAACTATTTGGCCCTCTCATCATGCTGTGATATAACCTCAATGTCTGTCCATACCCCTACAATGCAAGCGTGAAATCGTGACGTACTTGAGGTACATTTGGGCTCGTTGTAATACTAGTGAATGTTGGCAACCCCGTCGAGTAATTGCCATAGAGTAGAGAGGACTATGGTTGTGAATTTCGGACGGTAAAGTTGTCGATAATTTCAAAATCGTTTGATATAAAAAAAACGTATTTTTGAAAATGATTTTTTTAAACATTTTTACTTAGATAAAAATGTTTTAGAATTAAATGAGTACTTAATAATGTGTAAATTAGATTGCACACAGCTTCGTTGCCATGGAGTTTGAGTCTTACCCGTTCGAATAACTTCCATTGACTTCTTTTAAACCAATGCTTTCAAATACACGTTAATTATGATAACATGGAGCCGTTGCATGGAGCTGATCTGATGATGGTGCTGGAAGGTGGCCATAGGAACTCTGAAATGAAACGCTGCAAACCCATCGAGTTTAGACTATTTTGATTCATCTGTAAAGTACTTTGGCTATCGTAAGTAGGTATTTCTTTAACAATTAAATGTTGTTTTAAAAAAAAGAACATGGATTTGTTTACTTTACTTATTTAACTACGCATGGGATATTTTTGACATAATTATATATTTTTATTATAGGGACGAACTCGTTGGCAACGGCTAGTGTGTGAAATATTATATCGATAAAACTAACTCTCAACCCTACGCTGCGTCAAGTGAGGGGTGAAATGTAATATTCATAACAGTCCTTTGTGCGGCCATTTCGCGGCCTGGGGGTTGAATAGCACTCCCGTGCATTCACTATACTACGGTCAACGACATGCTGTCCTAAACATAAAACTAAAAATCCCGAATTCGTGGCCTTATGCACGAAACACTATCGGGATTCTTCGAGAGAGTTATCGCAGGCCTGGAACGTAAAGGACAATTTAAAGAAGAGGTATTCCACATTGGACTGATGGCACCTGCGAAAAATTTTGGCAGAAGCCGTATATGAAATACCACTTTAGGTGCCATTAGCTAAGGTGCCATTTCAACAGGTGCCCAATGTGAATAACCTTCTATAGAACAGCTTTGGGTGGCATTTAGTTGTTAAGAAACTGTCAAATGTTGTAATATGAACACACATACGTGGTTCACTATACTTTATATTATTCATTTGTAAAACTCTGACTCGGAATAACTTTTAATAAAAGCATTTTCCACCATCATTTCGCTACAGTCAAAGTCAAATCATTGGGTACGGTTAGCCGATACAAAATCTGGACACAAATCGAAAATGCTGAAGAGCATTCAGCCTATGCTGACTAAATTATAGGCTGAGACCATGCTGAGTTCAGACGAGAGTGAAGCATTTTGACAGCAGCTGTCTCAGCCTATGCTACTCAACATTCGCCATTTTTTTTTTAGTGCTGCTCAGATATTGTATCGGCTAACCGTACCCATTTATTACAGTTATGCCATCGACGAGACACTTTTGAACGTCGATTATTAAAATTAAAGCAAATGGGATGGGATGGGATTGATCCTACTACACCCATTTGCAAGGGTAGGTTCGAATGGAGAAAAATGGGCACGAAACTCATTACTACTCTTTTTTTTTGTGTGAGATGGGTTTGCTCTTGACCTTAGTCTAGGTCAGAAATGACTAAGACAAGGTCGACGATGGAGCGAGCTTAACCAGAAGAAGCCTGTTCACTCTAACTTTGAAGAGATTAGGGTTGTATGTGTTCGGAAACACAGACGCAGGCAGAGAGTTCCACTCCTTCGCTGTCCGCATTATAAAAGACGTTTGGAAACGCTTAGTGCGAATTGGTGGTATAGCACAGGAATTTTGGCCGAGAGGTGTAGTGTTCCGGCGATTCCGAGGCCGGATACCTGACACCGCGCGACACACGACGCCGACTATTCGTGTGAATTAGTGTTATATTATATAGTATTGTTTATGTATTGTATTATTATATTATTAGTTAATTAAGTTTCATAATGTATTGTATTATAGTATTTTATATGGGTATTGAAGCCTGAAGTAAATAAATAAATAAAATAAATAGCAATAAGGTGAGGATGTGCGATGATAGAAGGAGGCTGGTGGGATGAGGTCGTGGAGTTCTTGGGCACACTCTCCGAAGTACAGTCTTCTGTAGAAGACCGAAAATGTTTTACAATATATTGATAACACGAATTTGAAATAAATGTGAAAGCGATGTACCTAACCAGAAATTCTAATGTTATCCTATCTCAATGATTTTTTAGAATGCTTCCTACACAGTAAAAAAAAACTTGAGAGGTGTCAAGGTAAGTACACCCGGATGGAACGAAGTTCCTTTCGATTAATTAGTGAAGGAATTGTAGTAATTTTTTTTTTTTTTAAGTTAGGTAGGTATAATAATATTTTTTGATTTTTGTTATTTGACATCTGGGATTTCTATTTTGATAGTAATATCGGTTTCAACACCCTCAAAAACAACGAAAACGACATCCATGATGAAAACCTCGATAATTTTGGCAGCCGCCACCTTGGATTTACATTTTGACTGCAATATTGGATTCAACACCCTCAAAAACCATGAAAACGACACTTAGGACGAAAACCTCGATAATTTTTTCAGCCGCCATCTTGGATTTACATTTAAACTGCACCATCGGTTTCAACACCCTCGAAAACCATGACGAAAACCTCGATAAAATGCAGCTGCCATCTTGGATTTACATTTTGACTGCACCATCGGTTTCAACACCCTCGAAAACCATGAAAACGACACCCATGACGAAAACTCGATATTTTTTGCAGCCGATTTTTTCCGTCAGCCCCCTTTCACAACGCGCGATAAGGAACTTCGTTCCAACTAGGTTTATAGGTTTTCTTCGCTCTTTTCTTCGCTCGGTAGACGATCCTCTTAAAGGGAAAATAAAATAGTTAGAACAAATAAAAACGTAAGTAAAAAGGTACATGGTGTTCACACAAACAAAATGAAAAATACGACACAATTTAAGACAATTTTCGCACAATCCAGCATCCTCCATTTAATTTCACAATAGCCCCGAGCTATCATCTCACTAATGGACTGTGTTTAGTCTGTAGAGGTATTAACTTCACCCCTATTCGTTTGAAGGGATGGGCAGAAATGTAGGTGTATACCTACTTACAAATCACTACTACAGGTCCAGTTGAAAACCAGCGTCGAGCACTAGTTGAAACCAGTGTCGAGTGCTTTTTATTTTCGTTCTAGCGTTTTTTATTTTTATTTATGTTGTGTATTAGTGTGACTATAGGGTATTTCGTGTTGTGTATTTTCCGTAGTTTTTGTGTCCAATAAATGATTTTTCTTTGCTTGTTTCATTTGTAAATAAGCACCTAAAAAGCATGTTTTGTTTTGTACTAAAAGTTTGTTATTAGATCGCGCGGGACTGTCCGTGAATTCTCGGCACAATACCGACTGATCCGGGAACAGGCACGAACGCGCGTGAACCCCGCGAAAACCATCCACATTCTCGTTCGCGCCTGTTATCACGGGGGTTCACGGCACTAATGTGGAGCCACCATCACATGGCTTCGAATTTTTGTTTTTAGGACATGCCAGTTTTCTCACGATGTTTTTCATTACTGTTGTCCCACACTAGGAATTAATCCAATACTTAAGGTCGTCGGTGCGATGTAAAGGTTTCAATTCACATCATACAAACAAACTATTTATAAGGAAAAAAAAAACAAATAGAAAGTTCCTAGAGCAAGAGCCCGTGAACCCCAGACCTACGTTATTTTATAAAGGCTGAAAGTTTGTCAGCGGATGCTCCCAACACTGGTAAGAACGATGACCGTTTATGGAGTTTGGGTTATGGTGGCTTTGGCAGGTAAACGGTACTAAAGATGCGTAAAATATAAGTTTACTTACGTCATAGTATAAAAGCTGATTTTTATATATAATACTCGGGTAATAAGTAGATGATGTGTCCTCATCAGCCAGCCACTTATCATGGTGGCAACCCCTTGCCAGACACCCTTAATGTTCACGAAATTATAAGTTTACTTACGTTGTAGTATAAAAGCTGATTTGTTTAAATAATACTTGGGTAATAATATGTAGATGATGTTTCCTCATTAGCCCGACACTTTTGATAGTTCCAACCCCTTGCCAGACAAACATTGTAAATAGCCCAGTCAACTGATGTTCAAAACAAGGTATAGAGGGAAAGTCTTAGAACACAACTTTTGACTACGCAACTTTGTTTGGACTAGTTAGGAGGAGAACATATCGAAAATCCCCATCCCTAGCCCTTGAGCTAAAGGGGAGGGAGGGGTTTTTAGGTACCACTTTTTGGTTTTTCGCTTATATCTCGGAAAGTCGGAAACCATGGGTCCTAGCGACATAATACATATAAACAAAGTAAAACCTGAATAAATTCTCTATAAGTTTAATCCAGTAAACATTTCCAGGTCTTGTTTAGTTTTCGAGATATCTGCTCTTGAAAGTCTGTAATATTGTGAAAAATCATTTTTATCTTTTTGCATTTGGAAAGTTGTATTTCATATCGCCAATTTAAAGGTCCAGAAAGCAGGAGCAGTCACTTCAGACCCTCCCTTTACCACCTACAATGAACTAAGCCAAGTGAAACCTGCATCTTGAAGCGATATGAGCTTCCAGCTAAAAGGGTCTCTTACAGTGCTCACAAAGTTATAACAAATTCTTGAATTCGCGGTAGCCACCATCAAGCTTGATATTTTTTGTCTTCCTTCCACCGAGGGAGCAGTAAAAATAGCTCAGAAACTCATTCTAGATTATAATTACATATTAGGTAGGTACATGTACAGGGTTTTGATTCTAAGTTGACCAATAAGGAGAAATCTAAACAATAAGGATAAATCTAAGTTCGAAAACTAAACAAGACCTGGAAACATTTATTGAATAAAACTTATGGGGAATTTATTCAGCTTTTATTTTTTTCATATATATTATGCCGCTAGGACCCATGGTTTCCGACTTTCCGAGATAAATAAGCGAAAAACCAAAAAGTGGTACCTACGAACCCCTCCCTCCCCCTTAGCTCAAGGGCTAGGGATGGGGACTTTCGATATGTTCTCCTCCTAACTAGTCCAAACAAAGTTGCGTAGTCAAAAATTGTGTTCCAAGACTTTCCCTCTTTACCTTGTTTTGAACATCAGTTGACTGGGCTATTTACAATGTTTGTCTGGCAAGGGGTTGGAACTATCAAAAGTGTCTGGCTAATGAGGAAACATCATCTACATATTATTACCCAAGTATTATTTAAACAAATCAGCTTTTATACTATAACGTAAGTAAACTTATAATTTCGTGAACATTAAGGGCGATGAGTTGAGAGTGGGGCCATTTGGGTATGGGCAGCGAAACCATAGGGGCCAGCGACTGGTCGACTTCATGGAAAAGGAAGAACTTCATTTAATGAACTCCTATTTCCAGAAGCGGCCATCCAGGAAGTGGACGTGGATGAGCCCCGATGGTACTACCAGAAATGAGATCGACTTCATCATGACGACCAAGAAGCGAATATTCAGTGATGTCTCTGTGATCGCTAAGGTAAAAACCGGTAGCGATCACCGAATTGTCAGAGGCACACTGAATATCAATGTCAAGCTTGAAAGGTCTCGTCTGGTGAAGTCCACGCTCCGACCTGGTCCTGCCCACATCCGGAACCCCGAAGACTTTCAACTCGAACTGCACAATCGCTTCCAGTGCCTAACCGAATGCGAAACTGTGGACGAAATCAACAATGGGTTGGTGGAAACTCTCCAAGCTGTGGGGTCCAAGTTCTTTAAGACCCCGCGCCGGAATAAGCTTCAAAAGCTCTCGAACGGAACCATCAAGTTGATGCAAGACCGGTCCGAGATGAGGCTGCAATCTTCAGCTGATATGTCGGAATATGGCAAACTCAATAGACGAATCTCTAAATCAATGCGACGTGACCTGCGCTCCTTTAGTGCGGCACGGATCAAAGAGGCAATCGAGCGGAACCAGGGCTCAAAAGTCTTCGCAAAGAATTCGTCTATTGGGCAGAGCCAAATGACTAAGCTGAAGATTAACGACGGCAGCATCATTTCGACGAAACCGGAGATCCTAAGAGAGCTTGAGAGGTTTTACGGACAGTTATACACATCAACACGACAACCCAGTGTCGGTACAGCTCGAGACGCAAGAGCTAAACTGACTCGACACTACACTGAGGATATCCCGGACATCAGCCTGTACGAGATTAGAATGGCTCTTAAACAGCTCAAGAATAACAAGGCGCCGGGTGAGGACGGAATCACAACAGAACTTCTGAGAGCGGGTGGAAAACCGGTACTTCTAGTCCTCCAGAAGTTATTTAATTCCGTCATACTCGAAGGTTCTACGCCAGAAGCATGGCACAGGAGTGTGGTTGTTCTTTTCTTCAAAAAGGGTGACAACACCTTGTTGAAGAACTACAGGCCAATCTCACTTCTGAGCCATGTGTACAAGCTGTTCTCAAGAGTCATTACGAACCGTCTCGAACGCAGGTTTGATGACTTCCAGCCTCCCGAACAAGCCGGTTTCCGAAAAGGTTTTAGTACTATAGACCACATACACACGCTCCGCCAGATTATACAGAAGACAGAGGAGTATAATCGGCCATTGTGTTTAGCGTTTGTGGACTATGAAAAAGCCTTCGATTCAATCGAAACCTGGGCAGTATTGCAGTCCCTCCAACGATGTCATATCGACTATAGGTATATCGAAGTGTTGAAGTGTTTGTATAGGAACGCCACCATGTCCATCCGACTTCAGGAAGAGAGCACGAAACCAATCCAATTGCAGAAAGGCGTGAGACAGGGAGACGTTATTTCTCCGAAACTGTTCACGAACGCGTTGGAGGACGTTTTCAAGCTCTTGGAATGGAACGGACTCGGCATCAACATTAATGGCGAATACATCACTCACCTTCGTTTTGCCGATGATATAGTCATCATGGCAGAATCGTTGGAGCACCTCAATGCTATGCTCAGCGACCTCAGTATCGTTTCCCAACGGGTCAGCCTTAAAATGAACATGGACAAGACGAAAGTCATGTCGAATGTCCATGTGGCACCCGTACCGGTTGTTGTTGGGAACGATACTCTCGAAGTTGTAGACCATTATACTTACCTTGGACATATTGTTCAGTTAGGTAGGTCCAACTTCGAGAAAGAGGTCGCCCGAAGAATCCAACTCGGATGGGCAGCGTTTGGGAAGCTACGTGATATCTTCTCATCGAGAATCCCACAGTGTCTCAAGACAAGGGTGTTTAACCAGTGTGTGTTGCCAGTGATGATTTATGGCTCTGAAACGTGGTCTCTGACTGCTGGCCTTTTAGAGAGACTGAGAGTCACTCAACGAGCAATGGAAAGAGCTATGCTCGGAGTTTCTTTGCGGGATAAAATCCGGAACATGGATATTCGGCGAAGAACCAGAGTCACCGACATAGCTCATAAAATTTGCAAGTTGAAGTGGCAATGGGCAGGCCACATCGCTCGTAGAACTGACAACCGATGGGGAAGAAAAGTTCTCGAGTGGCGACCACGGACCGGAAGGCGCAGCGTAGGCAGGCCTCCCACTAGGTGGACCGACGACATCGTGAGGGTCGCGGGCAACGGATGGATGCAAGTGGCGAATTGTCGTTCGGCGTGGCGGTCTAAGGGGGAGGCCTATGTTCAGCAGTGGACGTCTTCCGGCTGATGATGATGATGATGATGATGAAGGGTGTCTGGCAAGGGTTTGCCACCATGATAAGTGTCTGGCTGATGAGGACACATCATCTACTTATTACCCGAGTAATATATATTAAAATCAGCTTTTATACTATGACGTAAGTAAACTTATATTTTACGCATCTTTAGTATCTATCTACCGTTTACCTGCCAAAGCCACCATAACCCAAACTCCATAAATGGTCATCGTTCTTACCAGTGTTGGGAGCATCCGCTGACAAACTTTCAGCCTTTATAAAATAACGTAGGTCTGGGGTTCACGGGCTCTTGGGCTATCCGTTTTTTTTAGCAAGATTTGCTCTTGACTCGAGTCCAGGTCAAAGGTGACAGAGACAAAGCCTACGATGGAGCTAGCTTACCCAGAAGAAGCCTGTTCACTCTAACTTTGAAAAGATTAGGGTTGTATACCTATGCGTTCGGGAACACAGACGCAGGAAATGAGTTCCTCTCCTTTGCTGTGCACATTATAAATCGAACCTGTGATACGGATCGCTGTAGTCAATCGCTCAGTCACTACACCAGCTTTGCCGTTAACTGAAGGTGCAAGGGTGGTTGAGAAACAGTCAAGTTTGGCAGTTGCTTCCACTACTATTAATATTAGCAGTAATTTTTACCCGTGGTGCTAGGCAACTGGGCTTCTCCCAGTTGTACTGTCCTTTTGTGCCTATTGGCCTTGTTTTGTTCTGTCTCCTGCTTGCATGGAGGGAAGTGGAAACATATTTTTCCTACTCCTCCACTATTATTTTCTGATTAATTTCGTTACAGGGTCCAAAACAGGTAAATTCATTCTCCGGGACACGTCGAGCTTCATTGTCTCGGCGCTTTTCTGGTGGTAGCCACTGTTGATTCTGGTTTTCAGGAGTTGTAGTGGTTTGGGAATAGTGTAGTGGGTTTGTTCCATAAAAAAAGTCCCTTCCACGCACCCAGTGCGAGAGGATAGTGATTTATTTTGATTATATTCCACACTAAACTTAAGCATTCCTTTTCTTACGAATTGCTTTAAAATTAAGTACCATCATCATCATCATATCATCCATTGCTGAACATAGGCCTCCCCTATAGACTTCCAATAGGACCGGTTGTCGCGGCTTGCATCCAGCGTGATCCTGTGGTCTTCATAAGATCGTCTGACCACCTTGTCCTACGCTCAGCTTGCCGGTGCGTGGTGGCCATTCGTGAACCTTATTGCCCCATTGGCCAAATTTGGTATAGGTAACAACAAGTTTCAGTTAAAATTACTTAGACCGAAGAACAGTACCTACAGTTGAATTATCCTGAAAACTCTCAGTGTGAAGAATGGACATCCATCCACAGATTGACCGCATTAAGAGCGGCTTAACCTTGCCAAGCACCGCACTAAGCTTTACTTAAACGTTTGATCAAACAGGTGAAATGTATGTACTTAATACACAGCGTTCAATATCCTCATTAATGCGCCATCTTGGATTCCGTTCAAGAGCATGCATAGAGTAAAGATCATTACTTTTAAATGTTCGAACAAAACAACTTTAATCTTTATCCCAAACCCTCCGTTCTCTCTCTGTTTCACCATAAATCATAAATACACCATTATTTATTACAGATACAATTTCACCCACCTACGTATTCTTGTTTATTCCGACCTACCTACACGGACCTATAATAAAAATAATTCCAACAAAAAAACATCTTGGGCCCGTTCTCCTTTAAATAAAACAAAAGAGGCCACAAAGACATGTCGGTAAAACAATTGAGTGTATATCGATAGAAAACGTCGCAACACTAGCTGTTCGAATTTTGAAATTGAATTCTTTGAATGTCGAAATAAGGGTGAGAGTTGTGGCGCGCTGCAAGTCTCCTGTAACGGTTTGAAAGCGCGGGAAATGAAAGTGGTTACATATTTATAAAATGGAATCGATTTTTAAATGAGCCAATGGTGGTGCTCGTTTGGGGAGGCGGGAAGCGGCAGGCCCCACCCAACGTTGGATGTCAGATGAATGTCTCGCGCGCTTTTTTGCTCATTCGCTCAGCGTCCGCCGACGCGAGCGGTCGTTTAAAACGATGTGATTGCCTCGCATATTTATCATGTTTTTAACATCACTTACTGCCTACTGAACAATTTTATTGGGTATATATTTTACAGAAGGTACTCATATTTAAGTGCATTGTTTATTAACGTTCTTCGACGTAGTTATTTTGAATTGCTAATTTTGTTGATGCTACATCATTCATTATAATGAATTCGTTGACTTAGCAATTAGTTTTGCCGCATAAAAACGAATGAGAGATAACAGATTTCATTATGTTTATTTGAGAATTTAATTAAGCGTATAGAATCCAATAAAAATATGCAATGAGATAGAAAATGATTTTACAATGTCCTATTTGTTTTACACTATTCTAGATTTTTTTAAATGAAATCAATACTGCTTCCATTTTTTACTCCATAGTACCTAGATATATAAGAAAATAAAACTTAAAATCCACCCATCGAGGCCTACTTAAGCAATATCAATAGCTCGCATCGATTTGTCGATAGCAAAGTATCGATATTTTACGACGATGCACAACACTATCCCGGCTGATCCCGTCGACTTACGGGCAAAATACTCGAGTCATCTACGCTGGTTTACCTTTGAAATATTGGTTATTATAAACATAGACTGTGTCTGCTTATTCTATGAGGCATGGAGACTGATATAGGGTACCTATACCTAGGGTATGTGGTGTTCTTGTAAGTTCGCCACAAAAATGATTCCCCACGAAAAAAAAGTATGAATAAATTAGCCAAAGGTTTTTGTTTTTTTTTTTCAATATTGATTATTGTACCATTGAGAGCTCGTGGCTAAATAATTACAGCCGCACAGGCCGATCTTCCGGGTTAAGCCGCGCTTGCCGAGGTTGGTCTGTGGATGGGTGACCATCTGTCATAGCGAGTTTCCTCCGTGCCTCGGAAAGCACGTAAAGCCGTTGGTCCCGGCTGTCATTTGTAGATCTTTGACAGTCGTTACTGTTAGACAGAAGCTCTAAAGTCTGACAACTTAGTCTTACCATGGGGTATCGTATTACCCAGTTACTGGGTTGTGGAGGTCTGACAGGCAGTCGCTCCATGTAAAATACTGATATTCAGCTGCATCTGAATCGACTGGAAGCCGACCCCAATATAGTTGGGAATAGGCTAGGCAGATGATGATGATGATTGATTATTTGTACATTCGACCTATTTTTTTCCGCACGGTGATAGCAGAACAATTAAATTATAAAATGCAGCACAAAACTATCGAAAACGAGGACACAATGTGGAATCTGAACAGAAAGAACTAGGAGAACAGGATCAAAACTTTTTTTCGATGAGAAGAAATTTTGTGGCGAACTTCTTACTTATCTACTTTTTTATAGTTTTAAGCAAATCAAGCAATACAACACTAATCTATGAGATGTTAATTCAAACGCGATTGTCAGCAAACAGAGTTTAATCGATTTTAGAGCTAAAATCGAATTAAATATTTTTTTTACAGCCTAAATAAATTATACATTTTATAGAAATTTTGTTTCGGAATTATTTGTTTACCAACCCGTACTGGGCCTGCGAGGTGGATTATTGCCCGCTCCCTCTTACAAAGAGGAGGCCTGTGTTCCAGCAGTGGGAACATTATAATAGGCTGATGATGAATTATTTGTTCATAGTGTTAAATACCCAATTCCTATAGACTTTCAAATTGAAATCTAAGTTATCCTAGGATCCCTTAAATTATTTATTTTATTTATATTTTTCCTTGTTTTATAACATACATCGTTAATACTTTACGATCACGTTAAAGGTGATTTGTGGAGTCATGCAGGTATTTTTTAATTTTTAGGCTGTTAAATTAACAGTAATCGCATGAAAATTACGTGAAACAAGGTAAAAATGAGTGTGGGTAAATATTACTGAAAATTAATTTGCTAACAGTATTTTCTTAACGCTTGTCGGGGTCGCGGGACTAACAAAGTACCGTGACTCCGGAACGTAAAGGGCTATGGAAGGAAACCGTGGAGTTTAGTCAGTAGGTACAAGTCTGTAAGTTCCTCCAGCCCTACCCTGGGTGGGAGGACTCATTAGATGATTTTAACACGATAAAAACAAAAAATATTTTCTTTTCTAAACGTGTTCGTTGACAGCTGAAGGTCATTGATCCCTATTGTAGTCGCATAGTACAAATAATAGTGACCATCTCTTGTTAAAGATTACAGGCTACAATATCACGAATTCAGAAGCCAAAAGACAACGATTGGAAGTCACATAGCATATCTCAAAGGCATCTAGACAAGCTAGACTGATTGGAATCCCTCTCGAGTTGACGGGAAAAAGCTTAGACGAAACTGCTACAAGATTCGTCCATAGACTGTAGAATTATGGCGTTAACTGAGATTTGTCAATGTTGGTAGTACTGGATCGGCCATCTTAGTTTTTTAACCAAGGAGTTTGCGAAATTTATAGCACTTTTTTGTGCGATTGATTTGTTGTTTAAGACCAAAGTGTGTGTAAATATAAGGAAGGTGTCCATGAAGTTACAATAATTTTTAATTATATGTATAGTAAGTTTGGGCATGCGGATGGCAAGAAATGGGTGACTTCCCTTCCGATCATGGACCCTGCCCGGGTCGACGGCGCGTCGTGTTCCACGCGCTCCTCAAAGAGATGTCTGCAGGAACCCGAGGCCCCATTAAGAGGGCCTAAACCTGCCGGGGACGCGGAACTCAGTACGCGGATCAGGTAACCGTGACCTCAAATGTAAAGACTATATGTCTATTGAACGATCAACGTAAGTAGGTAGAGCAATGGTGGCCCAGTGGTATCGGTCCCGACTTACGAATTGTAGGTCGTAGGTTCGAACACCGCCAGGCGCATTACTTTGTGTAATTTGTTTCATCACCACTACTCTCAAAACGGTAAAGGGAATCATCGAGAAACACCGGCATGTCCTAGAACCAAAAATTCGAAGACATGTGACATCTACCAATTCGGACTAGGCCCGCGTGGTTGATAATGGCCTACTCCCTCTCACAGAGAGGAGGCCTGTGTCCCAGCAGTGGGAACATTACAGGCTGATGACGAAGTCTGACAGTCCCTCCCGTCCTGGGTGGGAGGACTCATTTGATGATTTTACCACGATAAAAAATTGTGTAACTTTTGTAAAATCAATTAATAAACGTTGTACCAATGAACCGTAGAATATATATAAACATTGTAACAAGAAAGTCATTTATAATAATGACCTTGAAAAACAACAGTTTTGGTCTGACGATAATGTTTTCTAAAATATCCAATAAACATGTAAACAGACACCTGTCGACCTAGTTGCATTATATCCTGATTAAAGCAATAAAAGTTATATTTATCTAATATCATAAAAAAACAACCTTTCTATAATATGCGTGTAAAGTGACCTGTGAAAAACTCGTAAAAATCTAGAAAGGTCACTGACTTAGTTAACTTTAAGATTAAGAAAAAAAATGTGATTTAAACTTGGAATGGGCGACTAAATCTGGCTGGGTAACGTTTTTTTTTATTAATAAAATTTTTCCTTCCTTGTGGAAATGAAACCCACGACACCCAGCGCAGTGGTCGATCTCTTAGCCACTGTGACAACAATTCTTTATTTGTCGGACATAAATTCGTGTCGTAAGAAAAAGGTAGGATCTCTCTCATTGGGAATTTTGAGTTCTTAGCGCCGTGGATTGACCACCGCGACCAAAATTCGAAAAGGCAAAAAAATATTTTATGAGTCCTCCCGTCCTAGGTCTAGCAGAAGAGACCGTCAAACGCCGTCGAACCGTGGCTGTTCCTTGTCCTTGATCGGACAGCCAGTTACCCATTACTCGCGCACAAAATTCGACCTGTACCCATAAAAATAGCAGTCGCTGGGTGGTCATGGTTAGCAGTTCACTTTTACAATTGACGTGAGACTTTGAAACCAATATTTTCGATCTAACCACAAACTATTAAACTCAAACGCAACAATTATTATGATGGATAGTTTCCAATAATCCCAAAGCATTATTTTTTATCACTTTATGGAATAGGGTTTCAATTTCAGGTAGCTATAGCCCATGACTAACGGATTAACCGCAAAATCTATAACAATTTCACAATAAAAATATTCTTTAAAAATTAAAAGAAAATCAAAACAACCCTAATTCTTTGAACTAAACCTACATTTCACCGATCCGAAACCAGACCTCAATCAGAACAACTTAACCTCACCGATCTTACACACCGCTCACAGATAATAAATTACCTAAAATCTGCTACATTAAAACCTCCGTGTCCACTCGCCTTAAGGAATGTCTATGGCCATACATTTTTTTCCTTCGTACCTTTTTTAAATATTCAAATCGAATCACCCAAATTAAGTAGCCATAAACGGAATCAGCTTCCAAATTTGAATATTTCATTCTGGCTCGTACGACGCGCGCGCTTTGATTTGTGTTCTTGCTTTGTCTGTGTGGGTCGAAGGGATGGGATATATCGATATGTATTTTCTTTTTTTTTAACACAATTTTTGTGTAGGCGAATGGAGTAGAGTAAAACTGAAGAATGTTAGATAGAAAGGTAGTGACTCTTTTGACGTATAACAGTGAAGTACGGAAGAAGATACGGTGAGGCTATCTCCAAATATTATCTCAGGACTAACGAGCTACTGTGACTCCGGAACGTAAAGGGCTATTGAAGGACACCGTGGATTTTAGTCAGTACAAGTCTAACAGTCCCTCCTGCCCTACTCTGGTTGGGAAGACACATTTGATGATTTTACCACGCTAAAATAATAATCTCCAAAATAAATGACAAGAAATGGCACGTAATGTCTTTTTTCTAAAATAGACAGGTCATTTTTGCTGTAAAATCAGCGTTATAAATTAACATTTTATTTATTATTTCCACCAAGATAGCAAAGGTTTTATCAGCAAATGTATAGTTATATACTCTAAAAGAAAACATTAATCATAATTATGAACTGCTAAATGAATAAGTGATTGCGAATTAACGTTGAAATCACCATTACAGCAACAAAAAGATTGATTAAAAACTTATACGAGTAATTAAACGATACAAAAACTTAGTATTACGTTATGAAGTGAGTTGTTTTCGTTTTATTAATGAGAAGTAATTTATACTGCAGATAAATTAAGATCCAATTTACTTTCCTTGAGGAGTAAAAAACACAGGTGATTGATATCTAATTTACTATCCTGTCGTGGTAAGCTATATTTACGAGTTAAAGTAAAAACTCTGCGTGATAAGCTTTTAATTGAAGCTTCCGTAATAATGGAAAGTTTTCTACAAAAAAAAAGAAATTATAAACATGGCAAATATCCCGTTTGAAGCTATAATGATAGTGTTAGTAACTATGTTGGTGTTAACCTATAAAAATATCTATATCGATACTTTCGATTTCATAAAACGCACTTCACTAAACCTTTTGTCGCATCGCGCCGCGCGTTGATAAGGAAACATTTTAAATTAGTAGTAAAAAGAGTAAAAAATACTGTAATATATACATATTTTTTTAAACATTTTTTTGCTTGTATTTTATCGAACAAAACGGGTAGCGGCTACCAAGCGATATAAATTATATCATTTTTCACTGCGACAACCCTAACCGAGGTAAAAAATGACGTTCCATTCAACGTTCCGAGTTTGAAAAAGTTTTGCCGCGCTTTTTATACGTTTCCGGGCGACGAGATTCCATTTATTGAACTTTATAATTCTCTCTCGGTTCAACGGTTATTAATACTTTGTGTTACATTGCGTGGATTGTATGAAAACGTTTATTAGTTAATGCTTTAGAGCCAGCAATGTATTTGAAGGCTGTTTTAGTTGTATTTAAGGTCGTGAAGGTGATCGCGTCGGCTTTTTTATAGTTTTCGTCTGTGAGTAAAGTTTTGTACCGTTCCGTGTTCTAAGGCGAGGTTCGACTTCAAGCGTTAAGATTTTGTTAATTTGTAGCGCTAGAATTTACCACGGGCATCGATTATGATCATCAATCGCATTTTTGTTTTGATACAGTCAGTCAGTAATGAATGAGTAATGATGTAGTAAGAGTGATAATATTTGTAATGTAACTACGAGTAAGTAAGTAATATAGTTCACAGTTTTTTTTTTTACAAAGTCTCCCGAAACATAGCCACAATGATAATTATCCAAATAGGATTATTTTTATCAGCCTTTTCCAATGTTTGGGCCGGCTTCCAGTTTAACTGCAATGAAACACTAATTATGTAATAATATGCAGCGATGTATATTTAGCCTCCACAATCCAGAATAATGTTTTTTTTTGATAACACAATTTGACTCTCAACAAAATCGCTCAAGCGATTGCCACATCGCTCTCTCCGCGACCTCGCCTCAACATCGTATTCATAATGATATTTATAATTATGTCAAAATTTAATGAAAAATACGATACGTGACCTTTTAGAGGTAATAGGTCAATATGTTTGTCGTGGAACCTGTTTTATTGACAAACTTCACGCTTTGTCTGACGCGGGGTGAACAGAGATTGAGCTTGCTTTGTTTTTATGTACGACTAGCTGTTGTCATAAGTCTGACAACCAATCTTACCATGGGGTATCGTATTACCCAGTTACTGGGTTGTGGAAGTCCGATAGGCAGTCGCTCCATACATAAATACTGATATTCAGCTGCATCTGGTTTGACTGGAAGCCAACTTCAATATAGATGGGAAAAGAGTTGGATGACTAGCTATATATTGCCAGCGGCTTCGCTCGCTACAACTAGAAAATTATCCCACAAGGAGATAATATCGGGATAAAAACTATTCTGTGTTAATCCAGTTTATAAACTATCTGTGTGTATATCCACGTCGGTTCAGTAGTTTTTGCTTGAAAGAGTAACAAACATACATCCATTCTCACAAATATTCCCATTTGTAAGATATTCTAGCCTTTTCAATTGATAAAATCATGAAATAAGTCCTCCCACCCGGGGCGGGGCGGGAGGTACTCAGACTTGTACTGACTAAAATCCACGGTGATCCTTCAGTAGCCCTTTACGTTCCAGGGTCACGGTTGCCAGATGCGACAGGCAGGCTTTGGCCCTCTAAGGGGCTACCGTCAGCCGCTCATGACCTGCGGAAATTTCGAACCTTTTTTTAAATGCAATAATTATGATGTAATGACATAGACACTAGCGCCGCGTCAGTGGCTGACGGTACCCCGTCGGCCACTCATGACCTGCGGAAAATTCGTGGTACTACACATTTTTTCAAATCCAATTTGATGTAATTACTAATGACATAGACACTAGCGCCGCCGCGTCAAACGGCCATGACTTGGCGCGTACTCTACGCTGTACGGCGAAATGCGTAGGATTTCATGAAGACTGAACCTTTATATTTCTCTTCAGACTTTTACTGTTTCGTATTTATATCAGCTAAAGCCTAACAGTACAATAACACACTTAAATAAAGCATTTAACAGAAGATCGAGGGACCTCCGGCATACTCTGATACCGTGGAGGTAGAATACGCCTTATTTAGATGGATGCGGTATGTAATCCGTGGCTAACACATTGATCTAATGCTTTGAGCGACTGCTGGGCTTAATAATAAATGGTAAAATAACTTTTCTTTCGGAAGTCGGAGGCAAAAAAGTCAACGGAATGAAAATCAAAGCCACCCATTATGTGGTTGTTTTTGAAAATAGTTTTTTTATATTAATTAAAAAATACGCTGCGTTTACAAATTCTTTTTAAATCACACACATAAACAAACAGACCCGGTGCAACTGCTTGTAGGTCGTATAAATATTTATTCAGTGCAATCTTGGGAATCGAACTCACGACACGTGCTACAGCAGTCGACCCCTCAGTCACTGCGCCAGCGGTGCCCATTTCTTGTTAAACTAGAAACAAACTTCAAATACTTCAGTAAAAAATAAAAATATTGATAACAGTGAGTCATATATTTTTTATCAGTCACAATATTTTCCTTACTCCTAGTTTCAAACCATAAACCTCAGTCCAATACCGCCAGTAACAGAGCGGTGAATAAATAAAAATAAATAAATTACGCGGCAACACATAAATATAGGCTGTATAGCTACACATAAGTAACACATAAGTATATGGCGGTGCGATGCACTGAAAACTAGAAAAAAAATATCATATTTAAACGTGGAACACTTTGGGTGCGCGCCGCACGAATGTGAGTGATTAATGTGGACATGACTTTGTTATTAACTTACTGTTGACGATCTCCGGCCACCGGTAGGTGCGGGCATGCGGACGGCGAGTAATGGGCGACTCGCTGTCCGATCATGGACCATGCCCGGGTCGACGGCGTGTCGTGTTCATCGCGCGCCTCAAAGAGCTGCCAGAATAATGATGTATTTTTTTTTATTTGTCAAGCTCAGTTATAAAATAATTATGTAAATAATAAAATGTGTTTGTTTTTTTGTGTTTTCACCTCTAAACTGCTACATTGATATTGACACACATATTTTGGTATAAAGTGAAATGGAACCCCGTAGACGGCAAAAGGCTATAAAGAGTGAACCCTAAATATGTATTTTTCTCTTTATAATATTAGTTTTGGTTGTGAAGACCTGAAAACAACGCGACCTTATTTTTCTATTTCATTCTAATGTTTGACTTTTCTAGCAGATATCGTGATAACAATTTGTTTTGTTCTGTTTAGTGTTGTTACCTTGACATTATCGCCAATTCCAACATGATAACTATCGCGCACTCGTACTCTAAAGAGATAAAAACTATGAATGTTGTTGACTTATTTCAAAATCACGTACGCAACTATTTACATCAAATATAAATACTTTGTTTACATCTCAAAATATTTTATTTATAACTTCTTTTTATCGTGGTAAAATCATCAAATGAGTCCTCCTACCCAGGGCGGGCCAAGAGAAACTCTCATGGTGATCTTTCAATAGCCTTTTACGTTCCAGGGTCACAGTTAACCAACTGATGAGACAGTCCCACTATATTTATAATAAAATAACGTCATTTTTGTACACCTACATCTCACCAGTTTTTTTTTTATTTGTATGTAATTGCGGCGAGCCATTGCCTTCAACTGAACACTAATCTAGACTCCGGTGCTACTACCAAGAAATTCCGGATTTAAAATCCTAAAAACCCATTTTACTACCTGAAATCATCATTCACCTTTGCAAAAAAACCATGCGTAACTATTTCTCATTTTAATTTTTCTCTTACAATATTTCAAGCAAACTTTACCTGTATAAAAAGCAGTGTTAGTTTACAAGACAAAAACTACATTACGTTAAGTCTTATCCATACTAATCTCACTTCATTAGTTGGACAAAACCATTGACATTTACCACCGCTTCTTAATATCAAAACGTTACAAAAGCTATATTATACGAGGCAAAATAATCTTTACAACAACAGTGTAAAGTTTATTTTTATGTGGCAGATATTAAGGTTCATAGTACTTTTAAGACAGGTGTGAATCTTATGACATTTGAGTAGGCACGCACGGTGTTCGAAATTTGAATTCGGTTCGTGGCCAGTATCGAACGGTGTGTAGTGAAAACTACTTTCTTCAAAGTTATTTGTTAAAATCATTAATTTTATAGCAACACTATAATTTGTTTTAAATATTTATGATTTTCACAGACAATATTTTTTATATTATACCTACTCTGTCGTATATTTGGCAATATTTATGACATTTTAGTTTGCATAGTCATGACATTTTCACTCTTTATAGATAACTTTTTTACATGGTAAAATCATCAAATGAGTCCTCAGTCGCAGGGCAGAGCAAGAGAGACTGTCAGACTTGTACTGACTAAAATCCACGGTGGCCTTCAATAGCTCCTTACGTTCCAGGGCCACGGTTAGTCGTTCGTCCCGCGACCCCGGCAGGCTTTGGCCCTCTAAGTCGCCCATCGCCCAGACAGCTCTTTGAGGCGCGAGTGAAGGCATGGTCCATGATCGGACAGCGAGTCATCCATTGTGGTACGGAACACTAAAAAGCCAGTAGTCAAACGTGAAGGTAACAAGTTCGATTCCGGGCTCAAGCACGGTTTTAAAACCGGCATTCCGATCTAATATCCTACTTTATTTTATAACCTATTTTATATCCTAATCCTTTAACGATATGGTTACGTTTACGGTTCGGTAGCCATCTTAGAATAATTTATGGCTCTCATATCAATTAGATGAGCCGTCTGTGGGGGCTGTGAGTTTTAGTTTATTTTGGAACTAATAAAGTTAGAGTATCTAGGATTAGTATAGGGCAGATGTGAGTGGTATAGCCCGTAGAACTCATCATCTTACTATCCTTATCCCAATTTACTTGGAGTCAAACGCAACACGTTTTCTTCTTCCATTCTTCTCTATCAGACGTCACAGTATCATTTACTCGTTTTCAAAAATCAAAATCAAAGCGTTTATTTCAAGTAGGCCAGTTACAGGCACTTTTGAAATGGCATAGACAAATAAAAATACAATTATATACTAAAAAGTTATGGTGATACAGTCCCAGTCACAAGACATAAAAACTGTAAAAGTACCGTAGATGCACGTTCCAAGAAGTAGATCTCTATGGAGAAGAACGGGCAAGAAACTCCATGGACACTCTTTTTCTTTCATATCATTTCCTTAGTTAGACAATCACATCATCAGCCTATAACGTTCCCACTGCTGGGACATAGACCTCCTCTCTGTGAGAGGGAGTGGGCCTTAATCCACCACGCGGGCCCAGTGCGGGTTGTTAGATGTCACATGTTTTCGAATTTGATGATTCTAGGACATGCCAGTTTCCTCACGATGTTTTCCTTCACCGTTATGAAAGCAGTGGTGATGAAATAAATTACACAATGTAATGCGCTAGGCTGGGTTCGAACCCACGACCTACAACTCGTAAGTCGAGGCCAACACCACAAGACCACCACTGCTCTTCAAATTCCAAATATCACATAATTATCCAGAACAATTTCTACCGTATGCCTATAGACATACGTCCTAAAATCTAAAAGCATCTCAGAAACCTACCGAAACCGATTAAACCCGAGCGAGTTCGGTCAACCAATCAGATCTCAGAATTTATTTAAAACAAAAGAGACCATCTTTTTTTTTCGTAGGCCCGTGTCGCGTAGGCCGTAGGCTCGTAGAGCTTATCCCGTAGCCTTTAAAGATTTCAACGCGTTTTCGAAATTTTGATTACTTTTTTTTTAACTTTTATACATTTGCAGGATTTTTTTTTTCTCATGCACTGTTTTAAGTGTCATCCATAGCTTTCTCCTAAAGATGCCCTTGTTCCGAGTATTTTAGTTCAGGCTCAAAGTTTAGACGAGATGTATTTTTCGTAATAATTCTGCTTTGATATTTAAATGAATCCTGGTGGGTATTATTTTATAATTTTATTATACTAGAAAAGTAGCTAAAAAGTTTAGCCACAAGTTACACAGATTTTTTCATGTCGATAAAAAAACGTAAAACTATTTGTTTCATACTTTGCCTCACACAAGTAATTTCTCCCGTGTCGTGGGTGCGTTTACAAACATAGAAACTCACATACACAAACACCCAGACACGGAACAATTACTTGTAGATCATACAAATATTTGCTACAAGCGGGAATCAAATCCGCAACACGCAGTGCAGCAGTCCAATCGGTCAGCCACTGCGCTAATCGTGCCATTGTATTATTTTTATTGTTGTATAAGGAGAAATTATATATTTGAATTTAAAACAGAACACAAAACATATAAACAACAAAATAAAGAAATGGAAAGTTTTAAACTTCCAAAGAATATTAATAGACATTTTATCAGAAGATTTAAATATCCGAACTATAATTTTAACACCATCGTGTGAAACTAATACATCACTTCTCGAAAACGTAAGAAATTAATGCAGTAATCTTTTTAAAACGAACACTTAGACACCACAGACAAAATTTTAAGTATTTGATAATCCAACCTTTTTACACGAATTAAAAAAAAAAACGCTATTTGCGCGCCATTTTTACTGTTTTTAACCTGTTAAAAGTAAAGGGGGATTAAGTTCGAGCGAGTTAAGCTGACGAAGCTACCAAGATTGTCAATTGTTACTTAAAATGAGACATTATTATAACTTTTTGTGTTTTTACTGCAAACAATGGTGGTAATCTGGCTGTTTAAGAAATGGTTGATTGTATTTTTGTTCTGTTTTGAAGAATTTATATTATCTTTACAATAAACAATGAGAAATGTTAATACTTTCACAAGTTGAAGATAAGTTAGGGCTTTTTTGGGTGTTGTCTAATGACTCCTCCCATCCTTAGTGGAGCGAAAGGTACTGTCAGACTCTTAATAACTAAAAGCCACTCTGACCCTCACGAGCCATTGCGTTCAAGGGCCGCGGTGCCCTTTACAAAGATTCCCGCGACCCTGGCCGAACCTTTGAGTAAAATAAACACATTAAAAAATTACAAACTCATGCGTAACTCATCAATTATATACATTTCGTAATATTTCAAGTTTTTTTCGTATGACGCATTCAATAGAAGTACTGAGTACGTATCAACATTATTGATGATATAAAATGTATAAATTATCAACACATACTGATAGGTAAATTAATGTCTCAATTATTTTTACATAAATAATCTTTACATGGATTAATAGCTTATTTATATAAAATAACAGGTGTTTCTAAACGAAATTTTGAGATAAAAAGTTTATGGAATGCATTAATTTGCATTTCAAGTTTTTTTCTTACATCAAATACAAGAATTTTTAAACTGCAACTATTTCAAAACAAAAAAGAATTCTCCCGTTCTATAATTACGAATAAAATACCAATACAACCAGTTTAATAAACGCCCTCAATAAAATGAATAATGATAACATCCAATAAATAATTAATTGACTAAAACAATAATAGCACGTGCCTCCGGCGCCACAGAGTAACGCCCACAAAAATGAACAACCACATTTCAAGAAACAAAAGAAAAAAGGAACAAAGGACCACCAACATTTAGCCTATACACTGGTGGTAACTAAAAAACTGTCGCCAAATAGATAATAAACAGAAAATGTTATCTGTTTTTCCCGTTTTTTTACCTGAAAATTGTGTCGGGGTGGGGCGCGAGGCGAGGGGGCGATGCTATGCGGCAGTCTGGCCCCAACCTCGCCAGCGCTCGCGTCGCCACGACACTTCCCAAGTGCAGTGTTTTTAATACCAAAAAGGCCTAAGTACACAACGAAACACATTTATTTCGGACTTTCGACAGTAATTTACGTGTTTTTTTCGATAAGATTAGTCGTTGAGGACGTCTCATTCGTGTCTTGTTCGTGCCGTGGATAATTAGCGTTGTTTTTTTTTAAGTTTTTTTTTCTATTATTTTTCTCGAGTGCATTAAGAAGTTACACTGACAGTGCGTTCGTTTATAGTTGAAAGTTTGGATTTTGACGTGAATAGGTAAGTTTTTATTGACTTTTCTTCATTCTTTTCTTTGTAAAGTTCTAGTAACCGAGTCGAATACGACAGTCATGTAATTTTTGCGATGAAAAAACAATACAGAAGTTTTTTAAAGTGCTCAATTGGGATAATTTTTTTCCTACGAGTCATTAACCTCAAATATTTATACCTAGTACGCCCACGATAGTTCTTAGTGTTGTTTTTATTTTTAAAATACCCTCCAATGAAGAAAAAGTGATCGCTTGCATAAAAAAACAACAAAATTAACTCAAGTTTGGCAAAAAGACTCTTAAGCTAATTTTATCTATTTTTATTTTATATCACGGCTATTACACAGTGAAAGTAGCAAAAAGTGAAGAAAAAAGTGAAAATAATAGTAAAAAAATTGAGGAAACATTCAAACGTCGCGTGCTACTTTAGGCCTATATCTACAATGTCAGTTTGTCGATAACATGTGTCGATATCACGCAATCTCCGATTAATATTTTGTAGAATTAGGAATGTCGAAATTAATCAATTGCACAATCTGAATAGTAAAAGTTATAAGTGCAATAAACTAATCTATTTAGGCGATCATGTTGCTTCACCAAATCGGTGTATCGATTTTTGTAGGAAAGTATTTTTTTTAACTTTCATTTTTATCTATCGGAGCTTAAAAAAACCAAAACTCAAATAAATGTAAGTAGGAAATATTAACTGTTATTGTCGGTATGGAGATTCCAATATTTTTACAACTTAAGTTTCTAAAATATTAAAAAAAAAATGTCGGAAAATATCAAAGTTTAAAATTACAACTAAAAATTTATAACCACATTTATCGTAAACCCAAACATCCTCAGTTAGAAAAAAAAACAAGGAAACTGTCAGTAGCAACGCTTTTATTATTAATGCGACTGCTTGCGTGATCATTTACAATAAAAAAAAAAACTACAAAACTGATCTAGCGGTGAATTAAACCATTTTTTTCCGTTTTACGTGAAAAATGAAAGCGTTTAATCTAAGTCTAGTTCTCAATGTTGATTTATTTTTATACCTTAGCTTGAGCGGAGTTCAATTTACAAATATAAAAACTCAAGAGTTTGTTTGTTTATTCGCGTTAATCTCTGAAACTGTCAGACGGATTTCAAAAAATATAGTTGCAATCCTTAGGCTATGTCTTTAGTTTCTATATTTAAATATCACGCCGAACAGTTAGAAAAAGAATAAAAGCAGAAACGGTAGATGAAACCGCAGCGCACAACAAGTTTGTGAATAAAAATATAATTTATTTGATTTGAATTTAAATTGCGTTCGGCAAGAATGTTGAATAAATAATTTATGGTTGGTCCAACGCCATTTTTTTAATTATTACTTGTCATTGCATATTAGTGATTTTGTAGTAAATTAATGTTGATGTTTTCGAAGGCTGGTATGTGAGATTTTATGACAAATATAATGATATCATTTATCCAAAACCTTTTATTACTTTTTTATAACTTTGTGACAGTTTTTTTAATAGGATCACACCATTGTAATAATAATATGTATAATCTACAGTTAGCTATGTTAATTACATTAATTTATTCCGTTTTCATCAAATGCGTGGTTTCCCAAGTAACAATAGGTTCTATAACCTAGGCGTTTTATCACCAAAGAGTGATATAATAGGCCTTTAACAGTAACCATTGTGACTGCATGTACTATAAAGGTTTATAACAAAGCATTTTGGTTCTATAAGATTAAAGAGCATTTAAGTTCTATTATTTAGCTCTTAGAACGCTTACAGGGCCATTCAAAAGAATCTTTAAAGTGTTGCACTGTAATAGAAATGAGAAAAACGATTTTGGTACTATTTAGTACTATAGACAACCTTACTGACACTTTTATGTATCTATTTTGCTCTAATAATGCGTCAAAATAATTTTTACAGTACTAGGACTGTAGCAGTATCGAAAACACTATTACAGGGTCAATTTGCACTATAAAAGTACCATACACAACCATTACGTATTACAGGATCAATTTGCACTATAAAAGTAACTTACACAACCATTACGTAACCGTTTAGCTTCATAAAAGCTCCCTCAACATCGCTAAGGGGCTAGTTCTGTAAAAATCATGAAAACTCTTCTATAGTACTAAATAGTACCATAGCGACTCCTGGCGCAATTGCTAAATACTTAAATTCAAATAGCTCTTAAAGTGAGTTGGTGTTACTGAAACGAGACTAAAGCGTGACAAAAAAACACTAAAATTCATCATTAATGGACTAATTGGACCTTTAATGGCTTTTCAGTAACAATTACATCACTAGTATTTCTTAATGTCGATTGTGTTCTGGTAAAGTTTTAAGTAAAGGTTTGATAATGGATTTAAGATCGCTGCGTCAGTATAATGAGAGTGGTAGTTATAAAAAAAAGGTAAAGAATCGATATACACAAGCATTATCATCAATACAACAGGCTCATGCTCAAAATGTAAATACTGGTCAAGCGGGTCCAGAAAATATAGCACATGGTTCTGCACAAAATATTTGTTTTAAATCACAACAGGGCTGTAGTATTAATGTTCCTTTTGCTCAAGGTTGTAATAAGGATGAAGAATACAGTGAGAGCACCTGTCTTCAAAGTTCCCAAACATCGGAATGTTCAGAGGAGGAGAGCAATGACCAATTATACAGTGACCTAAGAAGATGGTGCGTCACTTACAGTATACCAACTGCAATCCCAAATTATGCCCTAGTGTGTATTTAATGCAACTCCATGCAAAGAAATTTATTTTGACTACACTGTTTTATATTTGGACAAGGACCCCTAATTGGAAAATATGGCCGCTATTTTCTGCCGCGATAGCACATTAGTAGCACAGCTGGAGCCAATGTGTACTATAGGATCCGTATTCGGGACAAGTCCTTATTTTATTAATTAAAATTTAATTAAAACACGAAAATAATGAGGGCGCATTGTCAAATTCGAAATCAGCATATTGATTTTAACGATACAATTATTTTCGCAAGTGCAAGTTATGGCAGTTATGGCAGAGTTGCATGTCTTTTTTATTACAATGATACGTTAGGCAACATGGCAAATGACATGAGTCTTAAAACTTATCTTGAAGAACACGACTGACACAACACAAACAAAAAATTATGAATAATATAAGTGTCAAGAAAGATCTCTCAAATCGTTAACAGTGCAAAATAGCACTTTAAACATGTTTTGGTTACTTTTATAGTGCAAATTCGTGACATTATTGCACTTGTGGCACTATTTTAGTACTAAAAAGCGTTTCACTACACTTTTACATCTCAACTATCGAGCTGATTTATCACCGTGAGAGCCTTTATGTAATGTTTATAGAATAAATTAGTGATAAAACTCCGGCCTATTTGGGGTTTTGTAAACGTTTACAACACCATTATAGTACTATTGTTTTGTTATTGTGGAGCTTTTTAGCACGCTCCAAAACGTTCTCAGGTCTTTTATAGTACCAATTTTTGTTACTTGGGTTATACTAGACTTATTTTTTTTTTAAATGGAATAAATCCATCAGTTTCAATAAATCAGTCTGACAACCTGTCTTTCTCAGCTATATTTAATTACCCAGTAAGAACTGGGTTTTGCAGGTCAGATAGGCAGTCGCTCCAATAAAATACTGATATTCAGCTGCATCCATTTAGACTGAATGCCGACGCTAACATAGTTAGGAAAAATGCTAGACAGAGAATGATGATTTCTGAGGTCGCGGGAATGCCTAAAAAGATTACCGTGGCGGTATAACGCAGAGGGCATAGGAATATGGTGGTTTTTGTCGGTATGTGTCTAACAGTAATTTCCGCTCCATCCGATGAGAGTGGAGTCATTTGATAATTTTCCAAACACAACAAAATAATCAAGATTCTATTGTTAATCAATCTACTAATCTATGGAAACGCTACACTATTTCTAACAAATTTTGTAAATGTGAACATTTGTGAGGTTAGATGGATGTTTGCTACTTTTTGACACAAAAACTACTGAACGGATTTAGATGAAATATGCTACACAGATAGTTATAAACCTGAATTAATGCGTAGTACAGTTTTTATCCCGTTATTACATTCCTGTAGGACAATTTTTGTTATAAACCAACAAGCTAGTAACTCATGCAAACACACGCCCATATCTTGAAATTACCACGAATTTCCTTCGTCTACTAATTTATTTATATGACCAATATCCGGTACGCCCTTACGCCCCCCGTTTTAACCCACCCCGCCCCTGTTGGCAACTCTATAATAATTCATTTTCGCGTGTGGCAACAATTGGGGACGATACGGGTAATGTTGGGGTGCAACTCTATTGTTGGAACGAATTTAATCTGCTGATGCTTTGGAATAGAAAAAAGAAGCTATTTGATAATAATAGAACTGTTTTTGAAATGAGACGGTTTTTGTTTACGGTTTTTTTTCGGTAAAACTTAATATGGCTACTTCTTGCCAGCGGCTTCGCCCGCTACAACTCGAAATTTATCCCACGGGAACATAAAAACGAAATAAAAACTACCCTATATGTCAATCCAGTTTATAAGTTATCTGTGTACTGAATTTCATTAAAATCCGTTCAGTGGTTTTTGCGTGAAAGAGTAACAAACATCCATCGATCCATCCATCCTCAAAAACTTTCACGTTTAACATATTATATATGGGAAGTACCTAGGATTAAAAGGGTAGGATATGATATATAGATAGGTATTATAATACAAATAAAGAATTAAAAGTGGAAACACAAATGATAACTAGTATAGGTTTCATTATGAAAACACCAAAAAATTGTATCGAAAAACATAGGCTAGCTACTCATTTTCTAAGCAAAATACCATACCTTCGTGGAGTCGAAAGAATTGTACCTTCATAGGTACAATTCTTTCGTCATCTGTAAGAATGAAAGTAGTGTTCTATAGATTGATTTATTTATACTTCATGTATAAATTAATGGTAGGTATATTATATATAGGCGTATTCTGCCTATTCCTTTATGGCTAAAGGCGTGAGGTTGAGGTTAGGTCTGCATTCCTTCATGTTGACACGCCTCGGCTTCTCACGGTTGCAAAGATGGGTTGAGTACATATAAATCTTCTTCTTGAATCACTTTATCTATTGATGAAAACCGCATCAAAATCCGTTGCGTAGTTTTAAAGATCTCACACATAAGAACAGACAGCGAAAAACCACTTTCTTTTATACTAGGTATGTACGAGTATGTAGTGATGCGAAAGTTTGTGACTATGGATGAGTAATTGTTTGTTACTCTTGCACACAAAACCTACTGAACGGATTTGGATGAAATTTGGTACACGACTATTAGCATATAGCCTGGATTAACACATAAGAGGATCGTCTACCGAGCGCTCGTCCACAAAACGTTTTCTGTTTTAGTATGGACGAGCGCTCGGTAGACGATCTTCTTAAGATTTTCGAATTGTAGCGGGCGAAGCCGCCCACAAAAGCTATTATTATGTAAACAAGAAGTCTAGGCTGAAAAGATAATGTGTTTTATCTATGGCCAATATTAGAGTATGTCCTTCTCTAGATCTCGCTGAGGTTAGCTGTATGTCTATTATCGTGTCGATCACTGTGGTTTAGGCGTAACATGGTGACAGACAGACATCAGAAAACAGGCGTGTGTATGCATGCATACGTGTGGTTAAGCGATTGGCTACTGCATTGCTTGTTACGGTTAACGACCGATAGCAGAATTTGAATCAGCGTCCTCCGTATTTAGTACGTGCAACGATACGGCTAATTTCATTAAAAAAGGGTAATATCTAACTTACAAAGAAAACGCCTCAAAAACTTTAACAATGGATAAATAACTCAAAAAATTGCATTCTTTCTGAACGAAAAAAAAAACTAGCGTGCTCTCTGCCCGTCGCTAAACGAGGCGCATATAATGCCAGAGTACCCACATTACGTGATTCTCGAGTACTCGATGGGTACCCTCTTGAGGGCAACTCAACCCCTCTGGGCGTGACGAGGCAAGCCACGCCCATCCGATTTATTACCATTTTGAGGTACCCCAAGTCAGTGGGGTGAAGTTTACACATTTTTTATGAGAAAGATTTTAGGCATACTTTATACTCTATCTTGCTTTTGGTTGTATACCTATACCTACATAATTCTTGTCTATGATTTCTTAGAAAGGTAATATTTTTTGTCTATGGATGTTTTTTAGTGACAGATTTTTTTTTTTGTTTGTTTGGATAAATCTTCTTTTGATTACTTTTATTTTTTTTTCTCACAAAACAGGATAAGTGGAACATTATACACAAATATTAATTATTTCAATGATTTATAATCAGAAACGTAGGTAATTTAAGTTTTTCTCCTTGCTTTTTGTATCGACGATAATTTCATGACAAGCGAAATGTCAGAGAAAATAATTAATTGTCGTTTACTTTCTGACAAATAACGGTTTTTCAAAGTAGCCAATATATTATTTAGAAAATTAAATTTACAGCAAACTATGTTATTTAACACTTATTGAATTGTTAACGTTATTTCTTTCATGGAGCAACTTGTTCAGGTAATATAATAGAAAATAAGTTGACAAAAAGATAACAAGTTGCAGCCAATTACTTGATTTAAAAAATGTAAACTTATTTTTTTTGCGATTTGTAAAACTGCTTTATATAAACTCATAGACACAGAAAATTTATTGAGTTAAACCTGCATGCAATTGCCCACTCTTGAAAGATAGAAAGTGATTACGTTGCCGATAGTTTTCAAAGACAACCATTGAACATAATCACTTTGTCTCTCTCACTGTTTTCGGCCTATTTTCACGACCATTCTCTGTCTGTGTCTATTCTCTATAATCTATTCTAAATTCAAATATTTAATAGTAATATTAAACAGAAATAGCATTCTAAACTCGAATACCTTATTTTAAATCCGCATGGTCAACATTTAAACTTAAATTAAAACTTGCGAAAGTAGCATTATGTAATTTATGAACTGTTCGTTATCATGGCAAACTTAAAACAAATAATAAACATAGATAATGTCCCACTTAAATTGTACCTAACATTTAATTAGTCACTTATATCACTATCAAGCACCTAACCATATCAGTTTAAAAACTTCTACGAAGATTGTCTATGAGAGCCGCCATCATTAAAAAAAAACCACACGTCATTATTTCTTCTATAACCTAAACCACGTTTATCTGCTATCGATATCCGTTTAATTAGCTATCTCGTTAGCGAACGTCGGGGGTTGTATGAACCCCGCCAGCCCCATAAACCCAGTGAGACCGGTTTGTTCACAAACAAACAAAATACCAGCTAATTGGACGTTTGCTGCACTTTGAATCTAAGCACAGATTAAAGTAGTTATAGGGTTGATTTAGCGTGCATAATTTTAAACGGAGATTTAGGATAATCAGAATAAACATTAAACAAATAAGGGCTGATATTTAAAACTGTTGATTGGTAAAATAAAATGCTGGTACAAATTGGTGAATATTTAAATTAAATATTTTTGGTGAAAAAGACTTGTTTTTTTAACCTAGGAAAATGAAAATTTATAATGACCAAACATTGCAGAAAACGTATAAATAATAAATAAAAAATTGACAAGAGTATACCTACCTAAATAAAATATCATCATTTTGCACATTGTCTTTTTCCGTAAATTTTCTATTCTTTAGAAAAACCTTTTAAACGATTATTATAAAAATAAGAACAGTTAAACTTCACATAAAAACGGCAAACAAAGTCACAATTCATTACATAACTAACCAACCATAGCCAATAACCGTTAAAAGAAAAAAAAAGCTACAATTTTCCCGCCAACAAAATGACTTGACAAATCGCCCCCACACAAACGCTAATTAGACACAAAAGCTCACATTAAAACTAATGTTAAGTTACACAACCATCCAATTACTAGTCAAATGTTTAATTAATATTGAATGTTTTGTGTAATTAAACCAACTGAGCTGGGAAAATAATAACATTGATGCTTTACGTAAAATAATGTGGTGAAGGACTTTATGGAATCAAAATGGCGGCTCATTCCCGCCAAAATAACGTGGCATAGATTTCATAATGTGGAAATTATTTTCACTAATTCAAAGCTGTTACTATCTTTGTAATGGAAACATAAGTGATTATGATTTTGTGAAGCAATATAGTGTTATTTTATGAAATATAATATAATATTTAGTATAAATACAGTCTATATAATTATTTAGAAGTAATGTTCAAACCGAATACCACTATGGGCCGTAGGGGCAAAATTATTTCCAAAATTTTGACCATGAGTACCTATATTGGTGCAATTTTTAGCAGTATACATACTATTCCAAAAACTTGGCAAAATGCTCAAAGAAAAAATTATAGTGTAATATCATAGTGTTATGAATTGACATGCAGCTTTCAGAAAAACATAGACAATTCCAACAAGTGCTCGACTTTTTAAAAATTCATTTAATAACATTACATCATAATTATATTTGCCCTAAAAGTGCAAGCAGAGATGACCTTTAGTTTTAGTTCACCCAGACCCAAGTTTAGCCAGTTATTTTAAAGTTCCATATTACTTAAAGGGAGCGAGTCTATTGCCATCAACATGGCTAGCTATGTGGCCACTAATTAGTCCAGTTGTTGGACCAACGACATTCAAAAAGTGGCTGCAACAGACTTGATACAGAAAGCAGAGGAGTTTTGGGACAGGCCAGCATTGGGCTGTTTTAGTGAGTTAGCCACTAATTGACTTACTTTTTAGGTATTTAACGATCCACGCACAACGTGATAAAATATACCTTTGTCTACCTAATCACATTAACATTGGATTTTTATTTCGTAATTAGATTAGCAAAAATAAATCATCAATTCTTTTTTATCTTTATCCTGACACTTCAGATAGTATCAGTCCACATTACATTCGATATCGGGCCGTTTATCAAGAATTTTTGGTAATTACAGATAAAAAAATATCAAGTGATTCGATTTATTTTTATTATTTGAACAAGTAACACGCGTAATTCTTTAGTATTGCCAGATTATAAGTTATTTTGTGGAATTTAGATTATTTTTTAATTGAGGTCTTTACTTTTTGGTAAGGGATTTTGTTTTTTTATAATGTTTGTTTTGAGATTATAGGTCATTATGAAATGTTAAAGTTCTTGTTGTTTTAAAAATCGTAAAAGGCATTTCATTTACTTTTTGTGCCTTTTCGTAAGCTTTAAGATAACAGTTTAATCTTCAAGTGCTTGTAGTAATCATCTTGTAAAAAGACACATAAGAAGAGATAACAATTAAATCTTTATTTTCAACTTCTTTTTTATTTGAACGTCTTTTCATTTTGAAAATTTAATTACCTTCATTTCTTTTTTTTCTTGATAATATAATGCACATTACTATATATGAAGGTTTATTATCTTGTTGATTACGTCACAAATCAGTACTTACTTATATTTACTAATTAGGAAGACATAGATGGATGGATTTTCAAAATTTTACAACAAAGCGTTGGTTAAAAAATCACTTAAAATTACTTTATCAAAACATTTATTTTCTACCCCGAAAATCTCTTTAATTATGTATTTTATCGTCAGTTGCTACATAATAACACGCGTGACATTACACTGTAGAAAGTTATGACTACGGAAAATAGACAAAATGAACTAATGTAGAAAAATTTGGAAACGGAGAAAATAGATAAACGATTTCGTCTAGTCTTCAGTCATCTACAAATCACGCCTTGCTGAGGCAAAATAATTCTTTCATTCAGTTTAATTGTGTAGAAAAAACTTTGTATAATATAAATAAACAGAAATGAAATCGTACAAAAAGCAAAATCAATACAGTCATAAGTCATAACCAGTTAAAATAAACACAGAGTTAAACAAAACAAGTTAAATTGAGTAATTCGGTTTATTGTAACTGATAACTGTGCCAGATACGAAATAACTGATAATAATCTAATCAAATGTAACAGCTGTGATAAGACATTATATTTATGATTATATTTATTTATAGGGACTTCTAATTATTATGGATACCGACAAACGTTTGATTGTATAACTTTGAGAAATTTCCTGTATGCGTTTAAATGATAAAATGACATTTTTGCGCACAATTTTATGTTTTGAATTTGTCTACATCATTATTGCAAAGAAAAAACATTTGTACTTTACTTTGTAATGAATAACTCAAAAATTACCGAACCGATTTTAGAAATTCTTTCACGTATAAAAAGCTACTTTATCAGCAAATAAAATAGACATATTTTATTTTCAAATCGTACCTGCGTCTGCGCCAAAACAGGGCTAGTCGCTTGAGAAATAAATTAGTGAAGTTTCACTCATTATCTACTTAGCATTTTGCAACTTCGTTGGAGTCGGTTTGCAACTTAACCTGATGCAGCTGATTATCAGTATTTTACTTGGAGTGGCTGACTATCTGACCTCCGCATAATATGAGGACAGTGTTGGTTTGGTAAGATAAGTAGTAACTATGTAAAATATTAAGGCTAGTGAGTGGGCTTTTAAGTTCTTGTGAAGAAAAGTAAACGGAACTTTGAAGTTACTTTTTTTTAACGTGGTAAAATCATCAATTGAGTCCTCCCACCCAGGGCAGGGCGGGAGGGACTGTCAGACTTGTACTGGCTAATATCCACGGTGTCCTTCAATAGCCCTTTACGTTCCAGGGTCACGGTAATTCGATTAGTCCCGCGAGGGCAGGCTTTGGCCCTCTAGAGGGGGGCCCCGTCATTATGCTGACACTCTTGACGTTACTTTGATGAAAAATAATAATTCCTCGTGCGTAAACGAGACGCGCTTTTTCACCTTTCCATACAATAAATGCAGTAAATTCTTCAAGTACCCTCTGATATTCAGCTAAATTTAGTAAGACTAGAAGTGATGATGAAATTCAGATAGATCAAGTTTCTTTGTTCTTTTGAATTCATTAACAACATCATGTCTTATAATAATTGGTTTTAAAAGATAAAGAAATTGCTGATACAATCTTTCCGCTCCCGTTTACATGAACATTTTCATAATTTAGATTGTTACTCATGCCTACTAGATCTTTTGAATTTTCATTATTGATGATTAATATCTTTGTCACTACAACTCAACGACTATATATTACTAGACTACGCATTGCACGATCTAACGAACAAAACTATTCTGCCAACTCGCTGAGGTACTACGTAAGCGAGGGGGACGGGGTACTGCGTTGTGATTGGCTAACTCAAGGTCTGTTCTGTCTCAACGTATGTTTACGGCTCACAGGATTGGTCGAAATGAGACGGATATAAGACTTTTTTGCCTAATGTGTTGGCAGACATCGGTCGCCTGTTATTAGGAGTCTAGTATTATATCGTCGTTGCTACAACTAGTTGTGCCCTGTGGTTTCACCCTTGTTGCTCGGCTCCTATTTGTCATAGCGTGATGTTATATACCGTATAGCCTTCCTTGATTAATGGTCTATACTATACCAAAATATTTTTGAATTCGGATCAGCAGTTTCTGAGGTTAGTCGGTTCAACCAAACTCTTTAGTTTTAAAATATTAGTTTAGACTGTCTTAGACTCATTTACTTAATTTGTAGGTGGGTCGATCTCCAGAGGCATTTTTTTTCGTGTCGGGCTGAATAAACCCATTTTAAAATTGAAAAACGTTTTCAAAATATTTTTTTATATGCAGTTCAGTGTCTAATCTACCTGGTACAAGGCTAATATTATGAATAAGTTTATTTAAAATATTTTTAAAAAAATCTTAAACCCTAAAATCCTGATCGCTCTGGGTTGTCCTCACTCCCGATTGAATGAAAAAAATATTCTTTATTTTTTTAATGAGAAGCTATATATGAAACAACTTATTTAGATTACATAAGAAATAGTTAATCTTCATTGCTACAAAATACTTTTAGTTTTATTATGAATACTTTTGCCACAATTTGAATTTAAATTCGTGTCCGGGCATTTTATCTCATCGCTCTGCGCTGAGGTAAAACATCGCGCTCATGCCTAGTTACGCGTTATAGACACTCTATTCCACTCTTGCTGGGTAGCACCAGCAGTGGTCTAACCGTTGAGGGGGATACCTTTGTGCCACGTATCCGCGAAGGTAAGTTCACGAAGGCAAGTATATGATTACTCTGGATTTGGTTCTCGAATTTTATGATTGATATGGCACGTTATTCAAATTAAATATTAAGCTTGTAAATGTGTTTTTTATGTGAATTGGGTGATCTTTATGATGGTTTTTATGACACGTAATTATAAATTTCTACTGCTTTTAAATTCGGCTATATTCATGATTTTGTCACTTTTTCTGATCGATATGGCTGTGATTGCTCTGTCCAAAAAGACCAGAGCAATGATATTTTGCATTAATTGTACGGTAAAAAACTATTTAACCATCTTAAAAAAAAGGAGATTCGCAGTTCGGCCTGTATGTGTGTATGAATGTTTGTCCGCGATTATCTCGCGTTTGGCTGAACCGATTTTGATGCGGTTTTCAGAAAAGTGTTAGTTTTATTCTGGGAACGGTTTTAATATAATTATAACTACACGAACCGTCTCGAACACAAACTTGATGACTTCCAGTCTCCCGAACAAGCCGGTTTCCGAAGAGGCTATAGTACCATAGACCACATCCATAGGCTGCGGCAAGTTATACAGAAGACCGAAGAGTATAACTTGCCATTATGCTTAGCGTTTGTGGACTATGAGAAAGCCTTTGATTCGGTGGAAACATGGGCGGTACTTGAGTCACTCCAGCGATGCCGTATTGACTATCGGTACATCGAGGTGTTGAAGTGCTTGTATAATAACGCCACCATGTCGGTCCGAGTACAGGAGCAGAGCACGAAGGCGATTCCATTGAGAAGAGGCGTAAGACAGGGGGACGTTATCTCCCCGAAACTGTTTACTGCCGCAATGGAAAACGCCTTCAAGCTCCTGGAATGGCAAGGACTTGGCATCAACATCAACGGCGAATACATCACTCACCTTCGGTTTGCCGACGACATCGTAGTCATGGCAAAGTCGATGGAGGAACTCAGCATGATGCTCGATGGCCTCGACCGAGTTTCACAACGGGTGGGCTTGAAAATGAACATGGACAAGACGAAAATTATGTCAAAAGCCAATGTTGTGCCCACCCCAGTCTCTGTTGGAAACTCGGTACTCGAAGTTGTTGACTCATATTTATCTACTTAGGACAAGCAGTCCGCAGTCCAGTTAGGTAGGTCCAACTTCGAGAAAGAGGTCAACCCTCCGAATCCAACTCGGTTGGGCAGCGTTCGGGAAACTACGCAATGTCTTTTCGTCCGACATACCTCAGTGCCTCAAGACGAAAGTCTTCAACCAATGTGTGTTACCAGTGATGAGTTACGGCACCGAAACGTGGTCTTTCACTATCGGCCTCATCTCAAAGCTCAAAGTCGCTTAACGAGCTGAGGGCTATGCTAGGTGTTTCTCGACGTGATCGAATCCGAAATGAGGAGATCCGTAGACGAACTAAAGTCGCCGATATAGCCCACCGGATTAGCAAGCTGAAGTGGGAACGGGCAGGCCATATTGCTCGCAGAGCAGATGGCCGATGGGGTCGAAAAGTATTAGAGTGGAGACCACGGACTAGCAAGCGCAGCGTAGGACGTCCACCAGCAAGGTGGACAGACGACCTTATAAAGGTCGCCGGAAGACGCTGGATGCAGGTCGCTTCCAACCGGTATCTGTGGAGATCAAAAGGGGAGGCCTATGTTCAGCAGTGGACGTCCTATGGCTGAGATGATGATGATGAACGGTTTTAATATATAAAACTAATGGATATCTTGTGACATTACCCACATACATCCATTTTTTGCTGACTTGTATTGTAGATTTTCAAAGACGCCGATTTAATTGAATATCTAAACTAAAAGGGAAAAATAAAAAAAAGCTTTTTGAAAAAAAAAGGAACCGACTTGAAAACCAAACACAAAAAAGTACAAAATAACTTTTCTTTCGGAAGTCGGATGGCCATAGTCAGTGAAATAAAAAACAAAGCCACCGACTTCCGGAAGAAAAGGTATCACTTACATGTTATCTTGTTACACGTATACCAACTGAATATGACTAAAAACGCCAAAACTAATAATTTTTTATCAATATTCTTTTTTTTTTTTTATTGGTTTGACCATTTATGATCGCTCTGGCACCAATTATGATTGCTCTGGTCGCGAAATTTTTTGAACTCAAATATTTTCAAAACTGTTAGTGTAAATTGAAGGCCAAAAGTAAAAATATACTATTTGAATATCATACTTTTTAATGAGATACATAATTACCGTTAAATATCAATATCTGAAAAGCACCAGAGCGATCACACGAATACGCCCGTTTTGAAGATCCACCCAGGTATAGCAATCAAGTATCTTTATTTTTGATCTGAGGAAAAATGGATACTTTGAAAAATGGATAAGTTGGACTTTAAGCAATGCATCGGTCGAATCTGCAATCTGTCGAAGTTTTTGAGTTTTGAGTGTACAAAAATACAATCATACTTACTGACAGAAAAAATCTAATTTTCTTCTGTGTCGTGGGTGCGTTAACTAACATTTAAACTCACACATATAAACACAGAACAACAACTTGTAGATCATACAGATATTTTGACCTACACGGGAATCGAGCCGACGACACGCAGCACAACAGTCAATCCAACGACGATAATACTCGACTCCTAATAACAGGCGACCGATGTCTGTCAACACATTAGGCAAAAAAGTCTTATATTTGTCTCATTTCGATCAATCCTGTGAGCCGTAAACATACGTTGAGACAGAACAGACCTTGAGTTAGCCAATCACAACGCAGTACCCCGTCCCCCTCGCTTACGTAGTACCTCAGCGAGTTGACAGAATAGTTTTTGTTCCTTAGATCGTGCATGCGGAGTCTAGTATTATATCGTCGTTGAGTCGATCATTCAGTCACGCACCATTCTTACCACAAACGGATGATGTAGAGGTTTTTAATGCTCATCCTTATATACCACAACAGTTAGATTTCTAATCGTAAGTAAATTACGAAGCCATATCAACAAATATCAAGATTATTTAAAATATTTATCGTAATTCTAAGAAATCGTTACTTATCGCTAACGGAAATAATAAAGTTGATTGAGAGTAAATCATATAAAATTATCTGTTTTATGTACTTGTAATAAATATGTTAGATATCTTTTTATTAATGCGGAAAAGATACGTATAGGAATCATCGGAAAACTTTCCACTTCTTTAGATGTTTGTGTTTCACTTTTACAATTAACTGCTTGAAAGACAAGAAATAAAACAAAAAAAGGTCTTGTCGTTTAAATAACATCAACATGAGAAGAGCTATCAGTAAACAAGATTATATTAGACTACAACTGGATATTTCCAATCTTTACTTCAAGTTTCCAATATTTCGGCAGCGCCGAAAACGTATGCGACTGTGCTGAAATTGAAGCACTCAAAATAAATCAATGAACATGGTTAATAACCAGATTACCAGATATAATTTATAAAAAAAAAACTAAAACTCATTTCGGGGGGGCATAAAAAGAGGAAGCACTAGCAGAATCATAATAGAATAATAACACAAACTGTGTTAAATTAGTGTGATGGTACCGTAGTGATTTTTTACTGCAATAATATAATAATAGTTGTAAAGTAACCCCAGTAAGGTGAAAATATCATCTTTATCAAACCAGTATCGTTGAAAGTTAGCCATAGACACTCTTAGCTTCTTTGTAAAAATTTCCCGAGGAAATCATTTATTCAAATAGCTAAATATATATAAAAAAAATCTTACGATAAAACTTATTCTAATCACAAAAACAGGAGATAGCAACTTGATAAGCATTAACCTTCCAAAGAAAAAGTCCCCGCGAAAAAGTACAGCTACTGAATCCTGCCTACCCCAACTTCTTTAAACATGATACATGAAACTAATCAACACAATATAACAAGGAGGTCACGTAATAACTTGAAATTGTTTAAAAAACAAGATAATTTCGACACTATCTCACTGATAACGTATCGTGATTGAACGCCGAAGTTGAAGCATTAAATTGTGTTTCAATACCAGTTGTACATTTCCTTTCCAAGATAAAATAAAAATGATGAATAGCGATGTGTGTAATCACTTCAGTTTTGGACTATCACAAAACAATGGAATGTTGGGAAAAATTGGGAAAACGATCAACTGATTGTCCCTTGTTGGCGATAATGGGCACTTATCGCTGGTTAACAACTAATCTCGTTTTCATTCTGATTTAAAAAAAAATGTCAACGATGATCAAAAACAAAGGAACGAGATTTGAATTGAGATAGAACATTAATTTCGGTCGTAAAACGTGAAGCGAAAACTTCGTTACCTTTTTGCGAAAATTGAGCGAACGAGGCATATTGTAGAAAACCAATTATTAAAACAATATCTATCAATAAATATATGTATGACTTATCAATAAATTAAAAGAATAAAAAAAAACAATATTTCTAACTTGACACTACCGTGTATTCAATATAACTAAAATAAATGTCAAATATCGTACTTAAATCCAAGCATCGATAGAAAATATGGAACGGGACTACCATTAGCTTTTTGTTTTAGTTTGTAATGAATTAACTCAAAAATTACTGGACCGATTTCCAAAATGTTTTACTTATACAGGGTGCAATCTTAGTCGTGGGCAATACTTTAATATAATCCTCTAGTCACGATACTGATTGTATTAGGGCTAATAATTCGCAAATCAAAAATATTTTTAATGCAAGTTTGTTTTCAAAACCTTAAAAATGTTTTAAGTCACATTGCAAAGGCATAATTTAGCAAATAAACACTAAAAGTAATAAAAAAAAAAGGTTGCACTCCAGGAGTGCCGGTAGAAGTGAAAACTTTTTTGTTACTATGTTTTATTTTTAATTTGAATGACGTCTTACTCATTTTCGATCAGGGTCACGTGACCCTGACGCGAGTTTTGGTCACGTGACCCTGACGCGAGTTTTAAATTTTTTACCCATTACAGAAAAAGTGTACAACGCCGCTAAAGAAGTTTTCACTTCAAAAAAAAGGTTGCACTCCAGGAGTGCCGGTAGAAGTGAAAACTTTTTTGTTACTATGTTTTATTTTAAAACTGGAGTAGTACAGATATGAAATTAACTAATTTGAATGACGTCTTACTCATTTTCGATCAGGGTCACGTGACCCTGACGCGAGTTTTAAATTTTTTACCCATTACAGAAAAAGTGTACAACGCCGCTAAAGAAGTTTTCACTTCAAAAATCTTAATCCCCAATAAGTCTTGAAGTATCCAAATTTTAAAGCGCAGTATAACGCGTCTACGCGCCGCGTTGATACTTTGAGACACTTATGAATTTTTTTAAGGTTTTACCTACTTGCATTAATAATGCTTTTGAGTTGCGTTATAAATTCAGTGTCGTTAGTAGAGCATTAGATTAAAATATTGCTCACGACTAAGATTGCACCCTGTAGAAAGCTACGCATTGGGAAGTAAACAAGGCTGTATTTTATTTTCAAATTGAACCTGCGTCTGCGCAAAGTTATTAGTCAGTAGTTAAAGGATGAAATCATCCAACAAATTGTAGATATTCCATTTTAAGTTCAAATAACAAACATACAACTTTAATATCATTAGTAAGATGTAACAATAACTCTTCTTATATAGACAGTCGGCCACTGGCGCCACTTGATTGAATCACGACTTAACCGTCACGGTAACATAGCTAATTTTAATTTAACGCTTATCAAAAGGATGGTTAACCAGTCCAAGATATGCGATAGAGGAAATTTTTTATAGCTAAGTGCTATTTTTTCAGTGGTGGCCGAGTGGTATCGGCCCCGATTTACGAGTTGTAGGTTCGAACCCAGCCAGGCGCATTACTTTGTGTAATTTATTTCATCACCACTGCTCTCAAAATGGTGAAGGAAAACATCGTGAGGAAACCGGCATGTCGTAGAACCAAAAATTCTAAGACAATTGACATCTACCAACACGCACTGGGCCCGCGTGGTGGATTATGGCCCACTCACTCTCACAGAGAGGAGGCCTGTGTCCCAGCAGTGGGAACATTATAAGCTTATGATGATGCTATTTTTTTTTATCTGACTCATATTTTTATGATTGTACAACGTTTTATCGGTAAATTGTATATAGATTTCCAAAATTCCTTTTTATTGGGTAGCCTATACTCCTGAGATGGTTCCATTGTTACTAAATCAGAATCTGATCATAGGATCACAGGAAAACTGAGAGCAGCCGTCAAATTTTAGTGACACATTTTAATGTTTTTCATTATGCTTTCTATTTATTTTCCGGTATATTTATAGCTAAAGTTCTACGAAACAACACAGGCTACTTGTAACCAACACTACGTTGACGATGAGCGATCCCAATGCCAGTAGGCCTCACCAGGGCCACCTGAAGCTCAATATCCTATCTGAAAATAGTTTTTACTATGTTCTGTCGGTTTGCACGCGTTCCCGTTTCTTTAGTGACTATTCGCACGAGCGCTTTTTTTTTGAGGCATTAAAAAAGCGCTGAGTCTTAACAAAAAGGTAAATTGAACTTAAATATCACTGCCCCGCTCTTAAAATCAAAAGTTCGAAAAAAAGCGCCGCGCTTTAAAAGCGCTGACGTGTGAACAGATACATGGGAATGCATTTTTTTCTATTTAGGGCGATTTTTAAACGCCATAAAAAAGCGCTCGTGCGACTCTGAGCTCTGACGCCAAGAACAAACCCATTAGAAAAAGAAAAACTACGTCAAATACGTTTCAACGATGTAGTATTTTTACAATAAATAAGCAAAGATATGATTTTAAACTGCCCAACTAGCATTTTGGTAATAAGAATTGGTGATAAAAGAGTTATTTAAAAGTGCATTTGGCAAGCAAGAGTCATACAATGGTTTTAGCAATTGGAGTTAGAGCACGCTCTAACCCCTTACAAACTCTCGATTGGGCCCACGTCTTATAGCGCTATAAGTAATATAATGATTTTAATGCTCACTCTTTTAACACTGAGAGTTACATAATAGTTATAGGGTGGCGTTAGTGGCAAACAATTTCTTGTATCTATAATGGTGGTATAATATAAATCTAGCTACCTCAAGCACTTTAAAGTCTGTATTATGGTTATAATAAAAACTATAGGTGGTACACAAGTTCTGAAATCTACTGGTATAAAATATGTAGTAACATATTAGTTCTTTTTTAGGTCCATTTTTTTCTTGGATTTGCTTTATGTATCTTGATCAGAGTTGACTAGCAACTCAGGGCTGTAGCGTGTTTTCTTTTTCTATTGTTTTGCATATACATTAGTTCCAAAAGTGTTACTTTATTTCTCAAAAATGATGGTAATAAGGAGGTGAAATTAAGTGAACTTCAAGTTACGGATTGTCAATAACTCGGTGAATCAAGTTTGATTTCTTTATCACATGGCTAAAATTTATTGCGAGGGTTACTTTATTGAGAAAATAATATATGTTTTGCATCTCAATTTTGCAGGGCCTTAAAAATAAGTGATATTTAAAGTAAAAATAAATTGCATTTTATCATGCGGGGCATACACTCAATCTAAATTTAGATAAAAACAGGATATTGGCTGTGTCTTTTACATTCATTGTGTATTGTAGTAAATATGTTGCGTTTTAAAATGAGAAAATTAAACAAAATATGGGTTTTAAACAATTTATTTTTTATTTATTTTTAGGTTATGTTTGATTTAGAAAATGGTGTCTACTCCTTATTATCCTAGGTTCCTATTATTACTATTAATGAACAAGAAGTACTGGATGGGCTGTAGTTAGAACTATTGTAGCACTTGTTATACCAGAATAGGGTTTTAAAGGTAATAAGAGTACAAGTTTAAGAGGTTTGGTTCTATAATGGTTCGACTTAGATGCAAAAGTAGTGGTATTTTAGGGTTACGTTTTTCAATCGATAAAACCCTTCCATCAAAAAAGGGAATAAATATGTAAAATTGAGATTAAATGCTAAAGAGTTACAATGTTTAAATTCCGTGTTATTATGGCTTAGAATAACATAAAAGTAAATTTGAACCCCACTGTAACGATTAGGGCTCTAAAAATAACTCCATAATACCAATTGCTATCATAAATAGGGGTTTCTGATTACTCAATTAAGTAGCTGTAAATAAGTTGCAATTAATACTTTTATAGCAACGTAGGTGGTAAAAATATTTTGCTAACTATTTTCAAGAGCTCTTGTCGGTAGGAAGAGTTATAACAAACTATAATATTACTTTTAGTCATTTCTGTTACTTGAATTTATAAAAGCAGGTGCTATGATGGTTGCGACTGTACCGTTTATACCTCCTTAAGTAATAATACGTTTCCTAGGCAAGTTAGGTGGTATAAAACATTTACTTAGCACTCTTTAAGAACACTTGAAAATAGTGAGACTTATTAGAAATCTAACTATTACCTTAGGTACTTATTGTTACTTGAAGTTACTACCCCTAGTGTTACTGTGGTTCAGCTTTTATCTTTTATACCTACCCTAGTCATATTATGTATTCTTGTTACTGTTACTCATCTTGATGAGTTATTTAGTTATAGTCATAACCATTGAATAAACAAAAGTTTTACTGGGCGCTTTTATACACCCGTTAAACCAATACAAACTATAACAGAGGTGGAAATTAGCGTCAAAATGTTGGTTGGGTGAGATTTGGTATCTCACATCCGTTGCCCGTTCATACTTGTAAACCTACGTCAATACAAGCTTAATTGATTAAACTTTTCTTTTTCACGTTCCATATCATTTAATCTAAAGCTAATCCAACCTAATTGATGTAAAATACTGAATTATCTATACTTTTTGACAAATTCGTTTACCTAGGAAACAATAACATACAAAAACCGGAACGGATTTGGCATTATAACCAGTTTTTTTGTTTGTTTTTATATCACATATGACGCACAGAGGAACTTGTCATGGCCGCCGCCACACAAAGATCGGCTCCCATTTAAAACGCGATTAAAAATAGTTAATAGCCTTCTTTTCATAAAACAATTATTTGAAAGTATATAACAATAAGCAGTGCTTACGTGGAAGCTGAAGTTTATCAAAGCTAGCTACAAGTTACGAAGTACAGAAATACAACGAAATACTATGTGTGAACAGTGACTATCTACCAATAACAAAAGTGTCTCAAAAGTGTAATAATAACCAAGTGACAATAAATCTATGTAAATCAATAATTAACGTGAAGTGTACAAGCAGTGAATAAACTCGTAGTGAAAATAGAAATAATAGTAAAAATCAATAGAATAGATAACTAAAAAACCGTTTCAAAACAAAAGACGGTTACCCACATTCAAAAATAAATTCAACAACAAGCTATTCGCTTATTTCGACCTTTAGAATAATCGGACGGGTGGCCGAGTGGTGTAAGGCGCTACCGAGTTCGAGCTAGGTGACGTGCGTTCGTATCTCACCTTCGCGTGGTTCTTTTTGTGATTCCTGATTGCATATTAGTTAACATGGAATATAATATATTTTTTATTGTAATTATCTACTAAGACTAAAATTAAGTACAAACTATAAATAAAAAATTACTGTTAATACCTATGTACAAAAAAAAAAAAAAAAAAAAAAATAAAAAAAAAAAAAAAAAAAAAAAAAAAAAAAAAAAAAAAAAAAAAACATTCAAAGGGCGTCAAAGAATACGTCCACATCGCTGTCAACGGGAACAGTGCCCAGAACGCTGGCAGCATTGCCACGTTGTATGGCAATGCTGATTCGTTGGCCTAGGAATAGGCCAGCCCTCTGGTCACCTGAAGAGTCGACTAAACGCCTGGCGATTTCCTTAAAAACGTTGTGGGCACTCGGACCCCATGGCCCCAGAGTTTCAACCCCAAACGGCTCAAACACATAGCTACTAGCTAAGCCAATGTATTTGCGCCGCTTGGAGTTTTCAGCACCTGCAGCAGCAGCGCCAGCACAACACGCTGTACTAGGAAGATGGGATGGCGCAAGGGTGTCGACACATGTTGCATCCCACACCAAAGGCCTACCCAGCTTCCATGGCATTATGGTCATACCATCTGGTCTCTTCCCATCGTCGCGTGCCAAGCCACTGGGTTCTAAGACGGCTGGCACCCCGGCGGTGACAAGAGCACGACGGATTATGTCATTTAAGCTAGCGTGTCGTGCTAACCGACCTGCACTCCTGCTGCAGGAAAGGCCATGGTGCCCGAGGCAGTCGACTACTTCACCACATTGACAGCGGTGTGGAGCACCACAAGGAGCGCCCAAACGTAGGCAAGTAGCGACCCGGAATGTTGTATCACCCAACATAGTGCCTATGTTGGGTGAAGGTAGCGCCTGAAGCCAAAGGCCCGACTCCCATTCACCCACAGCCAGCAGGCGGGCACGCTCCGCAGTATTGGTGGACGTATTAAGGAGATTATTCCGTACCAACCTGCAGAGCGGCTCATCCCACTGTCTCTGGGAAAACGGGTTCACGGGCCGATCCGTATCTGGGCAAGCCACTTTCCAGGCGTTCTCGGCATCCGTCAAACACGGCACCTCAGGGTCGACCAGGGAATAAGATAAAATTTTCCTGGTCAGCTTTTCAGTGCTGTGGACAGAGGACAGGAACGCCGGTAAGCTAACACTGGAAATTTTGCGGACACCGAGCCCACCAAAACGAATTGGAAGGGTGGCTTGAAGCCACGCTCGGTCATCCAGGGCCACATTAAGAATGGATGTTAATGTATTACGAATAATTTTGTCGATTTTGTCCAAGAGTTGTGGTTGTTTAAAAAGAGGGGATGAACGGAGAAAATACATGAAATTTGGACCAAAACAACAATATCTTAAAAGAGTGAAAGCCGAATGTAAACTAATTTGGGAGAGTCTTTCCGAAATATCATTAAAATGTTTAATTTTGTTGTCAATGAATGATGGGAAACTTTCTGCCAAAATAGGGGAACCAAGGAGGTGCAGGGAACTTTTATCTAAAATGGTGATATTTGGGGCTATTTCATTAAATTTATCTAATGTCAATTGTCTGTCGGTAGCGTCAGTAACAAAAATTTCACATTTGGATGGGTTCAATTGAAGGCCTATTAATTTAAATTCTTCTTTGAGGAGTTGTAAATCGGCTAGTACGGTACTTACGTCACCTCCTAAGGTTCCATCGTCTAAGTACCAGACGTTAAATTTTGAATTTAATTTTTGAATAATGGGATGAATACATAAGCTGAAAATGACTGGCCCAAGAGGGTCACCTTGTTGGCAACCAACTGCAGATTCCAAAACGTTGTCCTTATAGAGTAATTTTGAAGGATGTCTATAACATTGCCAAATAAAACCATAAATTTCGGGTATTTCCTTTTTGACTTCTGCCAACAAAGTGTCCCTGTTTACGGAATTAAAGGCGTTCTTCACGTCAACCTTGAGGATGACCTCACCTTTATCTGAATTTAAAAAAGAAGACAAGGAATGTACGGCAGCCTCACAGCCCCCTCTGGAACCAAAACCAAGTTGTAGGGGCTGGAACTTAGTTGCAAGCGTTTCGCTAAACAACTTGCAACATATTTTGGCTGCCATACGCCTGTAGGTGCAACCGACGGCAATGGGACGAATGCCGCCGTCCCTCTTGCGCAGGGCGCAGAGGTTAGCCCCGTACAAGACATCGACGACGGCATCGTTCACGCCGCCGGAAAGCATTAAGTTGACCAAAGCCGCAAGCTCCTTCATGAGCGACACACCAGCTTCCCCGGCGCCTGAACTCAACAGATCCTTCAAATGCTGTGGAGTCAGGCCGTCGAGGCCGCCGGCGGAACCGCTGCGGAAAGAGCTCACGGCTGCGATCAACTGCGAAGCGGTAATTTGGAAAACTGAGTCCTGAACAAGGGGGTCGGGGTGGATAGGCGGGTCGGGGAAGGTTAAGCCATCCGCAGGCGCCGGATGTTTACTCTCCAGAGCTGAAAGTGTCTCTGGAGAATATGGCGCCACCACGTCACTGCTGAACAGCAGTCTGGCGGCCCCCCTAATGTCACCCTCACTTAATTTGGACTCTACATGTGAACAAACGCCTTTCTGTGAGGAATTATGGAAAAAAGGTAATTTTGAGTCCAAAATATTCATCGAATTGTTGCAATTTTCTTTAACTAATTCTGTCAATGATTTTTTAACTGCCAAATTTCTTTTCACATGTAGAATCCTATAAGGAAAGGTGAGTAACTGCTCCCAGGCTCGCTCCGAGTTTTCCTGGGTCGCGAGACGGACACATCGCGCCAAACTCAGCGCAACAGACCGTCTCGCGCCCCGGGGAACCCTCTTTAATATTGGAATGGAATTTTTGAATTTGGATAAAGTTGACCACAAAGCTTGATCCGAATGTATTGAAGTCGTGGTTGAGGCTGGGGGATTCAAAGGTACACTATGCGGTTTATGAACCTTCCCATAGTGTATCTTGAACCCCCGTTCGCCTTTAAAGAAACGAGGCTGGGAGCAGTGAGGACATCTCACCAGTTGCTGCACATCCAGTAACGTGGTAGGTTGACTGGCACTACTAATCCCGGCATCGCTACTGCCGACGCTGTACATTAAATAAAAAGATACACTTACCAGCTATTATATACACAAATTAAAAAAACTATATAGGAAAAACACAAAATAAATAGGTACACATTTTTGGAAGATATAAAATGTCACAAATGTCATACGACAAAACGTTATTGCACGGACCATAGATATTTTTGAAAACGGCGCAGTCGCGCAGGCGGCCTGGAGCGCCCGCCGCGCCGACCGCGCCGATGAACGCTAGACGCGACGACCAGCGACCGGGCGACCGCGTCGTCCGCGATGACCACGCTGCCCCAGCAACCGTTGAATCGGGATAGGTGCACAGCTGCAGGTCACCTGTTCTGACCTTGACTAGTTGACTAGTTCAATTATTAATTATTTATTGAAGAGGAAGATCCTGGATGTGTAAGGCTCTGAGTGTCAACTTTTTATGTCTGACAACGAAAACACGGGAACGGATAAAAAAATTTATAAATTGTATTTTGTGTCTTGCATTGCACTGAATAAATGTTTTTTCAAAATAATTTAATTAAAAATACATAATAAAATATGCATTATGAGTTTTTTTATACACATTTAAAAGTTATTCGTCGCACCGTCGCCATGGAGACCAACATGGAATCGGAAAATATCACATTACGCAAAAATAGAAGATCTCTGTCCCTGCATGACATCTCAAGTTCTACTACAATACTTGATTCAACGATGTTTAGTTTACCAAATACGTCGATAGGTGGCGCTAACAATTCCTGTGAAGAAATACACGAACAAATTACTGAACTCAAATCGAAATTGTTATGTGCTAATAACGAAATTTTGAATATGACCGGTGAAATTAAACAACTAAAAGATTCATTGAAGGAATGTCACGAGATAATAAAACACATGAGTAAGGAAAAGCAGGCAAAATTAGCACAAGAGAATGCAAGTGTTATTATTGGAAGTACAAGTGCCAATCTGACGTTTCTTCCTACATCATCATTATCAGAGAAATTAGGTACCACAGAAAATCCAACACGTCGTCATCAGGACATACAATCATCATCAGATATGAACAGCAACTGCCCCAAGAAAACCTTAAATGTTGACACAGGAATACAAAATAAACATCTGCAATACGATAATAATAACATACATGCTGAGTCAAAGAAAAATTCCAAGGATGTACGAAAAGTTATTATATTTTCTGATCAACAAGGAAGACATGTTTGCCGAATCCTACAAGGACTATTAGGACCTAAGTTTAAAGTCTTAAGTTATACCAAACCTGGCGCTAAAATACACGATATTCTTCATGTAAAAACTATGTTGGAACTGAGTGAAAACGATTGTGTTATTATAATAGGCGCCACTAATGATAGTGATCCATATCAACTTGAAATAACTCTTGGTAACTGTTTGCAGACTGTTTCAAAACCAAATATATTAATGTTAGAGGTGCCTTACAATAAGAATCTAAACGAATATAAATTAAATTATTTAATTAAGTATATTTGTAATAAACATTCAAATGTTTCGTTCATAGACATGGGTTACAGTAATTATATGCCATCAAAGTATAACTTCACTTTGAATATGTGTAGAATACTACATAAGGAAATATTACGTATTGACTATAGATTAAATAGAGAAAAGTACGATGTAATAATGCTAGAGAAATCAAAAACTGTATCTGATAAATATGTACAAACTGATCCATGCAAATGTTATGATTTAAACAAAATATGTAAGTGCAATAATGTTAATTGTGAACAAACATTGATGAATGATAATCTTATTCGAAATACGGATTCAAATACTAATAATACTATTAATAATTCTAATTTTTTTCTCGTATAGTAATATATTCATTTTACATCAAAATATTAATGGTTTAATAAATAAATCGGACTTATTTGCCTACCACTTGCAGGAACTTTCTCATGAGGGTAAACCATTGGACATAGTTTGCATTACAGAACATAATATGAAGGATGGTGACGATATACATTTACATATTCCTAACTTTAGACTAGCATCTTACTCGAATAGAAATTCTCGAAAGGGGGGGTCGTGTATTTTGATTAATAATAAACATGCATTCAAAGTTATAGACTTAAGTGAATACTGCTCCCCTAACTATTTGGAATGCTGTGCAATTGAAATGATCGAACATAAACTTAATATCTTATGTATGTATAGATCACCAAAGAATAGCATAGATGCTTTAACCACATTTTTCTATAATTTCGAAGGCGCACTACAAAAAGTCTGTACAAATAATAATAAAAAAACTGTGATATGTGGTGACTTTAACATTGATACTCTAAAAGATACACGTCTTTCATCACAATTTGTAAATCTGTTATTGAACTATAATTTAAAATTGAGTATTCAGCAACCGACTCGAATTATTAGTGGTACATGTATTGATAATATTATACATAATGTTAGGGGGACTAAAAGTGAGGTATTAGAGTTAGCGTTGTCGGATCATACAGCCCAAATTGCGAAACTTCCAGTAAAAAAAACCTACACAATTACTCATTGGTATGCACTAAGGCGAGATTATAGCATGGAAAACATAAACAAATTTAAAAATGCAATACAAAACCTTACCTTTAATAATGTCTATGAATGTCTGGACCCTGATGAGGCCTTCAATGAGTTTAATAACTTATTTAAACTTCTCTATGATTTATGTTTCCCCGTAGTTAAAATTAGAATACCTATTAAAAAGAAACTAAACTGGGTAACGAAGGGTATTAAGTTGTGTTGTAAACGCAAGCGAGATATGTTATGGCAAATGAGAAGACAAAAAACTCCAGAAAATAAAAGAAAACTTCGGACATACACTAATCGCCTCAAAAAAATCATCCGTCTTACTCAAAAATCAAGGAATAATTTTTATGTTAAAAACTCGGAAAATAAAATGAAAGCTACCTGGCACGTCATAAATAAAAATAAATTAAATGAACCGAAAGAAAGTATTTCTAAAATAACTATCAACAGTAAAGAGATAACAGATCCGCAAGAAATTGCAGAGGAGTTCAATAATTATTATATTGATTTAGTTCAGCCGTTAAAAAATAGAAACAATTCTGACTTATCATTTATTACCAGCACATCTAATTCAATGTTTTTGCCAGCTACAATCCCTTTCGATATACACAAAATTATCAGAACCTTAAAAAACACCAATAGCGCAGGTTATGACGAGATTACTACTAAGGTTATAAAGAGCGTAGCTGCTGAAATATCTCCTGTTCTTAGTTACATCGTAAATTTATGCATAGAAAATGGTACATACCCTAATGCTTTAAAGATATCTGTCATAAAACCACTATATAAGAAAGGTGAAAAACAGAATCCTAAGAATTATAGACCTGTAGCCTTAATACCAATTTTCTCTAAAATATTTGAAAAAGTCATATTATATAACAACCTGTATACGTTTCTTGAAAAAAATCAAATATTAGCGGAAGAACAATACGGATTTAGAAAGTGCAAGAATATAAATATGGCAATATATAGACTTGTAAATAAAGTTATAACAAATATGGATAGGCGCATGCGCGCGACTGCCTTGTTCATGGATATGTCCAAGGCTTTTGATTTTGTGGATTTTAACATACTCCTGTCTAAATTAGAAAAATATGGAGTAAGGGGTAACGCATTAAAATTAATTGAATCATATCTCAAAAATAGGTATCAAATAACTAGCGTAACAAAGATTTGCCAGAAGACTAAATTAGAAGTAACTTACCAGTCGACACCAAGAAAAACAAACTTTGGTGTACCCCAGGGCACCGTTCTTGGCCCTTTACTCTTTCTCGTATACATTAACGATATGCCTAGAGTTATTCAACATCCCATGACCTTGTTCGCAGATGATAGTACAGTTATTTTCACAGCTCAAAATATGGAATCTCATAACTATGAAATGGACATCAATAATAATCTACATAAATTAATAACATGGTTAAATAATAACAATCTTAATGTAAATTTGGATAAGACTTCTTTCATTTCATTCAAACAAAAAATAAATTACGATAAACTTAATATTAAATACGCCGACAAAGATATAGAAGAAACAAAGCACACTAAGTTCCTGGGACTTTATATAGACGAGAATATGAAATGGAGTAAACATACTGAACACATAATAAAAAAATTAAATCAGTTCCAGTACGCTCTATATAATCTCAGTAAAATAGCAAGCCGCGAAACAGTACTAACTGCATATCATGCGTATGTGTCTGCTACACTGCGTTATGGAATAATGTTTTGGGGAAATTCTTCGGAAAGGGAGTTAGTGTTTAAGGCACAAAAAAAGTGTCTAAGAGCAGTGTGTCAAATAAAACCTACCGATAGTTGTAAACCACACTTCATTGGGCTCAGAATAATGACTTTTCCATCTTTATACATATATGAAGTAGCAATGTTCGTCAAAAAACACTTCAACTTATTTGAAACACTATCTAGTAAACGTCACCCGGAAAAAATTCACGCTAGGGCCCACAAGACAGCATTATACTCAAAAAGCTTTCTGGGGATGGCTCCCAAAATTTTTAATAAGATACCCACCCCTATTAGAACAGAGAATGACATTAATAAATTCAAAAGAATGTTAAAAGATTTCATGGTTAAAAAAGCGTACTATTCCATTGGTGAATTCTTAACAGACAAATAAATTAATATTCTTTTCAAGTTTGGCGTAATGTGGGGTTAATGTCCGATTTGTTTAATTTCCTATAACATTCAAATTTTAATATGTTTATAATGATAAAATTTATTCAAATATTAAAATGCATAAAATAAATTTTAGTAATAATTATTATAATCTTAAATGCTCAAAATTTGTATGCCTACTAGGCTAAACATAGTGATCCTAATATTGTAATTTCATCTTCTTGACCTACCTATGTTCCACAAATAAATAATTTGAATTTGAATTTGAATTTGAACACAGCAGAAGCACTAGCACGACTGCGCAACGTTAGCGTTAGGTATTTTTGTTATTTTATATTACTGTATTATACAATTTTAACATTGAATAAAGTTGGTTTATTTCATCATCTTCTGCCTAGCCTTTTCCCAACTATATTGGGGTCGGCTTCCAGTCGAACCACAATAGCTGGATATCAGTATTTTACATGGAGCGACTGCCTGTCGGACCTCCACAACCCAGTAACTGGGTAATACGATACCCCATGTTAAGACTGGTTGTCAGACTTTTATAGCTTCTGACTAATAGTAACGACTGTCAAAGATCTACTAATTACAGCCGGGACCAACGGCTTTACTTGCTTTCCGATCCGAGGCAATAGTTGTTTTTTTTTTTACAATTTTACATCAAAATTATGTGGAACGATAATTGAGATTTTTTTTACCAATTTTGTTCAACATGCTAAAATATATTATTTTTTTATCGATGAAGTCTACGCCCAACGACGATATAATACTAGACTCCTAATAACAGGCGACCGATGTCTGCCAACACATTAGGCAAAAAAGTCTTATATTCGTCTCATTTCGACCAATCCTGTGAGCCGTAAACATACGTTGAGACAGAACAGACCTTGAGTTAGCCAATCACAACGCAGTACCCCGTCCCCCTCGCTTACGTAGTACCTCAGCGAGTTGACAGAATAATATTTGTTCCTTAGATCGTGCATGCGTAGTCTAGTATTATATCGTCGTTGTCTACGCCTTTCACTCAAGTCCTTTCACTCTGGTGACTAATTACGTCGCGTAATTTTCATACAAAATTAGCAAACGGAATTTCGGCCTCGTAATTTTTGCTAAATGTGTCGCTACGCCTTTTCGTAGCACTGCTACGCCGCGTAGTACGTATCGCGTAGCATGAAGTGTAGCAAAGCATAATGTCTAATGATCTTCTTAGATTAGGCAAGCTATGGTTGGACTCACACAGCCAGATATAAAATTGTGATTAATAATGAATCAAATCAAATCAAATCAAATAATTATTTATTGTGGATCACAGGTACAGTAAAAATACAGATCTTATATACAATGGAGTCCGGCTATGTCCCGCCTTATAGGCATACAATACTGTTAACAAAAGTAAAACTTTAAGATAATTAATATTTTATAATCGTCAAATTGTCAGTTTAGTTGATAAAGAAATGTCAAATTAAATTAAATTCAAAATCATTAAAAGTCATTAACATGCATTATAATTGGAGAATTAACAATAATATTATTTCAAAAACAAAACTAAAACATAAAGAAGTATGCATGCAATACTGAACACATAACATGGCTATTTTTTTAAAAGTGATTTGTCAGCTAAGAAATCTTTCACTGAGTAATAGCATTTTTCCACCAACATTTCGTGAAGAGTTTTTTTAAAAATTGCTAATTCTGAGATAGCCCTAATAGAACATGGGATCTGGTTAAATATACACGGAGCCATGCAAAATATACTTTCATGAAGGAAATGTGTTCTACTAGCGATTGTGCACAGTTTATCCTGATGACGTACTCGTGAGCGATACTCAAATAAATGAATATTAGTTTTTACAAATGTTGCACATTCGAAAATATAAAGACAAGGCAATGTCAGTATTTTCTGGTTTTTGAAAAATGGTTTACAGGATTCAGTTTGGTGTAAACTAAACATTGCTCTAATACAGCGCTTTTGTGCCTTAAATGCACGTTCCTTGTCAGAACTATTTCCCCAAAATATTACTCCGTATCTGAGGGTAGAGCTAACGTAACCGTGATATGCAGTTAACAATGCTGAAGTATTTACAACGTTTTTCAGTCTATAAAGTGCATACGAGAATTGGCTTAATTTTTTGCATAAATGGTCTACATGTGATTTCCAATTTATTTTGCTATCAATGTGCAACCCTAGAAATTTAGTTTCTTCAGTTTCATCGATGTCATTGTCTAAGTACTGTATTCTCAAGGCAGCGGTACGGTTAGTCCTTATTTTGAAACTCATTATGGTAGTTTTGTCAAAATTTATCACAAGATGATTTTTATTTGTCCAGTTCACAATAGTTTGCAAAGTTTGATTTATATCAGTTTCTAGATTATTGAAATTGTTATCGGTAAATAAAATGGTGCTGTCATCCGCGAAAAGAGTAATGTCATGATTTGTAATAGAAGGCATGTCATTTATATGAACTAGAAAAAACAATGGGCCAATTATAGTCCCCTGGGGGATACCAAACTTAACAAGTCCAATTTTGGAACAATAAACTTCTTCTGTTTTTGTTATTGGATTTAGCTTTTTTAATTCTGTATACTGTTGTCTGTTAGAAAGGTATGATTTTATCAGATCATAAATATTTCCTCTCACCCCATATGCGTACAATTTCTTCAGGAGAATGTTGTGGTCTACACGGTCAAAAGCCTTTGACATATCCATATATAGTGCTGCAGCAGGTAGTCCCTTGTCCAGGTTGGTCATTATTTTATTTAAAAAGTTATAAATCGCCAAATTTACCGATTTATTCTTTCTAAAGCCGTATTGACTAGGAGTTAATATATTGTTACTTTCGAAGAATGTGTATAAACACTTATAAATTACGGTCTCAAATATTTTAGCAAAAATAGGAATTAATGCAATAGGCCTATAATTATTCATATCTCTTTTGTCCCCTTTTTTAAATATTGGCTTTATAACTGATATTTTTAATTTATCGGGAAATACGCCTTTTTCAATACATAAATTAACGCAGTAGCTAAGTGGTTCACAAATAATTTCACCGACGTCTTTAATTATTTTGGTCATAATACCATCGTAACCTGAACTATTTGTGTTCTTTAAGTTTTTTATAATTTGATGTATATCAAGAGGTGCTACAGGCATCATGAAAATTGAGTTAGAATTAAATGTCATTTTGTCTGAAACTATTTGTTCATTTGTATTAGAATTCGTTTTGTTGATATTAATGTCAAGGAAGAAGTCATTAAGAGTTTGTGCAATATCTGTGGGATCATTTATTAAAATATTATTATTATTATAAAGTTGATGAATGCTTTCTTTAGGATAATTATTTTTTATTTGATTTAGTAATTTCCATGTTGCCTTACTTTTATTTGTTGCTGACCGAATATAATAGTCATTCTGTGACTTTTTTGTGAGGTTAATAATAGCCTTGTATCGCTTTGCATATGTTTTAAATGTGTTCTTGTTTGCATGACTCGGATTTTTTCTATATTGCCACAATAGTTCACATTTGCGCTTGCTACAATTCTTAATACCACGAGACATCCATTTCGGTTTGGCTTTAGAGTATAATCTTATTCTTTTTAATGGGAAGCATAGGTCATAGAGCAATAGAAAGTTTTCGTGGAATTTTTCAAAAGCTTTATTCGGATCTGTGTATTCAAGAACATCGTTGTTGGATAATTGTTTTAGATACTTTTTGAAGATCGCCCTATTATCCTGAGAATAATCGCGTTTAAATTGATACCAATATTTTAAAGTGCATGTTTTTTTTACTGGAACCTTAAAAATTTGTGCACTATGATCTGATATTGATAGTTCTTTGATAGTACCCTTACCTCCTTTTATGTTGTGGGCTATATTATCTATGCAAGTTTTGCTGGTGAATCGCGTTACTTCTTCAAACTCTAGTTTCAGGTTGAAAGATGCTAGGAGCTCTATAAAGTCTTTTGAGAACTTAGTGTCCTTTAAAATATCAATGTTAAAGTCGCCACAAACTATAACTTTGTTGTTTTTCAAGCATATTCCGGATAAGATTCTATGTAATGTGTCCAAGCATCTGTTCATTGCAACTACAGATTGATTTGGCGGTCGGTATATACATAAGACAGACAAACCATGTTCCAGTAGCTCAATCGCAGAACACTCTAATAAATTTGGGATTGAAAGTTTTGTGATATTGTGGAGCTGCCTGTATTTGAAATTATTTTTAATTAGTATACAGGAGCCTCCATGTCGATTTGCCCTCATATAGTGCGATGCTAGTCTGTAATTTGGCATGTTCAGATAAAGTTCATCACCACTAGTCATGTTGTGCTCAGTGATGCATACTATGTCAACAGAGATACCTTGAGAAGTTAAATTCTCAATGCAAACAGAGATCATGTCAGATTTATTAAGTAGCCCATTTACATTTTGATGGAGAACCGTAACATAATTATAAACGAAATAAACTATTTGTGCTAGCATTTTTCTCAGAGATAGAAAATGGTACTTTATCGTTCGATTTATTGTCTAATCGGATTGATGACTGTGAGTTAATTGTCATCATGCTATTCAAAATATCGTTATATATATGTTTTAAGCCAATGTTGTTAATTTTGCCCGTCCTATAGCTAAACATCTCATGTGTTAATGTCTGGTTACTGTCAAAGAAATGAGCGTAGTTGTTATTTTGTAGATCTAAGCAAAGTAAATTGTTGAACATTTCTATTTTGTAGTTATAAATTAGTGCACCCTTTATATAAGTAGGCACGCAGATAATCTTGTTGGTATGTGTCACATTTTTGAGTGAGTTTTTTATAGTGGTTATAACGTCTATATAGTTATTCTGTCTTTTAAATTCATTTTCACCTATGAAAATAATACAGTAATCATTATAAGTAAAATCTATGAGTTTATCTTCTATATTTTCGACGAGTTCCTTTGTGGTAGCATTGTTCATTACATAGTGGCAAAAAGTAAAATACTCGGAGAAAGTGTCTTCCATTGCAGATAAGACCCTTTTACTGCTGTTGTTGCTTAGGATACAGAGTTTGTTTTTTGATTTCAAGTTCCTTATATCTTGGGACAGCTTAACACTGTCCAATGTTTTATTTAGCTGGTCTATATTGTTGAGAGGTGGTGTTAACTGTGGTTTGGTTTTTAGTTGTTTTGGTGTCTGGATATCGGAGTTGCAGGTTTGTGTTTCTTTATTCGACGATTCTTTAAACTTCATGAAAAGAGAAGTATCTTTGTCTTCGATTCGATCGTTGTGATTAATTTGTATACCCTCCAGACTACAGACTGAACCGGCTGTGTCGAAAGAAACGTCACCCACATCGCTTGGGGTCTGCGTCACTGTCTCGGCAGTCCCAGGCTGGTCGTTATTCATAGCAAGAAGACTCAACTTAGCTGGGGTAGAAAAACAGCTGGTTCTCAATATTTGTTTTTTTTTACGTGCAGATCTTGGAGAGAAACTTCCTGTTTCCATTAAATTAACCTTTTTATAGGATTCTATAACCTTTTGATACTTCCCTATATCCATTTTCAAGCGATAATTCTCACTATTTAGATGGTCAATTTCTAGATGAGCGCTTTCTAATTCCATAGTTAACCGTTTTATTGTGTCTTTGTAGTTTGTAATTGTATCGCTATCATTAAGTGAATCGTTTGGTAGGCTCATCATTGTAGTATCTAATAATGTTGAATTACTACTTAAGTTTGTGTTTAGTATGTTGTCCATTGAATAAGATCTTGTCGTTTTTCGAACAGTTATGTTGTCAATTTCCAAGTTGTCCATTATTGCGTCGTCAGATGTTTCAGAATAGCGATAAGATATCAAAATTTCGTTGAAATCCCTTCAAAAATAATCCACAAAGATTTACAGGTTCTGAGATGCGAACGCACGTTCATACGTACCTCAGTCAAGTGCTTACGCCACTAGACCAATGAAACATTTACAAACTCTTCCGAAATTATCGATCTCTTGGGAGTCATCAGTGCTAATATGTATCTCAACCAATAGATGTCGCTTTTGTCAATAATTATTGCAATATTCCAATTTACTGGTCTGTTAACACTGTTTCAGAATTTGGCAACACAGAATCTACGTTAGTTTTTGTGTATTGTGCTAGATGGTGTGGGAGTGCATCTAAACATTTGAATAAAAAACGTATTTTCTGCAATTTGAAACAGACTTTCTAAGAAATATTGTTTGATTGTGGTCAAAATGTTCCGTTGCACTGCACTATTATGTTCTTTTATGTACAAAAATGACTTATCACGCACAAAATTTAAGTGGTTGTTGTTCTAAAACGATTCTGCTTATAGTAAACTTTTGCTTTTGAAATTCCAGTTTTTTTCGGTTTTGGTAAACAGTATAACTTTAATAACACAGTCACAGTTGGTTCGCAGGTCCTTTTTCACTATTTTGCACTGCACATCGCTTCTGGATTACGTTATTTATTTTAAATATTATTTTGTTCACGAGTATAAATATTTACGATGTTGACACTTTGTCTGACAGTCCCTTCCAATGAATTTAATCTCATTGTGTAATAAGTAGTAAAATAACTTGTTTCTCTCTGTGAGTTATTTTAAATATACTTTTATTTCAAATAAACAAATATGAAATTGTTCTTTTAATATGTTTATTTTAAGGTTAATAAAGAAATGAAACATTTTTTTTAGAAGATGTTTTATTTACAAATTTTACAACTAACAGCGCAAGAAATGCTTCTAAGTCAAATATAAAAAATGCGTGTGCCCTTGTCTCTAATTTAGATCCGAGGTGACGGAGAAAAAGTCTAGAAAAAGTCTGTTCACTCTTACTTAGAAGAGATTAGAATTGTATGCGTTCGGAAACACAGACGCGGGTACGGAGTTCCACTCCTTCGCTGTGCGCATTTATGCAAGAAGCTCAAAAAACTCAACGATTGTTTAAAAAAAAACTTTGCTCTCTACTAGGAATTTTTCCGGGTGCGTTTACAAACATAGAAACTTACAAACACAAACACCCAGACTAGGAACAACTACGATTTGTTTGTGAAACTCTTACGTAACCTATGGCACGGGCCACATAGAAATGACGTAAGACGAGGACGCGTCGCGGACGTGCGAAAATGTATGAGAGTCGCGTCCGCGCCCCGTCTCTTCTGTGTGTTTTACGTCGCGACGCTTCTATACATTTTGTATGAATAAGACGCCGAAGAGACATATGTCTCCGCCCCGTCTGCGTCTTACGTCTTTTCTATGTGGCCCGCGCCTATAGATTCACACCAAGAACGCCCGAGAACCATGATATTTTACTTCATTTGTAATCTCGGGGAGACTTCTCGCCGTAAGTCTGTATATAGGCTATAGGTATAAGATCTTACTCATTGATAAACGCCGAGTTTTAAAAACAATAAGATAAGTTCTAATAACAACTAACACACAACTTGTAACCAAAAACTGCCAAATCACCAAACATCATTTCCTACCAAAACAAAAATAAATCACTTTGGGAACCATATCGTTACCTCTGTTACACGTAACTCGGTAGCAACAAAGAGTATCGCTGACTCACTGGCCTGCTCCCAATTAGGAGAGCGTGAATGTTGGCTTAGAACCTGCCCACACAATGGCCCATGTAGTTTGTTTAATATTTTGTATGTAAAGAGTTGAAGAATGGTAGCCTTTCATGTTTTTGTGATGACTGTAAGGTCATACGGCGCCAACGAGTAAAGGCTACTCTGGCGTGTTTGTCTGTCAATTTGATTCTAAATTCATAGTCTACTCAAATCTGTGTGATTAATTCCTTAACCCTTTAACCGCCCGAGTCGTTATATGCGACAAATATTTCCGTTTCCCTACCGCACGTGTCGCATTCATGCGACAGAGAATATTCACGATTTGTTCGATTTTATTGCATCCTTTCTATATTTCCTCTATTTATGCAGATAGACAGATATAATACTTTTTATTGTATACCATGATATTTTACAAATCGGAGCTAAATAAGTAGATATAAAGTTACAAATTCGTATTCCCGTGCATACGGTTACATTGGAAGTCGAAAATCCAAAATAGTTGGGAAAAGATAGGCAGATTATGACTGCAAGATTCTTAATTATTTTGATCAATTAGTGGATAAGTTTCTCATAAAATTTGCTTTGATAAAGCAATGATTAACTGATAACTCATTCCCTGAAAATTAACAAAAAAGTCATACGCATCATACGCTATGTAAATTATCAAATAGTAAACTAACATTTCTTGTGTTTACGCAATTTGAATCCAGTAAGAATGTAGCATCAATTACACAAGGGAACAAAATAAACTTTTTTTTTGTTGCATGGAATTTTATGCCTGTTTTTTACTAATTTGAGGTCGCTGATTTCAAATCTACTTTCAGTTTTTTTCTAGCAGCTCTAGTTTTTGAGATACAGCTATCAGTCATATTTTAGTACTAATCACATTTAAATTTCAATTCTACCGAGCTGTTCTTTAAAACAATTTTTTGTTTAACAATGTCCAAGTCGACAAATAGTCCAAGAGCTACTGAACCCTGCGACTAACGGTCTTCCTGTAAGGTTAGAAAGAATCATGTCCAATAATGACCTGTCAAACATTTTGACAGAAGATGGTGTGTATAGTGATGTTATTTAGCTTATTAAATAAGTGATTTTTTGCTATGCACGTAGTACTAACTTACAACGGAATTAGTAATGTGAAAAAAAAGAAAAGTTAATTTTAAAACAGCCACCAAATAAAGCGTTGTTTTTAATATGGAACGCAGCCATTTCAAATGCATTGAAGTACCGTTCCGTTTTAAGTTGAGTTTGACATTTGGACGCAGTTTTAGCACTGTTATCATTTATTGATTTTGTATTTCGTTCATACTTTTTGTACAGTTCATTTTATTTAAATTCTTTGGTTACTTAGTAGTAAATGTATTCCTAGGTTGTCAATCAGAGGTTGTGAAGTTATTAAGTGAAGTTATAACTGTAAAACGAAACGTTTTTTCGTGCTGTCAGTGTGACATCCCTGAGTTGACATGATGGTGTCAGTTGGTTATGAATGTTCTTTGCAGTCCTTCGTCTGTGTCCTTCGTTTGCTTTCGCGTCGATGTGTTCTGCTGTTTTACGGTTTTCCTCTTTCTGACGACATTTGCATTCACTACGGACTCAGATTCCCTTCGCTTACGTTTACTTTGGCTTGTGTTACACGGACACTGATTACGGTTACGTTTACTTCGGTTAGTGTTACACGGATACTGAGTGCTTTTGTGATTTTGGACTTGTCTTCGTTTGCACTAAAACAAGACACCATGAGTGAATGCACGAGACCGCTGATGTCGCAGCGGATAAATTGTATCAACTGCAATATATGTGTGACTTCATCAAACATACAAAGCCGCTATCTCGTCTTTGAACAAAACACAAGAGTCATCTCTCTAATCAGCTAGTAAGAGAAGATTTAGAATAAACAGAAACTAATAAAATGTGCTGTTTTATTTTTATTTAATTTCCCAACTTTTTTCCTATTGTTTTTCAACAAGTAAGAACAACCAATAATACCACTTAATCAACCAATAATAAAAGTGGGTACTTTATTCATGAAGGTCAATACATATTAGGCAATAGTTCTAAAACTGTCAGTTTGTACTAATATTCGTTTGAGAGCTATGTAGTGTACCTACCTAACCTCAAATATTGTTTTCATTGTAACATTTTTACCTCATTGTCAAATCAAACCAACTTTTTACGGTGGCTTAGTTATGACTTAATCTATAATTTGATATAATTCACATCACTATACATCATGTGATAAAAAATTTGATTGACAGGTCATCGCATGTATGGAGCGTGGTCATTGTTCTTTGTACACGTAATATTTATAGCATGCTAAGAGCAATAGCGACGACCTGGCAGGCGTCAGCCGTGCACATCATTAGACAATTTAATTTTCAAAGTGTAAAAAAAAATGAAAAAAAAACTTGTTCCTGTAAGCTTAAAAATTTAACAGGATGTAGTTTATTTATTGTAAATCTTGGAAAAAAATTGACAGGCGATTACAAGGTGCACAAGTATGTGACAGGCGAATTGAAAAGTGCAAAGTTGATGAGGAAAAATAAACTTTTTCCTGTAAGATCAAAATTATCTCGCGTTTGGCTGAACTGATTTTGATGCCGTTTTCAGAAAAGTGTGCGTTACATTCCGAGAAAGGTTTTAATATACAGGGTGAATTTTTCAACTAGGCGTGGATGGCTATCTCCGAAACAATGAGGAATATCGAAAAACGTTGAAAGGAATCTCGAGGCCGATTTTGACTAAAATATAACTGCATCGTTGGATTTTAGAAAAATCAATAATCCTGGCCAGGAATCGAACCCGCTGATTTTGGAAAAAAAATCACAGCCTGTATTATTACACCATTCGATAGTGTTGCTAATAAGGATCAAATTCTGGGAAGTAATCATATACGGAAAACTTTAGGAAAACGTATAATTGAAAAAAGAAACTGATGAATGTTCAAGACGATAACTGTATTCGGAACATAAGTTAACCGTTTCTTCTTTGAAATAACGCTTATTTTTGTTCAACTCAATAATTTCGCATTGCTGAATACACTGGGATTGTTGAGACATCAAATCCACTGAATTATTGAAAACAAATAAATAAATTATGGCTCAGTAAAACATAGTAACATAGAAATATAGCAATTTCATGAAATTCTGCTATTTCCTTAAGTTTGCCTTATATGATCACTTCCCAGAATTTGATCCTTATTAGCAACACTATCGAATGGTGTAATAATACAGGCTGTGTTTTTTTTTCCAAAATCAGCGGGTTCGATTCCTGGCCAGGATTATTGATTTTTCTAAAATCCAACGATCCAGTTTTATTTTAGTCAAAATCGGCCTCGAGATTCCTTTCAACGTTTTTCGATATTCCTCATTGTTTCGGAGATAGCCATCCACGCCCAGTTTAAAAATTCACCCTGTATATTATAACCTTTCTCGGAATGTAACGCACACTTTTCTGAAAACGGCATCAAAATCAGTTCAGCCAAACGCGAGATAATTTTGATCTTACAGGAGAAAGTTTATTTTTCCTCATCAACTTTGCACTTTTCAATTCGCCTGTCACATACTTGTGCACCTTGTAATCGCCTGTCAATTTTTTTCCAAGATTTACAATAAATAAACTACATCCTGTTAAATTTTTAAGCTTACAGGAACAAGTTTTTTTTTTCATTTTTTTTTTACACTTTGAAAATTAAATTGTCTAATGATGTGCACGGCTGACGCCTGCCAGGTCGTCGCTATTGCTCTTAGCATGCTATAAATATTACGTGTACAAATTTCTAACCTTACAGGAAGACCGTTAGTCGCAGGGTTCAGTAGCTCTCCAGCTAAAAGATCTGGTAGAACGATCCCAACTACTTTTGTAACAACTGTGGTGAATATACATTAAAAAATCGTGGACTAAGTGTGTCGGATTTCATAAAACAGATGTATTGTGATTACTTTGGATTCCCTTTGGGCATCCGTGACAAGTACTGGGTATCTCCTTGGGCAAGTAAAAGATGTGTGGAGTCTTTCAGATTATGGGGGAATAAGAAAAGACCCCAATGTGTGTATCAAACACCAATGATGTGGCATTAACTTTCCAATCATCAAGATGATTGCTATTCTGGTGTGGTTGATATAAACAGGACTTACAAAAGAAACCGTCCGAAACGGTTTTATCCTAATTTGTTATCTGTTACTCGACCAGCCTTGTACTCCGTCAATGCTCCAGTTTCCCAAGCTTCTTCATCTATATAAAATAATCCCGTTTTAGAAGAAGAAAAAAAGCTTCTTCAAGTTATGATAGTGTTAAACGATTTTAACCCAAATATTTCTGCTGACCCCCAGCCCCTTAATCAGGAAGACCCCAGTGCATAAGTCAGAACCCTTGGTCTTTCTATAAAAGCATCGAAGAGCCTTTGGGAAAAATAACAAAAAAAATGTTGGGAAACAATTAGGTTGAAGCTATGTGGAGCATAATTAACTGATGTTGTCACACTTCTAGCAGCTTGGTTGTGATATGAGCATCAAGGTACACTTCCTCCAAAGCCATTTAGACCGTTTCCCTGAAAATCATGGTGAATTGAGTGAAGAACAAGAGGAACGGTTCCATCGAAGACATTCGGGCTATGGAGGCACGTTACCAGGGTCACTGGAATGCTCCAAGATGGCGGATTATTGCTGGAGCTTCAAAAACAGCCCCCGTGAACCAAGTCAAGCAAGAAAAAAGATTTTTCTTTAAAAAGATTTTTTTTTTATAAGTTGTGGTTGATTTTCTAAGGGTTTTCTTCAGAAAAAATAGATTTTTCTTAAAAACGCGTTTTAATGATATCTCAAAAACTAAAGCTGATACAAACAATCTGACTTCCAGATCTGTAATCAGCACCCCGAGAAAGTATAATATTAGTCATAATATTTCATGCAACAAAAATGCTGTTCCCTTGTGTTATCCTTTAGAAAACTTTACATTAAATCAAAATACAGCTGTAAAAGCAGTGTCAATTGAAAAACAAACGTTCCCTATAAAAAGGGTTAGTAAAAGCGAAATAATGTGCCGCCATCGCCATTTTGACGACCATTAACAATTCTTTTTTTTTTCGTGAGGCAGATGTTCGAAGCACATAATGCCTTATATTTATGGTAGGTACATAGCTAATTTGACAATGAGTAGCTCTGTGTTTGGAGCAGGGGTGAAAACCGCCCCTTTCTAAAAAAAATCTGCACCCGTTTGTAGTAATAATGATAATAATAGTGGTTCGACGAGATGTAGATAAAATTGATGCGCCGTGTCCTAGTTTGTTTTTGTATGAAATTGTCGCTAAATAATTACAGCCGCACAGGCCAATCTTCAAAACGGTGAAGGAAAACATCGTGAGGAAACCGGCATGTCTTAGAACCAAAAATTCGAAGACATGTGACATCTACAAACCCGCACTGGGCCCGCGTGGTGGATTATGGCCCTCTCACAGAGAGGAGGCTGTGTCCCAGCAGTAGGAACATTATAGGCTGATGATGAGGCCAATCTTCGGGGTTACCTAAGTCCCGCTTGCCGAGGTTGGGTCTGGATGGGTGACCATCTGAAAAAAAAGAATTGCTGCAATACTAGAGAGTGAACCTTTCTTTAAGAGTGAGCTGTTGTTGTCAAAAAACACTCGTTTTTGTTTTGTGAATATTGCTGCCATTATTTTTTAACATTAGTCAGTTTCTGTACATTATATTATGTTTTTATTGTTCACCGTTTTCAAAGCAGTAATGATGAAATAAAAGCAATGAACCCGCGTGAGGTGTAGTAATTTACAACGCAAATTATTAGAGAGACAATAATGATAATGTATCTAATAATTAAATCTTTAGCCCCTGCAGGCAAATACATAATTATGTTACTAAATATTTTCAGTTTCATGCATTTTATAAAATGTTATTCCGTTCATATCCAGCAAATGATTCATTTCCTAATTCCTCCCACACACGATGCGAATAAAAGTTTTTTATATCGCCACTACACAATAAAACACAACTATTTGTTACAATCACGTACACGCATTCATGCACAAAACGTACACCATAAATTAACCTTTGTTAGTGTTCTATTTTCAAAGTCACGTAGAGGATGCATTAATTAGAATGTGCGTGTTAGTACGCATGATTCGGTGTTGCCAATCTAATAATAAATTGTAAAAGTTATTTGTGTAAAAAGTTTTTATTGTGTGGCTTCTACTTCTAAAGTTTGATTTTACCAAGGAATGCGTTGGCATGATTCTCATAGTTAAGCTTTCACCATATTTTGTTTGTGTGTTCTCAATTTTAATGTCTATTTATTTGGGTACTGAAATGTCCTTCACATCAATGAATATCCCTGATGACTAAAACTACTTGCATCAGCATGACAGAGTTTCGGGTTTTTGGCTACACGAGCCGCGAGATTGACTGTTAATTATAAGTAATTAGGTACATAAATTGTAGATGGCACCCGATAATACTTAGGCTACCTAAGTAATGTCGGAATGTGATAAGGCCTCGTTAGTTGAAACTCACACCGTATGCATGTTGAATAACAACGGGACTTTGTGAATATAAGTGTTTCCCATCTAAACAATTCCTATAATCACATTTATTTACTCCACACGTAATACTACTTAGGTACTCATTGTTCACAATTCCAATAAAATAGCGCTTTCATCAAAATGTAAACAAAACTTATAAAACTCGCAATAATAACTCACAAAGCATTTTCCAATGCAAGAAACGAGAAGCTAAAAACAGTTCCATAAAGTCATATGTTTTATTTACAATCTAGGTTTCAAATAAAACCTTTTTCTTTACAACGTATATTTTCGACGAATTGATAAAAGTATGTGCGTCTCGCTCGCTCTTACTGCCGTACTTTCGGATTCAAACCACGCCTTACAAACACCCCGCTATGCCTATCTTTTTCTATCTCGTACAAATAGTTGCGTCATCCTGCTCGCTCGTCGCTATCGATTTACGCCGTCCCAAGTTTGTTTACCCGACCAAATTCCGTAGCTATATTTAGTTCGATATGTTGTAATAACTTGTGCGTATCACACATGGTGGGCTTATATGTAATTGTGTTGATGTTGGCAATGTTGAAAAGTTTTTTCGTTACTTTTATTTTTTATTTTAAATAGGTTTCCCTGTGAAATATGATAGGCTATTTTGATTGCGTATTTGTGATTTATGGATAAAAGGTTATTGTATGAGTTTATTGGCTAGTATAATAATATATAAGGGTAAATAAGTTTCAACTTTGGGTGTTACAATGGGTCTTAAAAGTAGACTTGAAACATGAAGCTTGGAACATGTTCCAAACATAAGTTAATATTAAATTTACAAGCAAGCATTTAATGTGGGAAGGTGTGTTTCCGTCGGGTAAATATTCCTACTTACTTACATCGATAATAATACCTAATGTGGAATTTAGCTTTCTCATTTAACTACTTTAAATTATCTTTTTACGAATCCTTACCTCCTTTTTTTGTAGCGCAACAAACATTGTACTTACTTAATAAAATAATAAATAGAACTTTTATTCTAAATTTTATCCGTGGCTTCGGCCCCTTTAAGATATACTACTGAGATAAAAAGTATCCTAACTGAGTCAAACATTATTTAAAAATTATTAATTGCAAATAATTAATTGAGCTACTATGGCATGAAAACGTAATAAAAATGAAAGCTTTTGTGAAGAGAAGATGCTGGTTAGTAGGTATGCATAGGTATAAGCATTTTTTTGGGAATATTTATTATACCTACATATACTACACACTATTGTATGTACAGTGTGATAACCAATAAACAAACTAAATCGTTTTTTTACTCAAAATCATAAAATCAAACACTATGAACGAAAAAACGAACAAGAAATCAATTTATTTACTTCATTACTATCATGGAGTAACTCCATGATAAATATGCGTAATTAATTCACTAACCCATCGACCATTAGCATATTCAGTGATTTATTACACTGTTAATTTAAAATCAAATGATTATTATTAATCTCTAAAATTAACTGACTGTTTGGCAGATACTCGTAGTTAAGCTGGCAACACGTCGTTGCCGCCATTTGTATTATTTTGACGTTTGAAAAGACACTGTCAAATATTCTTAGGTTGGTACTTGGTTTATGACCTTATTTATAGGGTTCCAGAGGTTAACAACTCGCCTCTCATGTAGTTTGTGGGTTCAAACCCTAGCAAGTAGGTACTACATGCGTACATTTGATTATGAATGCCACTTTGATGCCAAAATGGCATTCCATTTTTATCTTGGACGTCACTGACATTGTTTTTATTAAGTAAAATTTTGTGAAGAAGGTTTCTTCCCGATATTTAATCAACAAAAGTTCCAGAGGCATATCCTCACATAGGCATATACTCATAGTAGATTATACATAAAAAACCTTTTTGTAAAAGATTTCATACTGTCTGAAATCTTTTACAAACACTACTTACGAACGAACGAACTTTTAGTATTCATAAATTATAATAATTTCTAATATCAAATACTGTTCATGGCATCATACATCTACCTGTTTGTGCCCTTAGACATTGATATTATATCCCAGTTGAAATACTTTTGGTGAAAAAATCATTCTAAATTAGTTAAAAAAAGGACTAGCTTACGCAGACGATCGGTAAACCATAATTAGAAGAA